>BTSY01000003.1:28202125-29402125 GCA_036245785.1 Pristionchus fissidentatus | reverse complement strand
TGTAGAATCGATACAGCTGGCATTGATGGAGATCACAGCGTATCCACCGTTCTTCTAGAACTGAAGCGCTTTCAGCGCGACAATACGAGCATAGTGTCGGCCATACCTGAAAAAGGCAATTTTAACATCGGAACTCCAGTGCTCAACAAGGTATATGCAAAAAAGGAAAACTCACCAACAAGCATGCGGTGCTTGTGGGAATGACGAGCTTCCTCAACGATGGAAATAATGTTGGGTCGCTTCTTTTCAAAGTTCAGAAGATCATGTCCTGATCTGTGGAAACTTCCACGGCGCAGACGAGACCCTCCTGAAACAAAAAAAGAACAAGTCGACATATAAGTATCAAGCCTGGGACTATCCAACCGTGATTATCTAGCCATAACAGGGATTAAGCATAACTGAGAGTTTACCGCTACCTTTGCCCAGACCTTTTGGTATTTAAATATAACTAAAGAAATATGCGCCTACCCTCGTAACGATGAGGCTCGACGACGACGGATTTTCCTCCTCCACCGCGGGATCCTCCACGGCTTACATGAGGGCGAGAGGATCCACGGGGACCACCACGTCCGCCACCGCGATCTCCGAATTCTCCGCGAGGAGATCCACTAAATCGTTCAATGGAACAGTGTACCATGCTAGAAAAAGGCAGATGTTTCAAATGTTGGCGATGCATGAACCAAGCAGTGGCACAAATATAACTCCTGGGATTAGCTAACCAATTTAGATTGCATTAACAGGGATTAAGCATAACGGAAAATATCCCGAAATCATAGCTCAAACTTCCGGCTAAGTATACGCAAGAAGCTTATAAGGAAATGGAGCTCACCGGAATCCACCGCGTCCTCCAAAATCACCAAAGCCTCCTCGGTAACGACCGATCTGCCGCGATCTCCACCACCTCGGTCTCCGCCTCCACGGCCCCGCGCAACCTCGCCCTCCCTTTCGACGAACGTTCCATGCTCTGTAAGAGGAAAAGGTGATCGTACCGAGCATGACCACCGAATCAGAAGAGGACCAGATGTTTGCGTGATAGTATAAGACAACGATAATAAATCAGGAACGCATAAACAATCAATAAAATGAAGTGAACGAGTAAAATTGAATTTCGAATAATTAACGGTCTCAGTAGGCCGGCAAATAGGCATGAGAAACCTCGCCTTGATTACGGTAGAGACACGAGGGTGCGGAATCGAGAACTGCTTTTTCAAATTAGTAATTCCGCAGAATTAAATTCTGGAATACTGAACTTTTTAATTGTGGTTCTTTTTGTACATGACTAACGTTGCATATGAAACAAAATAACCGAGAATTAATGAAAATGGAAATGGAAACATATGAATGCTTGTGATAACAATCATTGATAGTTATAGTACGACTATCAGTGATAGTAAGAAAAATATAACTATCAAATGCTAGTTATCTGGTTACTCTCATGTTAGTTATCTGATAACTATCGTGATAGTCGTAGGAAATGATAGTAAGATGAAACTACTATCATTTTTCTGTGTGTTTAGTGAACTGAATGATGTCAGGAAACATTCGTGTTTTGGACGCCGATTTTCTCTTTTATTATTTAGTTATTTATTTATTTATTTAGTTATATTATATTATTTAGTGTGCGAGTACTCATCACCGATTCTCCCTCCCCCACCACTAATGCGCGTTTTTGTCTCTCCTATATGAAAATTTTTTTAATTTCCAAACTTAGTTTCTCTTTTCTTTGATGAAATAGTATGTATTCTGATAAAAATCATCATTCTGATATTCATCATTACCAATTATTGAATATGATCCTTCAAGCGTATCCTTGCCCTAATCCGCCTCAAAGCTCAACATTGGTGTTTTGGCGTTTCAATCCTCTTGGAAGTGTTTTCCCGACATTCACTGATCCGATCTCATATCGGATTTCCTCGCATTTCGAACTGACGTTAATGTAGACGTTTAAATAGTGTCTCTGTTCAAGTTTACCATGTTAAACTCCTTTCTCATTCCACAGAACGGGCAAACATCCAGAAAGGCGTCAGAAGTGAGAGAGCGTGCAAGATGTCTCTCACTTCCACACACTCCTTCGCTCCTGACCCTTCTTTAGGTTTGGAAATATTTAGTCTCTTTCACGCGTGTTTCAACCACACGGAAATTGTCGCGTGCGCTCCTTTCACTCCCCCTTCTTTCTTCCTCTTTTTGTTTCCGAATCTCGGAAGTAGAACCAAGTTCCGTTGTAAATGTCATCTAGTGTATTACATTTATAAAATGATACGATCAAACAAAATGTCGAACTGGGGACTTCCTGTGTTTACCGAGACGAGAGAGCACGCAAAAGCGAGAGGATCGCCAATGTTCCTGTATGGTAAACAACGGAAGTTCGTTATTTGGCTTTTTGGTATGATCGTATCATTTTATAAATGTAATACTACCTCTGAATTTACTATGACCGGACTTTCGAAAGTTCCAATTTGCCAGTCTAATGCTTCTCTGAAAACAGAAAAGTACTGTGTTTGGCGGCGCCGGTAGCCCCTTCTAACGGAAACTCGTTAGGGCGACTACCGGACCGGCCCATCCCCTCATCCCCTCCTGACTCAATCAAAGCAAAAAAGGCGAAATAACATGAAAATTCGGGACCCTTAGGTACTCTAGGAATCGGCCCCCATCATGCGTCAAGACGGTCTATCCTCCAGAAAGGGGTGAAGAGTGGGATGCGAATTGTTAGACCACATTTTGTTCGTTGATAAAGCCCCTGCCACCTTCCCGTACTTTCTCGCTCCTTACCCCTTTGTGGAGCTTTGGCATGGGAGGGGAGCAAGTTGGCATCATTTAGTTCACGAGCGCCGTCTCATCTGACATTGAATGCAAGGGGGAAATTGGTGCGGTCGCGTCACTTTTCCTCTCTTTTTGCTCGCGTTTCACTATCCTTTGAACCTTTGGCTGATTCATCTAGATATTCTATAAGCATGACAACATTTGCCCTAATTGTATATAAATAGCCAGTATCTCAGCGAGTCTACGGCTTTTCCCGCGAGTTTCGAGTTTGAAAATTGGGGGAATATATCTTCATTTCGAACACACTACATAGGTAAATTTCTGAGAGAGTGTGTCCAAAATACGGAGATGTAATCTGATTATTCATTTTGTTTTAAAACACTAATGTTCTCGCGAGGTTCGCATGTGAATAGCATCTGATAACGCCCTCAGTCTAATTAGGAGCGTGCTTCGTCTTCTGGAGCATCGATGAAAGCACGCGCGCACTTTTGGATGAAAGCAGCGGGATCTATGCTACAGCTCTCGCATATTTTTCCTGCGGCTTCTGCGTTCACAGTGACATTTCTGTCTATGGTTTTACAACACTTATTCATTTATACGTCCTGCCTTTTGTTCACCTGATGAATGAATATGTGGTGAAAAAATGGACGAAACGGTGCTGATTTTCTTTCAACGGCATTCCCTATTGCAACAGGTCCACTCGCTATCTCTTTGAAATCTTTGTACCATTCCTTCCGCGTATCGTATCTCTATTGTTCGTTTTCTTTCATCTTTGAGTCACGCCGCGCGGGAGCACTTTTTGTGTGAGAGAGGTACCTTCGAAGAAGTGGCGCTTTGACCTTTTTAGAGTGTCCCCATCTCACTCTCTCGACTCTATTTCAACACTCTTTCTCGCGAGGTTCCTATTCGACCAGAATCTGAGAGGGACAACAGTATTATAAATTCACAAAAACACTCATCCAGAATAATAAAACGTTCTACTCCAAAACAACAGACACGGCTGCGAGAGAGCATGACAAAACAAGAGAGAGGTATAGAGCGAGAGTGCACACACCAGTAGTCCATTTGATGGACGTATCATATTAAGACAGTAATAGGGACCTTCTTCGCCTACGCATTCGCGCGTTCTCTGTAGCATCCATGAATGCGCGCACTTTGCATAAGAAGCCGCGGTATCTATGCTACAGCCCTAGCCTATTTTCAAAGTGATTCACCCACATACGTTAGCTGATTCTGTTTTTAATTTCCTACCAATATCGATATTTTTCTTTGGATTCTTTAGTTCCCATTTTGTTAGAGTCACCGTGCAGTCTCACTTTTTGTGTGAGAGAGCCTCCGCTGAATCGGCGAGTTGACCTTTTAGTCTTTTTAGAGAGGACCTCTGACACTCCCTCGGTCACACATAGTACGGCCATCCCACGGCATTAGACGTGATCGCATTGAATTTGCCTGCTCACAGATACTGCCCTGATTGTACTGTGCATTCTCCGCTATCATTATCATTGCACATTTCGAGGTTATATATTTCTACGACCACTCACGACGAGAGTAATGATAGCATCCATTGGTTCCTGAATTTTCGCCCTTCTAGTCCCGTCAACTGTCCGTCACGTTTCGAAAAGATCACAACTGGTGCAAAGTGCAGTCACATCCTTCGCAGCACACATCAATGCACATACCAGGCAACACTAAGAACGGGTTTAGAGTAGACTTCGAGAAATAACGAAACAACGGGTTGCGTAAGAGGCAAATGCACCGCTCCAGTTGCGAGAGATTGTGAGAAATGAGGAGTGCGGGCAGTGATTTGCCTCTTACGCAACCTGTTGTTTCGTTATTTCTCGAAGTCTAGTTTAGAGCAAGAGAGCGCTTAAAATCGAGAGGGACTCTCCCACTCTGGCGCACCCCTACCTGTATTTTTTGGAATCATTCGGCCATTTTCTAGAGATGAATCGGGAAGAAAACTATTCCGCTGTTCCCGTCTAGTCTTCCTTTCCCATCGACGCTCATTCAATTTACCAGAAACTTCCGGCAGACTAACTATGCTCTAGTTTCTCCCCCTGTTTCGTTAATCATACGATTTAGCTTCCATAATGCACTTACTCATCATTCAATGCTGACGTGATCAGCCCACTTTTTTTCCTGCGAAACCTGGCCAGACGCTATAGCAATTGTCTCATCACCCCCCCCCCTCTCTCTCTCTCCCTTGCTCAACCCAAAATCTCTCTCTCTCTCTCTCGGTTTGCCTCGAGACCTCGACAAATAATCCATCATGTTGCGTCTTTGCTCCTCTTTAAAACAACAGCCCACTGAAGTATTCCCCCTTCCCGTGACCGGACTCTGGGGATGTACAGCAATTCACTGTAGCTGGTCGTTTCCACTGGCTCAGTATTTTTTTTCGGACTACGCACTGTGAAGACAGAATTGACGATGTATATCTTTACCGCTTCATATCGCTTCGGCGAAACACAAAACCATCTGCTTGCAACGTGTAGGTGAGATGTAAATGGAGATGCACAGACGATTATTGATGAGTATCAAATCTCACGGCGTTTTAGATAAAATTCCTAACTTTAGATAACTTTAGATTCCTAACTTTAGAAAATTTAGATAAATAAGGTGTTTTAGATTTAAAAAATTCCTAAATTGAATTTGTCGTGAGGCCCGCGCATTTGCTTATTGCCGGAAATTACTTTGAATTTGTGTACCCACTGGCACATTTTTCCTCGTTCTCAATAAACATTCGCGCTCTCTAACATTTGCCTCAATTTGCATAGAACCACAGGAGTGTATGATAATTTTTCGTTATCTCTCGTGAGACCCTTCTGTTCTCTTCCCTTTGATGGATATCAATAAAGCGAGCTTCCCGCTGTTTTCAAGTTCCACCCGCCTCTGAAAAGTCAAAGTGTCCTTCACAGAAGAAGATGAGGAAGAAAAGTGCACTGATTTCTGATGACCTCAGGTCAGTAGGAAATCTGAGTTTGTTATTCTGAACGATGAACAGGATAGAAACGAGATTTCTTCGCAAGAATCTATTCGTGCAAGTCCATTCCTGATTGGCCATCAGGATCTATTTTTAAAGCATTTCATCATTTCACAAGCGTAGTCGCCACATATCGCCCAAAGTACGTGAAATGGCCTATGCGTGCTCCTGCTGTTTGAATTTCGCGCCGTAATTTCTGTTCTTGATCAACGGAACGTTTTATTGTTTCGGACGAGTGTTTGTGATTTTGTAATGCCTAGTGCATGCCCAGAAAGAAAAACCACTGCGAAAAAAAGAGATCCGCCTAGTTATTTCAAAATCTAGTACAATTCACGCTTTCCGGAACCCGAATAGCTTCGGTTCCGGGAATTGCCCAGTTTTGGGTGCAGTTAGGACGGGAAGAGGGGGGGGGAATCTCATCTCCTGTTGAATTTCGCGAATTCCTCATGTCAATTTTCTTCTCAAGAGTTTATTTGCCGGTTATTTTTTGCGCTCGCACCCGTTGAAAAGCGTTCTTCGATTCTCACTCTCGACTTTCTGAAACCTCCAGAAAGGGGTCGGGTGGTGAGAGAGTGTGCCAGAGTGAGAGAGTTTTCTATGTTGGTCCTGGTATGTTCGGATGCTCCCTAGTTCACGTTCGCATCGACTATTTGACCAGGCAACTCCCCCTTTCCTTTTGAAAGTTGTGTGAGAGATTCGCCTGACCGAACATGTCCGGCAGTTTCTCCCTAACTTGTCGTTCGTTATTGTCAAATTTTGACGTACGCAAGACAAACATTAAAAAGAAAAAAATGTTGGCAGTAGTTACTACCGTTTACCAGTTTCTGCCTCTTTCGACTTTGTGCTTCTTTGCGCGTTTGACTTTCCCACTTATCGCCCACTGACTATATTTCCCAGTTCAAAGAATGATTAACTGGCTAGGTACACCTTGAATAGCCTCCTGATTTGATCTATGTCTGAGTGGGTGGTAGAAGTTAGCTCACTCAAGCAACGACAACATTCGAAACAGAATCGGTGAGAACTAGTTAGAGAAAGAGAGAGATGGCGAGAGAGCGCGGTAGACGAGAGAGTCAGACAACGAGAGACACTTGATGCCAATTCGATGCTGTGACATGCCCTTGCTCCGTGAATTTGCGTCGTTTTCACGCTTGCCCAAACTTAATTGTTGACTATATGCGAACTTCCCCATCTAAAAAGTCACAGCACCTTCTTATTCTGCGCCCGCACTTTCGCGTATTTTTCGATCTAGCCTATTTACCGGCTTCGGATGCTTGGTTCATTTACCGGCTTCGGTAAATAGGTCAGTTTGCGATCATCGATCCGAATTTATTCTTATTCTGTGCACGTATGGTCTTTCTCACTTAGTACACACTCTTTCTCCGAGATCCCTTTCTGTAGCTTTGGAATGATGCGCACCTCTCATCTCGATAATTTGTGATTGTTGACATCCGTTGCGCAATTCTCATTCGTATTTTCGAATATTTACTGGCTCCGGTCGTACCGTACTTTATTATTTCCTTTGATCTTTGATCTTTCTCATCCAGAATGGACGAGCCCTCTACGGCGGCTGCCAACTTTACGAGTACGACACTGGCGACGTTGGTCGGGTGAGTTAATGATTTTTTTTTAAAAATAAATATTTATTGATTTTTCGCAATTTAAACTTTTCGCGAGGTCGCACTGCTTCCTACATGATGTGTAGAGTGTTCGAAAAAGCGTGGGCTACGCTTTTTGGCTGTTCGGAACCGCTTTTCACTCATTTTTGAACTTTGATTGTTTTTCATCAAAATTGCATCTAGCTGTCGACGATGGAATATCCCGACCGTTATTTTATAGTTGTTTGCATTTCTCTAGACGAACTGTGCTAGCGACCGCGAACTTGGATCCCTACAAAATGAAAATTCATACTGCTGGGAATACGTAGTCTCTCTCTCTCTCTCTCTCTCTCTCCAATAGACCATCCATCTCACGTAGACCGTACTCTTTCTCCAGACTTCCGAGAAATATAAATCATACTAGCGCACCAAAAACCAGACAATATATTTCCAGAGACGTGATATTATTATTATTTGCCTGCAGCTGCTTCATAGTACGCCGATATTTCTCTTGTCGCTTGCATTTCTGACTATTGCTGTTCACAGACGACAAAGCGACTAAAAATTACCATTTTGACGTAGATTAGTGGCTTCGAACAACCGAGAATAGCTGGGATTTGTTCACACATCTCAACAACTTGTCCGGAAATAATTTCATTCTCTATCAGCGAACAAGCCAGTTACTCTGGTATTTTCGCCCCATTGGATTCCTAGTTGATAGACCAATGGGGGGGAAAGATCAAATGTGCCGACGGTTTCCCAACTGGGGAAACTGTGGGATCCCACTGGGAAAATTCCCACCAACAGGGGACCACGGTTTCCCCCGTTGGGAAACCGTCGGTGTCTTTGATCTTTCCCCCATTGGTATATCAACTAGGGATCCATTGGGGCGAAAATACCACAGTAGGGAAATTAAGGTTACAGTCTGTCTCTGTAACTTAAAAATCTGTAACTTGCAGATTTTCCCCCAGACTGTAGAAATAAATATCAGTTAAAAATAGTTGTTTATAAAAGATGCGACGAGACCTTCCAAGACGGAAATTCAGAAAGATTCTCTGAGAAAAGAATGAGAGACTAAGCCTCGCCTACTCATAATCTCAAGGACCTTCGCACGCGCTTCTTTTTCGTTCTCTCTCTCTCTCTCTCTCCCCTCCCCTCTATCTCCCTTTCTTCTCTTTTGTTTTAGTTTTATAGTGGTCACAGCAGTTCCAAAACGCGTCGTCGCGTTTTCTCAACAAAGCTCTTACTTTCTTTCGACAGTTAATAGTATCGTCGCACCTCCAAAAACCTTACCTTACCTTTCCGGTGAGCCCCGGCAGAGTAGTCGCTAGTCGACGTAAACATCTCTTGATTCCGGTAGTAACTTTACCTAGTAACTTTACCTCCAAAAAGGTGCGCACACTCGCTCTTGGCCCCTTTCTGGAGGCCATGTACAAGACGACTCTGTTTGGTTTCCTAATTATGATGCTGGTGTAACGTTCATTGTACCGGCTGTGGTTGCACTATTTGCCACTTATTTAATCGTATTGTCGATTTGTATTCTTCATGCATTTAAAGGGAGTTCCTGGTCATCCTCCTGTGACCTTTGGGGGGAGGACAATAGGGTGATAGGTGGGCGTTGCTCACAATTCTTCCCGCTCTCCATCCTACAATTAATCAAAAGAACACCGTCAGAGGGCTTCCCCAAAAAACACAATACCCTCACGTAGGTAACAGTTCCGGCAAGCGCCCCGGGTGGTCCCATTTTAATGTTAGTTTTTGTAATACTCTTGTTTTGCGTTTTTTGGCCAGGAAAATCATCGTCTATGAATTGTGCCACAAAGACCTGTCTGTTGAATTGGAACACCCGAATGTCCGGGGGTGGTATTACAAATGTAAAATACTACGCCCTCTTAAAGAACTCCCTGTGGTGTAGTCACTGTCTGATTCTCTCGCTGTGTCGTTATCTATCGCTCTTGTTTACGACGTGTATCAGTGGAGCGATTTATTATTTTCAGCGAGTACTTGTGAATTTGTAGCATGTGGGGCGTTCCCTATTCGAAAACATGCCCGAGAGCGAACGCTCAGTCCTTTTTCTTATACAATACACGTGTCGTCAACAACAAATCTAGGGGAAGAGAGACAGAGAGACAGAGAGAGAGAGAGAGGTGAAAACTAATTTTCAACGGCCAGAGACCACCGGTTCTCCGAACACAAACGCCGTCTAATTATGCGGCCTCGTCGGGAATTCACCTCATTTCGCACACATTTTTACTGCATTTCGCACAGTTTCCGGTCGAAATTCAAACGTGATTGAGTTCAGAAAAGGAGGGTTGAATAACTGGGAGCAAACTAGACAGACCTCCCACCCACACCGCCCCCCCCCACCTATGTCCATTTCACCTCTTTTTTCTGATCAAAGGATCGGATTTTGTTTGCTTTCTAGAACTAGAATATTTTGCAATCATCATCTTCAATAGCTTTTGAATTTAGAATTATTCAAAATGTTATGAACTTTGATACCATGCGCGTTCGTGTTTCGTCGGTATCATAACATGTGTTTCGACAGCATTGCGGCAGTCTGCGTTCGACATTCGACGTGAAAATTAGCAAACTATTTCGTTCGATCTCTCTAAATGTCAGACACTCTATGTTACGCTCGAAATGAATATGTATCGTATTTTTAAAAATATATTTAGCAATATCTCTGAACCTGGGGGAAAGAACCTTCAAACAGGTGATTCGACGTTCCATCCTCTGTACTAAGTGCCTCTCCCTCCCTCTCCTATTCCATTTCTCCTCCTGTCGCCTCTAACCAAAAACCACGCCGGATTCAATGCAATTACAGTCTCTCGCGGTGGCCTCTCGTCCACAATAGGGAGATTCCACCGGCGCGGTTCTCCGGTCTCTCTCTCTCTCTCTCTCTCTCTCTCTCTTTCTCTCTCTCTCTCTCTTAAAAAAATAGTATGTGGGAGCAGTCATGATTCCAGAACCACAGAAAGGCGTCAGGGCGAGAGAGTGTGCCAACGTGAGAGGGTCAGACAGCGGTAGACTTTGACTGCAATCTGCGAAGCATTATTCCCCTATTACGAATTTCAAGCGACATTCGTGTTCCAGACATCATTCTAAATGTAAGATGCTGACGTACATTTACTCCGATGCGAACTTGAATGCATACGAAATGATGATCAACACTTAATCCTTTCTTCTTCCTCCTTTGGAAATCTCAGCACGCCAGCAACGATTTTTGATCTTTTCCTTCCTTCTTTGAAAACATCGAAAAGCCGGTTGATGTCGTGACCGTTGTTTGTCAATTTGCTCCCTAAACTCCCCCGGCTTTGGCTTGTGTGCACTCCCGCTACTAAACGCCGGCTTTGAATAACCCGGTCGTCGGATCGTGCGAAACACTGGCGCTCGCCCTCCTGCTTCATCCCCCAGTCAAGGAAGTAGGAGGAGCGGAGAGAGAGAGAGAGAGAGAGAGAGATAGACTCCCTTAGATAGCTAGACTGAATTCTCGTGCGCATCTCCATTCACATCTTTCCATCTCTAAAGCCAATTTCACACTGTGTGTGAAATTGGCTTATTTTTTTTTTTTAAAACCCTATTTCGCAGATTTCAGTCGCAAATTGAACGTCTCGCGAGTTTTCCCGCCGTAACCAACCGCAAACTGACTTTTTCAAATCGATTTCTGTATTTATTGATTTTTCAGGGCGGTAAACGCATCGATGGAGGAGGTCATCGACGCGGAGCGCGAGCCCACGTGCAGGTAATTTTTTTTAAAAATTAATTAATCAATTATTATTTAATTATTGATTATTTTTGATTCATTTTTAAATATTTATCTGTAGTGAGATGCCTACAAATTAGAGCGAACAGGGAGATTTTGTAATAACAAAAAGCTAGCAAAAGGTTGAGGCCAAGCCGGTGATCGAAACCGGGACCTCTCGCACCCAAAGCGAGAATCATACCACTAGACCACTTGGCCGACGAGAGAACACGCGCGGGGAGACGCCTAAGCGAAGCGCAAACACACCTGGATGGAGTGCATCTCTCTTGAGCATATTTCGAAATTTTTATAGCTGATAGATTACTGATGCATCCCTCCTGAAAAAATATATCTTTAACTCCTAGGAAAATCAAAATGCTCTTTTCGAAAACTACCGAAATAGGAAAGTCCACATAGAGTGAAATTCGAGCCGTGAAATAGAATACCGCCGGAATTTTTCGCATGTGTGTGTTCCTCTGTCTAGTAGATTCTAGTGGATAAAACAACAACAAAAATGGGCGATTCGTCACTTCATTTCTTCGGCACAACAGTGTTCCACAACAACACAGCGCTAATTCCTTGAAGGTGTTCGTTAGCAATGGAAAGTAAAAAAAGGAGAAAGAAGCATGAGTATTTTGGATAATAGTCAGCGCAGAGCAGTTACTTTCCGTTTCGGTGTTAGTATTCTGTTTTCATTTTGTCCGCCTCTGATCCCATATTTTCATAACTCGATCTACAGAAGGGGTCAGGGTGAGAGAGTGTCTGAAATCGGGAGGGACCACATGATTCCAAACATACAGACCAGGGTTGGAGCGAGAGAGTGTGCAAAAGTGAGAGGGTCTCTCTTGACTTCACACGCTCTCTCACTCCACAGGCCTTTCTGGAAGGTTGAACGGCTCGTGGAATGATGTGGGACGCTCTGACCAATGAAGTGCTTTTTCCAGTAAAAAGGGGGGGAGATTGTATACTTGACATATCAACGCTGTCATTTTAGATTTTGGAATCCGCAGTATGCATTCCCTTTGTCACCTCTAATTCTCCCTTTTCGCAGATTTCACGGGACGCCCGAGAACTACCTCCTCTGCGTCTGCTTTTTCATAATTTTCGCCCTCTCAATGACGGGCAACTCGCTGGTGATAGCCGTCATATTGAAGGTAATCGATAATAAGCAATCGAGAACTGAACTTGCTGGCACCGTGCCAAGCGGCATTTCTAGGGAGAGAGCACCGAGTTTCCGGCAATTTCAAGATTCTACGAACGTCTTGTACTACTCTTTTTCTTTATAAAGCAAGTTCGGATAATCTTGAAATAACCAAAAAGATGAATTGCTTGAATTTCACGCAATTTGACTTGTTTTCGCGCTGAAATCTTGCAAGTGCAATAGTACTTTTATTCAAACTGCTCGCTCTTTTCAATATGGGGTATCTTTGATTGTTTCGTTCACGGATAATTCGATGTTTTGCATGACGCGATTCGTGAAATGAATAATTACTAAACTCGAAAACATTCGCTCATGAAATGCACAGAATTCGCACGATTGCGCACTGCTCTCAACAAAGTTTGAAATTCGGGTAAATAATTTAATTTTTATCCGTTCTCTGTGTATTTCGCACAGAGTCTTTGTCCGTCGGCCGATGAGAGAGTGTGTGAAATGGAGAGAGTATTCTGCGTTTCGCTGGAGCATTTCGAATTCCTATAAGACTCGTTCGCGTTTTGAGCTAAACAATTACCCGAGTGAGAGCGATTGTTTGCTGTTTTGCAGCACTTCTTGACTAGTTTCCACCCGATAACCAAGAAATGTCCAATGATCGACATTCCGAGGAACACGGCATCATTCTAGCGGACAGTTTCCCCTGCAGAAAGGGGTTTGGAGTGAGAGACCCTGCGAAATCTTGTGTAATGAGAAAAGTCCACACACAATAGTGGCAAACACTGCTTTTAATTTTAGTGCATCTTGTATCCTCATGTCACAAAATCAGCACAACTCCCACTGGTTTCCAATTTAATAAGGGGTGCGAAACGTGAATTTCCAACGTCATGCCGAAGCAGGTACAGAAAGGGAGTGAGAGATCGTGTAAAAATGAGAGTCCCTCTAGCTTTTGCCCACGCCCTCGCCCTGACCATTTTCTGTAGGTTTGGAATTATTGAAGATTGAGAGAGAGAGAAATTGAAGACTTAGAAAATTGCACTTTCGCATTCTCGGTTATCGCGCGCCGGGCGTTATCAAAGGCCTTAGGGCATCCTCTTCGTTACTTTTGCGAAACTTCCTCTTTCATTGCAAAAATGTGCGAAATTGAAGGAGGGATGGGGTGAAATATGAAGTCTCTCTCTCTCTCTCCACCCTCCCTTTCTGCCTCAAAATCGCCGAACGACTCTCTTGAGACGAACTACTGCTGCTTTCTGCTGCAGCGCCGGGACTAAACACTTCCCGATTGTGTTGGGGAGCCGGGAAATTTAGAGGCACAGAGCCGCCTTTTAGGTTCTCTATCTAGTCTGTCGTTTTCCCTACAAGATCGTTACGGGGGATGATTTGTGGATGGGTACAAGGGGAACCACATAATATCCGTTTGTGAGCCCTCAGGGACGCGCGTCGTTCGAGGGGGTTCGCGAGTTTATTTCCGAAATATTCGAGGATTTTAGCGTGGGATTGAGAGCGCACATGAGAGCTCGGCACGTTTCAGGAAGTTCTGCGCCCTTTTTAACCAGAAAAAAATGAATCTACGATGAAAATGATGGGATAAGAGAGTGCGAAATGAAGAGGGGTGAATGAAGTAGAATCGAAACGGATTGAACATTACGAGAACACTACCGTTGAAAAAGCTAGAGAGCGTGCGAATCGAGGAGAGTGCAGGGAAAAAGAATTGAAAAAAACGATATTTTCTTGCAGCAACGGCAAATGCGATCGATCACTAATACTTATCTCCTCAACCTCGCCATCTCCGACCTCACGCTGTCCGCTGTGTGCATGCCGCCCACCCTGCATTCGGTAAAATTCTGAAATTTATAATTAATTTATTTATTTAAAATTTATTTAAATTATAAAAGGTAAATCGAAAACGGAATTATATTTTAATTCTTCACACCCAACCGACTGGGGGCAGGGGTCGAGTAGAGGAAATGAAAATACCGTGAAGCCGCAAATCATCAAGGAGGCGTTGAAAAGTATTGGAAAAGTGGCAAAGATCTCAAATCTCCCATGGATTAGCAAATTAGGAAAGGTGATTTCCTAGTGTTGACACAATCTTCCTCTGATTGCCTAGTAATGATGTAATATTGTTTCCGATTACCTAGTGATTACGTAATCTTCCTTCCGGAAGTCTCGTAATGGCTTAAGATCCATTTAGATAACCTTATAATGGTGTAATCTTCTCCGATTGCCTAGTAATGACGCAATCTCTCTCTTCCAGATGGTCATGTCGTGCTGGATGTTCGGCGACTTCCTCTGCCGGCTCTTCGCGTACTTGCAACGTGAGTTCTCTCGCAATTACGGTAGTCTCAATGACGCGAAATATCAATAACTGACTATTTAGAATTATTTCGTAAATTCCTTTTCCTCATTCAAACTTTTTTTCGTATCCGTATGATCTTTGGGATTTTCAGGGGAATGAAATCGCGTTTTGCGCGCGCTGAACTTCTTTTGACATTTGAAAAAGAGGTGTGAATAGAAGCCGTAGAAACGAGAGAGAACTTCCTGAAGCGTTAGAGAGGATAAACTTTGAAAGGGCGAAAGTAACATAATCAGCGCTAGAGATCGCAAGATGAAGATACATGCCACATCTTTCAATAGACCTTTCTTTCCAGAAAGGGGATCAGGGTAAGAGAGCCTGCAAAAGTGAGAGAGTTCCTCTTGATTTTGCAAGCCTTCTCACTCCAAACATCTTTCGTTTATTTTTGAGGAGTAATGTGGTGTGAACCTGGGAGATTGGCGTTTCGCGAACTTGTTTTGTTCATAGAAATTCGTAAAAATTACACTAGTATTGCTATAACGCGCTCAATTGGAGGGGTTTTGTGAACTCGGAAATCTCTAAGCATTTCAATGCGGGTTTTGCCTCTATTGTGGATGCATTTTATCTATTCTTCATAAGAAACGTGACAGAAAGGGAACGTTGGTTTTGTGAACTCTAATTTGTCTACCCACCTTAAGAAGCACATTAGTGCGTGGGAAGTTTGCTAATTATTTATGAGAAACATTCCTAAAATAGATTACTTTTCTGAACTCTCAGACAAGCTTCCCACGATTCGCGTTATTGTTTCGTCCCATAGACAGAAAAAAATCATTGACCAATCAAGTAAATTAGAGTGGTTTGATGAACTCGGCTCGGGAGAGAGAGAGGGAGAGAGAGAGAGAGAGAGAGAGAGAGAGAGAGAGGACAAAAATAAGCACTTGAGAATCCGCGCTTTGTTCTGTTAGATGCGCTGCGTGGGAAAGTGCGTTTTTCCCGATTCTCCATTCTGACAATCGGGGATTTCTCTTCCTTTTCGAGATGAGGAAACTAAGATCTCCGATGGAGATTGGAGACAGGGAGCGCGGGAACAGACGATACCCACCCTGCCCTGAAAAGGGGTCAAGGCGAGAGAGTGTGTAAAATTGAGAGAGTGTCTCTCAATCCGCACACACACTCTCACGCCTGGCCCCTTTCTGGAGGGGGTATGTGGTTGGATGAAACGGAAGGAGAATTCTAGAATATTAGAGAACCGGGAGAGGGTAAAACGGAAATTGAATAATTTATACAGGGAATAGGCAATTTCGTGATTCGGCGAGGGCCATTAAACCACATGTCTAGACACAGGCATTACGTCTCGTCGTTTCTTATCTACCTGCACTTTGTGCAAACACATGCAACACATCATTCCGAATCCCCAGGGTGAAGGGCCAGAAAGCGTCTGAACAAATTTAACTTTTCTTTCTCGACGTCTCACTGGACAATGCAATCATTTTGAAAAGAAGTTCAAGCATAGAAAAATACCGACTAGAAAACACATTAAAGCAGTTGATTTTTATGGGAGGTAGTTTCGGAAAGATACTGTATCCATAATTATCCAATGAATAAAATCAATCAATAATCAATCGATAATTGCAGCCGTCGTAGTGGCGGCGTCCGCGTACACGCTCGCGGTGATCGCGTTCGAGCGGTACTTTGCCATCTGCAGTCCGCTCCACTCGCGGATATGGCAGACGAGGTATACGATAGGAGGAGAAAGGGTTATCGACAACTGAGCTTTTGTCGGTGATAATGCAGAAAAATCAATAAATATTTGCAGAACGCACGCGTACTGCATGATCTCGCTAGTCTGGGTGATAGCGATTGTGTCGAATCTACCGATTTGTGAGTTTATTTTGTTTTCTATCTTCGCAATAGGGAAGTGAATGATGGCGCTGAATATTCGAAGAGTTTGTAGCCCTCGTGAAACTCAAATGTGACGATTTTGAAAACTTCAACAAATGTGTGGGGTTGGAATCTCTGACTCTTTTTATTAGCATTAACACTATATTTCGAGAGAATGAAAAAATCAACTACATCGTCATTTATTATTTGAATTTGATTTTTACAGCATTTCTCTACAAAGAGTCGCAGTACGACGACTTCGGTGGTGTGATGTGCACGCCAGTCCACCCGCCGTATGTCATGTTCTCCTACCAGGTACGGAAACCACTCTACAAGTTTATCGACGATTGACTTATTTCAGTCGTCAAATCGGACAATCAATATTTACGCAAAGAGTATCGACAACTGATTTTTTTCACATTAAACAATCGTACGGTAGCTAATCGCTAACTGACTTTGCAGATCTACATGACGGTCGTGTTACTGCTCATCCCACTGGTTGTGATGACCGTGCTGTACGGGAGGTACGGTAGTCTGCATCTAATTTACGGAAACGGCTATTTCGCAAATCGGAAGTTAACTTTTCGAAAACCGAAAGCGCGCTTATTCAGGGTCATTTCCACACTGCGAAACGGGATCCGCATGGACATTGCCGCTGTGGAGACTTGTATTACGAGAGAAAGTAAGTGATACTTTATGTTCTTTCAAGAAGAGAAATCAATAAAATGTAGGAATTCGACATGAAAACGGTGGGGAAAAGGGGAAAACGGAAATTTCGACTCTCGGAGCATGGTTGACTCGATTGTTTAAGTTTTTTTTTAAAAAACAAGAAGGATATGCTCATCAGAGCTGCAAATATTAAAAATATTTATGAGAAATGTGTATTTTGTTGCAGATTCACTGGGCAACATCACGCTCGGTTCCGACTCGCGGAAGCCCTCGGTAGCGCAGAAATTGTCAGTGAAGATAACGACGACAGTCCGAGGAAGCATCAGCTCGTCAGTTTTATATTATTTCACAGTCCGGTGTGACCTCCAGAAAGGGGTCAAGGGCGAGAGAGTATGTGCAACTGAGAGGGTCTCTCTCGCTTCCTCATACTATCTATCTATAGAAATGAAAATGGTTGAGGTTTTTGGAAGTCTTGTTCGGATAAAAATGTAGAGAAAATAAAATTTTACAACATTTTGTTATTGAATTCTCGTAGTTTCAGCAACGCGCCGGTTTTGAACGGTGTTCGATCAACGCACGCTGTCAAAACTGCAATGGCGAAGCAACGAGTGATACGGTAAGTCACAGTAAAATCAGTTATCGATACACCATTTATTCCTCCCTTACAGTATGCTGCTCGTCATCGTCGTCATCTTCTTCTGCTGCTGGACGCCCTCGTACATCTGGTGGCTGCTGCTGATGGCGGGCGACACCTTCCAGGTATACTGTACCCCTTATTAACACCGGTGATCGGCAACTAATTGAAAACTGATTAATCTGATAGGGAACTGTGAGAATTTATCCGGGTTAACATTTTAACTTAAAACTCAGAAGAAGAAGACTTGTAATTTATATGTGAGAGAGTTCGTGCAACAAAGAGAGAGCTCACGTGAATAGATTTGTGTGTGTGAGTAAACTGTAGTCCCCGACTAACACCTTCCATCGCGAACTGATGCTAATTCCAGTCTTTCTCGGTGTGGAACGAGCACGTCAACACCTGCATACTCATCATGACGTCAGTTTCCTATTCTTTTTCTCATTTTTGACAACATTTCAATATTTAACCCCTTTGAAAACTGGAACCATCGAGACGATCATAGGCAATTCAAAAATATTGGGGAAGATAGGAAGCTGATTCACCGATCTCGCGGGTCTTGATTCAGAGGATCTCGGATACCCTGAATCTGACCACTTAATTTCGCACATTGTTTTCGCACGATCCAACTAGAATTTTTACCCGTTTTTTTTAAAAATTGATATTTTATCTATTTCTAATATCGTTTTCTCTACTTATAGGTACATCTCCTGCTGCTCAAACCCAATAACTTACTGCTTCATGAACAAGAAGTTCCGGAATGCGGTGCTGTCCATGTTCGGCCACAAGCGAGCGATACGCAACCACTTCCAGAAGGTATGTCGTCATCTTTACACAATTTTAGAAGATTGTGTGATCACTATGAATTCTAAAATACTTTTTTATGTATAAGATTGTGCTATTACTACGCAATCTATAAGATTACTAGGCAATTTTAGAAGATTGCATCATTACAACGCAATCCCGACATAGTTAGTAGACTGCATCTCTACTATGCAATAGCAATAGTGCTGTAAAAAGCTAGCTGATACCTGTAGAACCTTCTAAGCTCTCCTTTCCTCTCCTTCTTCTCCTCTCTTTCGCCTCTTTTGTGTTTTTTTTCGCCAGTGTGCAATTTTTGTTTCCGGAGACGAACCGGAAGCTAACCGAGAGAGTGTGTGAAATTAAGAGAGTGCAGCAGTGTGGCCTGCCAGCCTACTGTGTAACCGACAAGCTAACCATCGTTCCTGCCCACCTCCACACTACCGTAACCCGCCCCTGATCGAACTACCGTAACCCGATCGATAATCAATAACCCACACACAGGTGTACGTGCCGCACCACGGTGGTCCTCCCCCCTTCAGTCTCCACGACGTGCCCAAGACCCTCAACAGGTACCGTAACCCCGCTTACCCACGAGTGTGCTCTCTGGGGAACGTCGCCCGCGCGCACGCAATGCGATTTTGCTCCCGATTTTGTGTGCTGAGAATGGTATTCGTCGCCGCACCCACACCACCCACACCGCTAATCAACTCCTACTTTCGCTAACAACTCTCATGTTTTTCTTCATACTCGTGCTAATCTCTTCCCATCGCTAACTGATTTATTTTGCGTGTCCCCAATCAATCGATAATGTTTCGATCAATCGATGATTCGCATCGATCGATATTTTCAGCCGTCAATCTAGCGTCACTGATCCGAGTACGGTACAACGCTGTGTTCCTGACAATGACAGCGAGCCGCTCATGCTGCGCCACAGGAGCGCCAGCACCTACAGCAACAATAATGATGTGCGCAAAGCAAGGGTCTCGTTCGTTGGCGCAAGTCCGGTGTCTGTCCACCGCGTTGACGCATCCCCCGTGCTCGTGTGCAAGCTATATCAGTGTTCAATCCTTCCTATCGCCTCTCCGCACGCTAACCCCCCGGCTCCTCCTCGATTTTTCCGTTCCGCACATCCATCTCTTTATCGCTCTAAACTTTCTGCGTTTAGCGTTGTGATCGTGCCTCTTCCTTACAACTGTCCACATTTTCATATATTCTTGGTTCGTCCGCTGTCTAGCACTGACACATACAGCAACAGATCGGAATGGCTCAGCGATCGATCGGAACGGAATATTGATTTATCGATTTATTGATTGATTTCAGGTCGACCTCGACCGGGTGCCAACTACGAGCGGCTCCTCACGAATGTGAGCCGTTGCGGAGAACCTCCAGCACCTCTCACATCGCCACCCTCCCAAACAGCGAGAGGGTACGGTAGATTACTGTAGTTAGAAGGGATACGGTAGATTATTGATTGGTTTCTTAATTATATCTTTCAATAAGCTATGATGTCGGGTTACTATAGCTAGATGTGATGCTGTAGATACATGGGGTTCTGCCGTTTGATACGGTAGTTTACCGATCGGTTACTATGGCTCGACGGAATACGGTAGCTCCCAGCGATATTGATTTTTGATCTCTTGCAGAACTCGATCCACGACCACCACTCTCAATCGCTGCGCCTCTCCCGTCGCGCCTCGCCTTCCTGCATCGATTGATCGACTACCGTACCCCCCTTCCCCTTTCTAGAAATCGATATCTGCCACACACGCCCTCCCCAATCGTTTATCACATACACGGGTCTCACAATGCGTTGCCGAACCAATTCCCACCCAATTACGAGTCCAGAATTTATGAAAATATGAAATTTGTAATTCCTCCCGATCAATATTCTCGCAAATTTGTCGAGAAAAGCTCCAATCAGAAGCCCCTCTCCTGATTTCAAACGTGTAAATTGTGCTTCGAAATTCAACCCGCTGCTCATTCCGACATCATTCCACTAGCGATTCAAATCGCCAGAAATAGGTTTGGGGCGAGATAGCGTGTGAAAATGAGAGAGTCTCTCTCTCCCGTTTTCACGCTACGCAGCTTCTGACCCCTTTGTGGAGGTTTCGCCGGGCGGTGGAATGATGTGATTTCCACAATTACTGGTACATCGAACAGGGAAGCTCGTGAATCGTACCGATAAAGCGTCCTGATTTATGTTGTGGTTTGATTTGACAACAGTCTCACAATTTCCGAAGTCACAAGGGAGCAATGGCAAAAAACGCAGAGTTAGCAAATTATGTTTTCGTGTCCTTGCTGAATGAAGAAAATGGGGGGAGGGGGCTTTTTTGCTTCCGAACCTCCAGAAAGGGGTCAGAAGTCCTGACTCAGGACCGATCCCCTCTCACTTTTACAAACACTTCTCTTAACCCCTTCCTGGAGATTTGATGTGGCATTGAAATGATGCGGGAAACGAAGGGAGGAAGGGAGGGGGAAATCTAGGGGAGCAAGAAAACAGTGAGAGTGTCTAGTAGAGGGGGGGAGTGACAGCCGGCGCACTCTCCTCTTTCCCCCTGCTCTCTCATTTTCTCTAACCGCCCCACTCCCCTGCGGGTTCTCTCGCCACACACAGACGCGAGCGTTCCTTCCTAGCTCACTCTCTACCCCTCTGCCTTCACCGGCCAAGTGGTCTAGTGGTATGATTCTCGCTTTGGGTGCGAGAGGTCCCGGTTTCGATCACCGGCTTGGCCCTTATCTTTTGCACGATTTTTCTCTTTGCGGATTTCAACTCCAAATTGTCCCCCTATGCTATTTTAGGTATTTTTTCGGCTCCCGGTAGATCCTCCGTGCCGGTAATGTTACTACACTTTCTCTTAATTCTCTTCATTATAATTGAAATCGTAAATTTCCTTACTAATATTACTACTATAATGATCGTAAACACCGAAATGAATGAAAAAGATAGCACTCGGGAAACCGATTTTAAAGATCAGTGCACTGTCGTTGTCGTGGTAGTTTCAACTTAAAACTGCAATATGATTCAATGGAAAAAAAAGCAAAATATTCTGGAGGCATGGGGAATTGAACCCCAGCCCTCTCGCATGCTAAGCGAGCGCTCTACCACTGAGCTATGCCCCCCTGTGGATCTTGATGGGAGCGGAACACATAAGAGCGCTCTGTTTAAAGCTGCAATCACATTCAAGTGGAAAACAACAAAACATCTTGGAGGCATGGGGAATTGAACCCCAGCCCTCTCGCATGCTAAGCGAGCGCTCTACCACTGAGCTATGCCCCCAGGTGTTGACGGAGGTGATCGGAGCTCATAAGAGCGCACTAATGGGTTGGCTGAAACGTGTCACAGCCAGAGACGCGAGGAAGATAACCATGGATTGCCCGACCGAGTGCTCAAATTCGATTGATTGCATTCGTTGGTGTAATACAGCAGTATTTTTCAGTCCAGTGAAATCTGCAGAAATATAGCAGGGAGGATGATTTTTTTATGAAATCGTTTTATAGGTAGGTATTTGCAAAAAAAAAATGATTACTGAATATTGAAAATATAAATATCAAAATAATAAAAGACAAGCACATCTAAATAAAAGCAGTTCTCGATAGTCCAAGGAATTCATACTGTACGTCATTTCTTCAGCCGGCGGCAACTTGTTGTTTTCAAATCGCGGTTGTTTTTTCGCCCTTTAGCTTTATTGCAAGTTACTTTTTGGCGTAATTGTTGTACATATAGCTCATACACACAATACGCTCCTACTCTGTCTATTTCTCCCTTATTCAGCGCCGAAAATGGACGGCATCGAGGATGTTCTCGATGAGAACTCGCCCGTTTCGACGGACGCCGTCTCTTCGACGGTAAAGATGCTCCCAAAGAACGTAGCCACGCAAATATGCACTTCGCAGGTCAGGATTTATGATTTCCATTGCGATTACGGTGATAACCCCTCGTGGTTCAATGAGAAATCGACCGCTATTTGGCTTGTGATCTACCAAGCGGTTTGCGGTTTCCTGTCACGTTTATATTGTTTTAGGTGATTATCTCAGCGGCTGGGGCGGTCCGTCAGCTACTCGACAATGCAATGGACGCGGGAGCGAAGAATATCGGTGAGGAGTGCTATTTTACCAGTCGGAGCATGAAGCTTTTGAGTGGTGGGCACGACCCCCCGAAAAATCGGTATTGTGCGACAGCCTTTATCGGTATGATTTTGCATTGAATCAGTAACTGCGTAATGTGCACATAATGATCATTCATGCATGGCGGTCCGCATCAATCATTCTCTGCATTTGTTCATTTCTGTATTCAGAAGTGACTACTCTCAACTTCGGTTTCGATTGCATTCGTGTGACCGATGATGGAACGGGCATCGAAGAGGAGAATTTCGAATCACTTTGTCAGTTTCTTTTTTTCGTCGTTTTGTTATCCTGCTGCTACTCAAATTCGCTTGGTTGGAAATGAGGGACTTCTTTACTTTAGGGGGCAAGCCCCGCCCCCTTCCCTTATCACCCCTATCCCTCCACTATCACTCCAGTGAAACTTTTGAAAGAACAAGGAAAGACTATCATTTATGTAATGGGAGTTTTTTTAATTTTAAATTGTGAATATCGATTGTTTTGAGGCAAACGCCACGCGACTTCGAAGATTACCGAATACTCGGATCTTCTCGCTCTGTCGACACTCGGATTCAGAGGAGAGGCACTCAATGCACTTTGTGCACTCGGGTACGGTAGGAGGAGTTATTGATTCAGAGTATTGTTGAGAAAATCTATCGATTGGGAGTGCTGTATCTCGGAATAGTTCCTGCTCTCGTGATCATTCCAGCGGACTATTGTAGAGTTACAGTGAGCTCTGTTAATCCATGATTTTTTGTTGATGTAAAGCGTACTTAAAATATGGTAAAGTCTTACGCGCTAGTTCAACAATGTATGATGCTAAAAATCATTCCGTTCAGATCCGTAACAATCACTACTCGAACGATCGATAAAAGTGTCGGGACTCGACTTCACTTTGATCACAATGGAACGATCGAGAGGAGAGAAATCGTCCCGAGAGAGGTACGTTGGTTGAGATGGGTTACTGTAGGCGATGAGTGAAAACCATGTTGACGCTCTGGCTGTCGCCACTTCTGGGCCTATGACATAGGAGCAATAAGGCTTCATGCACTACATTTAGTTATGCCAAATTGCTTGACGAGTGTTCGATGAGATGGTGATAACAAGTCATCTTACACGCATAATGATTCCAGACGGGAACCACAGTGGAAGTTCGCTCGTTGTTCACAACTCTGCCTGTGAGAAGGAAGGAATTTGAGAGAACAGCGAAGAGAGACCACTCTAAAGTGATGGGAGTTGTACAGGTGAGAAGAAGCATTCTATCGAGTTGTGATTTTATTTGTGTAAATATCGTTTCTATTTGTTGTGGATTAAACTCAGTCATAATTACGAGGTGTTTAAAATGGATATGACGATTTATCGAATATCACCTACCGTTTCCCGATTAGTTCCGGCTGAATTATGAAAATGATTATCTGTTTTAATAGTTATCGATTTTAAATATTGCAGGAATTCGCCCTCGCCACTCCCTCGATTCGTTTCAATGTCTTCTCCGAGCTGAACAATGGGTGAGCACAACTAACGCGTCTCATTAATGGTTGTAGCAGAGTATTATGTTTAAAAAGTCGTGAAACATTAACCCACAGTATAGTATATTTTTTAAAAAATAATGATCTCGAGATTTCTTTATGCGTAAACAAACGGACAATATGAAAAGTTGAATAGGTCTCCATACATTTTCGTCATACGGACAATACGGCGTAGTTATTTCGAAATCTATAAGCTGGCCAGATTTTACATAAAACTCAAAACTATAGTTCAAATCGCATAAACTGGTCAGATCTCGAATTGATTTTTACTAAAATCATCCGTATTTCTTTATATCTTTTGAGTATCAAAACTGTCTCCTTCAAAAATTTGTTCTCGGAAATGGTGCGTGTTTTAACTGTATGATTGTCTCATACCTGATTAGCGCCCATAAAGCGACACTGATAAATTATATTTTAAAAATGCTAATTTCTATTCGATTGTCTCATATCGTCTCAGTATGATATGCTTCATTTAAGGAGCGTTGGTTGAAACCATAATTCTCATTCTCTTCCCGCAATTACAGGTTTTGTTATTTCCAGAAAACGCCACCACGCTCTTTCTACCGCTGGCGGAGATGCTTCACTGGGACAAGTGATTACTGATCTGTTTGGAACGAATGCAAGCAAGAATGACGTCATTGAGGTACGGTAGAGATACTGTAGGATATAGTGATGGCATGAAATCTTGGTACGGTAGCCTTCGCAACTATAGTTGTCGGGGGGAAAGCGTGACACGGTATTTGTTTGTGTTTGTTTCAAATCTCAAATCTATCATGAGTGATGTGAGCTCTAAAACAATGAAGCTATTGATTTCACGGAACATCAAATCGCCTGGAAATTATTGCTGATTCCAGATTAAATCGAGCGATGACACTTCGGATATGATGGAAGAGGGCGAAGAAATGAGTGAAATGAAGAGTGAAGCGAGGGAAATCCAGTGAGTCGACAAGGTTAATATTTGAGACCACCAAAAAAAATTCATTCAAGCCTCTGAATCTTTGTTGCAGCAATATTTTTTATGCATGTGTGACACATAGCCAGTGCTTTGAAACCTTTATTTTCTAATTTATTAAAAGTGAAATGTGCTATTTCAAACGAAGAACGGCAGGGGTTTTGGTTGTGCTATTTTTAAAATATATAAATAAATGCAAATATTGCCGATTGGATGGTTTCGTCTCTTCTCCCATCCATGGAAATGGAAGAATGGCGTCAGATCGACAATTTGTGTATGTAAATGGACGGCCAGTCGATTATCCCAAGGTGAGGGAGTACGGTAGTTTATGGTTGAGGAACGTCTCTGTCAAATACAAAACCGATGAGTCAATAATGCGTTGTATAGGATGAGTGAAACACTATTTTTTAGAATTATGCAATGAATTTGGTGTTGAAAAATAAGGCTGGGTAACAATGCTGGTGGGGTCGTTTGGGTATTGTATACATAGACCAAAAACGTTTGTTCCCGAATGTCCCGAATGATGTCTGGTTTTTATGGTTTTAGGGTGAAAAAGCGAAAAAGATGCCTGATTATCAAATTTTCAGGCGCTACCGCGCCTGGATGACTTGAAATGATGTCTGATTTTTCGAAATTTCACCTCAAAAAGTCCAAAAGCTGTCTGCGTTTGTTCCCTGGAACGAACTTTTTGGTCTATGATTGTATAGGAGGGACGAAACTTTGATGGAGCAGGAATTGCGAAATTCGCGCAAATCTCGTTGACAAAAAATGCGGTAATAGTTTACTGGAGAAGCGACAAGCGACTCGTTTTCACAATTAATTTCGTCATCCCTATGAAATCTCTTTGTAGGTCTGCCGAGCAGTCAACGAGATCTACCAAGTGCACAACAAGCGACAGTATCCCACACTCGTTCTGAGGATTCGAATGCCGGCTGGTGAGAGATTTATGAATATATTTATGAGTTTTATTATTACAATAGCCAGAAAAAATGAGTAAATGATATAAGTATGCAATGTTGTGCATCGTTATTGCTTTAAAAAAACTATTTGCTCATACATTCAGTGAACAGGTGGTGTACTCTAATTAGATGAGTTCCAACCTTTCTTATTGTCTTCGGAAAAATACAATTCTTTTTCTCTTCAGATTGGGTCGACGTGAATGTCACACCCGACAAGCGACTCGTTTTCTGCCAGAAGGAGAGGGTGAGTGAATTATTGGTGACGGGCACTAATATTGAGTTTTTGTGGAAACCGTGAAACATTAAAACTGTATTTGATAATTACTGCCAGTCAATAATATGGCACGAAGTATAGTATATCAGTTAGAATACGAAAATGGAAACTTGCATACAGTCGATGGAACCTGAAACTACAGGGTTGCGAATTGCAATGATTATTGATCGATTCAAATGTTCATTTAGGCACTTCTGCACTCAATTCGATCGACGATCACAAGTGCATTCAAACCGTACGAGAATCAGATGGCGACCCTGGACAAGAGTACGGTAGTCAAGAGTGAGTTATCGACGACTGATTTGATTACTGTAGGCTGTAGATCTATGCCGTAAATTATCAATTTTGAAAATAGATCGATTCATTTTTTCCTATTATTGTTAAATCGATGCAGTTCTGGAGCAACATTAGGCTATTTCAGAGGAAATCTTCTCGCAGAGTTTCGCCTCCTCTCCAATAGTAAAATCGCCGGAGAAGAGCAATAAGAGGTATTTTATCGTTCGCATTTTAATTTTACTGACTGCTGTGATACTTCTGACTGTAGAGCTCAAATTTACTGTATCTTGAAGCATGGGTGAAACCCCAACTTCCTTTGTGTATTACCTGACTCCATCGCATTCTCCGATAACTCTGTGTTTTCTCTTCAGGAAACGTCTCTCCCTTGATTCCGAAGCTGCCGATTCTTCTCTTCTTTCTTCTGCCAATTCAGAGTTGGACGAAACCTATGACAGGTGAGATCGATGATTAGAGAAAGATCATTAGCTAAGCCAAAAAGTACGGGAATGTGATTTAAAATGCTTGTGGAGAATACTGTATAAAGATGCCGGCAATTCATTGAAGGTTTAGTTGACTTGCCAATTCGGCGCTACCCAAACAATCATTTATCGCATTCTTCAACCGCTTGTATGTGTGCTCTGAAACTGGACACTGCGAGGTAAAAGTAATAAATTGTAATTGCAGAATGAATAGCGTACTGGAGGAATTACATGCGCGTGATTGGGGATTGAGTGGAGGAGAAAAGAAGAGAAAGAGTGGAGATGGTGATCTTTGGATTTTCAATTTACTAACTTAGCGTTCATAATAGTTGGTTACTAATAATAACTCTCACCGCAGTGAGAAACGGTTAGTACCATTTCGATTACACCTGAAATCGTAAATTACGAACAGATGGCAGTCCCCTGTAGCGTTTAATTAATTTAGATTATATATATATATGCGAAATTAAACATGTTATGTGTTAATGTTCGTGTTTAGGAGCCTCCGGAGAGAGAAGAGGAGAAGTTCGTCCGAATATGGCTTTCCGCAATGCCAAGACTTCCTCTGGGAGTACGGCAGCGCCCGTGGATACGGTAGCCGCGGAATCGATTGATGAAATGAGGAGTGCTCCCGACGCGATGAATGGCGACGATCCGAGGAGTACTGTAGTATCGATTAACACCATCGACCCGGCTGGATTCAGAAGCAGGGAGATTTGTCAGCCACAGGTGGGGAGGGTTTATGGGCACTTGGTAACTTATTGTTACACAAGCTTGGGATAATGGAGATTTAGCTCGGTCGTGATTATCTTTCGAATTGTTTTTTCTCTAACAAAAAAGTACTTTAGTGCCGCTCCCATTTTTGAAGAATTCTTAATGAAGTGAATGGTCTAGTGTACTTCGTTATTCTTATCTTCGATATTTGATCTTTGATCTTTCCAGGTGAAGAAATCTCGTGTTCTTCCCTCCGCTTCTTCAATGGGAATGAAGACTTTGCAAGCATTTTCATTCAAGATCACACCTCATGTACTTACTCAGAGGGGTGCAGAGAAGGAAAAGAAGGAGGAGGGGTGAGGAACGAGTTTAGATTTTTTTTTTTTTTTAGTTTAGATTTACGCTCATAAAATACTAAAGGGCTGAGGTTGAAACGGGGAATTCTGTTTTTTTTTGTTGTTTTTTGCTGCTCCGTTTTTTTTCATTTTTTTTCTTCAAAATTTAGTTGTTTCGTCTCCTGCAGTATTTCAGTTTCAAACACCTTTTTAAAATCGGTTCTAAATTTAAAAATAATTTATATGCGATATCCAGCGAGAATCGTATGGAGATGGACACTCGGAGACGATTGCTCAATCGATCGTACGATGAAGAAAGGGAGAGAGAGGAGGAATGGACGAGGGAGATTACGGTAGGTCGAGGAGGCGACGGCATTGTGTTTCAACATGATACTGGTACGATTAGTGCGAGAAAAGAGGTTTTAGAATTTCTACTCTTCTTGAAAATTTTTTCTTTCTTCAAGGAACGGCTCGAACGCACATTTATTTTCCAATTTCTATTGCAGGCAAATAGAGAGGCTGAAACGGGAAATCGTCAGGAAGAAGGGGATGGAAGAGTGAAAATGGAGGTTAGAGATGGTTTTCTGATTTATTAAGATTCGACGCTATTCAACCTTTTGAATTTGGAATTTAACAAATCACTGGCAATATTCGTGTTTCATAGATATTATGAATTACATTTATTGATAGTACTTGCGCTGTGAAGCGCATACGCTCTTATAATTGCAGATCCTCTGTCAGCAATCGATAAAGCGAGAAGTACAGTCGCAGTCACTCGAGGGCATGGTAGCCTGCGAGGGAGAAGATACGGTAGATCAGTCGATCGATCGAGTGACGGTCGCCTGTAGGAAGGAACAGAAGGTCGGTTTATTGATTTATTTTACTTGTTAATAACTTCTTTTTTCAGCTGAATTGTTCACTGAAACGAATTTTGAAGATGAGAGAGGAGTTGGGAAAAAGAATGGAAGAGGAAGAGAAGAAGGAGAAGGAGAAGGGAATGGGAGAGTTACAGGAGGTGAGATATTGATATTGGAACGTACTAGTTGAGCAAGATTTATGACCGCAGAAACCTCTCTATTACGTTAAAGCAAAAGCGTTATTTACTTTCTCGTACTTATTGAATCTTTTATCTTTGCAGGGTCTGAGCACTCAAAACGAAGCAGAGGCAGAGGAACAATTGAGACGAGCGATTAGGTAGGTCATGGGATTATTCGGACGAATTTGGATGATGCGGACATGGTAAAATTCGAATTTTTGGTAGAATTAAAAAGTGTATAAAATTTAAAATGGGGGTATCTTCTGACTGTTATCCTTTTTTTCTGAAACAAGGAGACAGGAAGACGTCGTGTTCGAGACAAGATTTTTTTCCAGGAAGTCTGACTTCGCTGACATGGAAGTGATTGGCCAATTCAACAGTGGATTCATTGTGAGTGATCCTTCTTTCTTCCGGGTACAGTAAAGTGATATTACGGTAGAATAATATAGATTTGTGGTAGAGTGCCCCTCCCCCCGATTACAATTCAGGTTTTTTTTCTTGCACTCTCCGCTGGTGCATCAAAACATGTAAGTAAAAGGAGTGGATGCTAAAAGTTGTTAATTGCAGATCACAAAACTCAATGGTCATCTCTTCATCGTTGATCAACACGCAAGTGATGAGAAGGCCAATTTCGAGAAGTTTCAGGTGCGAAATATATTTTTATTTACTTAGTTCAAGGAGTAGGGGATTTCTAGTTTCAAGAATTACTCTTATTATGCCTTGACGAGAGCATTTGCTACTCTCTTGTCGAGTCGATCTAATTTAGAAAAACAAATATTTTTTTCTTTTGCAGAAAAGCGCGATCGTGAAGAACCAGGAAACGATACGGTGAGTCCTTGGCAGATTTGGGTTGCACGGATATTTGATAGGACGATGAAGAGGGGTGATAACAATAGAAGTTCTGCTGGTCGTGAAATGCGTAATTATGACAAATACGGGTTTCATATGTTATTTCAAATCATATTAATTACAGTCCTCAACGACTGGACGTGGGCGCTGTGGCAGAGGCCGTTGTGAAGGACAATATTGGAGTATTCAATGCAAGCGGATTCCAATTCGCCTTTCCCGATGGTACGGTAGAGTTGTGGGTTATGGTACCAGTTGGGAGGGTACGGTAGATTGGTGGGTTACGGTACCAGTTGGGAGGGTACGGTAGAGTTATGGGTTACGGTATCTGATAGGAGGGTATGGTAGACACCTTCTTTTATTTTCCTGACGCTTATCGCCGTGTTTCGATCGTTTGGTTACTGCAGTTGATGGGTTGAATGGATATTGTAGCCGCATGTCCACATACCTGAGCGCCAAAACAGGAAAATTTTTTTTTTGAAATTAGGCCGGTGACCCGTAGAAAAAAAATGATATTTCGACATTTCGGATGGAGGAATGAGTATGGCTACCTTTCTTAGGCGCCAAATTAATGATTAAATTGAGCAGAAAAATTCAAAATTATGGCCTGAGAGCACTTTTGAACGCGACTTTAGCCATTTGAAAACCATTTGACCCATGTCGCCCGCGGACCCGTACGTTTCGGTGTGGAGAGTGGTGGCCGCGGACCCGTACACCGGTAACCGATTTTTTCTCACATGGACAGTACGCGCAGGTATGCATGTCCATTATCGATTGATTTCTTTTCAGATGGATCGGGCGCTCAACTCACTTCTCTGCCGGTTGTGCATGGCGCGTCCTTCGATAGGAAAGGTAATAATATTGACTACGAGTTTATTATACAGATTGGAAAAAAATTGGTAGTGTAGGGTTTCGTCGCCTAGGCAAAAGCGTTTGCGGATGTGGTTGTTCGATGTGAGTCACTATTCTGTTAGAAATTTATGAAAAATGTAAACAGTGATTATAAGCCATCTCGTACTGATACTTGTTTTATTTTATATTTCTGCTCTTTTTTCGAATTTCAAGGATGTCTCATTCAGTAGCCTTGGAAAATCACTTCATTTGCCATTTTATTTAATCAGAGTTTCATAAATATTCGCAAACTATCTATTTTGCAGATATCGATGAGTTGATCTCTGCTCTAACTCTCAATCCGGGAGTGATGGTGAGACCATCGAAGCTGAATAAAGTATTCGCAAGCAAGGCATGCAGGTTAGAAGAAGGGGGGGATTACACGAGACGGGATTTGGGGATATTCATGTTTTGTAGACAGATAGACGATCATTTTTATGTAAAGCAGATGTTGAACTTATTTCGCTTCAAATGTGACGACTTGCACAACTAACGTGATCGTATTATTATACAATCGAGACAAATGATGCAATAACGAAACTAGAAAGTACCAGTTTTGCGATAAGAAAATAGTGCGATGCACACCGAGAGAACACACTCAATAGTTTCGAGAGCTATTCGAATAAAAGGGGATTGCATAATTTTCCATTTTGTCTCATTGTATGCCAAGCTTATTGCTATCCACACTTCTATAATGTAAATATAATGAAACAAGAAAGTGCAATTTTCCTTGAATTGTGAAATACAAATATTGATATTTTGCAGATCGTCAGTGATGATTGGAGCGAGATTAACAAAGGAGAAGATGAAAGGAATTGTGAATCAATTGGGAAGATTGGACCATCCATGGGTGAGAGAAAGGGGAAGGGTAGTGTAGGTTACTGTAGTCGCATCGATATAAGGGGTGCTGTAGGTAATGATTAAATGGATGGATTAGAAGGGCGGGGTAAAATATTGGTAATACTTCATGAGCTGACGAGAAGCAATGTTTGGAGAAATCCGGGGAAAGGAGATTGTTAGAACGAATAGAAGACAGACTAAGATTGAGTCGTGCAACCGGAGATGGGCGGGTATTATAAAATATCGATTTCTGACTGAAATTTGTGAATTATTGATTTCTCCTCTTTCAGTCTTGTCCTCATGGTCGACCGACGTTGAGACATCTTATTAATTTGGAGAAGATTGAGAATTATTGATTATTTATTCTAACCACAAACGATTTATCGATTTTCTAAAGAAATCAAGCATCTACCTCAATTTTATCTGTGAATACGTTGTATTTTTGTCAATTTGCTACGGTGTTGTTGTAATTGAACTGCTAAATTGAGAAATAAAGGCATTTTAATAGAAATTTTGTTTGGAATAGTCGCAATGTGCAACTTCGAAAGGGGGGTTTCTTAATGTTTATCAGCATTTCACGATCGATTCTCTCAACAAGTGAGACAGAGGAAAATTAATGAACGATACTTCCCTTACCCGTCCTTCCCCCGACCATCATCCTTTCATTACAACCCCACCCGTTGGAGTAGAGAACATCTGCCATCTATCTCTCATTGACCCTAACTCTCTGTTCATCTCATTATGCCACACTCTCTCCTCTGGTGGCCCAGACTCTTTCTCTCCATCTATCTCTTTCTCTCTCTCTCTCTCTCTCTCTCTCTCTCTCTCGCTCTCTCTCTCTCTCTCTCTCTCTTCTGGTGACTCAGACTCTCCCTCTTCTCCCTCTCGGACAATGCTCCCCTAACTGATTTGCTTTGCGCATCAATCTCAAATCACATAATTCCACAAGCCGATCAACCCTTCAAAAGGGGGTTTGGAGTGAGAGACCGTGTAAAATCGCGAGGGACTCTGTATTTTACACACTCTTTCGCCCTGACCCTTTCCGTAGGCGCGGAAGCATGTGAAAAGGATCGAGCTTGCCCGCGCATTGGTCGCTACTTTCCCACCCCTCCATGGAGAGGTCAGGGTGAGAGAGTGTGCGAAAAGTGAGAGCGTCGCTCTCGATTTTAAACTTTGCTTGCTTCGGATTTTTTCGCCTAGCCGCTAAGTTTTTTTTGTGTTTCACGAAAATGCGAAATTTTTATCGACATTTTGGCGACTGTAGTCGATAAAAGATCAAATTTTCAGCCAAATTTTTAAAAAATATTAAAAATGTCTACTTTCAAGTATTCCCCAAGTCGATTCCCCTCGTGGGAGAGTCCAGTTCACCAGAGAGGCGCATGTTAGAGAATTCCGTGTAAATTATCGTGGTCGTTTCCAATTTTTTAAATTATTGAAATATATTTATTTTAAAATCTTTTTACAGCACTGACATCAATGGATACCATAAAAATACCGTATGACAAGGGTTCCATCTCATTGGAGCGCACTCGCGTTCGCATTTTACCCCTGAGATGGAATGGAATGAGAATGCACTTAACGATGTACGTTTTGAAAAAGATGAATGAAAATTTTAAAGTAATCCAAATCTAATCATTTTCCATCTTTCAGATTGTCAAACTTATTGATACTGGCGTTCCTATCGTACACTTTTCTTATACACTGGGGCAGCAACCTCATCGAACAGAGTGAGATTTTTTATCAATGTCTTTCATTGATGTATGTTTAAAAAATATCTTTTTTATGGTACAATGCTTGCGCACTTATGATTATCTCATAAAGGATATATCATTGTTTTCCGTCACATCTCTTGCAAAAAAAACTATGAACACGATTTCTTATTGATTTTTCTGCACAATTTCGGAAATTCGTGTTACTGTAGCTTGGGTTTCGGTATCTGGGGGAATATTCATCTGTAATTTATCGACTGTAAAATTCTCAATTTGTTCATCGTTACAGGAATTATCTTCTTATTCAACTTGGCGGCGTATATTATCCTTCCTCTCGTTATGATGATCGGTGACAACATATCTCCCCTAACGAACGTTCGTTTTTATAGCATTTTGGCAATTCCACGTTCCTTTAATTAACAAATATCACTTTCAGTCAATTGTCAAAAATCGGACGGAAAAGTTCATCATCCTATCAAATAAATACAACTATCAACTGAAATTCATGAGAATCTTATCATTCCTCATCAGGTGAGCAACAATAATATTCATATTCGGCAGCGTAAGGATACACATTGGCTTCAGTTTGTGATAGCTTTGGATGTTTTTTTACAAAACTCTCTGACAAAACTGGTTCTCTTGTTCGACCTATTATATTTGAAACTGAACTCATAATTACTTCCACTCAGCCTGTGGAATGATGTGTACTGGCATCTATGCATTCAGTTATGCACAGTTTTCACAGATGTGCAATCACGGGCCTCGAGAATATGAAATTTTTAATTTCAGTTCTTCTTGTGTCGTTTGGCTCGTTTTCCTCATTCTAAATCTTTCTCCCGATTACTTACGTGCTCTTCACTTCGTAAACGATTTGACAATACAATATCCCGTGTCGAATGGAGGATTCTTGGATCAGCCTCTCGCCGACCTACGATGTTCCGTGCCCAATTGTATGACGTTCCCGGTACTAGTGGTCGCCCTTGTCCTTTTTATTACTGTAAGTTATCTGTTATATATTTTAGACAATTAAAATCTTGATGAATCCGTCACTGGCGAAATTCACATAGAAGGAGGCGTCTACATGGCGTTATTTGAATCGTCAGGACACTCTACAAAACCATTTTTATCGAGACAATATCTGTACACATCATTCCACAGGCCGGTAAACCTTACAGAAAGGCCTTTTGAGTGAGAGAGCGTGTGAAATCGAGAGGGACTCTCTCACTTTTGCGCACTCTCTCGTTCTATCCCTGATCTGTAGGTTTGGAATCATGTGTGTATGCACTGTAAAACTGAAGATAACTTATAATATCGTCAGGACATGATGTGGTACCTGATGATTGTCGTATTCGACTCTTCCGACAATGGAAACAAGGAAAATGGAACCGTAAATCATGAAGATCGAAAGGGAGCAAAAGGACGACTTGCATGATGACAAAAAGTGCTGAATAAAGGGTTAATATCCATTGCGTTGTGTAATTTAATTAGTCAAGAGAAAAATGTATTTATAATTGCACTGCACAAATCATTCCACACGCCTATTTACCCCCACATAAAGGGGTTGGGGATTTTTATCAGCAACGACATTTAAACACCGCACAGCATTCGAAACAGAGTCGGCGGGAACAAATTAGAAAGAGAGAGAGAGAGAGAGAGAGAGAGAGAGATGGTGAGAGAGCGCACCAAACGAGAGGACCAGACAACGAGATACGTTCTTGGCATGGTGCCAACTGGATGCTGTGACCGTTGCTGGTCCATTTTATCGATATTGCATCTGTACTCCTATTCAATTGGATACAGTGAGGAATGAGACTGTGAAATATTCATTCGAGATTTGACTAATTGATCGCAAATTTTGTCTACATTTGCAAGGAATCAATAATCCCCCTCTTCTTCCCTTTCCTCCATTCATTTTCCACCTCTTCCTTCTCCTTAGAATGGCCTCTTCCTTTACTCTACTTTCAGTCGTCGATAAAGTTCGTACTGTACAAGAGGAGAATCGACGCGCGCGCGATGCGGCCGCCAACTTGCGTAGACAGGCCGAGGCCCTGATTAAGGTATACTCTAGCTAATTAATTAATTAATTACGGTAGTGTAATATGGTATATATTGTTGATCCTAGAGGTATACTGTAATTGCTGGCTCAATGCCAACTCTCTTCTCACCTAAAGTATGCCAATTACAGGAAGCAGAGAAGGTCGAGAAACAAGCTGCCTGTCGTCTCTCCAATTCCCTCAACATGATCGAGTTTGAGATTCAACAGAGTGAGGTGAGTGTAGGTTACGGTAGCATACTGTAAGACAGACTTGGCTCGTTGCCAACATTCTGAACTCAGCCCTTCTCAGATAGACGATAATCTCCTACACAATCGTCTTGCCAACATGACCAGTGAGTTTCATCTTTGATCTATGAATTGGAGGTTACGGTAATCTATACTACTCATTTCAGCCCCTCCTCCCTCTAACACATTCGCTCCCATTGTTGCACCCAAGGTGCCTGCTCCAAAGAAAGGAGGTGAGAGGAGCGATTGCCTAGTGATGACGTAATAACTGATTTGTTCAAATGCGATCTTTTTCTTCTCAGAAATCGTCTCCGAGTACATCTCTGAGACCATTGACTACGGTAACGGTGAGTGTACTATACAATCTACAGTACCCCTCGGATCGATAATTGCTCTCTTTGCAGGAATCCAAGTCACCACCCAGAAGGACATCCAACATAGTGGACGCTCCAAGAAGAGTAAGCTACCGTACTATATCATCCTCTACCGTACCTTAGCACATACCGTACCTTCGATCCCTCGAATCTTCTGTATTTTCAGGTGGTCGCAAATCAAAGAAATCTAAGAGACCGCGCAGAAGAAATTGAAAGAAGAATGGACATTGAGTCCAAGATAAATTCCCGATTCCAGTCGAGACTCTAAATAAATCCTGGACTAATTACATGGCGTGCTTCGCAACTTGGTGCTAACGGTCAAAGAAATTTTTCTCCTCCAACTCATAGGCGAGTGCACAATATCCACGAACGCTCGCATAGCATGCGAGAGGGCTGGGGTTCAATTCCCCATGCATCCAATATATTTTGCCCGCTTTGTCTTCTAACAATATGTTCAAATGCACTATTTTCGCTCAACGAATTCTCTCTCATTGCAAGATAAACGATAATATTAAATTGATGAATGTGTTAAATGTGAATTGGAATGTGTGGAATTCACTTTTCTACAAATCGATTTATTAAAAACTCTCATTACAATCGAAAATTATCGATTAAATTGACCTGAACAAGTAGTTTCTCTACTTCACAATCGTCATTGAAAAGTACTCGAAAAAAAGCAACTCGTCATCACTACGTAAGATCGGGGAATGAAATCACTCGGAGATATAGAGATCAAACTACGGAGATCATTGATGGTAGTTTATAGAGATCAAAGATCAATCTACAGTATCCACGATATCTTCCAGCCAGGAGAGTGACAACATCTCACGAATCTCAGACATCGAGAGACCTAAAGTGAAGAGAAATTATAAATCTTTTTTTTTAAATAGTTATCGTCGCTTAATTACAAGAATTTCAATAACATCTCATTATAGTCATCGTGGAGACATGGAGACCCATCTGTATCTATGGAAAGGAGACCGCATCTGGTAGGATTATGCTTTACGCTTTCACTCTTACCGTCTGTGTTCTCTCCTCTCTACACACTCTCTCGCCCTCGTCCCTTCTCTTTTTTGAGCCCCGAATTGCTCACCTTTCTTATTCGTCCATCTGAATTTATCGATTTCTCCAGTGGATTCGGCGGCTTTGATACGACGACGAGGGGCTCCTGAGAGGAGAAGGATTCAAATTAATTCTATTAATTTATGAAAGTTGAGAATAGACTCACACTATTATAAAAATACAGAGCGTTTAATATTCAAGGGGTGAAACCTCAAATTCACAAGTCAAAGTAACGAGTCACCTCAAAAGTTTTCTCCAGCAATAAATTGTGAGAAAAATATAATGAACATAATTGATTTAGGAAATATACAATAAACAAAATCGATAAAAATCGAACCAGTGAGAGCTGTTGCAGCAGCCTGTCCACAGTGCCATTTCACAGCTTCCATCAAACAGAGAAGAGATCGTTGAGAAGTCGACCAACCACACCAATCACCTTTTCTGAATTGGAAAAGTGCGATTACTTAATTGAAGTGCGAAACATGTTGAAAAATTTGGGTTGCATAATTCGAAGTCCCGGAGTGGAAAGTCAATAACTGTGCATAATTCACTCGAAGTTAAGTTGCTGATGCAATTGAAATTCCGCAGGTTTCTCAAAAAAGCAACATAAAAAAATGAGACGAACCTCTTCATCATTCCCACTCTCTCCATCATTTTTTGTACTTCGACAATGGCCGATTCGGTGAGTCCTGAAGAGAATCAATTATTAAAGTATTCAGGAAACTCCTCAGACGCCTATCTGTCTCTTCAGGCATTTGCACGGACAGCGGCAACCAACTCATGTAGAAAAAGACGAGTCCCAGTTTGGATCTCAGATGCAACCCGAAATCTTCTCGCCCTACGCCACAAACTTCGAGGAGATCCCCAATTCACGATTCCATCGCATGCAAATCAGCTCGAGCCAGTTGATGCAATGATATTCGTAAACGAAAAGAGGAACAGGCAAGAATAGCAGCTATTCTCGGAAGAAGTATTACAAGAGCAATGAAAAGTGTTCATTCGTTTCGTAAACGAATTCTCGTCCCCGAACTGGCGCACTGTTACAAGATGCTACCAGGACGGCCGTGAAATCTTTCTACGAGGATCTTTATCAACCCCAAGTACAACTTCCCCTAGCTGTTCCCTCAATGTCAACACAACCACTCCCTCCTTTCTTAGACTTATCTGTTTGCTACTCTATCGTAACATTATTCGACATTATGCAGATATCACTCCACTTACTTCTTCTTCATCGTCTTTCCTCCCTGCGTTCTCCAATAATCCCTCCTCTCCTTCCATTTCATATTCCACAACGGGCGTTTAAGCACACAGAAGATCAACCCGAATGAGAAATTAGAGACGATTGCGTCATCACTATGCAATCCAAGGATAAAAACAGAGTTCCGAGCTCATTTCTAGAAGATTTTGGTTCCGAAAAAATCAATAATAACATTTTAGCTACAGTACCTCACAGAGATAAACGACGAATTGGGCGATGCTCGGAGGCAATAAATCAGTGAGAAGAGCCTTGTAGAGAAAGGAACTGCATCGATGACTCATTTCCTCTAGAATTTGAGACGGTCGACCCTTGATTCCTGAAAGTGAAAGGGGTACTGGAGACTACTGTGATCACCTATTTTTTTACAGTACTTCAAGACTAATCGATTGGGAGAATAGAAGAGAAAAGAGCCACGGGGAAGGAAGAGGGAGTGATGAAAGCGCGTGGCAGAACGAAAGAGTGGGGGAACATCATTCTTCCCCCCCCCCCTTCTGTTCACACCTCAGTTCTCGATCCCCTTCTCCCCCTACAGTACCCCTCATACCTTCTGGTGGCTCTGGTCGCTCCTCTTCTTCCTTCTTCTTCTCATTCCTATAATTATTCATTTCCTCTCTCATCTTTTCCACCTCCTTTCATTCGTCACCACTCTGCAATCAGTCTTAAAGGCGGACGAACAGCAGAATATCTTGGCACGGCAACCCTGAACTTCCATTTGCTTACTGTAAGAAAAAGGTTGACATATTTGCGAGAACTCGCTCATTTACATGTTTGTTTCGCCCTCTCTAGTTGTCTGCCTCAATTTGCATGAACTCGGCACAATGCCTCGGAATCAGACATCTTCCCTCCCCCTCTTCCTAATCGGGTGTAAAAGTGCACGCAAATTCGACACAGGAGATAAAGTTGACCGAGTGATTTGCTTACTCGCAAACGTGAGAGAACAGCACGCGCGGCACTTGACCCTGATGTCCCTGAGCCCTGTAGCTTCTTTGCGCGCGAGTATCTCGGTTCGGAGGAAAGATAGAGATCTCATGTTTTGGATTTCCATTATCATTCATAGGTGTAAGCGAGTAATGCCATTAGTGTCAGACCCTATTTTTGCTGCTCTTCCTCCTTTAATACAATAGCTCTCATAAATGAGTCCTAACACGGTAGCTCTTCCTTTCTAACGAAGATATTCAATGAATCTATTCTACTGTACTTCCTTCTCTTCTTTCGCCCCATTGTCTACCTCTCGGTGTCATCGATCACTTAGTCGAGAAGAGATGGTCGGCTAAAAAACAAGATTATTTAAAATCGTAGTACTCGACATTTCCAATGGTCAATGCCAAAATATGATAAAGATGTGCCTTTTATTGTTAACACACTTCATATTAGGAATGAAATAGTCGACATTCGATAACGCATGGTCCCTCCCAAGCCAATTAGATAGCACCTGTTCCTATGGGCATCTGCTCTCCTCCTCCTTCTGACAGTCTCTTCTCTCAATCCCCCTCGTCGTCTCTAATCTCCCCTCACTACGTGTTCTCTCCCCCCCCCTTCCCCCTATCCACTCTTTCAGCCCCAGTGTAGTATTCCGAGAGCGCGCGCGTGACGAAGCGCTGCGTGCATAGCGTCTATTCATTTTAAAGACGCCCTATATTTTCTTCATTTTGTTTTTTTTGTCATGTTTTGTCATGTCTTTGCATTCCAACAATTTTTAAAAATATCCCAAACGCCAAGTCTCACTGTCATCATCTGTAAACAAAGCCATCTTTGATCAAAACTACACGCTGAGTTTTCTAGAAGAACGGTTTCCCACGGATTCGTTTCTCGGAGAACCGTTATTCAACCTCTTCATTCCACGCACTTTCTCGTTTCGGTCATAAAACAAAAAAAACGAGAGTGCGCCGAGTATTAGGAGGGTGGAAAACCGTTTTCCAAAAAAACGAGAAAAACGAAAAAAAAAATGAAAAACCGTTCTCTTAGCAAATTTGCGCTCAGTATAATCTCTAGTGTACATGCGGTATTTTTTTGTAATTGCTAATTTCCGGCAATGAGGATTTCGTAGAAGCGTTCGCCTAACAAACCTACTCTCAGTGTGCGCAATCCAATCCCTTAAACAATTACAGTTTTATGTAAAATGGCGCCGATTGGAAAGATAACCAAACAGTTGCAATACGATTCAAGTGACATTACACTCTACCGTTCTCCCGCATACTTATCTCGCTTGGAATTGGGCATTGTCGATATGATGTACGTAACGTAATATACAGTGCGTTTGAAAAAAAATTAATATTGGAACAACAGATACGGGACGAGAGTGTAGATGTTCGTTCTCAATTGCATTAAATATTATTTTTTAACTTTCAGAATGGTCGTTGAATGGATTTTTGCTATTCTCGTAATACATCAAGCTATACGGTACGAAGGGATTGATATGAGTAAGGTTTTATTGATTTATTATCATCTTAAGTTATCCACTTATTTCATCCATGGATATTTTTCAGGAAGCATCTTGTCATTCTCATTAGTTACCATGATCCTCTTATCAGCATTTCACAACGTGGCCATCTTAATTCCTCGCACAAACCGATACATATGGGTATGAAATAGTGCTTTAAAAATATATATTTTTGAAAGAAATATCCTGAATTCGTAGTCTCTTCCAGTATCCTCGATATGAACAGTGGCTGGACAATATTGAAATCCCCTTTGAATCTCGCAAAAAGTTTTTATGGATATCCTCGAGAATCGTTGTGACATTCCTAGCCAGGTACATTTGAGTTATTTTTATTCAAATTATTCCTAAAACGCAGCCTACTTATCATCGGAACACTATGGCTACTCATATCAATGTCTTCTGATTATTCTGGAGTCTTAGTCTACGGATTCACAAACGATGCACTTTCACAATCATATTGTGGTGTGCTTTTGTACATCGCCTTTGCACTAGTGATTTTTCTTCATATACAACAAGTAACGGTACGTGCAAGAAGACCTATTTGAGTTAAACTGAAATTATTTTTCAGCCGATGATATGGGTACTATCGCTGCGGCTTTCCAACATAAAGGATTCGTCAAATGTGATATTTCGACAAGAAGAAGCGAAAGAAGCGGGCGGAAAATGATGTATAGCGCACAAATTCCCACGATAAATACAATACAACAATGTACCATTGTAGCTTTCAAGATTCCTAGCTTGTTTTCTTTCAAGATACCTAGCTTGTTTTCTAAAAAAAAATAAAGTGGTTTAAAAACCGGTAAGGGTGTTATTTTTTTGCTGCTCGAACATGTTCGTGAAATGTGGCAGAGCGAAGCGAAATAATGACCAAATGACCACTCGGGCAGTTTTCACAGCGAGAATTTATATTCACAGTTCATAAAAACGAGAAGCACCGATCTTCTTACTGTTGTTCCGCAGGATGTTACCTAATTAAAATAAGATAATAATATGTTTCGTGCAATGCTTTTTCAACATCACAACGCAACAATTGTCAGGGAAAATATACCCGAAATTTTACTTCATCAGAGGTCATGATTGTGGAGTCACACATTTCTTTTTTCGGAAACAGCTGATTTATTATTGCGACACTCATATTTGACACCATTTTTGCACTTAAAGAACGCAATAAAAACAGATTGATAGGATCTACCCACAACCCACCCCATTATTTCATTCGTATCGTCGGACAATGCGCTCTAACATGATTCACATCCCAATAAGAGCTCCTACAGGTGGACACGAGCAAGAGAGAAAGAGAGAGGCTTTCTCACTTACTTCAGTTCCTATTTCCTTTCTGAATGCTTAGCATCATTTGAGCGGACCAAATACACACCGTATTCGTGATGAAACAACTATTGCTTTTATTGGAAACGTAGAATCTAGTGTTTGAATATATTTCACGTTAAAATTCCGCAAAACATGTCCCAACGTGTCACGTTAATCAAAAAAACGTATTAGAGCCACTTGTGACACTAAGAGTGCGGCAAAAGATTTGCCCCGAGGTGGAGATCGAACTCACAATGGACGGATTGCTAGTCGGCCGCTACCCACTTGGCCATGACATTACCGCATTTTGGTGTTTACATTTTAAAGGTATTCTGATATTTAATAATATGAAAAAGGGACTGGGAAAATAAGGTGATTTTGAAGCGATTTACCAGGAAAAAAGTCGGGTGAGAGAGTCCTTCTGAATTTCGCCCTCTCTATTCTAAACCCCATTTTTTAGTGTTCACTGGCCTGTACAGTGATTTGCCACGCTTCCCGGCACGTGTTTCCGATCCTCCAGCAAGGGATTAGAGCGAGAGAGTATGCAAAGGTGAGGGAGCCCCTCTCGATTTCGATTTGCTCTTTCATTGTAAACCAATCTATGTAGGGGTGGCCGCCCTGCGGAACGATTTGCCACGCGAATGTACGATTTTATTTTGAATCACCTGTTTCAACTAGCGGGGCGCGTGGAGGTTAAGCTCACTACGTTTCCAAAATATGGTCCAGGAGAACTTCGTTTGCCGGGCAAAGTTTGGTCCAGGCAGATTTCAAAATCCGGAGACAGTTTGGTCCGGGGGGACCTAGGTCGCCGGGGACTGGGGTACGGTGGTCTTACTGTAACATCCCACGGAAGCTTGCGATACAAATCATTAATCTGATCAACGGTCTGACACGCGGAACTTCGCGAAGGAGTACTGTAGATTACACGCAGGCCTGAGGGTAGGAGGCGCGGTGTCGAATTGCCAAACACTAGTCACGGTACCTCGGGGTACCGTCCCCACCTGCTCACGGAAGCAAAAAAATACGACGCAAGAGGCTCACCCAGACTCACCAAATCCGAGAACGTCGACAGTGAAACTACAATATGTATGTGACCCGTCTACCGTACCTCGCATCCGAATCTGTACACGCCGAGTGAGAGATGGGCGACGGTGCCGATGGCAATCGTGCTCCTGAAATTTTAAAGTACTCTTAGGAAATTAGTTTTAAATTTCTTCCTATCTCCATCATGTGACTCATCTATAATTAAAATATTAGTTGATTTTTTTAATTGGAAAAAATGTGATAAAAACAATTACATAAATTAATAACAAAACAAACAAAAAATTTTTAAATTTAATTTTTAAAAAAATATTACAAAAATAAAAATATTTACAAAAAAATCGATAATTATAGTATACTACCGTATCCATCACGGCTGCTAAATACCGTAACCCACGGCCCCTCCACCATAACGCGGAACTTCGTGAAGGAGTATTGTAGATTACACGCAGGCCTGAGGGTAGGAGGCGCGGTGTCGAAAAAGGTCATGATATTATTCGAAAAAATATAAAAACTCCTAGCGAAGCGGGAATATCGCTGGTGCGAGCGTTATTGTTTTGGGAGAAGGGGGGAATACCGACCGATGTATGATAATATTGTCAAATATTAATGAATCATGAAACAGTAATATTGTGGGCCAAGTAAGTGTGCGCCACCAAGAAATGCAGTTACAGTATTCCATAATTATCGAATAATATCTACCGTACCTTCCAGACGGGCTCTCTCACTTTCCTCGCCGGGTGCCACAGTCCTTGCATGCAGTACTACAGAACCTGCAAGAAGAGATGCCATTTATTGATTGATATTTGCTTGAGGAATTATTTAGGAATGCTTGAGGGTTCACTTTAAATTAAATTTTTCACAGAGATCCACATTCATTCCTTGATCGTCGAGAGGTGACGCAACACCCTCTCCCTTTCTATCTCACCTTGAGGGGTCCGAGTGAGACTCTCATTCCCTCGCAGGCGAACACGAATCGCTGGATGATGTGGGGCGAGTTCTCCAGCATATTCGGCCACACGTGATTAAGAAGATGGACGAGCGCGTCCTGAACGGACAATATTATCGATTGATTGGTACACACAATTAACATTATTCACAACACCGACCCAGTCCAAAATTTGAATAGTCATTTACTTGAATCCTTTATTTAAAGTTGAAGGAAATTGCACATTAATCGAAAATATCCCCAATTCTGTTCACTGTACTTCACGTCCAATTCATCAATCGATAATCCCCCTTTCATCTACGGTACCTCGCATCCAAATCCGTACACGCCGTGCGAGAGATGGGCGACAGCATCGATGGCGATCTGTCGATGGACCAGACCGCGCTCCTGATATTTTAAAGTTCTCTTAGGAAATTACTTTTAACTTTCTTCCTATCTCCATCATGTGAATTATCTATAATTAAAATATTAATTGATGTTTTTTAATTGGAAAAAATGTGATAAAAAAAGAAAGACATCCTCAATCGTTACATAAATTAAAAACATTTTTCTTAAAATTTAATTTTTAAAAATATTACAAAAATAATCGATAATTATAGTACACTACCGTATCCGTTACGATTGCTAAATACCGTAACCCACACCTCGCACCATAATCAGCTGCTCGCTCATTCAACCTCATCTAAGATGCAATGTCAGCGAACACGACTAATTGTTGCATCATAGAGTTTATTTTGCAAAGCTGCTATCGTATGACGTCACAACTCTTTCATCATCAGTGAAACATCGAACTCCCTAAATCAGATATCAAACATCACCTGGAGGGCGTCGATGAGCCGTGGCGTGGCGGCGTAGATGTAGTCCTTCGCCATCTCGCCACTGCGAAGTGATTCAATTAGAAAAGGCATTGGAATATTCAAGCATAAGTGAAGTATTTGAATCAAGGAATCGACTGGGTCACTCAATTAATAAATAGTATTATCCTGTGCTAGCTATAAATGTGCAACTTCGGAACTTTTTTTGAAACACAATTCCATACTACAATGCATCATTACAGTCGCGCGCATAAGTGAGTGGACACTTTTGAAATCACCTGTAACTTCTGAGCCAGGAAATAAATCATTCTGAAATTTTGGCTTGGTACGCCAAATCCATCGACGATTATGATGCTGATATTGAAATATTTCGAAATCCCCCAGTTATTGCATAGTGATGACGTAATGAAAACATACTTTTTTCGGAAGTCCATTATTCTTATATACATTTTTTCAGGTTAGCCAAACTTTTTGAGCATAAAGGTGAGCTGAAGGGCTGCCGTGAAAATTTTTTTCAAGTTGCTGCGACTTCGCACCTTGGCTGCAGCCTTGCTGCAATTTCGCGGTCGTAATTTCATATCTCGGCTTCTAGACAAGCTAGAACGTCGTTCTAGGAATCAAAATAATCCTTATGCGGATTGCTGACGATTCTGAGAATACGATACATGTAACTGAATAATTGGCCTCGAGGTACCAAAAAATCGATTTTTTTCATGACCCATTTTCGATCGATCTCAACTATGTGGAACAGTTTAGCAAAAATCTAGTTTTTGCGTAGACGCACTGTAAATGTATTGAAGAACTGATGTCCAACTTTTTGTACGGCTGGCGTTTGTTTCCAAAGCGCCTCAATCGTTTTTCTGAAGGACACACGATAGGCCACGCCCCCTTTTCGCCCTATTGACCTACAGTTTCATTAATATAATTTGTTTTGCTGTAACTTTAGAGCTAGAAGAGGTAGAAGTCTGAAATTTTAACTGGAACTCCTGCACACTCAGGGGCGTCGATTCTGTATATTTCATAATAATTTAATTTTTTCTTCATTGCGTAGTGATGACGCAATATTTCGTCGAAATTTTAGAGGCGATTTTTTTGCTCGAAAATTTTGCAAGCATCGTACTTTGAGTGGTGATAGTTGACATGGAGATACACTCGAGAAAAATTAGTACCACATCGTACGGTTCCATACCGGACCAGTGCGAGGTCTCAAAGTGGGTACCCGAAAAAATGGTTTTCGTTTCTAGACGTGCTAGAGACTCGTATTCAACTTCAAAATTATCGTAATGGTGTCTTAGTAAAATAACGAAAGTTTGGCATTGATTGTCCGTCATATGCCTTCAGGCCATAAAAAATCATTTATTTTGTGTTTCATTTTCAAGAACCAGATCCATTCGATGATTGCACTACAAACTGCTAAAAACCTAACTTGTTAATGTCTCTGCAAACATTATTGACAAAATAATATGTTTGAGCCACTCTTTTGGATGGATCATGTTCTTGAAAATAAAACAAATAATGAGGCATTGAAGTATGCAAAAAAAGAAGCGAAAAAAGGCTGGAGCGCAATAAGACAACATGATGAAATATTCACATTTGAATTTGCGCGAACTTTCCTGATGTTCAGTGCTCTATTTTCGGACATTTGGAGCTGTGTCACGGCCTAATTATCGATTTTTGACATTTTTTGCTTCGACAGCCTTTCTTTTACGGCAATTGTCTATTCGATTCCGTCGTAAGATCAGACACCAAAAATGTGGATTCCCGGTAACTTTAACGATTTTTTACCTTGAGCGAAACACGACTTCCGCTGGTGCAATTTTCGTTTCAAAAAATATAATAAAGTACGGTCCAATCGAATTTTTATTTGGAGATACTAGTCTAAAGCAATCGAGTAGCAGAGGAGGGCGATATGGTTGAATAACCAACCTGAGTCTCTGCGGGAGCTTCGAAAACACAGGCGGGAGAGATGACATCGGGGACGGAGAAGTACTCGCTCTCTTCACCAATCGAGAAGATTGGAGAAGAACAACGAGGAGATGTCGTCTGAATACGGTACCATTGGATACGGTAGTAAGACTACGGTACCATTGGATACAGTAGGAAGAGTAGTTACTGCAAGAGAATACGGTAAGTGAAGAATAGGAAAGAAATCGACTTGGAATACGGTAGTAGACCTGAGAATAGAGGATGAATTAGAGCAAGTGTCTGGCTCTCCCCATTTCACATGCTTTCTCTCACTGTCTGACCGATGAGAGAGCGTGTAGAATGGAGAGGGTATGGCCATTACTCATCAATAAGACACACCTCACGTTTCTCGAGTTGCTTAACGACGTTGAACTCTTCACTTCCATTTTCATCGACTTACACGTTGAAGGCAGCCTCTTTCTTCGAATTCTTGAGCACTATGGAGGCCGTAGAGCGACCCTGACAAGAACGATGTTTTAGGCGCGAGTGATGTGAGACATCTGAAGGAGTTACAGTGCATTCGAAGAAGGGATTACTGTAGTCACTAGTGTATCGATCGATAACTGACTCCACGAGGTGGAGACATCCTAAACCAACCACTCGTACGGGAGATTAAAACTAGGGAATGAATGGAGAAGGGGAAAATGAACCTATGGCTGGTAATCAAATTGTACTTAGAGATGAAACTATTTCATTCAAAGTGTATGTAAGGGCGGTCAGTCTTCTTAATTCGGATCACACAGTTGACCGAGACTTAGAAAATATCCGCCGGAAGAATACCAACCATTACACAATTTCTCACCATGACCAATACCTCTCTCACTCGTATCCCAGTTCCCCACGACCTATTATCCATCTATTCTTTTATTTTAAAAAAAAGTAATGCGCGAAAAATAAATTGAATCTCCAAACCACCGGGCGCCATAATAAAAACAGTTTTCGTCACGAAAAGTCGAAACAGGTCACTCTCTGTTAGTCGCGAGCCCCATTCGCTGCTCATTCATAGCATATAATCGTAGCACAAACCCGCCAGGCCAAAAACCACGCACCCCCAATGTCCCCACTGAATCACCACCGGAAACATGAAGTAAAAGGCGCATTTAAAATAGAATGCGAAAAAGAAAAAAAAGATTTATTAATTTCCATCAAATCGTTATACACTAAATATCATCCGCCTCTCTCTCACACATGATTAAGGCCCTTCTCCCCACCCTCAAAAGGAAGTGGCATAAGAGCGTGCAAGAAGACAACTCAATTCGCCCTCAAGCGAAACACGACTCTCCCTGGCATATTGTTTTGCCAAATCTACAACATGTTTTTTTCTCTGCCAGATGTGTCCCAAAACAATGTTCACTGGTGAGAAAAGTGCGCAAACTTCTTCATCCCTCGACTCTAATTGCCGGTCTTCTAATCCCCGTAAAGCTGAGATTCACCTATAGAAAGACATCCACAATCGTCTGTCTCGCGCCATTCAAAGATGCATACTATCAGCTTATGGGCCCGGTGCAACAACTATCACGCGGGTCACGTGAGCTCAAGAATATTTGAAGCTGGTCTTGTCTTCTTACACCCCCTCTCCTATCATCTCTCTCCAGCCTGTAACCCTCCCAATGTAAGACTATGAAAATTTAAAAGAGAAGATTCTCAAACGGAACTCTCTCAACAACCATGTCTTTTCTCGACCCCCCCTACCAACGGGAATCGGAATAGAGTTGAGAAACTTCAAATAAAAAGGCAGAGACCCGATAGAGCCATAGTTCCGATAGACCTCTCCATTCTATTGCTCACCCGTAACATCAACCCGCCAGGTCTCAGAAGTATCTAGGTTCCAAGGTAGGACACAAACGCTATTTGAAACAAATCGACAACTCGAAACAGAAATACACAGGGCGAAGGTGCTAAATTATGTCTCCTGCCCCAATAATGCAAAATAAAATATCGAGCAGCTGCAATACGTAAATAATTGGGAATTAATTAAATAAAACCTTTTGATGAAACACTAATTGTGAGGGATAAATAAACTAACGCTGCGAGTCTCTCGCCCTCCACTGGATCAGCAATATCTCTCACTACACAAAGAACGTCGAATCGAGAAAGAATCGGCTCTGTCAAATCAACATTCTCAGCGAATGTACGAGAGGCGTTGTAACTGAACAATCAACCGTTATTAATAATTAGTATACCAGTTAATTAGATCTAAAGTTATGGTTAGCAATTATAATCCATTGTGAACGAAGTGTCTCACCGGATCTCATACTCTACTCGACAACTCAGTCTCTCTATTATCTCAAGGATTCGAATCCAAAATTCACAGGGAGCAAAAGTTTAAAGAAATGATTCTTACAAAAGCAGACATGTCCGGTCAGTCATCTTTAACACCCCCCCCCCCCCCCCCCGCTACCAATTCTTATTACTCATTTGTAGCATCAACCCACCAGGGCTCCTAGGTGCCAAGGCGCTACGATAACTTACACAATTTCAAATAAATCCGCAACTCTAAACAGCAGCACATAGGGAGTCATAATAGTCGTAGATCCTAAATGGAGTCTCACGTACCAATATTGCAAGATCACAATAGCATTGTTTCACATTCATAGGAAGCGTCCCTACTCTGGCCCAAAACATCCTCCAATCCTAATGAACATTGTATTCTTTATTTCGTTTGCGCATTTTTACCTCCTTCCTTCCAATAAGAGAATAGCAGAACTCGTTTCACGGAAAAAAATTAAAGGGAGAACAAGAGGTAATAAAAAAGAAAAAAGAAGCAGGTGAGTTTCTGTTCGTCGTTAATTTTATCCAGCACGCCATTCAACTGTTGCGAGTAGCACCAAAACCCCGTGTACAGTTAAGCATTGGAAAATAACATACAATATTCCATTCACACTCACCAACTGTCTTTCACTTGAAAAAATGTCCCTCCCTTTTCCCCATATCCACCGTATTACACATTCGCTCAAAGTTGTCCGCGAATGAAGACAAAGGGGAGAGGGGGGCGGAGTCTCTCTCGCTCTGGCAGAATGGGTTAGAGAACGAAAGGAATTGACGAGAAAGAACGTATCAAGGCAGCGATTCCATCTCTAGTGAAACCCAAGTGTCGAGGGCATATTGTCTTGTCAACGATTTACTAAAATGTTTGTTTTGAGCAATATTTTGAAACAATTAATTGCGAACTGGAGAGAAGAAGTTTAATAAGCACCACACTGCTGCAAGCTCAGACCTTGACTGACGATTCCTAATCCCCGTGAAGCTGTTTTCAGAAATGTCTTTGAAACCATTCAAGTGAAAAGAAGAATGGAGCAGAGATGAAAATGCGCAACACACTCCTGGAGGAGTTCACTACGATTGTCGACTTATACTCCCCGGAACGTTTGCGGTACCAATGTGAAGACGAACAAAGTGTTCTCATCTACAATCACATCGTTGACCGAGAATTAGAAACTATCCACAGGAACAATCGCAGCACTCACACACTTCCCAGCATCACCAACATCTCTTTCACTCGCATCTCAGTTCCCCACATCGTATGATCCATCTATTCTTATCTTTAAAAAAATTAATGTTAAAAAAATAAATTGAATCTCCAAACTACCGGGAGCCAGAATAAATACAGTTTTCGTCACGAAAAGAGCGGTAGTCGAAACAAGTCCAACTCTGTCAGTCACGAGTCCAACACTGGCCGCCGGGGCACCCATCCCCCAGTCGACCGCTCCACCCCCTCTATGGTAGGTGAGGGGGAAGGGAAGGGCCATAGCTCTAAAAGTGGGTTGAATTCGACCTGACAGGTTCGGGTACAAGGCGATTACCTAGAGCCGAGATACCCACATTGTTTTGTAGCTACCATTGCCCCAATCAATTAAAACCCTGAGACGAATTGTGAAAATCTGCGGCACTCGGAAATAAACCTGCCCGACTGTCAAAAATGCATTTCCTAGTGCAAATTTATTTCGCGAAAAAAACGTGCCCTCCCGTGCAGCAGGCCTGTAGGCGATATTTTTGCTAGAAAGATGACCATCAGAGGAATCGAAAAAGCATCGGAGATGCGTGTTATTTTGGCCTGGCAGATTTATGCTACGATTATATAATATGAATGAATTATCTGATTTGACTTATATGATTTGCTCCTTTTCGTCTCTCACCCCCCCCCCCTCACTATACTTTATACATATAGAAATAATGACGAATGATATGCCGTGCTCACCTTGACCAATAAGTGTCTCTCCTGGTCCTCGAGAGAGGGCGACATCAGCAGGGGCAGAATCTGATTGAACAGCGGACCCGCAACGTAGCGACGAGCGTTCTCCGTGATCTGCAAGTCGATCGATTGGTACACAAAGTGTTTTGTTACGCAAGAGTTGCTACAAACCAACAAGAAACGTTGTGTACCAAACAAGTTTCATTAGTGTTTCAATAACTGCATTTTACAATGGGCATACAATCACTGCGATAACTTTCTCATGCGGTTTATAAAACAAAACCACACCTTTCTGAGTACGCTCTTCCTCTGAGGCGGCGCGCCGTTCTTGATCTTGAGCAGGAATCCCATGATCTCGCGCTCTTGAATCTCCTCCTGCAATTAGCCTTTTAAGTCACGAAATAAACAGAAATAATCAATAATTCCATTCTACCGTATCCTGCAACGTGTCTCTCAATCAATCGATACCCCTCTCACCTTGCTCAGTTGGTTCTCGTCCACATCCATCAGCAGCTTGTCAAAGAACTGCATGTCCTCGGGCTTGAGCGGAGGCAGATCCTTGTCCTGCATACCAATGATATTACCGTATCCCATTACACTACATTATCATCATTGCTTCCTACTGTAATCTACCGTACCTTGGGCTGACTCTCGAGCAGTCCCCCGAACATCTTCGACGCGGCCTCGGATCGCTCCGGCGTGCCCTGCATCGAGAAGCCGACGGCACCTGCGAGAGACGGGATTCAACATTGCTATATCAGAGCCATAGCATATTCAAGGCCAGTATTCGATTCGGTGATGATATTTCAAAAAAAAATCAATCAATAACTCTCCCAACTATCGTACCTCCCATGGGAGTGGGCGTCACGAGCAGCTTGCGGCAGGGCGTGCGCAGCGGAATGCTCCTTGCAGGTCGATCGACCTGCAAGGAGGAGGGCGATGAGAATGATAACTTTATTATTTGTTCTACAAAGGTTGCCAGTTTTCAATTGCGATTCCTGTTTTAATAAATGCATTGGTCTTTTGTTCGAACTATCTAGAAAAAGTGTTGTTTTGGAAAAAAATCTTCAGAAAGAACTTCTGCAAAGTAGATAATGAGGAGTAATGAAGCAGAAACAAAATGCACATATTCCTGCCCCAAAATCTCCGTAAATTAAATGTCAAATACAGCATTTTCCTAATATCGTGTTATCACTGTAGATTCTACAATATTGGGGTAGATATTCGATATCGAGCGGGGGTCCGCAACGGTGCCAGAAAATATCGTAGCTGAAGTCCGTATGTCTAACACAAGCTTGGGGATTTTTGGATAGAGTTCGGGAATCCGAATCCGCGTTTTCAAAATCCCTGAAGTTGTGAGGTGGCCCGCAATTCGAAAGTCTTAGCCCATCACTGGCAAGAAATAACGTTATTTCTGGTTGGAAAAAAACATTTATAATTCATACATGGGCACGAGGGTGCAGGGGCACCGTGCTGATGGGGTGTCAGGGTTTTCGGGGGCACTGTGCTAAAGTAAAATGAAAAGGGTACTCATAGGTCAAATAGGGTTTTCGCAGATATTTCTTGCAGAAATGCATAAAATCGCGTGCCGAAGTGCATATCGCCCAATTGTTGATAAATGTGCCAAAACAGTGGTCAGAAGTACATGCAACACTCAAAATTTTCGTTTGCCGACATGGTCTGGGCGCCATGCAGAAGTGCCTATCCTCGCTAGCGAGAACTTATTTGACCTATGAGGGTACTAGAGAAAAGCGAAAAGAAAATACAGATTTGAAGGTTCAAATTTGTTTGGGGGCATCCTAAATGGAATATATTGAGTCGGGGGCAATGTGCAAAAAGGCTCGCATAAATGCCGCCCACCTATGGTATAATTTCCTATTTAGTGAATTTAGGAAGATTCCAATAAAATCATTTACATTGGTACAAAAAAGTACCTCAGTAGGCCTCATAATACGACGAATCTGATCCATCGACTGTAGATCAGGGGAAAGTCCTCCATGGCAGCAGAAGATCTTTTCATCAATGATGGCACCCACCGGCAGACAATTGAAGAAATCTGTGAACGTCTTCCACAACTTAATGTTGTACCTCCTCTTGCCTGAAATGGATGTACTGAAAACATGAATGATTTTATAATTACTCGCACTACTAGGATAACAAAGTCGGGTGACGTACACTCATCATAAAACCGAAGCACACTCGTCGTTTCCTCTTAGGAGGAAGAAGTTCTCCGGGTACTTGATCTTGCTTTCCTGCAAAATCAATGCACTAGTATTTTAATTCGAACATGATGAAGGCACAAACCAATAAAGCAAATTGTGCTTAGAGAGGAGATGAGACTATTTCTTTCATTGTATATGTAAGAGCGGTCATTCTTCTTAATTGGAATGGCACAGTTGACTATGAATTAGAAAATATCCGCCGGAAGAATAACAACCATTGCACATTTTCTCATTCCCAATATCTCTCTCCCTCGTATCCCAGTTCCCCACAACCTATGATCCATCTATTATTTTCTTTTAAAAAAAGTAATGTGAGAAAAATAAATTGAATCTCCAAACCACCGGGAGTCATAATAAAAAAAAGTTTTCCTCGTGAAGACAGCGGGGGTCGAAACAAGTCCAATTCTGTCAGTCGCGAGCCCCATTCGCTGCTAAGTCATATCATGCAATCGTAGCACAAACCCGCCAGGCCAAATACCACGCATCCCCAATGTCACCAGGCCCTTCCACCTGAAACATGAAGTAAAAAGCGCATTTAAAATAGAAAGCGAAAAACCATTTATTAATTTTCCATCAAAATGTAACACACTAAATATCTTCCACCGCTCTCTCACACATCATGAAGGCTCCTTCTCCCGTCAGTCACCGTAGTATAGATTCATGCCCAATAGTTCACCAATGAATGGAGGGGCGGAGTCTCTCTCGCCCTGGTAGAATAGGCTAGACAACACAAGGAATTGGCAGAAGAGCGCGCAAGAATACAGCTCAATTCGCCTTCAAGCGAAACACGACTCTCGCTGGCATATTGTTTTGCCAAATCTAAAATATGTTTTTTCTCTGCAAGATGTGCCCCCAAAGCAATACTCACTGGTGAGGAGAGAGCGCAAACTTCTTCATCCCTCGACTCTAATTGCCGGTCTTCTAATCACCGTAAAGCTGAGATTCACCTATAGAAAGACATCCACAATCGTCTGTCTCGCGCCATTCAAAGATATCACAGGAAAGACATTCAAAGACATTGTTGCACCGGGCCCATATCAGCTTATGGGCCCGGTGCAACAACTATCACGCGGGTCACGTGAGATCAAGAATATTTGAAACTGGTCTTGTCTTCTTACACCCCCCCCCTCCTATCGGGGGGGGGGGGGGGTGTCAGGTATTTGAAACTGGTCTTGCTTCTTACTACCCCCTCTCCTATCGGGGGGGGGGGGGGGGGGGGGGGGGTGTCAGAACCGCAACGAAGCTTCAAATAAAAAGGGAGAGGCGCGAAAGAGCCTTAATTCCGATAGACCTCTCATTCTATTGCTCACCCGTAACATCAACCCGCCAGGTCTCAGAAGTATCTAGGTTCCAAGGTAGGACACAAACGCTATTTGAAACAAATCGACAACTCGAAACAGAAATACACAGGGCGAAGGTGCTAAATTATGTCTCCTGCCCCAATAATGCAAGAAATAATATCGAGCAGCTGCAATACGTAAATAATTGGGAATAAATTAAATAAAACCTTTTGATGAAAGATTAATTGTGAGGGATAAATAAACTAACGCGGCGAGTCTCTCGCCCTCCACTGGATCAGCAATATCTCTCACTACACAAAGAACGTCGAATCGAGATAGAAACGGCTCCGTCAAATCAACATTCTCAGCGAATGTACGAGAGGCTGTTGTTTATGAACAAACAACTGTTATTAATAATTAGTATGCCAGTTAATTAGATCTAAAGTTATGGTTAGCAATTATAATCCATTGTGAACGAAGTGTCTCACCGGATCTCATACTCTACTCGACAACTCATTCTCTCTATTATCTCAAGGATTCGAATCCAAAATTCACAGGGAGCAAAAGTTTAAAGAAATGATTCTTATAAAAGCAGACATGTCCGGTAAGCCGTCTTTAACCCCCTCCTCCCCGCGCTACCAATTCTTATTACTCATTTGTAGCATCAACCCACCAGGGCTCCTAGGTGCCAAGGCGCTACGATAACTTACACAATTTCAAATAAATCCGCAACTCTAAACAGCAGCACATAGGGAGTCATAATAGTCGTAGATCCTAAATGGAGTCTCACGTACCAATATTGCAAGATCACAATAGCATTGTTTCACATTCATAGGAAGCGTCCCTACTCTGGCCCAAAACATCCTCCAATCCTAATGAACATTGTATTCTTTATTTCGTTTGCGCATTTTTACCTCCTTCCTTCCAATAAGAGAATAGCAGAACTCGTTTCACGGAAAAAAATTAAAGGGAGAACAAGAGGTAATAAAAAAGAAAAAAGAAGCAGGTGAGTTTCTGTTCGTCGTTAATTTTATCCAGCACGCCATTCAACTGTTGCGAGTAGCACCAAAACCCCGTGTACAGTTAAGCATTGGAAAATAACATACAATATTCCATTCACACTCACCAACTGTCTTTCACTTGAAAAAATGTCCCTCCCTTTTCCCCATATCCACCGTATTACACATTCGCTCAAAGTTGTCCGCGAATGAAGACAAAGGGGAGAGGGGGGCGGAGTCTCTCTCGCTCTGGCAGAATGGGTTAGAGAACGAAAGGAATTGACGAGAAAGAACGTATCAAGGCAGCGATTACATCTCTAGTGAAACCCAAGTGTCGAAGGCATATTGTATTGTCAACGATTTACTAAAATGTTTGTTTTGAGCAATATCTTTGAAACAAATAATTGCGAACTGGAGAGAAGAAAATGAGGAGAAAAATCGGAAGTGAAATACACACCACATTGCTGCAAGCTCGGACCCTGACTGACGATTTCTAATCCCCGTGAAGCTGCGATTTATCTTGGTAAAGACTAAAATGGCCTCCTCAATTAGAATCCCACAGTAAACAGTTGCCAATATTCGGTCATCTGTCGCGTATTAAGGATCATAATGGGCAAGTTATGTTTGCGGTGTAACATCCATCATGTGTGTCAAGCGAGAGAAAAATATTGAAATTGAATCGCAATGTTAACTGAAACCACCCCCCCAACTCTCTCAATCAATACTAACATCCCACCCTTCCCAACATCTCTATCACTCGTAACCTGGACCCACCGGGAATCAGAACATACTTTAGAATGTTTTCACGTGACACGAAAACGGAAACTCACAGTGTCGACTGAGAAGGGATCGTTGAATCAACTCGTGTTGTGATTGGGAACACCAGAGATCATAACGAAGTGATCTGGGAACGAATCTTCTGGTAGAGGAAATCGACCATATGGAGATATCGGACGGGGAGCCATCGAGATTATCGATCTGAAAGAAGAGATTAATGGATGGAGAATAAATGGGAGAAACAAGGGGGCGGAGAAACAACAAGCGAAATGATAGAAAACTATTCAGAGCAACGTTAACCACGCTATTTCGGCCTTTTCCATGCACATATCAGCCTCTCTAATTGCCCCTTATCGTTCAATCGAATTCGCGACTCACCGGGAGCCATAATAATAAAATTCCTACCAGCCTCCCCATTCTCATTGCTACTTCGTAACAACAACCAGCCAGGCCTAATTATATCTAGGTTCATAGAAGAACAAAGTCGAATGATATTTAAAATAAATACTCCACTGGAAACAGCAACACACAGAGGAACCATGATATTACTAAGTGCAAATGGAGTCACGCGCCTCAATATTGCAAGATCAGAGTTGCACACATACATAGCGTGCATGCACTCTGCCACAACACCCTCCAATCCCACAAAGCATTGCATTCTTCCATCGTTCGCGCATTAGGTAGAAAAAAGAGATATGAATTTTCTTCGCATAAATGTTCTCCATGACACAATAACTCGCCGTTTTCGGTTAGCAATTGCAAAAAAACGATACATAGTTCATTGGCGCTCACTATTTATTTAATATGCAGCTGCAATGATGCGGGCCAACGGTTGACACAAATTCCCGTCCTCGCTTCGTACTTCTAGCGCCCGCGCAACAACCATTTCACGGGTTTTCGGAGGGGTATGTAAAACAAACAAAAGATGCCTTACAGTGTTCAAGGATGTATTACCAAATCGTCCTCGCAGCGTCAGCCCTACCGACATTGGACTACGCGCGCTCGCGATAGAGAAGAATGGAGGAATTGTGATCCACACGGCAACGGCCGATGAAGATGGATTTTCTAAGTAAGTAAGTATGTAAAACAAAGTACGCGCCTCCCTCCCGATGTCCCCTTTTCAACGAACTTGTTGCCGTGGTGAGCATAGCAAAAGACACACAACTTCCTAAACAACAATGGCGCAGCTGGCGGACATCTCACGCTGTTCTACCTATTCTCGTCGCTTCTGACGCGCAAGAATGGGAGCGAAATGAGGATCACGCAACAGAGGAATGGGTAGATGAGGATGGCGCATGGGTTGGTCACAAGAAAATCAACAACAATAACAAAACAAAAACAGGAAAGCAGTGAAAACGAACAAAGGAATTCGTTTTAATTTTTAAAATAATCTACTAACTTTAACCGATTGATCGGACACAAGTGGAATCATCGGACCAGAAAACTAATACAGTAACACTACATACTTTTTATTGACCTTTACAACTTTGTTTTATTTTCATTCGTTTTATGTATTCGTTTGTGTATTTGTATAATATTTGTGTTTGTTTTATATATATATTTGAAAAAATAGTACAACCAAGGATATAATTTTAGAGCTAATAAAATTTATTAATTAAATCACTAAGTGATAACAAGTATTTGTCTTACTGTAAGTGGGTTCGTCGTCTGGCGCTAACGAGTTCCCTTTGAAGTTTCACTTGCTTTCTTGTTATTTCTGTTTCTTCACATCCCCCCTTCTTCCCTTTTCACATCTTCTCCATAAACTTTCCCCTCTTTCAGCGTCGAAAATGGAGGGAATCGAGGAAGTTCTCGTTGAGAACACTCCCATTTTGACGGACGCCGTCTCTTCGACGGTAAAGATGCTCCCAAAGAACGTCGCCACGCAAAAATGCACCTCGCAGGTCAGTATTTATGATACACCGAGCGACTACGATGGTAAATTCCGTGGTTCAATGCATAATCAACAACCTTTACTTCTGATCTACCCATCGGTTTGCTGTTTCCTCTCTCATTCATATTGTTTTCAGATGATTATCTCAGCGGCCGGGGCGGTTCGGCAGCTGCTCGCAACGGACGCGGGAGCGAAGAATATCGGTGTGCAGTGTTATTTGACCAGTCCAAACCTGTGGCTTTTCAATAATTGGCGCGGTTCTCACCAATAGATGAATCGGTGTTTTGCGCCGATCTTAAGCAGGGATCGTAATCTTGTCAGGCTCCGGATGCGTATCCTGCTGTAAAATAAATCAATAACTAAGCACTTCTAGGTCATTCACACTCAATCACCTGTCACACATATAATGTTGTAAATATCAATTCGACTCTTGTTCAGAAGTGACTACTCTCAACTTCGGCATCGATTCAATTCGAGTGACCGATGATGGAACGGGCATCGAAGAGTAGAACTTCGAATCACTTTGTGAGTTTCAGTTATTTCTTTTTGTAGTCCTGCTGCTACTCTAATTCGCCTGGTACGTTATAAAATAGTGAGGGATTTAGAAAAAAACAAGGAAACACTATTATTTATGTAATGAGAGATACTTTTTCGGGGTCTTTTTTTAATGTAAATACTGATTGGTTGGAGGCAAACGCCACGCGACTTCGAAGATCACCGAATACTCTGATCTTCTCGCCCTGTCGACACTCGGATTCAGAGGAGAGGCACTCAATGCACTTTGTGCACTCGGGTACGGTGGGGGGCATTTATCGAGGGTACGGTAGAGATGATTTATCGGCTGAGCGTATTGTAGTGCTACAATTAACTGAAACACACTGTTTCTGGACTTGTGAATCACTTTCAATTATAAATTATTACGTTGAGCACTCAATCCGATTTGATTTTGTAAGTAAATGATTCCGTTCAGATCCGTAACAATCACTACTCGAACGATCGATAAAAGTGTCGGGACGAAACTCCACTTTGATCACAATGGAACGATTGAGAGGCGAGAATTCGTCCCGAGAGAGGTACGGTAGTTGAGATGGGTAGGCGATGTTTGAAGTCCATGATTATTATGGGTGTTGCTACTTCGAGAACAATCAAATAGGATCATTAAGGTTTCGTTGACTACATTTGATTATCTCAAATGGATTTGAAACAATTCAGACTCTGCTGCCTCGATTTCAAAAGCTAATCTTCCTTCCCCTTTCCAGACGGGAACCACAGTGGAAGTTCGATCGTTGTTCACAACTCTGCCAGTGAGAAGGAAGGAATTTGAGAGGACAGCGAAGAGAGACCACTCAAAAGTGATGGGAGTTGTACAGGGGAGAAGAAACAAAATTTCGAGTAGTTTATTTTTAATGCTATATTTATTTGTTGTTTAAAAATTCAACCGTTTTACGGAGTTTCAAGCGATTTTAAGCCGATACAACGATTTATCGAATGTGACCCACCATATGCTGAATTATTTTATGATGGTTTGGTGTGTTTTGCAGGAATTCGCCCTCGCCACTCCCTCGATTCGGTTCAACGTATTCACCAATGGGTGCGTACAATACAAAGAGAGGACGTGATTAATGGTTGTATGCTCAACATTATTTCCTAAGTATATTCATGAATAGTTACTTGGTAGCAATTTCCTCCCCATCGTCTGAGTCTGATATTCTACATCTAAAGAGTGATCGTTGAAGCCCTAATACTCTGAATCTTCGACCATTGCAATTCTTTAAACTTTAGGAAGCGCCACCACGCCGTTTCTACCGCTGGCGGAGATGCCTCACTGGGACAAGTGATTACTGATCTGTTTGGAACGAATGCGAGCAAGAATGACGTCATAGAGGTACGGTAGGGAGACGGTAATATATTATACAAAAACTACTGAGAGTGTAATCGAGGTAGGGTAGGGATACGATAGCATTCAGTGGTGGGATCTAATCGGTGTAAAGTCGCCAGGCGAAATCAGCGTGGAAAGAAGCAGAACACGGTAATGATACTGTATTTGATTGTGATTGTGCAAATTCGAAATCTAGGCATCAGAGTGATGTGAGCTCTCATCCGATGAAGCTATTTATTCTACGGAACATCAAACTTGGAGATTTTTTTTAATTTCTAGATTAAATCGGACGAAGGTGCTTCAAATATGATGGAAGGGGGGGGGAGAAATGAGTGAAATGAAGAGTGAAGCGAGGGAAATTCAGTGAGTGGAATGATTCAATAAATTTTAAACCCCCATTGAGAACTTTCACAGTTGCTGGAAGCCCCACCCTGTTCATTCTCTATTACGATCTTTGGGATTTATCTAACGATAGAGCCATTGAAATACATAATCTAAAGGCAGAGAAAACGTTGAAGCTTCACAGAGAAACTAAAAAGTGCCCTCCATTCATTCAACCCTCTGAATCGTTGTTGCAACAATTGTTTTTATTCACGTGTTATACATAGCCAACGCTTTGATTCCATTATTTTTCCTTTTAAAAGAATTCAAAATGTGACTTTTATGATATAGGTATTTAATGATTTTTAAAAATAATAATAAATGCAAATATTGCAGATTGGATGGTTTCGTCTCTTCTCCCATCCATGGAAATGGAAGAATGGCGTCAGATCGACAATTTGTTTATGTGAATGGACGACCCGTCGATTATCCCAAGGTGAGAGTTACAGTAGTTTCTAGCTGTCTCAATAGAGTACTCCTGCGATCGGTGATGTATTAGATAGGATGAGTGAAACAGTAATAAACTAGGCATCATGCTGAGAAATATACATTATGTTCGAAACTTGAAGCCGGGTGTGAGTGCTGCTGTAGTCGGTGCGGTGGTGTATAGGAGGAGTGAAACGGTAATCGAACTGGAATGCAATCGTGGCGAAATTCGCGCAAGAAAATCATCGATACAATACAATATCGTATTTCTCACACAATTAAACTACTAATTTCGTCATATCTTTGCAATCTCTTTGTAGGTCTGTCGAGCAATCAACGAGATCTATCAAGTGCACAACAAGCGACAGTATTCGAATGCCAGCTGGTACGACTTTATAGATAGATTTTTATTTTACATTTATAAAATCTTAATCTCTAAGGGAGAAGAGTAGATGGTATAATTACGTAGTCTTACATTCCATATTTAGTTCAACGCCCCAAATTCAGAAAGCTTTTGATGAATGAGTACATTAGTGTGGGTCTTCATCATATATATCATTCTTGTTGTTTCTGAATGCAGTATGCGATCTCTTTGCAGATTGGGTCGACGTGAATGTCACACCCGACAAGCGACTCGTTTTCTGACAGAAAGAGATGGTGAGTGAATACAGCTAAGAACCAGCGCGGTATTAATTTGAATATGATTCTTTCGTTATTACTGAAAGCGTGAAACATTGAATTGCTTTCTTTGAGAACTTTTGCCAGTCAAGGAAACAAGATACGCTGAGTTAGTTGGAATAAGAACATGGGCTCTTACATACACTCGTTGGAACCTAGAACTACAAGGTTGCGAATTAATAAAAGTTTTATTTTTTTTTACACAGGCACTTCTGTATTCGATTCGGTCGACGATCACAAGTGCATTCAAACCGTACGGGAATCAATTGGCGACCCTGGACAAGAGTACGGTAGTCAAAAGTGAGTTATCGATTACTAATTTGATTACTGTAGGTGACGAACCGAAACAAACTGGGTTAAATTTGTGTGTTAATCGTAGATTACTGTAGTTTAGAGGAAACTGCAATAGCGCGAAAAGTGGACTTGATAGTTTCTGGAAAAATTATAAACTATTTCAGAGGAAATCTTTTCGCAGAGTGTCGCCTCCTCTCCAATAGTATAATCGCCGGAGAAGAGCAATAAGAGGTTTTTTGTTTGTTTTAATTTTCCAACCACAAGGATGCCGGTAAATGTACAGCTCAAATTAACCGTACCTTGAAGTATGGGTGAAACCCCAATTTCCCTTGTGTATTACCTGACTCCATTGCATTCTCCAATCACTCTCCTTTTCTCATCAGGAAACGTCTTTCCCTCGATTCCGAAGCTGCCGATTCTTCTCTTCTTTCTTCTGCCAATTCAGAGTTGGATGAGACCTACGATAGGTGAGATCGATAATTAGAGAAAGATCGTTAGCTAAGCCAAGAAGTAAGGGAAATGTGATTTAAAATGCTTGTGAATACTGTGTAAAGATGCCGGCAAATCATTGAAGGTTTAGTTGACTTGCTAATTTGGCGCTAACCAAACACTCATTTCTCGCGTTCTTCAACCGCTTGTATGTGTGCTCTGAAACTAGAAACTCCGAGATAAAAGTAGTAAGTTAAAATTTCAGAATGAATAACGTACTGGAGGAATTACATGCGCGTGATTGGGGATTGAGTGGAGGAGAAAAGAAGAAAAAGAGTGGAGATGGTGAGGTGATCTCTGATCTTTCTTAGTTTACTTGATTGGCATGCATAATGGTTCGTCAAAACTGCTTCCTGTAAAAATACACACGAAAACACAGACAAAGAGCAGATGCTGGCACATGCAAACTATATTGTAATTATTTATTTATCCAGCGGGATTAAATCAATTATTATTTATATTCGTTTTCAGGAGCTGCCGGAGAGAAAAGAGGGGAAATCCGTCCAAAGATGGGTCTCCGAACTGCCAAGGCTTCTTCTGGGAGTACGGTAACATCCGGGAATACGGTAGCTGCCGAATCGGCTGATGAAATGAGGAGTACTCCCGACGCGATGGATGGCGACGATCCGAGGAGTACTGTAGTATCGATCAACACTATCGACCCAGCGGGATTTAGAAACAGGGAGATTTGTCAGCCACAGGTAGGAGAGGGTTTATGGGCACTTGGTGATTTGGTGTCACAGAAACATGTAATAATGGGGGATTTATCCAGATAGTAATCGTCTTTCGAAGAATCTTTGCACCATGAAGACTTTCATGCCTTTCTTTTTGTGGAAAATTTGTAATGAAATTATTGGACGAGACTATTTTTGTTGTTCTTATCTTTGACATTTGATCTTTGATCTTTTCCAGATGAAAAAAGTCTCGTGTTCTTCCCTCCGCTTCTTCAATGGGAATTAAGACTCTGCAAGCATTTTCATTCAAGATCACACCTCTCACTCAGAGGGGAGAGGGAGAGAAGGAGGAGGGGTGAGTAACGAGCATAGATCAAAAGGTAAAAAGGACGAAGCCAACCCACATTTTAGCATTTTCAAGACCAATTTTGAAAAATCCAACCCACATTTTTGGATTTTGGGGAAAAAATTGAAAAACCAACCAACATTTTCAGTTTTAATGCCCATTTTTGTAAAACCCAACCCACATTCTCGACATTGCCCAACGCACCCTTTTGACCTACGGTAACGAGTGAAAGATATAGTAGTAAAGTTATTCTTCAGAAACCAACTAGGAGAGATTTTTATCTCTTTAATAGTTTGCGATTGTTTCGTTACCTGCCGTACATTGAACTGTGAATGCCGCTCATACAATGCTGAAGAGGAGAGGAGGTTGAAACGAGAAATCGACTGTACCTATTTTCGCACTATTCCGAATCTCAGTTTAAACAATGAAATTCGATTTTCTTAAATTATGTGCAATATTCAGTGAGAATCGTATGGAGATGGACACTCGGAGACGCTTACTCAATCGATCGTCTGATGAAGAAAGGGAGAGGGAGGAGGAGTGGGCGGGAGAAGTTACGGTAAGTTGAGATACGGGGTTACAGTAGGTTGAGGGGAAAGATAAGTATAGCGAAGATAATTGGTATGTTTAATACTAGGCCTTGCCTTTTGGAGTGATATTGAATGAGCAATTTCCCTTGCAGGCAAATAGACAAGATGAAAATCGATGGGAAGAAGGAGAAGGAAGAGTGAAAATGGAGGTGAGAGATGTGTTTCCAATTTATTCAGCTTCGAAATTTCACGGCCATTATTAATGGCGTATACTCGGGGTCTTATTTATAAGATAGTAAGGTGTGGAGCACGAAAGGTATTGTTATTACAGACCCTCTCACAGCAATCGATAAAGCGAGAAGTACAATCACAGTCGCTCGAGAGTACGGTAGCTGGCGAGGGAGAGGATACGGTAGATCAGTCGATCGATCGAGTGAAGGTCGCCTGTAGGAAGGAGCATTAGGTGCGGTTTATTGATTTATTTTAGTTATTTTTTATTTCATTTTTTTCAGCTTAAATGCTCACTGGCTCGAATTCTGAAGATGAGAGAGGAGACGGCAAATAGAATGGGAGAGAAGGAGGAGAAGGAGAAGGGAATGAGGGAGTTAGAAGAGGTTCGATACTGGATCTTGTACTAGACTGACCTCTCATACAAGAGGGAGCGTCAGATTTCTTACAAGTGTAAAATATTTTAATGGACTATTGTTTTTTTTGATCTTTTGAGGAACAATTGAGACGAGCGATTAGGTAGGTCACGACTTGTAAACTATTATATTTGTTCCTCCAGAAAGAGCAAGCATGGTGTATACACGAAACGGATAGGTTAGCTAAAATAAAATTACGAGTATTTTCAACCCTTATTAACTTTGTGAAACAAAGAATTAACAGGAAATTGTCCTGTTTGAGGAAATCAACTTGTTTTTTTTAGAAAATCTGACTTCGCAGAGATGGAAGTGATTGGTCAGTTCAACAGTGGATTCATTGTGAGTAACCAGTTCGGTTACGGTAGAATACTGTGGATTTGTGGGCAGAGCGCTCCCCCAATTTCAATTTTTATTCTATTATATTTCATAGTTTTTTTCCTTGTAATTTATATAAATAAAAGGAGTGGGTGATAAAAGTTGATAACTGCAGATCACAAAACTCAATGGACATCTTTTTATCGTCGATCAGCACGCAAGTGATGAGAAGGCTAATTTCGAGAAGTTTCAGGTGCGAAGTTTTTAATTTTACTAAATGCAATAGTGGGAGCTTTCTAGTTTCAAGAACTAATTTTTTTGATTCGTCAAAAGATCATTTGCTCTTGTACAATTTGTTGTATCCTTACAAAACAAATATTATTCATTTGCAGAAAAGCGCGGTCGTGAAGAACCAGGAAACGATACGGTGAGGAGATCAGGGGAGATTGGGGTTGCACGGGTATTTGATAAGATGATGGAGAGGGGTAATTGCAATACTTCTTGAATGCATCTTGAAGAAGAAAAATCTTATAGAGTGTTAAACGTCGAATTAAAAGAAGCACGATTTTCACACCTCCTTTGGAAGTCCTCAACGACTGGACGTGGGCGCTGTGGCAGAGGCCGTTGTGAAGGACAATATTGGCGTATTCAATGCAAGCGGATTTCAATTCGCATTTCCCGAGGGTACGGTAGAGTTCGGGGTTACAGTATCTGTTAGGAGGGTACGGTAGAGTTGTGGGTTACGTTTTCAGGTGCGAGGGTACGGTAGTCTGATGTGCTAACGTGTTCAGAGCATGCTGTAGGTGCCTTCTTGCAATGGTTCCTGACACTTGTCGATGCGTAATAATCGCCCTATGTTTGGCTATTGTAATTCAGGGGTTCGATGGATACTGTAGCTGCATACCGAATTTCCATTGATTTCATTTCAGATGGATCGGGTGCTCAACTCACTTCTCTGCCGGTTGTGCATGGCGCGTCTTTCGATAGGAAAGGTACGGTAGGATTATTGATTGTGCAGTCACTATTCCGATCGGAAACCCGGTTGTCTCAGGTTCCTTGGCCTAGGCAAAATCTTCTGAAAGTAGGTTGTTCGATTCGAGACTTGGTCCTTTTCTGATAGAAATTATGAAAAATATTGAACAGTAATCTCCTACTACTAAGCCATCTCGTACTAATACGCAGTTTGGCGCACAATTTATCACGCTGTCTCGAATTTCATGGAGGCCTCAGTCAATACCCTTGAAATGTCTTGATTTCATATTTTATTAAATGGGTGAAGATGTTCTTAAATAACTACAAATCCAATAATTGCAGATATCGATGAGTTGATCTCTGCTCTAACTCTCAATCCGGGAGTGATGGTGAGACCATCGAAGCTGAATAAAGTATTCGCAAGCAAGGCATGCAGGTTAGAAGAGAGAGAGGGGGGATTGGGGAATATCGATGTTTAGTTCAGATGGCATTCATGAAGTGAAACAGTTATGTTTTTTCACTGGCGATATCTAGTAGACATATCTGATTATTGCTGAAATACGGCTTTGTTTTTAATTGTGCAGGTGCTGAAACGATTTAAAATACGGTCGAGGATAATTAGCCGAGTAGGAAACTTGAAAGAGCCTGTTTTGCGCCACCACAATAATGCTATCAATAATTGCGCGAACTAGCCGAATAACATGGATTTTACGGTTCTATATTTCGTCCCATGACGTTCTGTGTATTGCGATACGTTCAGCTGTTACAAAAATAAGAAGAACATGAAACGAGAAAGTGCAAGTTTCAGCGAATTGTGAAATAATTTACAAATATTGATCTTTTGTAGATCGTCAGTGATGATTGGAGCGAGATTAACAAAGGAGAAGATGAAGGGAATTGTGAATCAATTGGGAAGATTGGACCATCCATGGGTGAGAAAAAGAAGAGTACTGTAGGTTATTGTAGTCACGTCGATGGAAAGGGATACTGTAGGTTACTGTTGTCGTTTATTGAACGATGGGTACTGTAGGTAACGGTAGTGATGAGATCGATGGATTGAAGAAAAAAATGGGGGGGGGGTATTAACAGCACTTTATATGCAGGCTAGAAACAATGTGTGAATGGTTGAGGAAAGACTGAAAAGCTATTGGTAGGACAAATTGAAAACAGACTAAGTTGTAGTTCTAAAACTGGAGATGGGCGGGTATTACAAATTATCGATTTTGAGCTGAAATTTGTGAACTATTGATTTCTCCTCTTTCAGTCTTGTCCTCATGGTCGACTGACGTTAAGACATCTCATTAATATGTAGAAGATTGAGAACTATTGATTTATCTTCACAAATTATCGATTTTCTAAGGAAATCAAGTACCTACCTCAATTTTTTTCTGTGAATACGTTGTATTTGTATACGTTTTATAGGAATTTGAATAAAAAAATATCTTTGGGCAAATCGCAATGTGCACGTAACGGGTTTATCAAATTTGGTTATTGATATTTCACAATCGATTCTCTATGCAAAGAATGAATGGTCCCCCTCTTCCTCTCTCTCCTCCATTCATTCTCTACCTCTTCCTTCTCCCTAAAATGTCCTCTTCCTTTCCTCTTCTTTCAGTCGTCGATAGAGTTCGTACTGTACAAGAGGAGAATCGACGAGCGCGCGATGCGGCCGCCAAATTGCGAATCCAGGCCGAGGCCTTGATCAAGGTATACTGTAGCTAGTGATTTGATTACTGTAGTACTGGAAGGTACGGTAGGCCCCACTGGCGTACTGTAATTGCTGGTACGATGCCAACTCTCTTCTTCCCTACAGTATCCCAATTACAGGAAGCAGAGACGATCGAGAAACAAGCTTCCTACCGTCTCTCCAATTCCCTCAACATGATCGAATTCGAGATTCAACAGAATGAGGTGAGTGAAAGTTACGGTAGCATACTGTAAGACGGACTTGGCTCGTTGCCAACATTCTAAACTCACCCCTTCTCAGATAGACGACAAGCTCCTACACAATCGTCTTGCCAACATGGCCGGTTAGTTTCTGAATTGGAGGTTATTGTAATCAACAGTACTCATTTCAGCCCCTCCTCCCTCTACGACCTTCGTTCCCATTGTTGCACCCAAGTTGCCAGCGCCCAAGAAAGGAGGTCAGAGGAGGGATTGCCTAGTGTTGACGTAACAGCTCAATTGATCTATTTAATCTTCATTTTTATTTTCAGAAATAGTTTCCGAGTACATCTCTGAGACCATCGACTACGGTAACGGTGAGTGTACTGTACCTCCTAATCGACAGTATCCCTCGATCGATAACTGCCATTTTTGCAGGAATCCAAGTCACTACCCAGAAGGACATCCAGCACAGTGAACGCTCCAAGAAGAGTAAGCTACCGTACCCTGTTTAGCTTACCGTGTCCTACCGTATCATACCGTATCGTCTATCCCTCGAATTTTCTGTATTTTCAGGTGGTCGCAAATCAAAGAAATCTAAGAGATCGCGCAGAAGAAAGTGAAAGGAGAATGGAAATTGAGCCCAAGATAAATCCCGATTCCAGTCGAGACACTAAATAAATCCTGGAATAATTACATAACGTGCTTCACAACTTGTTTCTAACGGTCAAATAAATTTTTCTTATCCAACCCATAGGCGAGCTCACAATCTCAATAACCACGGGGGCATAGCTCAGTGGTAGAGCGCTCGCTTAGCATGCGAGAGGGCTGGGGTTCAATTCCCCATGCCTCCATTATCTTTTTTCCCGCTTTGTCTTTTAAAAATATCTGCACTTTTTTCGCTCAACGAATTCTCTCTCATTGCAAGATAAAAGATAATATTAAATTTTAAATTGGATTGGAATGTGTGGAATTCACTTTTCTACAAATCGATTTATTAAAAGACTTTGATTACGACCGGAAATTATTGATTAAATTGAACTGAACAAGTAATTCCTCTACTTCACAATCGTCATTAAACAGTACTCGAATAAAAAAACAACTCGTCATCACTACGTAAGATCGGGGAATGAAATCACTCGGAGATATAGAGATCAAACTACCGAGATCATTGATAGTAGTTTGTAGAGATCAAAGATCAATCTACAGTATCGACAACATCTTCCAGCCAGGAGAGTGACAGCATCTCACGAATCTCCGACATCGAGAGACCTGAAGTGAGGAGAATTAGGAGTATTTTGGAAATATCAATCATCCCTTAATTACAGAAATTTCAACAAAATTTCATTATAGTCATCGTTTGAAGTCAGACCACCCATCTGTCTCTTTCAAAAAAACACCTTTGGGTTTTGCGCTTTCACTCTTACCGTCTGTGTTCTCTCCTCTCTACACACTCTCTCGCTTTCCCTCGTCTCTTTTTTTCTTTTTGAAGCTCCAAAATCCTCACCTTTCTTATTCGTCCATCTGATCATTCTCTGTACATTCTGCTGTAGTTCCACCGACAATTTATCGATTTCTCCAATGGATTCGGCGGCTTTGATACGACGACGAGAGGCTCCTGAGAGGAGAAGGATTCAAATTAATTCTATTAATTTATGAAAGTTGAGAATACTAGCATTATTATAAAAGTACAGAACGTTAAATATTCAATGGGCAAAACCTCAAATTCACAAGTCAAAGTAACGAGTCACCTCAAATGTTATCTCCAACAATAAATTGTGACAAAAAATATTATGAACATAACTGATTTAAGAAATATGCAATAAACAAAATATAAAAATCGAACCAGTGAGAGCGGAAGTCGCAGCCTGTCCACAGTGCCATTTCACAGCTTCCAACAAACAGAGAAGAGATCGTTGAGAAGTCGACCAACAACACCAATCACCTTTTCTGAATTGGAAAGATGAATGACTATACTATTTCTAAATTTCATTTCTTGTCGTTATTCCTCGCTCTCCCACTCGTCTACTTGATATTTTCCTCCTTTCATAACTTAAAAAAAATTAAGAGTATTTTGAGAGAAATTTAAAATTTATACAGCACAATCTACATAATAATAGAGTGCTGATATTTCACTAGAAAATAAGTTGTTGGTGCAACTCCAATTCTCCAGGTTTCTCAAAAAAATAACAGGAATTAGGAAAAAACAAACCTCTTCATCATTCCCACTCTCTCCATCATCTTTTGCACTTCGACAATGGCCGACTCAGAGAGACCTGAAAAGAATCAATAATTACAGTATTTTGGGAATTTATTATACCAAAAAAGGCTTTAAAATCAATAAATCATTATTTCTAAATCAATAAATAAGTCAATTCGCAAGTAATCCCTCCTCTCTCACCCCTTCTTGTACTCTCCCCCATCTCCATTACGAGAAGAAGGATGAGAGGGAAACCATCCAGAAGATGTCTGGAAATTTATTATTATAGTTTCTCATCACGATTTGTGCATTACCGCACACGAAATCTACAAGAGTTTTTTTTCCCGTTTCACTTTTCACATTCCTGTTTCAATGAATACGTATCTGATTGATGCTCTATCATAACCTGATTCCAATGCTGTATCACCACTCTCGCCACTCACTTCTTCTTCGTTGTTTTTCCTCCCTTCGTTCTCTGACTCTCCAATAATTCCTCTTCTCCTTCCATTTCATATTCCACTACGGGCGTTTGAGCGCACAGAAGATCCACCTCAAAGATGAATAAATTAGAGTAGATTTCGTCATCACTATGCAATCCAAGGATCAAAACAGAGTTCAGCGCTCATTTCTAGAAGATTTTTGGTTGCAAAAAATCAATAATCCCATTTTAGCTACAGTACCTCGCATAGATACACGACGAATTGAGCGATGCTCGGAGGCAATAAATCAGTGAGAAGAGCTTTGTAGAGGAAAGAATTGCATCGACGACTCATTTCTTCCAGAACTTGAGATGGTCGACCCTTGATGCCTGAAAGTGAAAAGGGGTACTGTAAGTGAGTACAGTAATCAACCACATTTACAGTAGCTCAAGACCAATGGATTGGTCATACTGTAGGTGACTACCGTAATCACCTCCAATTTACAGTAGCCCAATTTCAATAGATTGGCATACTGTACGTGACTACCGTAATCACAAAAAGTTTAAAGTAGTTCAATTGACCGTAATAGTCGATAAGTCAACTACCGTACCCTGTGATCCTCCAGCCAAGATCGTCATCCAATATTTTCGTCCATAAATCGAAGATGGAAGAGTGACGGGAACGGCGTTTTTGAGTGCAGAGCAAGCACGAAATGGAACGAGAAGATCCTCAGAGTGACGTTTCTGAAGGAGAAGAATTTATTTGAAAGAAATTATCTGATGGAAAATTTGGGGAAAATCATTACCACATTGAGAAATTAGTGTTCAATACGACATTCCTAAAGAAATAGAAAAGTTCAAAGATCAAAATCACTCACAACAGCAAATTCGTGAAGCATCTTGATGAGCAAATCGATTGGTGGTCTTCTGGAATAAGTAATCTACCTTCTCAAAACCGTTTCGAGTAATTCCATGTCCTCCTCTCCCTTCTCAAACCCGTCTCGAGTAATTCCCTCCCCTCCTTCACTTCTCAAACCAGTCTCGAGTAATTCCCTGCCCTCCTTCCTCTATCAAACCCGTCTCGAGTAATTCCCTCTCCTCCTCTCCTTCTCCTATTCTTCTCACCTCCATTCATTCTCCTCCCATTCCGCTTCATACATTTCCATTGCATTCGATGAATTCAAGTCAGAGAGAAGAGAAGAAGTAGCTGAGTCGTCGTCCAATTCCTTAAACGATGTTGTATTACATTTTGTTGTAATAAAATCAACCGGCACATTGAGCTTCACTCCCATCGAAAACAATATGCTGTCAGTGAGACAGCGAATCACCATGAGCAATTTAATTCATACAATATAGGAACAGTAATTCTTTAGTGAATCCATACATTCAATTCAAAAATATCGGGTAAAAAAACAAAAGCTTTACTCACATGGTAGAAAGTGTTGAATAGATCGATGGATTGAAATTCCATAGGATCAGCGTCTGCCTATAAAGAAATATATATATATATATATATATATATATATATATATATATATATATATATATGTATATATATATATTCCTGTGAAAATCATTTACAAGGCGATCGGGAGTTTCATCAAGCGTGTATTTGAAAAAAAAATTATTCAACTGAATAACCCAATGATTAATGACGAATCACGGTGCTATGTGAATTCGAGTTACAAAGACGTATGGTAAGAAAACGAATGGCGCATAGAGTGCTGAACCACTCTGTCCTACGTAGAGCAATATACCTAATTGTTTGAAATTATATTGGTACTCAAATTACATCACTGATACTGTAAAACTTGCACTTATGTTTCTTCTTCCCAATAATTTCTATTTAACCATACTGAAACTTGCGAGTAATTTTCTTTTTCCCAAATTAATTTCTCAATAGAATATTCGCACCTCACTAGTCGGTCTGAGTGTTTTTCCCTCTTTGATCCACGGCATTTTCTCCTTCACATCAACGATTAAATCGAACCACGAGAGACGAGAAGATGAGAAATGCTGAGGGAATTGTCGATTAATTATCGGAATTTTTTTTATTAAAGATCCAGAAACTCAATTAAAATTCGTTTAGTCTCTTCCTTTGTTTAGCAGTGGAACTCCCGGTTTTCAACAATTATAAATACCAATCGCAAAGACTTAATCAATTTTAGAGGAGCGACTTTAGCATAAAAGTACATCTAACCTTAGCAATTTCCTCTCCACTCTGCTTGTTGATGTAGAGATGCGCAGTTCCCAGGTGATTGCACGTTTCACTAAGAATACATTGTGACGATCTTTCTTGCTAAAGTGAGCTTATTTGTATTGCTATTTCGCCAAAAATTGTCAAAAAAAACAAACAAAAAACAATCTCCTTTTCTTTCATGATTATCATAAATCAATCCACAAAGATCACTATGCTAAGCAACGACCCGCGTAATTCGCAACTACCCGCCAACCGTTCCGTTTATAGAAAATGAGACGGAATAAACGGGTAGTTGTTCCGCCTTTCAAAATCTAAGCTGCACTCAAAGACAATGCAATTCCGGAAATCAAATACGCCCATAGAAGAGTGATTAGACGCCCATTCATTCTCATCTCACCATTCTTTCGTGTCTTCAATCGTAATCGGAGCCATGCTCTTCAGTCCGAAATTTCCGTCAGATCGCAGTTCAGACGCCATTTCTGCCACTGAAAATCGATTGTTTCATTTACTTACGGTCACTTCAGTTCTCGATCCCCTTCTCTCCCCTACAGTACCCCTCGTACCTTCTGGTGACTCTGGTCTCTCCTCCTCCTCTTCATCCTTCTTCTTCTCATTTCGCTCATTATTCATTTCCTCTCTCAACATTTCCATTTCCTTTCTTTCGTCATCACTCTGCAATCAATCGATATAAACTACAGTACTCCTTACTTTTATACCGTACTCAGAATATCGATCGATTCTACCGTACCTCCTTCTCCTCCTCTCCGTCGACTACCGTACCCTTGTTGCTTTCAGTCTCATCTATGACCAAATCGCCCAGTGATGGAGTCGACTGAAACTTTTAAAGCATATTTATTTGACAATTTGCATTATCTGTAATATCGGAACATCGAAATCCATGCGTGGAATAAGGCTATCACTTATCTCATTCGGCTACAGTATGTATCTCTCTGTACCATAACCATTACATTCTACCGTATCCATCTCTCACCTCCTCTTCCTCTTTCTCTCCTTCCTCCTCTTCTTTCACCTCTAATGCCTTTCTCAGTGTCTCTGGTATCTCAATCGGAGGTTGAGTGGCAACTTGAGAGAAGAGAATTGGCTGGAAAATGGAACTGCTCCTTCGCGACTAGGCGCATTCGGGTTTCGATCTTGCTACGAAACATTGATCCCAATGAGACATGCAATAGCTCCCAATTCGCATCGATCAAATTCAATATTGCATCATTCCTACACAATCCTTCTCTTTATTACCCCGTGAGTAACTATTACTTCATCCCTAATCTATCCCTTCTCTACCATATCTCGGGAGAAACTACCGCATCATCCCTACTCAATCCCCTCTCTCATCCCCTCACCTCGGGTGTAATTGGTGGTTCTTCTTCTTTCTCCACTTCATTATCTCCTCTATCTTCTCTCATTTCTCTCAATTCTTTCATTTCCTCTTTTGTCATTTTCTTTCTTCCATTTTTTCCTACTTTTTGTGCAATTTCGGCCTCGAAATCAGCCAGAAGATCGGAATTTGAGTCGACGAGCGAGGGATCACTGCAAATTATTGATTGATTAGTTGTTTATTCATCGATTTCATTCAGATACGTTGATATCTCTACTCTTATTTCTTGTCAAAATTTCAAATCCAATTGCGCCTTAGAAGTAGACAAATTATTGTTATAGTATAAATGAGTGGAGCCTACAATCATTCGCACATGGACCAAACTCACACGCATTTCATTTAATTAAGATCATGGAAAACCAATGAAATTTTGGAGTTTCAACATTCAGAGAAGATAAGAAACATTAGAGACACTTTGATTGCTTGCATGTGCGTCGAATTAAAGAAACCAAATATCTCCCCCAACGGAATTCCCGTTTCGTGATTGTATCTAAATTATCATCAGAGTACCCGTTCCGATCTTGCCCGTGTACGCAGAATAACTAGGAAATATCGCACATTTTGTATTTTTAGGCAAATAAATAACTAATCTCGATCGAACTTAGATTTGAAAAAAAATTATTCCATATTAAAACTAAATTCGTTGCCCACTAGGTGAGTGCGTGCCACACTGATACATAAAAAAGACATGATATCACCAAGAATAATTTTTTAGCCACTACGCAGAACTAACGGACAAATTACAAGCAGCAAGAAGCTGGATTAGCGCGATATCTGTGAATCAAATACGGAACTTTCACGAGCCAAACGATAGCACAGAACGATAGATATTTAAGAACACTAATAGAATGCCACCCGTTTTGCAGAAATCAGTACCTAGTGAAATAAAATCAACGGATGGATAGATGATCCAACTAGGTGAACGTGTGTCTCATTGCGGATTAAAGACCACAGTAATATTTGCAAAAGCAATAGTGAGATAATACGTTGAATGAACAATTAAAAGATCGATATTTTACTACCTCTTCTCTCAATTCTATATTTTTAAACATTAATCAGTAAGTTCATCTAAGCCAGGCTAACTGCGAAACAGTAGATCAGTGACCTAACAAATTATTGTTGTTTCTACACTATTACATTTTCCGAATTCAGGTTAGCCGGGTAATCAGTGAGCTTGTCAAAGATAAGGGTAACTTTATCAAAGCAGCCTGGATTCGATTGGCCAATTGATAAAACAAAAGCACTAACACTTCCATTTCCTCCTCTTCTTTCATTTTCTTCTCCTCTGTCTTTGTCACTTTCTTCTTTTCCTTTTTCTCTTCTTCCTCCTCTTTTCTCTGTCGATCTCTCGTTGTTTTGATTTCCTGTAATCGATTAAACGATTAAAACAAACATAAATGACAAGAACAACTAATAAAATACAGAGATTGAACTACCATTGCACCTCTATTGTTTACACAATGATGAGTTGTTCTTCTCCCTATTTCTCTCTCTCTTTTTATCTCTCGTTCCCTCCGTTCCCTGCCCACGTCAACATACTACATGATGAGCAAACTCGCGCTCCATTCTGTTCTCGACATACCGTACTACCACTAGAGTACAACAACCACTGCACATAACCAATCAATGTCATCCTCTTCCTACCATACCTTTCTGGGCACTTTGGGAGTCTCCTCTTGATCTACCTTCTCTTCTGTCTTCTTCGTTTTTCCTTTACCACCTTTCACACGAGAAGTAATGCTTTCACGGGAGATCTGACAAAAGCTGCTTTACGTCACTTACAATATCATACTAATCAAAATATCTTGAAACGAGAGCACGCCTGATTTTGCCCTGCCTCTACTGGAAGAGTCGATTACCCCCTATGATCCCCCTTCCTCAAGATGAATTTTATAAGAAAAAAAAGATTTACGAATTTGGAATAGTCTCTAATCCAATCTCACCTCATCCTCATCCTCCTCTTCTTTCACCTTCGATGGACCAGCTTTCTCTTTCGAAGCCTTTGCTCGTTTGGGAGGAGTTCCCTGTATTCCAAAGCTATCAATTTACTCTTTGATCCCAAACAAGTAACGTCCTAAAATTATTCTTCTTTACTTCACTCAGTTGTGAAACCCGTACCCACCTTTCCTCCCTCCATCTCATCATCTTTCTCCTCTTCCTCCTCTTCTTCTTCCTTCTCCCTCTTTCCCTTCCTCTTCTCCTTTCCAACTCCACTTGTCTCACGAACATTCGATGCCACTCTACTATTGGGACGACGGCCTGAATTGCATAGGGATGACGGCATTGACAAAAAGAGTATTGTTCAACATGATCGCCTGATGAAATCACGGAACTGAAAATACGTAGAACTAAATCCGCCAGATGCAACAGCAATCCTACCGGAGACCTGCATTTGCAAATCTTAATTTAGCATAATTCCAGAAAAAAAATCAATTATTGATCTCCCATCTACCGTACTATAACCCTACAGTATTTCCTTCCCACTCACTCATCGACGGCACTGTCGGTGTTTCATTCGGAGTTTTCTCTCGATCTCCATCCAGTTCACCCGACAACACCAGTTCCTGAAACGAATAAGCGGTAATTTTTTTAACCCGACACATCCTTGTTTTAATCATCACTGATAACTAGATGAAAAAATCAGAGGATGATAATCGCCCGGTTTCCTCAAAGCTTCAATTTTTTCCATAACTTGAAATTGCATCATCCCTACTCAATCTCACCTGCAGTTTTCCATCGGGATCAACACTTTTGATGGATTCATGGATGAAAACGAATGACTGAAGGAGGAGATCATCGAGAGTGAACGTATCCAGCTAGAATGAGACGTTGAGTTGATATCACGCTGATGCCACTTGGCAGTATATGTAAATACGGTTTCGAACATACCCCTCTTATAGTCTGTGCATTGATCACAACCATAACTAAATAAGTCGTAAACGCAAACTCCGCGAATTTATATCCTGTGTAAATTGGAACGATAAATTGAATGGTTGGTAAGTCTTGAGTCCACAACATAATAAAAATAGATTATTCTCAAATGAAAAATGCTTAAATAGTATTCGTAAAAATTGTGCCCCATTTTCCCAAAAAAAATCTCAGATTCAATATGAGGAAGAATATTGTGTACCCTGTGATTTCTTGCTTCGAGCGCTTCAGATATTCAATAGATGAGGCCGGATACATTGCGACATCTTCCGTTGTATTTAATAAGAAAATAGCTCACATTGAAACGGATGACATTCGTGACGAATTCCTCGTAGAACAGGGGGATACGCGCCTGAATAAATCGATATTATGTAGCTACAGTATCCATAAAGCGCGTCTTGATTGTCAGTTATCCACTGAGACTCCGCCCCCCCCCCCCAACTACCGTACCTTGAGTAGATCTCTGATGAAGTCATCGTCGAGTCCTAGTGGTGACAAATTCGTCTCTCCATTCACGATTATCACCATACTGGAAGATATAAAATGTTCATAAACATGTGGTATTTGGATTAAAATCTGAGACGAGGGAGAAACCAGTCTCAACTGTTTGGTATATATACAGGGGACTAAACTGACAGTTGTATCGATCTGATAACGAATAAACGTTTAATGAAGATATCTAATGTGACAAAATTTCTTCTCGATAGAATACGAAACCTAACCTTTTATCATTATTTGCCTACTATTTCCTGAGCCAAATAGATGTATTTAATCGATTGAAACACGCCGTACCTCGGATTCTCAATCGCTCCCTTTCTTCGCTTCGCTTTGCATGCTTTCCAGAAGGATTCGTCCATCACTTTCGCACCTCCAGCCTCCATTGAAAGACTGGAGAGATTATTTTCAACTTTGTTCAGACTCTTTTCTACCTAATTAAACTTCCGATACAAATTCACAAAAATTGAGAGATCAATATCAATGAAGTAGTCCATTACAGTTCATATTTTACACGCCTTTTCCAACTCACGTGAGATATTCTCTCCTTTGCTTCGATTCCTTGCTTCTTCCAGCCAGAATTATCACCTAAATGATTTTAAAAAATAGAAATTTAAGATCATTTATAAAACACAGCAGCCTTGTTTCAGTGTCTAATAACCATTCGAATACTATTTATACTCGCTACGAGACCCCAATCAACCGGGTTTCCTGCAACAATTTTCCCTTTTCTCTTACCTTCTGGAAGAAATCCGAATCGAAAATCGCTGCTTTTCCATTCTTCTTCTTGCCTTCGTACAGACGCTTGCTGAATATAAGAAAATATATATGTAAAGAAGTATATTATGAAACGTGACAAACACATTTATAGAGATTTTAGAGATTTCAAAAGTACAAAATAATGAAAAATACTCACATTGAGACAATTTCGTGAATAGTTGGAAAATTGAATTTCGGCTTGAAATCCAAGTCAACTTCCTGCAGAATTTGTTTTGTAAATAAATTTTAATTACTCAGACAATCGAGAGCACCGAGTCATCTCATGTTTCACATAGCAATCAAATAAGATTGTGGTTCTGTGCTATTGCTGCTTTCGTGATCACCCCTCTCACAGCTCTTATTACAGTACTCGCTTCAATTCTACCGTATCTACCTTTTCATCATACGCATGTTTCTCCTCTTGTTCGAGAGCCGGCGGTCCACCCGTCAAACTCTTCCTTCTCCCAGTAGATGGAGAGGGCAGAAAAGAGGGCTTCAGAATCCATAGACCTCAAACAAATCAACGTTTACTTTGATGCAGCATTAGCGATGAAACATGAGCAAACTAGGTTAAGCAAGAAAATAAATGACCCTTGAGAACTGCATAGTAGATAGGGAGAAGTTGCAACGATGTCTTGACTCCTCCCATGCTTTTGATGACCACATGAGTTACGGCATCCGACAGAGTCTGAAAATTGATAGATGTTACTAATCTATATTCTTCCGTTACCGTAATCCCATTTACCGTACCTCATCAATAACGAATGGCTCCTTGATGAGCAACTGCACTTTGTTCTTCTCTCCATCAGTGAATCCACTCATGTGAATGTGTTTGGTCGAAGGGGCGGATCCTGGAATTATAAAATAACAAGTCCGTAATTCAGGAATCGAAAATTTTTGAATCCTGAAACATATAATTCGGAATTATCGCAGTCACACTTCACTGTATCGACCCCCCATCAAGTAAGATCTACCACTCGAGAAACCTCATCCCACCATCCTTCAAGCTCGGTACTATTTTTTCTTCCCATCGGAAATTTCGAATGGCCGAGCAAAAGCTATTACTCATACCGCCCTTGGCTACTAGTCCGTCCACTAGTCCGATCACCATTTTCCTATGAACTTGTGGATTGGCTACTATTTACATTTAGTCCGACCACCAAATACTACTAGTCCAGCAACAAGCCAATCATCATCAAACTCCCCTAACTTCTCACCATCTTTGGTCTCCTTCTTCTTCACTGGACTAATTCCACTCCTTTCCTCTTCATGATCTCTCTTTCTCGACCCATTTGAGGCTGAAGAAGCGGGGCGAGAATTGTGAAGGGAAGAGGAGGAAGAGGAAGAGGAAGCTGGAAATATACATAAAAGCAATTTTATACATTAAATCGTAAGGTTCGACTACGGTATATTCAGTTCCAGATAAGGCTCTACGATGCTTGCGGACATTCGTTTCTTGCCCCATTCACAGTTAATTATCTTGTATGCGATACTCTGACGGAATAAACAATGAATAAAGGAGTGAATTAATGAAGTTATGGGCAAAAATCTAAAAGTGAATTCGTGGTGAGACAGTCGGCCATTTATGTGCTATTTTCGCCTTTTCTAATCTTTTCTGTCTTTCAATGATCATATTTTCGCACTCTCTAACTGTCGTATATCTCACCCTTTCTCGGTTTGGCGGCTACCGTAGCTTTACCAGCAGCTGCGCCTCGCTTCGGAGGCATCTGTGAGAAATAAAGGGTATTATAAACGGAAAACTGAAAATTAGTAAAAACTGCAGAATAATAGACTACAGGGTGTTCAAAAAGTACGGGTCCGAAATTGGAATTTGCAAAACTATCCGCCAAAATGTATTCAAACAAAATCGGGTACAGAACGTTGTAGGAGGTCCTTTGATGTACACTCGTCGCTAGTTAGCTGGGTTCCTGCAGTCATGATGCGCCCACGTTGTATAAGCCAATCGAAAATTGAATATTGGACTCCCGGAGAGGAACCAACTGTCATCAGAATTAAATTGCGTATCTCCCACAAAACAATTCGCCGTACTGTCTTACCATACAAGAAGATAGGTAATACCAAGGGTCCGTACCAACCAATATCCCTCTGTTTTTCGCAAAGCCTGAAGTGAGAAACAGCAATGAGTATCTAATCAAGATGATTGTAGATAACTCCCTTTTTCTCTCATACTATTTTAATTACAAAAGTCAAACATGGACGCTCCTGCAAGATTCAGCATTCAAAAATCGCCCATCAATGATTTTTATCCCAATTTTGCGATTTCAACTCAACTCCGGAATTTCCTTCCAAATGGTCGGATCTCAGTTCGCACGACTTGTCTGCGCGGTCAGTAATGTAGAAGGATGTATACTCTACCACCTCTCAAAATAAAGACTCGCTCAAGAAGGTCCTCTTAAACCACGAGATAAGATTGGCACAAAATACAAACGGCGATTCATCCATTGAATCCAAGGTCGAATCCTTGACGTCATAAAGGCCGACGACGATCAGATATAACGAACCAAATATTGTTATGACCGTATGATCCCAGGTATATAACACGCCTAGTTTCGTAAGCCTACATTGAATTTGAATGAACTTATGCACTTGAATCCACGGACCCGTACTTTTTGAACACCCTGTATAAGAGAAAACTGTGAGACACGAAACCACAGAGATAAAGAAAAGATCACCGTTTCGTTGATTTTTTAGCTTTAAATGATTGATCCGGTACCACCTAATTTCATTCAACTTCTTATCTACTGAAATTGATCAATAAAAATATTCCGCAATGTACACTCAGACATTTCATCAATAATGAACCCAAAGATTTAAAGCCAACCAGACTTTATTCATTTCTAGAAAATTAAAGGAGTAAAAATGTCAACAACAATGAATTCAGCAATGATTAATTATGATGGAATCGATAATTGATAGGTTCAGGGACCAAAGGAATCAATGGATACGGTAAAACAACAGTCAACAACAATTCATGAGAAAACAAGCAAAAACGTAACAACTCTAGCCAAGTGATGTCTAGCTGGGGGAGAGGGGGGATACTGTAGAATCGAGGAAAATGAGAAGAGGTGGGGGTACGGTAATCAATCAATAATCTACTCGACGAAATCGTGCTTGAGCACTGCCTCCGATGCGTATCCACTGTCCGGGATGGAGCAGTTGGCAGAGCAGGTGTAGATGTACACTGTAATCGAGAATCAATCAATAAATGCCGTAATCAATCGATTCCACAGTAACCACAATACCGTACCTGATGCCCAATCGATACTCTCCTTGATGGAATCTACTCCAATGAGAGAAAGAAGATGAGGAGTGAGCTGCATTTCGAATTGACGAGCGGACCCACACAGAGAACACGGAGGAATCTGAGAGTACCGTATTCAAATAAGATATGCTATAATCCCCTCAGATTAATCGATATTCCTACCGTACCTGGTTGATCTCGGGTGCTCTATCCGACGGAAGGAGCGGTCGTCCGACCCTCTGGTACCGCAGAACCTGCTCTGGTTGCAGTTGCATCACTCGATTGAATCGATCGAAGCTCACGTCCTGAGAAGAGGTTTTTTATCGATTGCATAATCTATAGACTCCAGAAAAAGTGTGGCACCACCCACTATACAGATTAGAAACTACAATTATATTTACTATAATGCTAGAATCAAAATCGTATTTAGTTGAACAATCGCCCTACCGAAACCCTCCTGTTCCCATCTACCGTAACCACCGTACCTTCTTCTCCTCCACTTCGATATCCTCCTCTGCCATCTGTGCAGCCGCGCCCTCGTCCAGCTTCTTTGACTGATAATAAAATAATTACTTCTACACATAATAAACGCTGAATATTCGAAACTATCAAAATATATGGGAATGTATAGAACAACAGAAACATCAACAAGAATGGTTACTCGGAAATATAATGGCCTACGTCCTATGATCATTTCAACAAAATGAATCAGCTTTCCAATTATCCAAGACTCAAAATATCACCAACAAACCTTGATCATCTTTGAATATTCCTCCATTCTCCTCTTCTCCTCCTTCTCTCCTCCCTCCATTTCCTCATCCTCATCATCAGACAAATCATCGAAAATCGACGAGGGAAGAGTCTCACGATCCATTTCCATTCCCATTTCCTACAAATATGAGAATCGACATGCACATTTTTTATAGACATCCAATCTACTTCGCAACACGACTTTCCCCAATAGCCACCTCATAAGCCTGCAATGAAGCCCCATTCCATCGGCCACCCTCTAAATTCACCTCGAACAGGAATAGGTTCTCGGGATTCTTCCTCTCCTCTCCCTCAATCACTGGTTGTCCACACGCAGAACGATGACCAAACTTCCAATCGAAGGCCTGGTGCTCACGGGAACAGTACCTGAAAGGAGAGGTTGGATTTGTTAAAGCTCAACGTCCGTCCTCGAATAATTGTTGGGGAATGTGTTTGCTAATAATACCTTTATGAAGCACAAAAGGTCCCGGTCAGTAATATAAGAAAAAAGATACAAGAATGGAAAAGACAGCCAAACAAGAATACTCCAGTACCTCATTTGTAGCACAAATAAAGTAGCCATCCACAAAACCGCAATTCGCTCGGTTGTGTCAAGAATGGAAAAGTTAACTGTTTAAAAAAACACAACTAACCATGCATCTCCACACTTGGCGCATTTCTTGCTCGCGTAGCATCCACAAACTCTACAGAGAGAGGGAGCATCAGTGGGAGGAGGGGGCATCTCATTCTCACAAATGAGATCTGCATCCAGGGGACCATCCTCGCCATACCATGCATTCACACGAGGAACACAGCAACGGAAGGCGACTAGATTGGACGAATCGTTGGTCTGAAAGGAGAGGAGGGAGATTACGTCATCACTACGTAACTAATGCTATCAATTGCGCTAGGTATGTGCGAAGCAAATCAAGGTTAGCATTGATCATTCCATTTACATTCGAAAAAAATAGTCAACCGTTTCAGAAATTCCAAAATAAATTCCACGAAGATTCCCGTTTCACAGTCCCACTATATGGTACTACTGCTGTGTTTGGGACCAATAACTCTTGAATGAGTGAATAGGCCAGAAATGAGAAGGATAGGAAATGGGATAGGATGGCAAATGAGTTACTCTAAACGTAGAATGAATGGCTGGTCCCAAACACAGCAGTAGTGCCCATTAAAGCCCATTTCGAAAATGGAAAGTTGATTAGTGTGCTACGTGAACTATTTCTATACCCTTCCTCACCTTGGAGCAAGCGGGATCTCTGCACACGAATATGTAGAGAGTTCGATGGAATGAATGAGGGGCGTCGTTTTCACCCGTTGCGTAGACTTGAAGGAGGAAACAGAGAGGTTTAGAGCACGACTGAAAATGGAAGGAGATTGGTAATTTGTTGTGAGGTACGATTCCACTGGTATCAAAATGATCCTACCGATCACAGACAATGAAAAGGCTGCGAAACACAAAAGGTGCAAGTATTTAGGCCACTGCACAAAAAATATTCCCTTCAATCGATAATTACTCAAAATCAATAATATCCCACCTTGCAGACCATCTCTTCACTCTTCGGTACATGGACGGGATTGAGCCACGCCGGCTTTCCTCCCACTTTACCTAGGGGAAGATAGCATGATGAGAGACGATAGAGATCGTCCACGTCATAGGGAGCAGCGAAACCGAGGTACACTGGCGGGTCTGAAACGGGGAATGGGTATATGACGCTGTCCGCGATAGATTCAACAAATCTCCAACAGGGCTCCGCACAGCTAAAAAATGAAATCTCTCCCAAACATGCCCCTAGGGGTAGTTTTCGATGCTCTACAACGTGGAGTCTTTCATTTTTCATGAATTTGACTTTTGGCGCCAAAATGGCGCCGCGCCAAAATACAGTGAAATCACTTTTTCCAATATTTCTCCTTCGGTGTTGCAGCTAGAGAGTCGAAATCTCACGTGTACTATCAGAATTTGATGGCGAATCTCGCTATGTAATTCGTTTGTCGCTAATTAGCTTAATTAGCCTGTAATTAAGCGTTTTTGACCCGTTAAAGTGTGAACGTCGTGACATAGCTCATTCGAACCGCCGTGAGACGCTGATTCTAGGGATATGTTTATGTGGCAAACGTACCTACGCAAATATGTTTTTGAGATCATTTTAACGAAAAATAGTGGTAATATATGTTTTAACACTATTGACTTGAATATGTTAGCGCAAAATTAGTTTTCCACTCTAGTATATGCATTTCCAACATAAAGTTTTCGTTTTTCAATTACCCGATTCACGTGGGTTCGGATCCCCTCCGTGACGGCTCATTTTGCCAAAAAATAAATTCTTAAAATATGCAATGAAAAAGTGTTCTGTGGTATTATTTTGTGATTAATAGCACTTTAGAATGTCATTTCAGTTTTTCATGCACTAAAACACCCTTTTCCAACTCTTTCAGGCAAAACATCGAACGAAAAACATAGTTGCGTAGGTACGTGTGCCATATAAAAATATCCCTAGAATCAGCGTCTCACGGCGGTTCGAATGAGCTATGTCACGACGTTCACACTTTAACGGATCAAAAAAGCTTAATTACAGGCAAATTAAGCTAATTAGTGACAAATGAATTACATAGCGAGATTCGCCATCAAATTCTTATAGTACACGTGAGATTTCGAATCTCTAGCTGCAACACTGAAGGAGAAATATTGGAAAAAGTGATTTCACTGTATTTTGGCGCGGCGCCATTTTGGCGCCAAAAGTCAAATTCATGAAAAATGAAAGACGCCACGTTGTAGAGCATCGAAAACTACTCCTAGGGACATGTTTACGAGACATTTCATTTTTTAGCTGTGCGGAGCTTTTGTTGAATCTATCGCGGACAGCGTCATATGCAGATAAAAATAAATAATATATTTAGTATTATTCACAACATCTCATCGAATGTTTGCAAAATTACATAAATTACAATATTCACGAAACGGTAACTCACCGTGAGGCTGTGCTTGCATTCTCCTGTAGTTGTCTTGTGCTAGATTATCGTAATACAATGAATTCCGAATCCGAGATTCCTATCGATTATCGATTCCTTCCAAGTGAAGGGAATGTGGAGTGTAGCGTATGGCTTGATATGAATACTGTAGCTATTGGTGATGGGGTGGTATACGGTAGCTGGTTGGCTGGTGGGGGATACGGTATGGGGGCAGGGCTAATCCTTCTTCTTGACTTCGGCCGCCTGGTCCACCTTGTTTGCTTGGTACACCCACAGTCCGAGAACGACGTGCACTGAAAAAGCAACCAAGTTAAATAAAAGTTCAACACACACGTGGGCACCGGGGTGCAGGGGCACTGTGCAAATGGGAGTACTTGTTTTCGGGAGCACTGTGCAAAAGTCAAAATGATAAAAACCAAGATGAGAACGTAGTTAGAATTTTCGGGGGCGTCACGCAATGGACTCTACTGGTACAAGGGGCACTGCGCAAAACGGCTCAGATAAGTGCTGCCCATCTATGGTTCAACACCAGTTAAAAAATTGTTTCACTCTGGCTACTAGGGTCATTGCTTCTGTACCGAGATATTAGATGTCGTGATTTATATTTCAGGGACTAAACAATGTTAAATAATCAAAAAAATTAACACCAGTCAAATGATTGTTTCACGTTTGCTACATGTATCAAAGGATCCGTAGCCATCAGTTACATGACCGGGACCTAGTATTAACAAATTAAAATGGCCATACCTAGAATAACAGCGATGATGGCTGCGTATAGACTGGCGTCCGAGTTGTCCCAGCCAAGGAGACCTGCAAATGGGGGATATTTGAAAGAGGACAACAGATCAATCGGGACACGACAAGACACGGGGGTTGAGGGACACGAGAGAGAGAGGTAGATTGTCCTACCGAGGCGCCTATGGCAACTGACAAGGCTATCGAAACGCGTGTTAGTACTTCAACGAATGATTACAAATACCCTGTAAGAAGTAAGGAAACTGGGCAACTAACGCGCACGTTACACGGCATGGTTTCGCTAAAGCCGCGCCAGAACATACACTCTAGAGGTCCTATCACCGCCTAAAGACATCCTAACGAGACAAAAGGAGGAGTGAAGATGGGGGGAATGAGGAGGGGCAAGTAGCATAATACTGACCCAGGAAGAGGCCGTCCTTGAGCAGGAACATGGCTGCGAGAGGGACGGCAATGACGGCCAGCGAGAACACCACCAGGTTCTTCACTGCGCCCTGCACTTGCTGATCACGCAGACGGGGAACAAGATCGTCCATTTTTTTGCTCCTGTAATCGGGGACGGAGGGGATACGGTAGGAGGAATGGGTACGGTAATGGATATTGGTGAGGATACGGAAGGAACGAGCCGAGCTGCATCTATTGATTCGAGCAAGGGCGTGATATTTACGTAGAACGAGCCTTTCCGATAAACCAGGACTGATGTAGGTTACGAGGATGGTTAGTGGGGGGAGGTGGGGATAATCAGCGACCGCAAGCCTACAGTACTTCGAGCAATATAGCCATCAGCGAGCACCTCTGCGGGACCCGAGCGACTACGGTAAATAGTCAGTGCAGATCCCTGGTTGATGCGCGTGCAAAACAAAAACAGGACCAGATCAAATCAGATATTTGCAACGTCTCTCAACGTATTCGCATAAACATGAATCTTATCCTATCTTTTTTTCCGAATTTCTTTATGCTTTCAACGTTTACTTTGCAAAGTGAACAATGGTTGACGACGACAAGTGTAGTATGTACAGATGAGAGGGGTATTCACAACTGGATAATATTCTACTCGGCTCTTGTCTACTTTGGGTGGTGTGGAATGGTTACAACTGATATATGTTGGTCGTGGTTGTCTACCGTAGGACGGGGAGGGTTACTGTAAGCGACTGAGGAAAGGGGAAGCAACTCGATCGATATTTTACCTGCTGCAGTGGAGGAAAGTGGAAAATCGCGCTACTGAGTACAATGTGAGGAGAGCGGGCAACGCTAACAATACACACACAAAATGTAGGTCAATCAAAAACAGATTCATCGCGAGGGTGAATCGATCGATAATCAGCCAGCTACCGTAATCACTGGTCCTTCTTGCTCTCATCGGCAGCCACAGGGATCGGAGCCGTATCTGCAATCGATATAGAACATGGAATGGATCTAGTGAAAACACAATGCTCAAGACTGCCATGTGCATTGACTGTTATTGACTATTTGCCATGAGTACAGTGAGTGAATTATACAATAATCCACTTTACTTCTTCTTCTCCACTTGTGTTGTTAGATTGAATACTCACAAAGAAAAAACTCTACGGAATTAGAGTTTTAGCTAGAATTTCAAACTCTCGCTCCAGGCATATGGAGTTTCGTGCTCTAAATATTAGAGTTTCCAACTCTAATGGGCTGACTCCGCCCCCTTACGCTCCCTCCCCCTCTACCGTAATCCAGTTCAAGTAGAGCGCATGCCGTGTCAGATTCATGATTTCCGTTCATTTCACCGGTACAGGATACCGTAATACTGTTGATATTGTGATCTAACTGGGTACTGTGTATAACGAAGAAGCTTTCAGCCACGGAAATGGGTATGTTACACTATTTTATCAACAAACAAAAACCGAACAGTACGAAGCGAATAAATAATTAAAAAAGTAAATCGGGTGATATGGAGATGAAGAGAGGAATCTCCGGAGGGGAGAAGATCGCCTGCAAAACACTAGTGAAAATTCGAGCTTTCGATCGATTATTACTATTTCGTAAATGTTCATAGAACTATCTAGCATGTGCGCATCTAGAGAACCACATGAGTTTACTAATCAATAATATATCTGTAAAACTAAATGGATCACAACGCAATTGGCGCATATTTGAATATATCTGTAAAACTAAATGGATCACAACGCAATTGGCGCATACTAGAAAACAAGTCTATTTTCCGACCCGATTTCGCCTAGATAATGGTTCTCTAGCGCTTCACATCCTAGAAAGTTCTCATGCTTAGAGGGTAGCAAGCTTTTTACTTGGACATTTATTAAAAGTTACAAAAGATAAATCGATAATTTGAATAATTCTGGAATGAAGTCTATGAAATATTCGTGATTCAGTTTTTCTCGAGTTAGCAATAATAACAGCAATCGCTCACCGAGAAGATAGGAGACTTTCCACTCTTGAATAATTAATCCGTATAGGAGGTAATTAATATAATCAATAATAACCTGAAACTCTCCACAGACAACCCCAATTCATGCATGAGTGAGTGGGGGTTATCTGAGGCAATGTTACAAATTTAAACGAATGAGGCTCACCTTTTTCTATAAACCGATGATATATTTTATAATAATTTAGATAATTTTAATTGAAATAGTATCTGAAAAGATTAAGATTACGGGATAAAGATGGAATACTTGCTGAACTGTTGAATAGTGTGAGTTGCGTAGAGGAAACCACCGACACCATCGTGAAATGAGACTGAAACGTAATGATCACTTTCATGTGAGTGGTACAGCGATGACGTGGTATTATTTTTGTGCCATACATTGAATCAAGTCGATATCACCGTTGGTCAGCCGCTTAGAGCGCTTATAGAATGCTAAATAAAAATTCGCCTGAGAGCAGCGATTCGGTCGATTTATGCCAGGAACAACCAAGAGCCAGAGCACAAACCTTGTTGTGAAGGTGGCGTCCAGCTTCTTATCACTCCTCTACAGCTCGGCGATCAAGAGCAGTTGGGCCTGAGTATGGAACCACAAGCAAAAACCCGAACTTAGGAATTAATAGACTTGCCTCCGCCAAAAAACTGACCTAATTTGAATGATCGGGGCTCCGAGAGCCGCTGTGAGTGGAGAGCAGTTGCGCGAAGGCGCTGACGTCATCTAGGCTCCGCATATCGGGATTAAAGCAGCAAAGAAAGCTTGAAAACAATTGAAATACGAAAATTTTAATTAAGAGCGCAGGTTGAAGGAAATTCGTACAGTATAGCTTCTGAGTTCAATTACGCGTTGGTCCAGGTCATATTGCTGATTCGTCGTTTTAGATAATTAATATCGATAATATTTTTACATTTAAATAGCATTATAAGAAGGTTGTTCATGTCCACGTCTGCGCAATATCATCAAAAATGCAAACTCTGGCACTACTGCTGTGTTTGGGACCAACCACTCTTGAATGAGGGAAGAGACCAGAAATGAGAAGGATAGTAAATGTGGAAGGACAAATGAGTGACTCTACAGGTAGAATGAATGGCTGGTCCCAAACACAGCAGTAGTGCCCAAACTCTAAGAGAGAAATCGATGGATAGACGGTAGTCGACGCTCGCGGAGACCTACATACCTTGAAAGTGCTGCGGGCAATCTCTCTTATCGCGAGGGAACTAATTCGACAGTCAAAACATAATGAATTAAAACAGCGAAACAGGTAGATAAAATGATGAAAATGTCGCGATCCGTGAGCCGGCGCGATTAGAGTTTGAAACTCTAATGTCTTAGAGTTTGAAACTCTAATGTATTAGAGTTTGCAACTCTAGGGGACTTTAGAGTTCGAAACTCTAATTTTCTAGAGTTTGAAACTCTAAAAGTGGTTAGAGTTTCAAAAAAGAGTTTTTTCTTTGTGAGTAATTCTAATCGCGAATAACCTTTTGTTGTTCTCGAATATGAATAATCGATCTAAGAACACTTTTCCCCCCTCACCTGCTCCCTCCCTCTTCCTCTCCTCTGCCTCCCTCGCCTTCTTCTCCTTCTCCGCATCGCACTCCTCTTTGTACGCCACCCAGCAGAAGCCCGCCACTGAAATGCATCACATTAGAGGATGACGTCATCGATCGATTGCTTAAAAGAGCTTTTAAATAAATAAAAAAACGTACTGATGAAGAAGACGGTGCCGACACCGATCATGCCCGCGTCCAGCATCGCATCGGCCGTCGACAGGTGGAAGTAATCTAAACATGCGAATTATGAACTCGACTTCAAGAAAACAACACTTTAAATTTGAATTCCCACCATATCCAACTAAATACATGTGCAACGCTACATCACCTGGCTCCAACTTTCTATCGAAGCGAAAATACCACAATGTGACACACGATAATAAATGTAGAACGATTATTTAATATGATAATAATAATAACAACAATATTAATAACAATATAAATAATAATAATAATAATAATAATGCTCACCGAGGAAGAGGTAATGGTAGGAGACGTACATCGAGACGAACGGCGCAGTGAACATGAGGATGGAGAAGAACACGAGATTGCCGAGGGCGGTGCGCATCGACTCCTGAAGTGAAGGCGAATATTTTATTATTATTATTTTAACAGCGGAAAAGTGTGTCGAAAATGTGCAAACTAGACAGTTGTTGCTACAGTTACAACAGTCTATGGAATTTATTAATACTAGATCCAGAAAAAATCAAGCAATCAACTGACGCCGGTGTAGTACTGCTCCTGGTCCGCCTTGATGGGCACGGTGCGCGGATCCGGATCGGGAGTGTCCACGATCTGCACACGAAATTGTGTAATCGTACATTATGATTTTTATTGGCAAAAATAGTGGAAACGTTATTCTCAATACATCTCACAACTGCTTTAACAACTGTTTTGAAAGCGGGAAGCACCTGGTTTCAGTCATCGTTCACACATTGATAACTTGCCTATATCCTAGAATTTGCCGGAATTCTATTTTCTGTTCTAAAAACATCACTACAGTGTTTCAACAACAGCAAAAACCACCATCAATCTTCTTCCACCACGGCCCCATAACTCACGGCGTTTCCCCACAGCCGGATGGGCGGGAGGGTGGCTGCGAACAGCTGGCCGTCCGCCTCCTCCTGCTGCTGATCCATCGGATCGATCTTCTCGAACGACTGAAAGAGGAGATCATAAACAGAGAAGAGACTATTGCGGCTAAACGCATTGTAAAATAGTGTTTCAAACTCTGCACATAGTTAGATAGCTGGATATGAAAATGATGAATCCACACAAGTTAGTGTTTCAAGACCTACCCAAAAGCAGTCGATTCTGCTTCCAAATGATTACAATTATATTGTTTAGTATCCAATATACTTATCTTGCCGGGCAGCTGGAGCCTCTCCGAGCAAATTCGTGTTTCAACATCTATCCGAACGTCATAAATTTAGATGCTAGATGATGGCAACACCTGTCTTTTACAACAAATGCTTACCGAGCAGCTGGAGTCGATGGACGCCTGTGATCCCTGTCTGCTGGGTGGCGCCGTGCCCTTCTTGCTGCCGCTGCTGCTCTTCTTGTCCTCGTCGCTGCTGTCGCCCATCTGCCAATTAGTAGATATTTAATTATAATATTAAATTATATATGCCTTTCGACAAACTCAAATACGTAAGTCGGCCAGGCAACCGATCAGGACATCGATAGAAAAATCAAATAAAAATTGAGAAATATGATTTATCGCCTAATTGAGCTGGAAATCAACGCGTGAAAAAGATCTGTGAAACGTACTGTGAGATCGAAACCGAGTGTTCTTACAACCTGATAAGGAATAAATACGAGATCGATATGCAAGATCAAAAACATGCAATTTCAGTGTACAAACCAACATGAATAAAATAAACAAACATAAAACAATCGATATATTAGGGAACGACGAAAAGGGGAAAGGAGGGAGGGACTAAAAAGAGACAGAGAGGCTAGTAGACGTTGTGCATCGGTCGCATCTGCAGCTGCACCGCCTTCGTGCCCTGCTTCGAGACGTCCTTGATCACGCCCATTCTGAAAAGAAATCAGTAACCGATAATCGTTAGATACAGTAATACCAATCAAAACTACATGATTTCAAATGATTAAATTTGAAAAAAAAACGCGGGAAAACCGACAAACCTCTGCAACTGCGCGACTGCATCGTAAAACTCTCCATTGTCCATTCGGTCCGCCAACAATTCGCCCCATCTCGCAGTCGATACAGGCTGAATGAATGAATACATTACACCGAGATACACTTGACCCGGGAATATTCATTGGCTCAAAATTGGGTACTGGATTCCACGGGGGAACTTTTTTCTGTCTCGGTAGTATAGCGCAGCAAGGTCCAAATTTTTTTAGAGCATGAATTCCCGATAAAATCGCTAAGGGAGTTCTACAGGTTAATCAATAATCCTACCGCCCACGTTTATCGTACCTTGAACTGGTCGATGCCCGCAAGAGTCGAGTAGGCCTGGGACAGGTGCTTGTCCGTCTGCGTGGCCAGCTTTCGCGAGAGATCCGGTATCTGAATCAAAATACTGGCATTATTTAAATGATTCTCAAGCTTCACTGCCCCCAAATTTGGATAAATCATCTCAACAACTACGTGCAAGAATATTCTAGCCACTAATTCAGTTAGATCGAATAATCCTATTCGCGAATAAAATTATTCCATCTAACAACACTACTAGTCACTCCCAATTCCTCCTCCCCTCACCTCGATTCCCTTGGGTATGCACAGCAGATAGTACTCGTGTCCCTTCCACGAGCACAATCGCTCTCTCATCATCTTCATGAGTGTTCCCACTGCCTCCTTCAACTTATTGCCAGCGGCGGCAGCTGCAGCATGCTTCGCTCTGTTCATACTCTGCAAGATGAAACTATAGAGACAAACACAGAAATACGCGTTTCATGAGTCCCAATATCATCTTAACATGTTATCTGAACAGTGACCACCTAAAATGTCTTTACTTCTATAGTAATATCTTAAAAGTGATGCTTACGGATCTCGAAATTTTACGATTTCGAAATTGTGACCCCCCACGCGTGCAAGGGGGGTCTCTAGTTAGTATAGAGAGCGGGAACATCAGTCATCACTCTATTTTGGATCAGATCTATCGAAAACAGTATTATTTTCACTTCCACCACCTCGGACGAGGGGGCGCCGAATTTTGGGGCCGTGAGCATCACTAGTGATAAATTATCTGAATCTACTGTCAAACTCAATCAGTGAAAACGAGTGTCAAATCCTTCGTATTGTGCACACTTTTCTTTCCCAAAAGTTTAACTCACGAGGAATTCAGCCATCGTCGGTTTCTTTACAGCTGGAATAGGAGACGGCCAGGCTGGGGTGGCGGGGGCTGCAGCTGCTGCAGCCACGCCCTCCTCACGCAGACGAGCGACCACGTCGTTCAGAGATTGCTGCAGGATTGCACCATAACTACGCAATCAGTATCAGTCTCAACTCACAGCATCCTTTGGCGAGTGACCATTGACGACCTGGGCGAAAGCAGTGAGAATGTCGCACAGCTCCTCCCGATTCTGTGAGAGCAGATACATTCGGACGCCTCTGGAAAAAGAGATAATTAATTTTTATTATACATGTTATAATTTATTGGTTTATAAAACCTACATGACGTGCTCATTGTCGCTCCAGAACGCCTGAGTATCTTTCTGTAGCTTCGAGTGGATATCGAGCTCAGCGAGACGCTTGTCTGTAAACATAATCGATAAATGAACGTAGTCATGCAATGCAAACAACAACAAACCCATAAACATTCTAAAACTGCCTATAGCACGCGAGTGGTAAAATAGATCAAGCAATATAATCACCTTTTTCGTCCCTCTTCTCCAATGCCTCGATCATGAGAGCTGTGAGCGAATCGAACCACTCCCAGTAGATAGCGAGACGATCGGGGAAGTCGTCATCCTGAGAGACGGATTCACTCGTCACAATTGCTACTCCATACGATTAACAATTCGGAAAAGAATAAGTGTAACACAGCCGTTCAAAATGGTAGTCGATTTCGCAAGGAGAATACACATTACGAAGAAATCAGCATGCAATATAACTGTCCCGTATGATACTGATAAATGATCCTGGTTAAAAATGCACACACCTGTTCGTCGTCATAGTCATCCGCCCTCTCGAAGTTTTGCACAATGGACCGTCTCACGACCTTCTTCAACTCGGCCACCGAGAATTCGCCATGAAGAAATCGCTTCTTGAGGTACTCAAGCAGCTCACCAGAGAGGTACAGTTTCCTGCAATAGCATTATTGTATTGATAGCTTACACGTGGAGAAAATATCGTCAAGCAGATCGTAACAGAGTGAATATCATTTCATTTGCAAAGCAAAAAAAACATACGGCGCTTTCTTGTCGTCGTTCCTCGTTAGAGCAGCGATGATCAGATCGAACTGAGTCTGCGGGGACGCCAGAGGGAAGAACCTGGCGAGAACTGGCATTTTCCATTTATTTCGCACATCGACGCGTTAATTCGAACAGGGATGCAATATCAACATACTTGAGCATCAGGAGTTCCATGTTATCCATAGAGCAGTGGGAGACGATGACCGAACGAGAAGTGGAAAGACATCTGCAAGTCAGCGACATTATCATCTCCCTTATCACACACACCCGGAACACTACAAACACGGGTCAGAATGAAACACGCACACCAGCAAGGAGACCTGCAGCTCCTCGTAGAAGGAAAGCAGAGAAATTAGTCGATTGAAGACGTCGACATCCATCGATTCCAGTTGCTCGATCACAACGATAGTGTGCCGATTCTGTACAGCATTTTTTGTGCCGATTCTGTACAGCATTACGACTGCAAACGGCAATTCAAACCTTCTGTTCCAACTCCTCCAGTACAGGCCTGACCGAAGTTGCGTGCGACGAGACGATGATTCGGTCGACCTGGAGTACGTTTTATCGGTTGCACAACTTATTGTATGATCTACCTTTTGCTTCTTGCAATTAATCTCCACGCTTCGCATGAGTGTTTCGGAATCGGTGAAGTTACATCTCACAACCGCTGTTCGAATCCTTTCTGGAAATTTTGTAGTGAAACGAGAATCACGTGCGCTGGAAGGTGGCTGCGGTCCAAACAACAAGAAAAGCGCTCACTCACTTGTTTTCGTGTCGAGATAGTAGTTGTGCATGAGATTTTCGTCATTCTTCGTGACGAGAAACTCTACTATTTCCGTTGAATCGACCACTTTGAGTTCTATCTAGAACACGCAGATGACGCACGAACGGTGGAAAAGTAGTTGGAACCTCTTCTATCTTATCAGTGAAGTATTTGAGAGCGTCTCCCAAGTCGCCGCCTTGCTGTTTCGCACTTTTCGACGTGACAACGGCCTTGAATGCATCCGGAACAGAAAGAAACCTCCGATGAGAGGATTGGACGACCGCCATGCCTAAAACGAACAGGGGGTCAGTCAGAGAACGATTATAACCAGAGGTCAAAGTATACTGTACACAACGAATCTAGCACAATAAAGGACTCATCTGTACGCAATAAAATAGTTGTCTGAGGAGACCCTACAACTAATGGAGCGTTTATGTAGTAGAAAAGAACACGCCAGAGAAGGAAAATCAATAAAACAAAATTCATGAAAAAATAAATGATGTCGTGTACATTTGGGTGCATCAGAGCTGAGTGTAGTTCGTGAAAGGTCGCACTAAACGCGGGCCATTCAAACAAAGTACGGTAATTTTGGGCAAGTTGTGTCGAGTCCGCGGGACATCCAACTCTTTTCAATTTTTTTGCGTAATTCTTCTCGTTTATCGTAGATTTCTCAGTTCAGAAACGTTTCTTGATTTCTGTTTATCGATTTCTTGCAGAAAATGAGTGACCATGGTTCGCGCGAGGGCAGCTATGGCGGCTCGCCCATGAAACCGCGCCGGCAAGTGCAAGTGCCCGCTCGATTCCGTGATTCGCTCGACGGTTCTCCGGCTCCTGAATCACCGAAGAAAGGGTGAGCATATTTGTCCGAACGAAGAAGCATACGTTACTTGCCATCTTTTTAAAAGTAAATATCATTCGACAGTTCAAAAGGCGATTGATTTGCTCACTGCTATGAAGTAGTTTTATCGATGAATGAATTTCATATTTCCCCTTTGTATTCATAATTATCATCTGGTAGTTAATGAATTTTCAGTCGTGGCCGTGGTCGTCCTCCCTCACCATCGAAGCGCCTCTCCTCCCTTCCTCCATCCAACTCGCCCGTGCCCATTCTTGTCGATGACGCCCCCACTCCTCCCGGCAAGGGTAAATATTTTTATCTATTTATTTGTTATTTATTTGATACACCCGCGAGGGGTGTAACAGCAATGAAAGAAACGAGGAAGAATAAAAGATATGGCTGAGGAAGGTGGTGGAGGGAAATGGCTAGACATCATACATTTTCGTTGGCCCAGATTCTGGGTTTACACTTTTTTGAACCAGGCAGTTTAGAGACTCGAGACCCATCTAGGAATACGCAGAATGTCGAGTTTAGTAAGAATTGTCCCCAATCTGACCTGTTTTATCGAACTTCCGATAGAAATCTGACGTGTTTATGCTAGGCGAGAGAGTGTGTGAAAATGAGAGATCTAGATAAGAAAATGAGAGACCCAGCTAGGCCGGGCGAAAATGTATGCTAGACAGCACGATTGACCACTTATTGGGATGAGGTGGGCGAAGCCTCAGAACGGGAAGATAATTTAATAAGCAAATTTATGCATAAATACGTATATTATTAATTAAAATCGAATGAATCAGGAGCCCGTGTTGTCGGCGGTGGCTTCAAGAAAGCGACACCAGGAGACTCCACGCCGAGTTATGCGGTGAGTGACGATCAGCTACAATTGCATTAGATTCCACTAGTAGAGAATAAGTGAACGGGTATCCCCAAGGATATGTGAACACTTGTTTATTAGCGCTAATTAATTAATCAGCAGGTAAATCGTCCCGGTTCTGCGGCTGGGAATTCACTGGGAGTGCGACGAGGACAGGTAATTATTTATACGTTTATTTAAATTTGTATTTTTGAGATCATTCTATTAGTTCAGAAGTTGCACATCTCTATGCTTTTTTTGCAAATTATCAGACCATTTTTTCTACACTAAATCGTTCTTTTTCGCTCGGTCTCTGTTTTAAATTCTCCTCTAAACATTGATTCACCTAGTCCCGTGTATGATGATTATTACGGAAAACATGAAAATTGCCTTTTGCATTTTTTAGAGGATCGTATGTATGAGTTAAATTTACCTGATCTGGAAAGAAAATCCCATTATATTTCGATGCATCAAAAATTGTTTCACTTCCAGCAGCCACAGCAGTCGCACCAGCATCACCAGCAAGGGAGCGCACAGCAGCAGTTCGGGAAGACCAACAGCAATCGCGTCTCGCACCAGGAACTGACGGAACCACTCAAGGAGAACCTGAGGAAGCTCAAGAACCTCCTCAAGCTGCCCATGGTAGGGGATCGGTTACTATAAATTTGTTCACTTGAAGGACAAACAATATCCATTTCCATTCAAGACGAATTTCTTTCCTTTTTTTGTAGAAGCACAGGGAGTACCGTACAATTACGGTCCAATATTTACTAACTTGTATTTTGTAGAGCGAAAAATTCTACAATGTATTTTTTTGGCAAGAATTAGTAAGAAAAGTAACCTACCACATGGTTTTCAATCGCATTTAGCGTCCTACCATGTGTTTTAGAAATTGCTCGGGATAGGTATTTACACTGTGAGTAGAAGGTATTTATGCGATGTTAGTACAATAAAAAATCAGAAGCAATTTGAAATAGGCAGGAGTGGTATAAGGATATTTGACAAAAGTTAAGGATGTTTGTTTAAAAACTAAGGATTACGAAATATCTCTAATCACAGGCTCGTCGCTGGTTGTACTGCGAGTTTTTCTACTCTGCCATCGACGAGGAACTACTGCTGTCCGATAACGAGTTCTCTTCCATGCTGTGAGTACACTTCCTAATTTGAGGCTTAATAAGATTGATTAAACGACAAATTGACTGCCAAATAATAGAGAAAGTTCATCAGATTTTTTAAAAAAATGTTGAAATGGGTTTTCTAAATGTCAAGGAGAAACCGTGTTTCAATCGCGCAATACAGGCAGCAAGCCTTCCCCAATCTGAAGACGCGTCGTCTCACGAGGACCGAGTGGAGAGCAGTCAGGAGACTCATAGGTAATATTTTTAATATTATTTCACTCCGATGATTTATGAGAGACTATCTGAGTGGTTCGACATATTTGTTCAGGAAGCTGGCAGTTGACGAAATTTCCGATTGAAGACTGACAACGCTATGTTGTAGTGCATTTGGTGAGAGTTAAGACCGTGCCATTCCGGAAGTTCAAAAATGCGTCTACGCCTCAGGGCATAAAATATTGGTACTTGTGACGTCACAAAACTTTTTTGTCAAATCGAATGGAATCTTTCCGATTCTTGGTGCAATCGATAGCCCATCAAGATACAACTATTTTTCATTTTCGGAACTTTTTTGATCAGAGTTCACGCAGCAGAGTTATTCTTCAAAAATAGTTTCTCATTTAATTTTCAATACTACTAGAGGTACTGCAAAATTTTCCCTCCTCCTACTACATCGCACAGCAGTTGCGCACAATCTGTTAAAAATAGAGAATTTAAAAGTTTCTGGCAGGAAGTCAAAAACGAAAAAGTATACGGAAAATCTTAATAAAATCAGTTCTCGATTAAAGCAGTATGAGCGAAATTTCGTGTTAACTGCAATGTTTCTCATTTCAGTTTGCGTTTGTGTTGTTTCTGGTTACAGCAGTGCACACTAAGAGTAAAAAAAATGAGAAAATATTCAAATATTTCATAAAAAATAAACCGTTTGATGAGAGTACTTACAGTACTTTAGCTCTCCTGAGCTGGTCGGCTCATACTTTTGCTCATTGAGAACTGATTTTTATTAAGATTTTTTGTATACTTTTCCGTTTTTGACTTCCTGCCAGAAACTTTTAAATTCTCTATTTTTCATAGATTGTGCGCAACTGCTGTGCGATGTAGTAGGAGGAGGGAAAATTTTACAGGACCTCTAGTAGTATTGAAAATTAAGTGAGAAACTATTTTTGATGAATAACTCGGCTGCGTGAACCCTGATAAAAAAAGTTGCGAAAGTGAAAAATAGTTGTATTTTGATGGGCTATCGATTGCACCAAGAATCGGAAAGATTCCATTCGATTTGACGAAAAAGTTTTGTGACGTCACAAGTACCAATATTTTATGCCCTGAGGCGTAGACGCATTTTTGAACTTCCGGAATGGCACGTTAGTAACTCTCACCAAATGCACTACAACATAGCGTTGTCAGTCTTCAATCGGAAATTTCGTCAACTGCCAGCACTATTTCGATCCGCTCAGATAGTCTCTCTTATTTAACTTATTTATTCCGTAAAATCGTTCAGAAATGTTGATCAAATAATTTCGTAATGGTGCTGATTTTGATTTTTTTTTCAAAAAAAGAGTGAAGTTACCGCTCTATCCAAGGAGTAGTGTATGATTACAATTTATGGAGGTCATAGCCTTTGTACATGAAATTCCCAGCTGTTGCTTGGTTTGTGAGATAACAAGCCGAAAACTTCGAATTGTTGTCAGGTTTATTGGTTTACTTTTTGTCTGACTAGACTAGTTTTCATCTTCCATTTCATCCATCATTTGTAATTTTTTTTGTTCCTCTCAGGTAAGCCGCGTCGTTGCTCGCCCGCTTTCCTCGAGGAGGAGCGACGCGCACTCGAGCAGAAGAGAGTGAGAGTGAGGAACATCTACGAGGGAATCAATCTGGCCAGCGTGAGTGATGCTGATTGATTCATATTATGTATTGTGGTACGACCGCATACGATGGCTAGTGTGTAAACGCATTGTTACATGCTCCAGAAATGTTCGTGTGACTCAAATTCACGAGGTGACGTTGTTTTCTAAACCTGCGTAGAACCGTTTTTTTTTAAACTAGTAATCGATTACAGCTGGATCCGAACTCGGACTTCTGCGATCTGCCGCCGAAGATCCCGCGTCAGTTCGTGCTGGGAATGAAGGTCTTTGCCAGAGTCAGGTACTGTATTTGGCCCCCATCGATTGCTATGCTCTCCTAGTTGGTTCTGTCTTTTGCGAGTATGCCATATTGGATGGGTTTGAGTAGTATGTAGTTATGAGGAAGTGTACTTTTATAAAAAAATAAATATGCTTGTATATTACTCGACAGCCCCCTACTATCGTAATTACTACATTAGTTTTTTTAAAAATTGTTTTTAATTATAAAATTCAGACAGCCAAAGGATGGTGTTTACGCGGGTCACATTGACGCGGTGATGCACGACGGGTATCGAGTGGTGTTTGTGAAGGAAGATTTCATCCAGCCAATGATCGTACCCGATTCAGAGGTACGCCCTGATTGTAAATGAAATATTTTTTTCTCTATAGGGAATTATTAATGGGGTTCGTTTTTTTCGTTGCCAAGTCGGTCAAGTGTGTATTGACTTGCTTAATACTATCCATAGAATGAATGCATCTGAAACTAGAATCACATCGGGGCACGAAACATCTGTGTGGAGACTAAATCGCTATTTCACAAGCAGTTTATTTATTTATTTGATGCACCCGCTTTTAAATCAAATATTTGTCGTCCTCTCTTGAGTAGTCCGCGAAACGTATATTACATTGCGTAATACTAGCCATAGAAGAAGCGGGCCTACAATTAGAAAGAGATAGGACACGAAACAAATGGGTCTACGCAAAACAAAACGAGAAATTTTGTTCCAATACTGTTATTGCATTTGATATTCATGTTTGCTTTATCTAGCTGTACTTTCCGGGTATTCTCAGTATCAGATTTGAACCTCTCAATTTTCGCTCCTAATACTCTCATTTCACCGTCAAACTCTAATCCTTTCCAGTTGATTCCCGAGACGAAGGTGGAGCTCGTGCCCATCACGTACTTTGTGGAGCAGAGCAAGGCCGCCCTGCCCTCGTCCGTCGTCAAACTCGCCCAGTCGCCCTTCAACCCCACCAAGTTCCTCCCCGAACGGGTACGGTAGTCGCCCCCTTGTTATCGATCACTGATTTTAATTACGCTTCCTACATTGCTTTTGAAAGCCAGACACTAAAAATGATGGACATTTTCCATTTTGGTTATTTTGCTAGTACGGTTGAATTCATGATCCGATGGGTTACGGTATTAGAGTATCGATTATCGATTGCCTCCTTACAGGTGAAGTCGACGGACCCGCTGATGCTTCGCGTGCAGCAGCAGAAGAAGATGACGCCCGATTCAGGTGATTGATTTTTTTTAATTATGAAAAAAATCTTTTTTAAAACCATGACAAACCATGACTAATAATATATATTATTATTATTATTATATTTGAAGGTCGTGACGAGAAGGTGGGCAACTTCCCCGTCCGAATGCTCGTCATTCTCGTCAAGTTGGCCAAGCTGATCGAGCACAAGAAGATGCTCGTCAAGTGAGTTTACTGATACTCGAAAAGATATTTCGCAAAATTGTTTGCCCAGTGCGTTGATGTTTCACGCTTAGCATTTGCTTCCAAGCCATAATTTATTGTAATTTCATTCAGTTTGCTTAGTTTTAAAAAAAAGTATAACAATTCTCTTTTGAGTTTCTCTGAAGTAATTTTAATAATAATTTTGGTATTTAAAAAAATTTCCAGACATCTCTCGGAGCTGAACAACGAGGCGGAGAAGATCAACATGGTCTCGGATACGTACGCCTACTCGCTGCAGGTGAGGAGAGGGATGAGGATTGCATAGTGTTGTGTCCTTGCGATGTCAGAACACAGGTGCTTGTACTCCGGCTTTATTAGTTGACAGACGACGGATCCATAGATGACTAGGGACGATAAACTAGACGACTACTCGACGGGGGCGTAACTATCAAGTGACGAGAAACGTGGGAAGCGAGAGAAAGAGAGAGTGCGGGGGCGGGAGATAGCGTAGTCTGGCCTCGCGCGGAAGCGGGAAATTCAAACGCTTTCGCCATTACAGAAAATAGTAACAGTGTGATTTAGCCATAATCACATTTACATTAAGTTACTATACAACACCTCCCTCCTAAGATTGATATCTCTCCAATCTTAGAAATAACATGAGGGGTAGGGGGTGAGGTGACATAGAACAATGGGGTGGGTCACTTGTATGACTTCTTAGAGGGGTCCATCTGTAGACGAACGATCGGCCGGGGAACTCGAGTGGGGCGCGGCGATCTCGTGCTCGCTCGGGTAGTAGTCGGTGCTCGAGTAGGCGATGGCGTCGGAGATACGGTAGGCGACACACTTGCACGTGTGGGAAGAAGAGGCGACGATTGCAGAGAACGGGCAGCTGGCGATGGAGGGGCAGTAGTAGAAGACGTGTCGATGGGAATGGAGAAGGTGTCCATGAGAATGGTGAGATCGGAATGATCCGACTCGTTTACACTGACTCTCGTGGGAGTTGACAATCTCAGCTTCAGCTGATTCTTGTGGGCTCTCTGAGTCTTGTTGTTGAGAAGAATCTCGAACATGACTCTGCCTCTTTTTGATGTGATCTTAGCAGGAGTCCACTCGAACGAATTTGGACCGAACTGCTTGCGATACAGTACCTGGTCTCCGATGGAGAATGATCGGTTCTTCGTACCGTGATGACGATCAAATTGATCTTTGATCTTTTGATTTATCGTGGTAGGAATGGGATGAGGAACGATCAAATCGATTTTTCCTCTGATTTCTCGACCGAGAAAATGGAAAAATGGACTTTTACCGTCAATGGTATTGGGATTAGGCATGCGACGGTAAGTGGAGAGGAATGTCTGGACAATTTCTCTCTTGGGCAAATTGTTCATCTTCTTGATGCTTCTTTTCAGAGTATCGACGAATCTCTCTGCTTGTCCATTAGACTGAGGATGGTACGGTGCAGTGGTGAGATGCTTGATGCCATTCTCATGGCACATTTGAGCAAAGAGATCAGATGTGAACTGAGTACCGTTGTCAGATACGATAGTCTCGGGGATACCGTATCTAGATATGAGATCTCTGAGTGCACTAACAGTATGATGTGCAGTAATACGTTGATTGACATAGATTTCAGGCCATTTCGAGTACGAATCAACAATGACAAGATAGTAGTCACTTGAGATGGGACCTGCATAATCGATGTGAATACGTTGCCATGGCCTCGAACTGTCTGGCCATGGTTGAAGTGGAACCTTGATGGGGTTCTTGGATGCCTCTGCGCATCTGTCACATGCATGTACGAGTGACTGGATTTCAGAATCGAGTCCCGGCCAGTAGCATACACTCCTGGCAAGCGACTTCATACGAACGATTCCGGGATGACCGTGATGGAGATCCTTGAGGATGCGTTGTCTGAGTGTCGTAGGGACGACCACTCGATGTCCCATCATGAGACAATCATTGATAATGCTCAATTCGAGCCTCTGGTGGAATGGCTGTAAGCTGACATTCTTGGCATCTTGATGGTTCCAACCATTGATGTGTCTCTGAATGACTTGCTGGATTACGGTATCCTTCTTGGTCTCCGTCTGGACATTGACTACTGTAATCGGGAGATGTCTGATGCTAGAATTCAGAGTGGAAATGGAATGTTCTTCAGTCTGAATCATAAGGATGGCAGTCTCCTCATCAGTGCGATGGTCACTGATGAGTCTGCTCAGTGCATCGGCATAAGCGAAACTGTTAGTGTTGATGTATTCGATAGTGAAATCATAAGCGAGTAGAGTGAGACACCATCGATAGATTCGCTTTGCGGAGTAGACAGGGACTCCCTTGGTTGATCCGAAGATTGATAACAGTGGTTTGTGATCTGTATGTAGTGTGAATCTTCGACCGAAAATGAATTTGTGGAACTTAGTGACAGCGAAAATGAGACCGAGTGCTTCTTTCTCGATCTGACCGTAGTTGATCTCTGCAGCACGCAACTTCCGAGATGCGTGTGCAATTGCTCTGAGTGTTCCATCTGGGTATCTGTGCATGATGACAGCACCGATGCCAGTCTCGCATGCGTCAGCGGCGACGACAATCTCCTTGTTGGGATCGAAATGAACGAGGAGTTGACATGCGAGAATCTTCTTGAGTTCTCTGAATGAGTCACTGCACTGAGTGGCCCAGTTCCACTTGGTGTCTTTCTTGAGAAGAGCATCGAGGGGTGCTCTCAGCTTGTGCATTCCAGATATGAATTGACTGTAGAAAGTGACCATGCCTAGAAATGAGCGAACCATGATGACATTCTCTGGTTCGGGCATGGTTGCGATTGCATCGGTTCTAGATGGATCAGTGTGTCGACCGACTTGTCGACGTAAAATCCCAGGAACTTGACTCTATCTAGGCCGAAATGGCACTTCTCGATACGAGTTCTGAGACCGTATTCATTGAGTTTCTCGAATACTGCCTTGAGAGTAGCATCGTGCTCCTCTTTGGTCTTCCCTCCGACGATGATGTCATCGAGGTATGGAGTGGCATTGGACACACCAGAAAGCATGGTGTCCATCACTCGCTGGAAAATGGCTGGTGCGGCCTTGACTCCGAATGGCATTCTCTGATACTGGAATAGTCCCTTGTGGGTATTGATAACGAGCAGTTCTTTCGCTGCCTCGTCCAGTTCGAGTTGATAGTATGCCTCTGTGAGATCAATCTGTGAGATGACACAGCCATTGAGTGAGGCATAGATGTCCTCGGCTAGTGGAAGTGGATGAGCGGGTAGATCAATAGCATTGTTGAGACCAGTGGAGAAATCGGCACACATACGAATGGTGCCATTTGGCTTGGGTGCGACTAGAATGGGTGCGGCCCACTGTGAGTACTCGATAGGGATGAGGGCACCGATCTGCTGGAGTCTAGTGAGTTCCTCTTCCACCTTGGGAACGAGGGCATACGGTACTGATCGAGACTTTATGAACACTGGCTTGCTATTAGGTTTGACTTGCAACGATGCTTTAGTCTTAGTACACTTCCCTAGGCCGGGTTGAGTGACCTCGGGGTACTCTTTATCGATCCAGTTACGGTAGGCTTGGTTGGATGTCAGTGAACTGTTGACAACCTGGATGGAGTGAGATGGGGTCTCATCTCTGAGAGTGAGCAGTTTGAGTGGTCTGATGTGATCCTTTCCCAGAAGGATGATGTCTCTTGGAGTGACATAGACATTACCTGTATTGATGACACCCTTGTACTGCAGAGTGGCCTCGAACTTTCCGAGGAGAATGAGGTTCGATCCATTAGCACAGCTTGGACTGATATCAGTGGGACTGCATGGGGGAGATCCCATGGACTTCCATACTCTTTCTGATATGATAGTGATGTCAGCCCCAGTATCGATCTGCATGGCTACCGTATGATCGTTCATCTGTAGATCGATAGTGTAATCAGTTGCATTGAGTGTTGCAACCATGACTAGATGGGCTGATCTATTGTTCTTTCCCTTCGAATGACCCTTTCCTTTCTGTTTTGACAGACAGATTCTCTCAAGATGACCCTTCTTTCCACAGTGATTACATTGCGAGTCTTTGTGTCTGCATTGACTACTGGAGTGATCTGAACTACCACATCGATAGCATTGACTCGAATGGGACTGGGATGGATTGGGTTTGGTAGTGAATTGTCTCGATTTGTGATTGGTACGAGAGTATTGAGAGTTGGGATGTGATTGAGGGTTATGAACGGGATGAACAACTCTGGATTCAGTGACTGCTTTGGAATCTCGTTTCAGCTGGGTAATGTTATTGAACACAGTAATGAGATCATCGAGAGTGGTAGCATCCTCAGTGTTTGCTTTGACTTTCCTCGCTTCTTTGAGCAGATGCAGGTGGATGTCAGAATAGCGAGGAAGGTCGAGAGCATGGAGGAATACTAGACACTTCAACTCATCTGGCTTGATCGAAGCCATTTGAGCATTTTCGACCATCTTATTTACCCTAGCAGCGAGAACCTTGACATCCTCGATGCCTTCTGATGACATTCTAAGATCAAGCATTGCTCTGCGCTTGTCAAAGATGGATGTGGTATCACCGAATAGAGCGGTCATTTTAGCAGTAATGATGTCAAGCGACACTTCACTCCATGATTTTGGTGCAATAGAATCACACAAGGTTTTCTCAATGGATGGAGTGACATGACGCAATAACAATCTGACCTTTTGTGAGTCGCTCCAGTCCTGCAGGTCCACATCGAAGATGTCCTTGTGGCGCGACCACCACAACTCGAATGTGGAATCTTCCTCAGGTGCGTAACGAAACTCCTGAATTCTGGACTCGATCGCATCGATCGATATCGATTGGTTGGTGGACTGAGTGGTACTGGACTGACTATTGTCAGTGGAAGTGACATGGATGTTGTTGGCCATAGCCTGAGTCAGTTGAGCGATGGCATTCAACACCGCGTCGAGCTTTTCCTTGGGCATGGCTGTTGAATGGTATCGGTCAAGATGTGACTTGACTGAACTGACTAGTGATATGAGTGAGCGCCTAGTGAGGACAAGCGCGCGTCACTATGATGAAATTTAGTGAACGGTCTAGTAGGGACTAGCGCGCGTCACTATGATGAAATCACACGAAACGGGTGAGAAGAGACCGTGCGCGCACTGTGGAAGTGACGCGGGTTGACAGTGACGAAATGATACGAAACGAGGGAATCGTACGGAAATCGAGAGGTCGTAAAGGGGTCAAACTAACCGGAGAGGACTGCTGATGCAAGTCCTCGGCTCGTGAGCTCGAGCGCTAATCCTGAAAGCCAATTGTTGTGTCCTTGCGATGTCAGAACACAGGTGCTTGTACTCCGGCTTTATTAGTTGACAGACGACGGATCCATAGATGACTAGGGACGATAAACTAGACGACTACTCGACGGGGGCGTAACTATCAAGTGACGAGAAACGTGGGAAGCGAGAGAAAGAGAGAGTGCGGGGGCGGGAGATAGCGTAGTCTGGCCTCGCGCGGAAGCGGGAAATTCAAACGCTTTCGCCATTACAGAAAATAGTAACAGTGTGATTTAGCCATAATCACATTTACATTAAGTTACTATACAACACATAGGGATGATGCAACTACTTCTTTTTGCTTAGAAGACTGTGACTTGGTACGTACACCGGTGTGCATCCCCAACTTTGTATCAAACCTAATGTAGAATTCCAAATTGGTATCAAGCTTGTGGGCAAATTTCATAAGAAATAGTGTGTCAGGGTGAGAGAGAGAGCAGACAACGAGACAGAGCTTGATACCAACTTGGGGAACGTCAACTTGATACCATGCTGGGGAGTTTCTATCTCGTTGTCTTATTCTCTCATTTGACGCGCTCGTTTCTCAAGTTTCCCCCAGGCTTGATACCAACTTGAGATTGACTTGACGCCAATTTTGGGGATGCACACCGGTGCACGATTGTCTAGTGATGACGCAATCTTGCAGGAGAAGTACGCGAGAGTGCTCGTCGACCTGGAGGCGGTGAACAAGCAGGTATGCTTTTTTTTCTTCCCCCAATCTCATTCCTGAATTTTCTCGCTTCTAGTGCTCGTAATTTCATTATAGTGTATGCTTTTTTTGTTGTGATTATTGAACGTTTTAAAAATAATTTGCCCTGCAGATGCAAACCTTCCTCACGGGCATCCAGGAGTACCAGGGACAGCTGCTGCCGCAGATGACTGAGGTGAGTGTCGTGCAGATGCAGGAGAAAAAAATTCCCTTAAAAACCGGTCACTCTCGACATCGCTGCTTCACAAGTGACATTTGTTGCGTCGATAGTAGAGTCGAAGTTCCGAGTGCGAGAAGATGAAAAAAAATAAATTGCTGGCACCTGGGACGTATCCGGAACGTTTTGTTTTAACATTTAAAAAAAACTGATCTAAGTATTTTATAGTTGACTATAGCCTTTGGAAATATTATAAATGTCAGGTGCCGGTCACATCTCGTCCGGAGGCGCTCCGCAAGCTGTGCTTCACCCACGCGAGACAGGTTTGATATTTTTATCCTTCTTAAGAATATTGAAAAGTGTAATACAGTTAAACCCAATGAATACGCTTAACCCGATAGTATCTTGAATTGAAATAGTCATCAAATATACGTAGAAGTATAGTATAGTAATATAAGTATGTATTGGGATAAATTTCACTAACGCTAGTTCCACTTCAAACTACAGGCATCATAGTTTCTTCCCCAGAGCGGCAAGGCTTTTAGTGAAGTCCAGAGAGTTGATCAGTTTCGCTGAGTGACTAGTTGTTTGATTGTCATTGTCCTGAACGTCCTACTGAATTTGTTTTTAATTTATTTTAATTTTGTACCGCGTTTCCTTGTGATCGCATAAATATATATATATATATATATATATATATATATATATATATATATATGTATCTATCGTTATCGAATTGCTCCCTCTGCAGATCGTGAAGCATTGCAACAACGGCCTCAATGTGAGCAACAAGCCGGCCATCTCCATGATCACCAATCTCACCAGTCTTCTGCTGCAGGTATTGAACAAAAATAAGAGATCTTATAGAGCGATTGAAACGAGAAGTAGTGTGGTTACTTTTCAATACACATATTGAGCTCACGAATTGTGCTCTTGAATTATTATCTATCGAATCGATTGTGATTGCCAACGTGTAAAATAAGATATATTATTGAGCAGATGAAACGAGAAGCGACGGGTTGCATTTTGTAAAAATATTGAGCGCACTAATTGCCTTCTTCCGTTCTTGTTTAGCGAATAGATAGTCATTTGCTATGTGAGGAAGTTGTTGAAATCACTAACAGTCTTGGTTCTTTCTTTACCCCAATAAATCGTTGTCGCAGCAACGTAAATTGTGCGAAATTCGCTTTATAATCTACCATCGTCGCTTCTCGTTTCATCTGATCAATAATCATCGGCCACGTTTGAAACCTTAATTCATCTTGTTCGCCGGCCATAAAAACGGCACTGATAATATTGTTTTATTCGATTGTCCCTCTATCCCTCACTGTGCTCAATCTCTGCAGGTTCGCTCACTGGGCCAGCAACGCTGCTCGCCCCTCGATCTCAACACTCTGAGCGAGTCTCTCAACGAGATCAGATCAAAGATAGCACCCCAGAATATCGCCGCCTTCCAGGTAATCGATTATTACTGTAGATAAGCGACTTTGGTTTTTAAATGACGTTGTAGTCCACACGCAGGGGGTGGAACACTGGGGGAGGTGACAATTCCGCAACCGACATTTCCGCAACGGCGTATAACTTTTCTCAAACTCGAGGAATCTGTATGAACTTTTTTCCCTTGTTAGTTATTTGCTCACCTCCATCGACTCGGCTTGTTGCTGTATTTTTCTGACCATTTTGAATTTTCTGCTAATTAGCCAAATTTTAATTAGCTAATTAGTTAATTTGTGGGTTTGAAAGCCCTCGTGATTCTGATCATGATAACACTTTGGTGGAGATATGCAGATAGGTTTAGAGCAGCTAAAAACCTCGTTGCGGAAATGTCGCGTTGCGGAATTGTCACCCCCCCCCCGAATACTGGGGGGGGGGTGACAATCCGGCAACCGACATTACGGACTTATAACTTTGCTTGAACTTGAGGAATCTGTATGACATTTTCCTCCTGCTGGTTATTTGCTAACCTGTATCGATTCGGCTTGTTGCTTGATTTTTGTGACCATTTTGAGTTGTATACTAATTAGAGAAATTTTAATTCGCCAATTAGTAAATTTGCGAGTTCGGAAGCCCGCATGATTCTGATCATGAAAACACTTTGGTTGAGTAACGTAGATAGGTTTAGAGCAGTTATAAACTTCGTTGCCGAATTGTCACCGCCACCCCCCTCCCCCCCCCCCCCCGGGTTTCACTTTGCCATTGTAAGGCCGTCTGATGCGCTAGTTTTGCTAGTCGAGGTAGAGCTGAGCAAAATTCCACAGCAAAGAAATATAAATTGCAGGATTACGTGGAGGTGCATATGAAGCAGATCCACAACATGATGATCAGCGCGGGAATGCAGTAAGAAGGGAAAAGTGGGCGGAGCCTACCAAGTATACGGTATCCATCACCTACCCAATCCCATCTTTCAATCAATAGATCTCTTGACTGCCCGTTTGTCTGTTCCATGTGTTTTTATCAACGACCTTCACTTAACAGTATTATCATGTCGCCCGCTACCTCAGTTCATGCTCTATTTGCTGCTAACTTTTCTTTGTGTTGCTATTTTTGCCTAACTTTGCTGATAGACTAGGAATATGCTGTAACTACGAATAAAATTGATGAAAATAAAATGCAATGATTATCACAACGCACAGGGTTACATTAATTTTTTTCAACGTGAGGCAGATATTAGTGTTCATTACAATAGGGCAAAAGGTGGATAATATCGAATCTATAGCTCTGATCTACTCTTCATATAGAACATGTACACAATATAATTTCTTAATTTTTTTTTCTCGATTACCCTATCAATTACATTCAAACGAGTTGTGGGGCTTTCAAACATGTAATTTGCGAACGTGAAAACGTGAGGAGGAAAAGCACAGCGTTCACCGGTAGATAGAGGAGGGGGGAACTGTTTCAGGGCTTGAAATTGGGAAAACAGCGAGTCCGAGCAGGACTTCAATTTGGTCTTAGGAATGGACTATACGATCTACATCAATCTTCGGCTGCGTGGAATGTATGAAAGAATCAATTGTGAATAAATACACAAAACTCGAATTAGATATTTCAAACGACAATTTGTTACATACGCATAAGTTAGGGCGCGTGCTCAAAACATTGCAGAGGGTTACGGTAGCTATCGATCGGGGCGCTGTCATTACCGTAGTCACTCAAGCCGTCTTTGTGAATGCGTCGTAGATGGCGAGCACGTTAGTGTAGATTCCTGCAATGAAATGTAATAGATCGATTGCTTGATGATACCGTAATCCGCAGAGGTTCTGTTCGAGAGTCACTCACCGGCGATAATGCAGAAGGCTCCAATGCAGATAACAAAGCAATTGATGGCAATCTTGACCATTCGCTCGCGGTACGTCAGCATGCTCTGAAATCGTCGGAATCGAAAACATATTGAGCCAATATTGAGTCTGATTACACGCATTAGCTTATTCGAGAAACTCAGAGTCACCTAGTGAGTAAACACAAAAATAGAGAAATAGCACCGTACCTTCCAATCCGTCCAGAATGTGATCATCTCAAAGATTGGAGGGTAGATCAGGGCACAGAGGGTTCCTGCAAGTTCGTTGTTTCAGCAATTCTACTAATGCGCTACGTTCAATGCACGCTACTTAAATCAATGTGTCTGTGCGATTATAATCATTCTGTACCAACATTATCTCATTGCATTTCCGGAAAGTTACCTATTGCATCATCCCTTTGCAACTAACCGGAAGTTACTCCGATGAGAGGGATCATAATCTCCAACTGCGGCACGAGAATAGCCATCAGATACGTCACCAGCACCCAGAACAGACGGAATCCCTGAAACAAGGAGGATTGTTGATTAGGGACTCCCGTAAATTCGCTTTACCTATGGGTCAAAAAGTTAGTAGAATTCCACATAGCCTGCCCGCCGAAGGCGGGCGCGAAAAATAAATGCCTGATCAAATAATAGACTCCTAAAAACGAAACCTGCCCGACAGAGTCCCCGAAAACAGTCCAGAAATGTAGAAACCTGCCCGGAGACCATCAAAAATTCGAAAACCTGTCCGACCAGGTCTCCAAGCTACTTTACTTTTTTGACCTCTGGCTTTACCCGGCGAGTTGCGGGTTTATGACATTATTATTAAACGTCGTATAAGTACACGAACGATAATGGAAATTGAAATTTGAGTCCTAGATAGAATACATCTTGAAAATCAATAGGTCACCTTATCGACGATGAACTTGGAGACATTGGGGAATCGATTGCTGAACTTCCGTCTGAATCCGTTGAAGAACATGTCGAAGACCACGTATCTGAATGTGAGAGACATTTTATTTCAAACGCGTAGAAGATCGATGAAGCAACGCACACGCCTAGTGCCTGTATAGGTCCTACTGCTGAAACACGGGATTCACGGGTCCTCTCCACATTCATATTATTATCGGCTAGACCAGTTTCCGAGAGCCTTCTACACAAAATCACAAAACTATTTGATTATTTTAAATAATAAAGATATAGGATAGTGTACTCACAGTGCAATGGAGTGTCCGAGTAGCGCCTGCAGCATGAGGAACACACTGACAGTCGCGTAGAGTCCATTGGTGGGAACATTGGTGGTGATAGTGGGCATTACTGCGTCGCCGAATGCAGTGTAACCTGCAGAGAAAACCAATAGATGGTGCGCTATACGATGATAAGGGGGGGGCAGGGATATTTGTGCTATAAATTTGTATCGGATGTCATTTATTCTTCGCAAATTGATAATTCCCTTACAGTACCATTCACCAGTCTGATTGGTGCTGCACAGGCGTGCAAAAGGTTCCGAAACAGTCTCATATTAATGGAATGATTTCGGGCTTCGAATGACTGACTCGCTAATTACAATAAACTAATAAATGTCTGTCAATTTCCATAATACGTGCAATTCGTCCTGCCGTATCAATGATAATTCAAACTCAATCGAAGGGGGAACGAATCGTCATAGAAACATATTCTGATGCTAATTTGCCTATCGCAGATTAACAACATTTCTGTGTAAAATATTCGACAGCGTGATGCAGCTGGTTGTTCATCCCATTCAAATAACATTTGGCAGGTCTAATATTAAAGAATATCCATGGCCAGAGCCGTGTCATCTCCTCCACTAACCGTAGAATCCGATGGCTGTCATGAATGCTCCACACACAATCATCGTCGTTGGCAGAACTCCAAAGGGAGACAAGAAATCCTCGGGCGTTGCTAGTTTGTTCTCCACTGGAAGAATCTGAAGAAAGACACGATATTCAAGAAAAATTAGGAGGGTTCAGCACGCATCCAACAAATGCTGAACGTGGAACAGTAAAATGCTAGGTGCCGAGCCGCAAAATACAACAAGGTTCAGTATACCCCAGATATGAAAATAATTCACTTAAAGGGCCATTATGTCCAATACCAGCTAGTTCAGTGTTTCAGATAGAGCAGTTAAAGATGCCTCACCATGGTCTGTCCCTCGAATGCGTACATCGCCATTCCAATCATTGTGACGACTCCCGTAAAATTGGTGACGAACGGCAATTCGGCGTGGTGAGAAGGCTGACTGAAGAGGGAAATGTAAAAATAGCAGAAAAGAGAGTAGTGGAAAGTCAACTCAAACCAGCCGAAAATTTCGAGACCCTGACCTTCCACCTAACACTTTCGAGTTTCACAAGATGCATAAGCTGGCGGGGAAGCAAGAAGCAATGATTGGTCAGGCGTCCCATTTACAAAAAAAAAACAACAAAAAAAACGTATTAGACTTCGCATTGTACCGAATGTTAGTTGCACTTCTCAAGTTGTCACACCACTCTCACAATTTTTCTCCAGCGAGAGAGCGTGCGGTAAGTATAATTTTTCTCCTCTTATCAATAAACCAAATGGGGTTCCCGGGAGCGCTTTGTACCGAAATACAAATTACATTATTACCGTTACATTTTCCGGATAAACGGTGCCGAAATGATGAGGGAGATTTGAAGGGAACAAGACTTTCATTTTTCGGCATGGACAGGTCGCTTTACAGAAGTACTTATTACTCCCTCCTCTAGAATATAGAAATGTTTGCTTTTCCCTTCCACCCTATCCCCCCTTCCCCACAACGCACCGTACGCAGAACTGCATGATCATGATGGCGCCGAGGATGAAGAAAACGGAAGAAATGAGGGCGAAGAAAGAGATGACACGCATCTGAAATGAAGAGATTATGGTGAGTATTATCGGGGACTTTTAAATGATGGAAGCAATTGCAGGGCAGCCAGGTTGCCACCATTATCAGCGAAACCGTTCCCGCAGCCAGTTAGCAGTTTCAACAACTCGGTTTATGAGAAATTGAAAGCGAAGCACTGATTAGATGTGGAGAAATTTTATAATCTTCCAGTGTTTCGCGGGACTTCTTTACTTTAGGGGTAAGCCCCGCCCCTTTCCCTTATCACCCCTATCACTCCTCATTTCCCCTACCCCTCGAGAGGGGAAGGGGCGGGGCTTACCCCCTACAGTAAAGAAGTGCCTGTTTCGCGCTTCAAGATTTAAATTTAGGAATAGTTTCACTGCAGGAGCGAGTGTTGCTGCTTAAATAGCTATAGCTAATACATTTATCAGCAGACATTTTCGGTACTTCGAGTGAGCAAGTAATCATCAGTGCTGACAAACTATAGTTAAATAATTAATATACTGTTAATTACCTGCGTGAACATGTTAGTGGCGATGATGAATATGAGTACGATACTCGCCATGGCGACCATCTCCGTGTGCTTGTTCGTCGAGAAATCGGGCAGCATAAACGCCTGCATAGATGGCGATGATCTTTGATCTCTAATTCCAATGACCAAAAGGGTTCCGAAACGTCATGGCATGCCATATGAACGTATAATAGCTTGCACTTATTAATTTACAAAGGCCTGTTTTTTTAGAAGAACCGTCCAGAACGTTACTACCACAGCTCATGCTTTCAGGTACAGTAGTATTTGTGAAACAGGGATTTGCCTAGACAGAAACAGTCATTATCAAAATAAATAAACATGTTCAATAGTTACATCAATCAATCCAAAACAAGACGACTTAATTATTTGAAGATTATGAACTATGGATGAGACATGGAATCAGCAGGGGAAGGATTTTTTCTAAATCTATTTTTAGAACACCAACCATGTTATCGGAGATGAAGAGGATGGCGACAGAGCACATTCCAATTTGGTAGAAGAGAATCGTCACGTTCACGATGTACCTGCAAATTAGACGTCTGCATTTATAACACTGTCAGTTACAGAATAAAAGCATCTACTATTTTAAGGTGCGAATAAATAATGAATAAACTATGTAACCTATTCATTTAAATCAAATATCGCAGATCTAGTATTCTAATCTAATCTACCACATATTCCAATAGCTGCTGAAACATCAATGATACTGGATCATTCTTTTTCGGTGGGATTGAAGTGAAATCTTATTATTTACAAAAATCAAATCACCCACATCATGGTCTTGCTGTTGTTGCGCAGAAAGCGAATGTCACTGTAGTCGCACACCTTCTTCGCAAAGTGACCGTAGTCCAGCGCCGAACGCTCCGATCTACAACCAGTATCGATTGATTTATGCGCTACAGTATACCAGAAATTGAAATAGAGACCAGAAGTTTACATTTAGACATTTAGGGTTAAAATCACATTTACGACAACCAAACTATTGCAAAAGTCATAAAGTAATAATTCCTACAGTACTCACTTCTTGGCGAGATGCTGACTCGACCTGACGAGAATGTGGTTGCCGTACCAGTTGAAGCCGCAGATTACGAATGACATGATGAACGACATCTGAAAAAAATACATTTTTATAATTGTAAATTAAATTCGCATCCTTGACATCCATGTTCCACAGAACAACTTTAACGATAAGCATATTTTTTTCCACAATTCCTCGTCTTCTTGAAAACTAAAAGATCACATTCAACCTGGTCACAATTTTCCCCTTGTATGTATAATATTATCCAAGTTAATCGATTATATTCGCGCCGCCATTCCATTTAGTGATTCATCACCGATCAAAAGCATCGATTCTGTGAGTCAAATCAGCATCGCGCCCTTATCACACAGCCCATATCCAAATAGGCAATCTTCCGTGAGCGCAAAAGTTTGAACAGTACGTGTGTTTTTACCTCCATTACCGTTACCCGTTCCCTCTCCCGAATCTTTGTCTTTTCTCGTCACTCACCCACAGTCCTCCCAGTTTCCACGCGTACGGCAATGAGAAGCAGCCGGCGTTGAACATCGCCTTCGAGAGAGTCATCACGGCTCTGAATAGACAGAGATTACAGTAAAACTAACAACTATGATTTCCACATATATATATATATATTATTTTTTTCGAAGGGCCGACAAAAATCGAACCAACGACCCCTCCAAATCTACAATTAGAACACCTTCCGTAACACGGAGTCGCCTGGTAGCGGCGTTGCCTTTTTTCGTCTACTGTTCCCCCGATGGCACCTTTCCGACTATGATACCCTGTCTCACCTAGTGGGCGATATGACGTCACCCTCTCTCTGGGTGGTGTTCCTCTCTACCAGATTCCTCCCATCATTGTCCTCCTCCACTCCGGTCGCGGGTCGAGGAGCCTCGTCCGCCATTACCCACCGCCTGGAAAAAGAGATGGATATATTGAGAAAATGCGAACAAACAGTGAGCCAAACGACATCGAAAACAGAAAAATCAGCAAATGGATGTACTTTGAAAGGTCAGATTTGTTCCTAGACACCGAACAAAACAAACTGATACGTGTTTCCATCTACGATATCGTATAAAACCGATAAATCATGATTCACTAATTATAAAGAAGCAGTATAAAACAAATTGAAGAATGGATGAGATGTGTAAAATTATGAGAACAGAATACCAGGCAGAAAAGAACATCAAGGCGCGAAGTTTCAGATTTCGCAACCCACACGTTTCATGATTCATAATGCGCTTTAAGGATCGACAAACCAAATAAACTTCAATTTTGTTTTCGGCAACTTCTAAAACGAAATAAAATAAAGCAAACTAGTATGATCGCGATTGAAAATGACCGAGTCAGCACAAGACTATCTAATCGAACCACGCGCATTGACTGGCGAGAGAGCAAGAGAAAACAAGAGATTTAGAGAAGCAGACAGCTACCAAACGAATAGGAAAGACTGTGTGTGTGAAAGGGAGAGAGTCAAAAGAAGCAAGCAGCAAATCAATAGACAATCGGAACAGAAAAAAGGAGGGAAATCGAAGGTGAAAGTAAAGTCGGACCGGCCTACAAGAGCACTCTCGGTGACCATTCTTAGGAAAGGAAAACGATGAATCCGCCTAGTCTACAACAAAGCGGATAAATTCCTTATTTTCGCACCTGTCTAAACCGTCAAATCGGAACCAGAAATGTATGAATCATTCATTGATTCGTGTGATGTCACGCGCTCGCTATCATTTTCTAGCATTGCATTTTGTGCCAGCTATCACAAATTAGAAACAGGCAGTTAGGAACATGGAACAGTCACGTCGCACTATCAATACTCGGCTGGATTCCCGTTCAAAACTCCGGTCGATAGTTACGGCTCCAGTGCGTATGTGTTACTAACCACGTAAAAGAGAAGGGGTGGGGGGAAACGGAAAACGAGAGGTGAGGAAGAGAGATAGAGAAAAAGAGAGTGGGACAATCGCACTCGGTTGCACTGTGCGTGTGGGGGGAACAGCTGGGTTGGAGGGGGGGGGGGGGGGTGGGTGAAAAGAAACGATGGAAGGTAAGAAGAAGAAAGAAGTGGAGGTACAGGCTGGACGCGCAAAGAAGGCGCGTGGGGTGAGGGACAAGAGTCAGGTGAGAGAGTGCAGGGATATAAAGACGGGGAAACACGAACCCGCCTGGTTACCGGGGGGACTGTTTCTGCGGTTTGCCATTGGCACAAACTCGCTCTCTTCTCCTCATCTTTAGGGTTAGAGAGAGTGTGCGATAAGTGGAGAGGTGCTAGACAGTAGAGACACTAGAGTATACAGACAGAGTGGGAGAGGGTGGGGACGGTATTACTCACCCCTAGTCTCATATGGCCTCGAAATGTGTCACTCAGCAGAGTTCCGGGGGAACTGGGGATGGGTCAGACCAGGCTCGTAGCTCGCATTAGCAATGCATAAATCGTGTAATAAAGCAATAAGCCCTCGAGGAAAAGGAAGGGACAAAAGGCATCAATGAGGGGGGAAAGAAGTGATGATAGAGCGAAATGTGAACACTCGCGGGGTGAGAGAGTGGGGGCGAGGAAGAGAGAGCGGGGAAGAGGGAGAGGGTGAGATCAAACCACTAGATCGGTGTGAGAGGGGAGAGGGGAGGAGGGGGGGGGGAGGGGGAAGGGAGGGGACACTGGAGGGGTCAGACCCGATTACAGTTATCAATTGGAGACTGCACTCACAACAAACTCAGAAATGACGAGATACCGTACTCTGATTACCGTACTCTGAACCAGAGACGAACCACGCAAACAGAGATATCATTCAGACAGTTCGAGCGACTGTTTGGATTCATCACAGAAAACGAAATGTCAGCAATTCTGGAATGATTTATCTTCAAATATCACTGAGAAAAAGAACCGATCGATACGCAACAATTAGCGAGTAGTACAGTGTATTTACATGGATTCTGAGATGTGTGAGTGAGAGGTAGCTCAAGGGGAACGATGAAAGACTAGACAGGGACAACGATCAAAGATAAGAGATCAAAGATCACGGCGTGTAGACACACTGGCCACCGATGAAGGTCGCGTGCACTCTGCAATAATAATATGCTTATCTTGTCTGTGCTGATGTTGTAATTGAGTATTACAGGTAAGGAGGTTGATTTCCGGGCACTACTTGCCAGGGAAGTCTTCCCTTTACCGGACCAAGCAACTCGGGGTTCAAACCTGATTCATAATTTCACCCTGCGAATATATAGGTCACCTCTCATTCACTCCCCCCAGAAAGTGCTTAGCAGTTGATTGGTCTGGTAAGGGAAAGTAGTGCCGAATTCCGTAACTGGTCATTCAACCAGTGATTAAGCGGCTACCGTATACCTGATGTCGTCGTCGATCAATACGAGATCCGCGTCGGAGCCTGCCACCAGCGTTCCCTTCCTGTCCGTGATGCCCAGCAGGAAGGCTGGAATACCGTAGCCAGCATTATCGTTTGACAAACGCAGAAATACATTTGAGATTTCCTGCAACTCCAGTAACACAATACACTGGATCGTCACAAATGTGCTCTTCCTTCTTTTCTCCCCATCCCATTTTGCTCTTCTCTTCTCTTCTCTCTCCCAGTTTCCAATTTCGACACAGTGACTCTGAACAAACATCAGCAACCACAGCTATACGTCAGACGCCTGTGTGCGCGTTCCCTTTACTACTCGCCCCGTCTATTGGCGAGACGGTATTGTTCTTTTGGACCAACGCACGACCAGATCCCCTCTCGATCCCAGCTTCACCGTGCCCCTTTATTCCCCATGCACGAAGATTACGTGTTCAACGGCCTTCATCTCTAAGAGAGACTATCTGACTCAGTCGAAGTAATCTTGGCACGCTGTCTCCCTGAAAAATGAGTTGATGAGATAAGCATGCCACATTGTAGTATGGCCGAGGTGGAGTTGAGTCATGACATGGAGAAAGTTCAAAAACGTTTCTACGCCTCAGGGCATGACGTCACAGGAATTTCCGGTTTTTTTTAAAACTTCATCGAATGGCTTAATGAGTGGTACCAATCGATTCCTAATAATATTCTAAGACTTTTTCGACTCCATGAAGTTTTCGCTAATTTTTGATCTAAGCCTGAAAAATTGAAAAATTGATTTCAAAAAAATATATTTTTAAATTAAATTATTTTTCTGTTGTTTGCCTGTGCAAGTGAGAAGATTTTATTTGTGATATGCAATGCTACAACACTGATCGTTCAACTATGTGAAGGGTTGTTCATACGAGTTCCATCAAGCATGTTCAGTAGGCTGAAAATGCACGAGTCTTTGAATTTTGGTGTACTTACAGTGACAAGGTAAAAAGTCCCAATGCTATCAAAACGGCGCTGGAAGCCACAGTGTCCATGGTAAGGTAACTACACAATAGTAGGTTACTGGGGCTTTCGTCGGACACATCCCCGAACCTGCCGGATAATAATGGAAAATCACTCCGGGATACTGTAAGTACACCAATTTCCAAGAACTCGTGCTTTTTCAGCCTACTGAACATGCTTGATGGAACTCGTATGAACAACCCTTCACATGGTTGAACGATCAGTGTTGTAGCATTGCATATCACAAATAAAATCTTCTCACTTGCACATGCAAACAACAGAAAATAATTTAATTTAAAAAATAATTTTTTTTTGAAATCAATTTTTCAATTTTTCAGGCTTAGATCAAAAATTAGCGAAAAATTCATGGAGTCGAAAAAGTCTTAGAATATTATTAGGAATCGATTGGTACCACTCATTAAGCCATTCGATGAAGTTTTTAAAAAACCGGAAATTCCTGTGACGTCATGCCCTGAGGCGTAGAAACGTTTTTGCGCTTTCCCTATATCATGACTCAACTCCACCTCGGCCATACTACAATGTGGCATGTTTATCTCATCAACTCATTTTTCCTGCTGTGCCAATCCTCAGAAGAAACATGTCGATCCACTCAGATAGTCTCTCCTACAGTTTAAATAATTGGTTATGCATGAACTACACCATCGATCAATTTCTTGCCCTACCGTACTCCCCTCATCTCCACCCTACCGTATACCTGGTTTGGCGGTGGCCGCGTAGAGTGCCTGCTCGATGCTGCACCGGGCGGCCTTCATCAGGTGCCGAATGCACAGCGGCATCGAGGCGACACTGCAATCGAGAACACGATTATCTACCGTACTCTACGGTCAATCGATCCTACAGTAATCAATAGTATTCCAAGCTCCTACCGTAATCCACTCAACCAATATCTAACTACAGTAATCTACAGTACCTTCCTGCAGTCGTGTCCGTTCCCTCGATGACCGCTCGTATTCCCTTCACATTCACTCGCTGCACTCCCAGCACGTGGCTTCCTGAAGATTCAAATTTATTATTATTATCAGTGTCGCTTTAGGGACGCTGATAAAGGTGAGGTTTCGTATAGGTTTCACTTCCTGATAGACTGCTGAATTATTGATTCTCCATAATTTTCCGATATGATCAAATTTAGGGCTTTTTCTTCACAAGTCTAAAAAAATTTATCAAAACTATTCAATTTGCTCCTCCGACTGACTGCCAGAAACTACCGTACCCTCGCCCATTCCGAGTGCGGCTATCGCGTCCGTCACCAGTATGAGGCCGTCAGGCGCCGTTCTGCAGAGAGAGATCAAAGATCAAAAACTCGCCTATTCCCCTACACGAATAGCATGGAAATAAGGGAAGCTTGATGTGTTCCTAGCAGGGTCAGTATCCATCGATCAACTATTCACAAAAAAAAACAGAACAACGAGGTAACCAACTAGGTGAAGCCCCACTCTGCCGGTCTCTTGCTGGAGGCCCCGGCAGAGTAGTCGGTTGTCGATTTACAGTCCTGTTGATTCCGGTACTAACTTTAATTTTCACCATTACTAGGGGACGTGTTCATTGACTCCTCTCCTCACCTGAACGCCACTCTAATGGCCGAGTCGTGCGTGTGAATGCCATCCGAGATTATACCGTAGTACGTCTGGCGGTCGGCCGGCAGGTACTTGGATGTCAGGATCCCGATGAGACCCGGGTCGCGGTGGTGGTACTGTAGCGGGAACAATCTTAGAAAACTACCGTAATCTACCATTCGGGTACTGTATTTACTACTCACCGCGTTCATGGCGTTGAAGAGGTGCGTGAGGCAGCTGGCGCCCGCCGATATTCCCGCCTCTCCTGGAAAAATCAGAATTCAAGGGTGATACGTGTTATGGATGGCACATACAATAACAATCACAATGCATTTTCGAAATAACCCATATTCCGGATGATGAAATACACTAATTCTAAATGTAGGTAAATCTTATTATAATATTTTAATATTTATTATATTTTTTTAGTTAAAATTTATAATAATATAATATTTGCCATGTTCCAATCCGGCCGATGAGTGCCCGAGAGACACGGTGATCCCACGAGAGCGTAGCGTTTCGATTGCCTCAAAAATTGAGATTTAAATTTATCTTTTAAAAATCGCCGGGTCCATGTTTCAAAACGAGCATATTACATCAGATACACTTCTAATATTACCTTGCTTTGTTTCATACGTAATTATCGGTACAAATATCCACCTTGAGTGCTCCCGGTAGCTCGGGCGCGATCGTCACCAGCGAGATGTTCGTCGTGTCACCGTACACCTTAATCAATCAATCGATAAATCGTGGTCAAACGATTTGTCCAACCCCAAAAAATTCCCTATTCAAGTGTAGTTTTGCGTGTAAATACCTTGAGGTGAAAATTGGCTTTTTGAATATTGCGCGCAGCGCTTCGCTGCGCGCCGGTCATTTGTGCAGCCGATACTCAGCGAGTGCACAAATGGCCGATCTTCCTCTCGCTCAAGCCATTCTGGCTTTCGCTGTGCCTACTAGTCCCCGATACCCACCACCCCTAGATACACTCGGGAGATAAACGAGGGAAGGGATAATATCACGGTTTTAATTGTTTTTACATTACAGGATCGCGATGCGAAAGGCCTCTCAGGATTTTGAAGAAGGATGAACAGAAGGAAAGATCCCTTTTAGGCTTTAGGCTTCCCTCTCCTCTTGCCCTAGTCATCTCTATTTTCACAAGTTGTATGTTATGTGTTTTACCCCCTCGTGATTTTCAATTCGACTACTTTCATCTGTGTTACTTATTTTGTCGGTAGGTGCTAAGCGCCCTGATAAAGCCAATCACCTCAAGGTGTTTTAAAGCAAAACATAGTTTACCCCGTAGTGACGGAGAGAGTGAAACGATCGAAGGAGGGAAGGGGTAATAGTATTTATGAACAGACAAACCCGAATGGAATTCTCATCTACGCAACAATACTTTCCTAAATCTCAGAAACGAGTTGACTTGGGAGATCGTGGTTTCTGCCTTGAACCATGAATGCATAAAACCCGATTGTAGTTGTTCACATTGGCGTAAATGGTTACCACGTACCTTATCGATTTCATCTTCGGGCGACGGCTCGAGATTTCCCCGTACGAATCGCTCCGGATGTGCGCCCTTCTTGGCGACGGAGATGAACGGACCCTCGACGTGCGCTCCTGAGATTGTAAAGACAAATGTGTTGTTCGTTTTTGAACTAGGCCCATGTTAGTGAGAAAACTGATAGGTCAGCGTTCTCTCGAGAAAATTTTTTTAGCGATCATTCAACTGCGGCGAAGATATAAATCAGAACGGCATCGTCCCTGGGACTTCTCAGTAAAATTGTTAACCAGTAATAAAAATAGAACGATTCCAAGGTTGTCTACGATTCAGTCTGAAAACAAACAAAAATTCTCTGAATGCTCACCGAGTATTCCAGCTCCGCCTGCATTTCCGTTGCGTCGAGCGAGGTACGGAAGAACCTTAGCAGATCAAGAGATGGAAATAAAAGAGTGGAAGATGGCGAGGACAAATTGCTGAACCAGCGAAAGGCTTTTAAAAGACGGAATCTTGGAGGGCTTATCAGTGAGAATGCGCGCGTTATCAGAGGCCAGAAACACATTACGACTGTCCCTGCTACAATGGAGCATCGAATGATAATCAGAAAGTCCAGGGAAATGCAACAGAAACGGGACATAAAGAAGGGGGGAAGAACCGATCAATTTTACGAAAATTCTGCAGCGAGATACGAAAAGTATTACAGTAATCCACCGAAATGTGATCGCGTAATGCTTTTCTAACAAAAATATTTTAAATATTTTCAATATTATTTAAATTTCTCACGCTTTTGTACGTTTCTGGCGACGATGTGATCATGGTAGGCGCGAAGCTTGTGACTCCGTGTTCCAGTAGCCGTAGGGCAACCATCGAAACTCCCTTAGATACTGATTGTTGTTTTCTATCTGCATTTGATCTACCTTGAGATAGGCCACGGCGTCATCAGTCCATGTAGAGAAGTCAAATCCAAATCCACCTACAAATATTGGATATGAAGAAATAAATCGATACTCGTTACCGTTAATCTGGATGTCGATAAAGCCCGGCGACAGGATGAGGCCGCAGCAGTCGACCTACAGTAATCCAGTCAGGTCAAAACAGGAATCGATCAATCAGTAACCTGTACATCGGCGCCAGACTTCTCCTCCCAAAAGATACGAGCTGCATCGAGCAGAATTCCGTCTCGAAACTAAAATTGTTCATTGGATTACGGTATTGTCAGATGTATACATCTATAAAATTCTATGCGTGCCATCATGGCGTTCTGGCGAGTCTATGCTAATTGAAGCAGACAGCTCGAGAGTGCGAAAATAGCATGCAAATGAGCAATGGTCTCGCCACGAATTTAACTTTTGGCATTTTGCGCAGAACGCCGTGTGCTATTTAGTGCACATCAAATCTGACCCAAACATGTTTGTCCACGAGTGCTCCACCATCGATCACTCGACAGTTGATCAACTGCACCAGTCGACCGTCAGTTATCGATTGAAGTGACGGGTCGTCGTATTTCACCAGCATTACTGTAAACAGATGACATGACGGGAGGAAAACAATCAATGGACACAAGCAAAGTGATAACGGTGATCAGGATGGCGACCAATCTATTGACTCGAATTAGTTAAGCACAACTTGGTAGGTCAGCATGGACTATTACGCTAACTACTCGAATAACTTTACACAAAACAACGAATGAAAGATGGGGAGAGTGAACAAAGAGAAAGCAACAACTCTTCCTCTTCTCCTCTCATCAAGTGCACCAATCCAGTCCCTCCATGCCATATCACTATCTTATCATTACCCCATGAGTGACCGTATAGGATGCCCATCAAATAGTCAATGCGTTGTACGAAACCAGAGTATATACAAGGATCAGTTTATTCCAGTTCAGAGTCTGAATCAACAGAACATCAAATATTCCATATAAATACAATGAACAATGGAGGGGTGAAACATTCACGGGAATGTTGAAGGGTGGAATTTACAGATAGTGAGTGCTCATTAGGAAATGAGATCTACGAATTAGCCATGGGTATTAGTTTGGTGTGAGGGGGGGATTTAGTTGCCTCCTCTCAGGCGGAGCACCAGATGGAGGGTAGACTCCTTCTGGATGTTGTAGTCAGAAAGGGTGCGTCCGTCCTCGAGCTGCTTTCCTGTAAAGAACAGATTATTGGTCAATTCAAACAAAACCAAGAAAAGCTGCTAAAAATCAAGCCAATGATATCAAGAACGAGAAATCAATAAGCCATTACTTACCGGCGAAGATGAGTCTCTGCTGGTCAGGGGGGATTCCCTCCTTGTCCTGGATCTTAGCCTTGACGTTCTCGATGGTGTCGGAAGCCTCGACCTCGAGAGTGATGGTCTTTCCGGTGAGGGTCTTGACGAAGATCTGCATGCCTCCTCTCAGGCGGAGCACCAGATGGAGGGTAGATTCCTTCTGGATGTTGTAATCGGAGAGGGTGCGTCCATCCTCGAGCTGCTTTCCTGTAAAGAATACACTATTGATCAATTTCAAAAGAAAGCCAGAGTCATACACCCCCAAAAAAATCAATCAACCAATACTTACCGGCGAAGATGAGTCTCTGCTGGTCAGGGGGGATTCCCTCCTTGTCCTGGATCTTGGCCTTGACATTCTCGATGGTGTCGGAAGCCTCGACCTCGAGGGTGATGGTCTTTCCAGTGAGGGTCTTGACGAAGATCTGCATGCCTCCTCTCAGGCGGAGTACCAGATGGAGGGTAGACTCCTTCTGGATGTTGTAGTCGGACAGGGTGCGTCCGTCCTCGAGCTGCTTTCCGGCGAAAATGAGTCTCTGCTGGTCGGGGGGGATTCCCTCCTTGTCCTGGATCTTGGCCTTGACATTCTCGATGGTGTCGGAAGCCTCCACCTCGAGGGTGATGGTCTTTCCAGTAAGGGTCTTGACGAAGATCTGCATGCCTCCTCTGAGACGGAGCACCAGATGGAGGGTAGACTCTTTCTGGATGTTGTAGTCGGACAGGGTGCGTCCGTCCTCGAGCTGCTTTCCGGCGAAGATGAGTCTCTGCTGGTCAGGGGGGATTCCCTCCTTGTCCTGGATCTTGGCCTTGACGTTCTCGATGGTGTCGGAAGCCTCGACCTCGAGAGTGATGGTCTTTCCGGTGAGGGTCTTGACGAAGATCTGCATGCCTCCTCTGAGTCGGAGCACCAGATGGAGGGTCGACTCCTTCTGGATGTTGTAGTCGGAGAGGGTGCGTCCGTCCTCGAGCTGCTTTCCTGAAAAGAAAAGATTGTTAATCTATTTCTAAAGATATCAACAATAAAAGCTTCTAAAAAATCAAATAAACGAATACTTACCGGCGAAGATGAGTCTCTGCTGGTCAGGGGGGATTCCCTCCTTGTCCTGGATCTTGGCCTTGACGTTCTCGATGGTGTCGGAAGCCTCGACCTCGAGAGTGATGGTCTTTCCGGTGAGGGTCTTGACGAAGATCTGCATGCCTCCTCTGAGTCGGAGCACCAGATGGAGGGTCGACTCCTTCTGGATGTTGTAGTCGGAGAGGGTGCGTCCGTCCTCGAGCTGCTTTCCTGGAAAGAAAAGATTGTTAATCTATTTCGAAAGATATCAACAATACAAGCTGCTAAAAAAATCAAATAAACGAATACTTACCGGCGAAGATGAGTCTCTGCTGATCAGGGGGGATTCCCTCCTTGTCCTGGATCTTGGCCTTGACGTTTTCGATGGTATCGGAAGCCTCGACCTCGAGGGTGATGGTCTTTCCAGTGAGGGTCTTGACGAAGATCTGCATGCCTCCTCTCAGGCGGAGTACCAGATGGAGGGTAGACTCCTTCTGGATGTTGTAGTCGGACAGGGTGCGTCCGTCCTCGAGCTGCTTTCCGGCGAAAATGAGTCTCTGCTGGTCGGGGGGGATTCCCTCCTTGTCCTGGATCTTGGCCTTGACATTCTCGATGGTGTCGGAAGCCTCCACCTCGAGGGTGATGGTCTTTCCAGTAAGGGTCTTGACGAAGATCTGCATGCCTCCTCTGAGACGGAGCACCAGATGGAGGGTAGACTCTTTCTGGATGTTGTAGTCGGACAGGGTGCGTCCGTCCTCGAGCTGCTTTCCGGCGAAGATGAGTCTCTGCTGGTCAGGGGGGATTCCCTCCTTGTCCTGGATCTTGGCCTTGACGTTCTCGATGGTGTCGGAAGCCTCGACCTCGAGAGTGATGGTCTTTCCGGTGAGGGTCTTGACGAAGATCTGCATGCCTCCTCTGAGTCGGAGCACCAGATGGAGGGTCGACTCCTTCTGGATGTTGTAGTCGGAGAGGGTGCGTCCGTCCTCGAGCTGCTTTCCTGAAAAGAAAAGATTGTTAATCTATTTCTAAAGATATCAACAATAAAAGCTTCTAAAAAATCAAATAAACGAATACTTACCGGCGAAGATGAGTCTCTGCTGGTCAGGGGGGATTCCCTCCTTGTCCTGGATCTTGGCCTTGACGTTCTCGATGGTGTCGGAAGCCTCGACCTCGAGAGTGATGGTCTTTCCGGTGAGGGTCTTGACGAAGATCTGCATGCCTCCTCTGAGTCGGAGCACCAGATGGAGGGTCGACTCCTTCTGGATGTTGTAGTCGGAGAGGGTGCGTCCGTCCTCGAGCTGCTTTCCTGAAAAGAAAAGATTGTTAATCTATTTCTAAAGATATCAACAATAAAAGCTTCTAAAAAATCAAATAAACGAATACTTACCGGCGAAGATGAGTCTCTGCTGGTCAGGGGGGATTCCCTCCTTGTCCTGGATCTTGGCCTTGACGTTCTCGATGGTGTCGGAAGCCTCGACCTCGAGGGTGATGGTCTTTCCGGTGAGGGTCTTGACGAAGATCTGCATGCCTCCTCTCAGGCGGAGCACCAGATGGAGGGTCGACTCCTTCTGGATGTTGTAGTCGGAGAGGGTGCGTCCGTCCTCGAGCTGCTTTCCTGGAAAGAAAAGATTGTTAATCTATTTCGAAAGATATCAACAATACAAGCTGCTAAAAAAATCAAATAAACGAATACTTACCGGCGAAGATGAGTCTCTGCTGATCAGGGGGGATTCCCTCCTTGTCCTGGATCTTGGCCTTGACGTTTTCGATGGTATCGGAAGCCTCGACCTCGAGGGTGATGGTCTTGCCCGTGAGGGTTTTCACGAAGATTTGCATGACAACTGCAAATGATGATTTCAGTAAATGATGAAATACAGTCCTATCATAGAAAATAAAGATGGTAAAAGCGAGCACAATACGCGTGGACGACTTGTGCCTACCATATACTAAGTCAGGAAATATATTAACTGGAGAGGTAAATGAGACAAGACCGGCAAAGGCACAGAAACCGAGATGAAATGAGGAAGAATACGCGAGAGGGGCTCGGGCGGGAAGGGGCGGGGCCAAAACCGCAACGCGAGGGGTTATGCGTCGCGGTCCGAGAGATAGTGTGAAAGTGAGAGGGGCGGGGAAGTGAGCGTGTGTGATAGATCACGCGGAGTGGAGAGAGCGCGTCTTGATCTCTCTCGCCGCCTGGTCTCGACTCGTGTGACCAGGCCTGCAAATGTCCTCGAGGTCAGGCTGAGGACGCAGCCTCATTTTCCCCTTCTCGTTACAGCTTGTCCTCCCAGACACAATCGATGGAACTGAGAGGAGAGGGGGGAACATGTACAAAGTAGATAAGGGAGGAAGAGGAACTAGTAGTCGGGTGGGGGAAGAAAAATGACAGAGAAGGGGTGAAAGAATGAAAGATAGAGTAGTAGAGGGACAATAGCGAATCGATGCTCACTCGTACACTAACACAGATGGGAGAGACGTGGATTATCGATAATGAATGCCCCTCTCACCGCCTCTCGTTTTATACCCCCGCCGCCTGAGTCACGGAAAGAATCATTCAGAGATTGTGCAATGTTGAGAGACGTTAGGGTGAGGTGGTCACGCCGCCAAACCATTACGAAATCACGAGGCATTTTCATCACGGGCAAGGATGATCTCACTCGATCGGCGTTCATCTCCACCCAACAGTTGTTTCCCAGTGGGTCCACTAACCAACTGTTCCAGAACTTTAGAACGACTACAGTAATCCACCTTTGACCTACCTCGCATCAACTCTAGAATTCCTAGGTCAACTAATCTCTAATTAGCCTATAGCTAGAGTAGACGCGCAACGCGAGATAGGCAGTGCTGGCCTCTGGGCCATCGATGTTTTGAAAGGAGCGACAGAGACGGAAAACAGAGTAGATGAAGAGGGAGAAGAGAAGAGACTCATCGTGTGGAGGAGATGAGGGGAGCGCCTCTCGCTTCCTCTCACAGTGCCCCTAGTCCATTCGTTTGTGCACAGGTAGATGGCAATCAATCAGTGCGCCCTATGAGTGCTCGCCTTTGTGAGACAGAGGGATTCAACAAGGGAGTAGTTACTACGAGAGGAAATAGGGAACAATAAACGAGGGGAAAGCTCTTTCAAAGGAGAGGAAGAAATGCGTTTCATCTCGATGAAGTGGGGAGTAAACCTTGCAAAACCGGGAACCAAGAGCTCACTTTTATAGGGGAACTCTTGGACAGACGGCAAGGACAGCAGATCGAGAATGCAGTCAGCACTCGCATGCAAAGTACACCCTCAGTTCTAGACTATTGTACTATTTGTGCCCTTTATCTCTTTCCCACTATCCCCCATGTACTCTTCTCATCTACCAGTGGAAATGCTCAAACATCTTTTCTTCTGTCCAGAATAGTCCCACTCTGAGAATCTCCCATGGCAGTCAGATCCGTACCAATCACATCCGCTTATCACATAAGAAGAAAGGGGACAGAGTGTCCATACAGTTTATCAATTTCTCCCCCATGACAGCCCTTGAATTGATCCGATAGAATTCGATCGTTTTCTGTTTGCCAATTCACCGAGTCATAAAGTGTAGCGCTGATTTCATGCTATTTCTCTTTCATCACTCCTCTCCACTTCCCCCAATCGTAGTCATAGAGATGAAAGAAGAGCCGGGGACAGAATGACAGGTGGCAAACAATTTCCTGGTATACCGATTCGATGATCTACACAGAGCGGTCATTGCAAGAAAATACTTATTAAATACAAACTCGTACATGACCTTCCATAGGCCCTCTTCTCGTTTGACCTTATCTCATCCGACTTGTGCAAACTACAAAATACACCTGGAGAGTAGGGAAAGGAAAGAGGGAGAGATTGCGAAGAGAGCAATAACAGATGAGAGTGAGATACCGGAGTAGGAGAGATAGATGGGGGGGGGGGGTTCTTGACCCATTTATCGTTTTGCTGCCCTCCACACTGAAACTATCACAGTCTCTATTTCACTCGTTCCCACTCGCTCTTTCAACCGTCTCTCTACCATTCCATCTCAGATCGCTATGCCCCGGCTGTCCGGCCTGTACCTCTTCATATATTGTGCTCTTCAAACACTGATCCATCTCGTGTTAGTCGCCCGCACTACCCAACTCTTCCTCCTGGGTACGTGTCAACATCCAAATCCTAGCCGATCAACACTTATATTTTCACCATGAACTCAGATAATGATAGCTCTAACATTGCCCGCTGAGAAAAAAGATCGAAAACCAGTCGGAGGTGTGTTGCCGTAGTTATGAGGGAGTAGATATCCGCCATAATTCGTGGGGATCTTTATCACCTAGGATCTGTCGCAGCTGAGACAGTCAAGGTCTCAACACACTTTCACTGCTCTTGGTTGTCAATTCCTATGAATCTGCGCATCTTTTCTTTGTCTCGATTCTCATCCGGTAGAAAGAGAGCCCGTATGAAGGGTCAAGGACCGGTATCCGCAATATCAGAACTAATTTTTTCTCTAAATATCGAAAAGTCAGAAAAATACAGCTCTACAAAAACTGTTTCAATTCGGCTCGTCATTCCAGGAAACTTCGAATGGCTGGCCGTTTACCAGCTGGCATTTGCCGGAACTCTTCTACAGATTGTCGATGTCGTACATTGTATGGTCGGACTAACCAAGGGAAATATCCCTGCTAGTTTCGTTCAGGTTAGCCATATCTCACAATATTTTTTAAACAGCATAAGTTTGGAATTGAACTCAGATCATGGGTCGATTCACGATGCTCTGGGTGCTCCACCACAGTGCAGAAACTCGAGATAGCACTCCGGCTGCACTTATACTCATTGTGTACGCACTTGTCGAACCATGCCGGTGAGATCATAGATCAAAATTGTGATTTCAAACATTCTAACAGATACCCCTACTACGGATTCAATGCTCTCGGGCTGGAATTGTACCCACTCATGTGGATGAGATACTCGGCTTTCCTCATTCTCTATCCCGCCGGTCTCACTCTCGAGGGTATCTTGCTTTCAATAAACCATTGGAAATATTGATCTTTAGCCGTCAACATTGCTCTGGCCATTCCTCATTTCTACCAGAAGTACAGTACTACGCTGGTCGGCGTCCCTATCAACGCCGGCGTTCTATTGGCTGGTGCGTAGCGCGAGACATGCCATAGGTACTCAGAATATCAATTTCTTCCAGGATTCCTCGTTTTCGTCTTCCCATTCATCGCTAGATTCCTATTCACTCACATGCTCAAACAGAGGAGATCAAAGATCGGAGGAGTTCAGCCTTCGAAGAAGACCAAGAAGAATTGATGAGATACTATACATATCACTTTCGATTTCATCAGACCATTTCACACTTATCAGGTGTAAAGATTTTAATGAGCTCCGATATCCCTCGCGCACATAACACAAAAAAGAAGAAATAGCAAAAACTCTGTCGATGGAAAGTAAGACAGATGAAGATATTACAAGAGATCGTGTAAATAAGAGAGAGTAGATCTTATCAAGGATGTGCAAGTGAAGGGAGGATATCCGCACACAAAAAGCAGCGATCCGTGCCGTGGGGCGTGCCAATTTCTTTTCATATAAAGCATTTCAAAGGAGGTCACGACAGCCGCCCTCATCCCCCTCCCTCTCTTACCGTACCCACAAACTACCGTAGATCGGAATTGCCGTCATGGCTCCGTCTACAACCTCGTTGACCCTGGTCTTACTCGTCTCCGGAAGTATTTGCGTATTCTGCGTGTGCTTCATCACATCACTCTACGTTAGCGTGGGCCAATTTAAGGAGCAACTCCAGCAAGAAGCTCGAGAATACGAAGTGAGTAAGGTTTCCATTTCTCAATAAAATTTGTCACTTTCTCTTTCCAATTTTACCGCGCTCTGTTGGTCATCATTTTGTCCTTCGCAAGATGAGTATTTTGTCCTTCGTAAGATTGCTCACCTTTTTCTTACCCTACGCAAAATCGAAACAGCCGTCATGATTTACAATTATTTAATTGCAATTCGCAACAAACGCATAGCGTAAATACGAAAGTGAAAGGGTGCGTTAAATATTAGCGCTAATGGCATTCTTTGTGCACTTTCACAAAGACGCATGATCCAACCTGCGATAGGAGAAAGAAAGAGGTGCTTGATTGATGGGCACTCAGCCCATTACAGGTGATCTCAAACGGCGCATGGAGGGATATTGCGGAGAGCATCACCCTTGTGTCTAGGCCGAAGCGATCGCCCTACGACTACGTCGGCAGCACGTATGAGAGGAAGAAGAGGTGCAATTGTGCCGAGGGCCCGAACAACTGCCCCGCAGGACCGCCCGGACGTCGAGGAAAACCCGGACACAGAGGACGTGAGTAATCACTGATAATCTATTGGATCACAATCACTGAGAGTGAAAGATGAAATTATCAAGCCATTTCGATCAATCTAAACACAAAATATTTCAGACTCTGGTCGATCCGGCAAGCCGGGTCTCCCTGGACATCCCGCTGTCGTCTTCCAACGATCGGACAACTTAGACTTCTACTACGAAAAGCCGTGTACCCGAGTACAGTGCCCGCCTGGTGCTCCCGGACCTCAAGGACCGACCGGCGCTGACGGAGACGTCGGAAAGGATGGATTGGAAGGACGCCCGGGCCTGCCGGGAAGAGACGGACTGACTGGAGTGAATGGAGAAACGGGAGAAATCGGAAAGCGAGGACAACCTGGAATCAGAGGACCCAGTGGATTGGATGGACACAAGGGACACCGATATGTCTCCCAGCCTGGACCTCCCGGACGGCAAGGAGTACGAGGTCTACCAGGAAAGATCGGACGGAGAGGATTCCCCGGAAGCGACGGGAAGCAGGGAGCGATTGGAGCCACCGGAGCACCCGGTCGATGGGGAGAGTACGGCGAGCATGGCAAGCCAGGAGAGATGGGAGAGAGGGGAGCGCCCGGAGATGATGCTGAATACTGCAAGTGCCCCCAGAGGACACACGATTTGGAAGATATCACAAAGGGACAGCTGCCGACCACGCCGTCGACTGGATACCCCGAGCAATTGTCGACTGATGAGCCTGAACATGAAGAACCCACCTCGTCTACTCAACCGGAATACGAAGCACCTACATCAACTAAGCAGCCAAAATACGAAGCGCTCACGTCAACCGAGCAGCCGCCGCAGTCGAGATACGAAGCACCTGCATCAACCGAGAAGCCGGGATACGAAGCGCCCACGCCAACTGATCAGCCGGGTTCCGAACCGCCCACGTCAACTGAGCAGCCAGGATACGAAGACCCCGCATCGACCACCGCATCCGGATACGAAGCATCCTCGGCCACTACTGAACCCGAAGAAGAAGAAGCGCCCCTTTTAACTACCACGCTAGAATACGAAGCTCCTTCATCACCTCTCAATGAGAACACTTCAGAGCCCGAAGCACCTAGTGGTTACGAAAAGCTGGAGACTACGCAGGAGAAGATTTCCACCCCGGAAAGTACCAATCCTCCGACAGAAAAGGACGGATCACAGGGATATTCTTCGACCGAGCCTCTCCAGTCACCCATAAACGAGACCTCCCCTTCTTCTTCTACCGCGATCCCTGAACAAACGACACAATCACCTAACCCGTCAACTACAACGGAGCCCACATCTGATACTGGATATGGATCACCCAATCTTCAGAGGAGCTCCGGAAGGACAGGACCCGAGGCCAGTTCCACTCCCGCACCTGCCCACAACAGCTACGGGTCTACCACCTACCCACCTGCAGCAGAACCGAGAGAACCGAGTCCAACTGCTGGATACGAGAACCCCGACAGCGGAAGCCCGCCTCACACTCAGCCATCTACGACCACTCCTTCCACACCCGCGCAAGGATACGATTCTCCTCAGGGAGGGTACGGACAACAAGTGAATCCGAACCGAGAGAACAAATTGAATGGATACGAAGCATCAAATAGAGCCGCATCGACCAGAAACAACGCCCCTGCGTCCCGTCTCAACCTAGCTGCCAACTACCACCCGCAACGAGTCCTTCCCTACAAGCAAACGGCGCACGAGCACGCGAAGATGTCACACGGTCGTGCGCGAATTTCTCCGGCACCTTTCGCCGCCAACGAGTACAACTATGGAGCGAAGCCGTCAGAACCCCTTCCACCCGTGCCAGTGCACAAACAGAATACCAACTATCACGCATATGAAAGTTCACCACGTGCCTACCCTTCTCATAGAGAAAATTTAGTTTTTAAAGCACCTGACCCAGCTCCGTTGCCATTAGTAAACGAAGCAAAATCGTATGTACACGTTCATGCTAATTAATTGTAATTATGACCAATAATATTAATAATAAAGCCGTTCCCGTTAAATAGCGCGGCACCACAACATTGTAACACAACGGAAACAACTATGAATCAATCGATAAATCGACAAAAATAGCGAATAAAGGAGAGAAATTAGGCAAGATTAGAGAATGTAACTAGTTTGCGATCAAGAAATTACGGTAGGAATTTAATGTTTGAATGTGAGCCATTCTTGCCAGCAAAAAGTCGTGGTAGGAGTGCCCATGCTGATCGCAGTGCCTGCACATCAAAGGGGTCAAGAAGCCCTCGCTCCCCTGCCTGAAAGTCTATAGCGAACGATTTTCTGTTTCAAATTAGTCGATTTCTTAAATTTTATCGATTTATAAATTGCCCTAGGTCATTCTCTCGACTAGTGAAGTGTCCGTGGACGTCATTTTCATTCGTTTTGTGGCATTATTTTAGTGAAAACATTATTTTTCAGGGGATCAAACTAGGATGGCCTCCCGAACTCTGGCGAAGGTCGGTCGCCAAGCGACTGCCCGCATCTTGCAGTCGAACGTGCAGCGTCTCGCTCCTGCAGTTGCCAGTCAGTTTTCCCCTCGTGTTTACTACGTTCAGTTTGCTGGTTCGAAGCTCTAATCGTGATCAAATTTACAACGTTTGGAGTCAAAACTCAGCGCAAATAAAATAGAAGCGTTGCTCCTTCAAAGTGCTATTGATATCAATTGTTCTCGTAGCAACCTTTAAACATTTCAGCCCGTTGCACCTCCACCTCCGTCGACTCGAAGAAGGGACTTCACACTTCCGTCGCCGCCCAGTCGGCTGCCGCTGCCCCCAAGAAGGTGCCCCGTTTATATTCCGGCAATGTTTACATTGATGATACATATCGCAATGTTGCTAACTAGTTTTGCTGGTTCGAAGCTCCAACAGTGAACAATTCATAACAGCTTTTGGAGTCAAAACTCAGCAGATATCACACCAATGTATTGCTCCTGATTTGATATTTTTTGTTTGAAAGTATCGATAGCAATCATTACACATTTTATCAGAATAATTCAGGCCGCTGCCAAGTCCATTGCTGGATCCAAGGGACGCATCGTCGCCGTTATCGGAGCCGTCGTCGACGTTCAGTTCGACGAGAACCTCCCTCCCATCCTTAATGGTCTCGAGGTCACTGGCCGCTCTCCCAGACTCATTCTTGAGGTCTCCCAGCATCTCGGTAATTATTACTCCCTTCATGTCTTATCTCAGTACGTGTATTTAAGATCCAAGAAGTTTATGATATTCTTGTTCAGGTGACAATGTCGTCCGTACCATCGCTATGGACGGTACCGAGGGTCTCGTGCGCGGTAACGAGGTCATTGATACCGGAGATCCGATCAAGATCCCCGTCGGACCCGAGACTCTGGGCCGTATCATGAACGTCATTGGAGAGCCCATCGACGAGAGAGGACCCATCAACTCCAAGGCTCAGGCCCCCATTCACGCTGAGGCTCCCGAGTTCGTTGAGATGTCCGTCGAGCAGGAGATTCTCGTAACCGGAATTAAGGTACATTTTGTTAAATCTAACTTTGATTGTTCATACCGTATTATGATAATATTTGGCTAAAAGTATCATTATAGGTCGTCGATCTTCTTGCCCCCTACGCCAAGGGAGGTAAGATCGGTCTCTTCGGAGGTGCCGGTGTCGGAAAGACTGTGCTTATCATGGAGCTGATTAACAACGTCGCCAAGGCTCACGGAGGATACTCTGTGTTCGCCGGAGTCGGAGAGCGCACCCGTGAGGGTAACGATCTCTACCACGAGATGATTGAGGGAGGTGTCATCGACCTCAAGGTGAGCATTTCCTTCTCCCATACGCGTGTATATCGAATCTTGCGCCGAATTTCTAATAAAATATTCTCAGGGCAACAACTCCAAGGTGTCGCTCGTGTACGGACAGATGAACGAGCCCCCCGGAGCTCGTGCTCGTGTGTGCCTCACCGGTCTCACCGTCGCTGAGTACTTCCGTGATCAGGAGGGTCAGGATGTGCTTCTCTTCATCGACAACATCTTCCGTTTCACCCAGGCCGGTTCCGAGGTGTCTGCCCTCCTCGGTCGTATCCCCTCGGCCGTAGGATACCAGCCTACCCTCGCCACTGACATGGGTAGCATGCAGGAGCGCATTACCACCACCAAGAAGGGATCCATCACCTCCGTCCAGGCTATCTACGTGCCTGCTGACGATCTTACCGATCCCGCCCCTGCCACCACCTTCGCCCATCTTGACGCCACCACTGTGTTGTCTCGTGGTATTGCCGAGCTGGCTATCTACCCCGCCGTCGACCCGCTCGACTCCACCTCCCGTATCATGGACCCCAACATCGTCGGACAGCACCACTACGACATTGCTCGTGGAGTCCAGAAGATCCTCCAGGACTACAAGTCTCTCCAGGATATCATTGCTATCCTTGGAATGGACGAGTTGTCTGAGGACGACAAGCTCACTGTCTCTCGCGCCCGTAAGATCCAGAGATTCCTGTCCCAGCCCTTCCAAGTCGCTGAGGTGTTCACTGGTCACCAAGGAAAATTCGTCAGTCTGGAGGAGACCATCAAGGGATTCCAAATGATCCTCAAGGGTGAGTTAATATCAAATTTGGGACCAGATGGGAGCAATTCTTTTTAGAGTGGGAACACGTGTGAAATCTTTTTTTTCTTCAGGAGAACTCGACCACCTTCCCGAGGTTGCCTTCTACATGCAGGGAGGTATTGATGACGTCTTCAAGAAGGCTGAGGAGCTCGCCAAGATTCACGCTTAGATTTGTTATGGAGATAAATGTGTAGTGATAAATTGATATGTATAGCGTTTGGGATTTTTGTCATCAATCGCACGAAAACTTCACATCTCCCTCTTGTTGGCTAGGTTGGTTTGTTCAAGAGATTTAATAGATCATTCTCCATATTATGTTTTGTTCAATAGATTTCTAGAGGTAGGATGTTTGACGATTTTGTAATCAGTTGAACTGGAGCTATAAAGAGGGAGCTTCATAAACAGTTGTCACACACATACAAGGGTTAATTTCCCCTCATTGATTTCTTGTGGCTACTGCGGAATAACGTTCTTTCGAAGTACACAACATGATAATTAAAGTACAACTGTTGGTAGTTGTTCGGACCTCGAAGAATAATGTCACCGAAGAAAAAGAGCAACAAGAAGGGTAAAGCTGCGGGTGGTTTCGACTATGAATCTTTGATTCCGTCCGGCCTGTCTGGAGATCATAGAGAACTCGTAAAGGTAGCTTACTGTTCCCCGTCGATCGGTATTATCTTTTCGTTGTGCAGAAGTTTCTGACGAATCAACTGGCGTCTCCAGAGGAACGAGAAGCTGCGCTTGAGGTCTTTGCTAAAGCAGTCGTCGAAGAGAGGGGAGACATTATGGACGGCAGTAGCGATGTTGGTTCATGTGATCGTTATTCCCGATTATTTGTAGTGAATCTCGTCGATGCTTAGAGGGTTACTTTGTAGACTGGAGACGAGGAGGTCATCAATGGGCTGAAGGCAGTCGTGGCGGGCACTGCATCGTACGAAGAGGGAATGGGGACGAGCAGTGCAGGAGGATGTAATGGACACCCACACAATGGACAGACTGGTGAGTGTGTTGAAATTTACAGAATATATTGTCATTTGCGAATGTTGTAATGGTCATCCAGCATTTGAGCGACAAAACACAGAAAGTAAATCACGAAACAAATAGCCTTGAATTACCAGGTTATGTGCTCTCACTAAGCATAGGATCAAGAGATGAAGTGTGATTTATGCTGGTATAATATGCAGAATCCTCATCCGCCCCTCCTGCTGCTGCTTCTGCTCCCTCTTCTACGCCTTCTGCAGCAACGACAACCTCTTCGACTGCATCAGAGACGAAGAAGGCGGTGGCGGCATCGGGCAGAAAGGAAGGAGGAAAGGGAGGATGGAAGAAGGTGGCTGTACCCGTCCCGCATGTTAGAGGTGAGGAAGGGGAGAATGAGCGTAATTAATGCCGTATGATTGGGTTCAAGATCGCAGATCGCATGTGAAACATTGACAAATACAAGTCGTGCACCCTTCTCATTCATTGAGGGTTGTGTTCTTTGGATGTGGCAAATTTTGAAGATGAAATGCAGTTCATTCCGGGTCTAAACTTTAACGAAGCGATTTGAAAATTGAACTGCTTTGTTGGATTGGATCGACGTATCTCCGTTGCAGAAGTGGTGTGTCGCGAGGACTGGGGCGCGGACGCGAACGCGCACCTGCACAAGGCGCCCAAGACGGGACCGGTTAAGGACTCGCAGCCACAGCACGTCAAGACGGAGATTGCTAATGAGGTACGATAGACATGGATCAAAAGTTTATGTACCAAACACTCGGGAATCTTGTTGTATTATTCCTTTTTTTGGCCGAAAAATCAGAAACGTGAGATGACTTTTCAATTTTCACACCTAGAAATCCTAAAATGTTGCTTGATTTATCGTGACCTCAAAAAGTTAAAAGGTTTACGAGTCCAGAAGTTGGCTACCAAGCGACGACTTTGAAACCCTAACTCATTCGGGTGGAAGCATGGAAGCGGCATGTTTAGACTTTTATAGTTAGCATAAACTTTTGCATTCGTAGATTCATTTTCCCCTGAGAGAGTACGGTAGTTGTGGGTATCGTATCGAACATGTCGTTGATTGTTACGGTAGTATCGATTTGCAGGTGCGGAAGAACGTGAACGTGGGTTGGTGGGCGTCGCCGTACGATGCTGATAATCAGGTAAACAATATTATTAAGCTAAAAAAAAGATATCGTTGAATCATGGATCTTATTGCACGACAATTTATATTTATCAGTGAGTTCGTGAAGTTTATCATCTAGCTTTAAAAACAATGAGGATCAAATGTGGGCTAAATGTCCATAAAATTCGGAGGCAGTGCATTGACAATCTCTAAAACGGTTTTTGCATTCCGCAACTCGTAAATCTTCGAAATTCCTAGCCTATAATTGGTGAAAGTATGTGTTTCATAGCCATTTTCTCTTCAGACGGACACCCGTATCGCGGAGTACGCGCAGTCGCTGGGCGGCGAGCTGTACAACTTCATCTGCTACCCGATTGGAGGCATGGAGAGGAGCAGATTCAGAATGTCTGCGTGAGTAGAAACTTATTTCCGGTATTTGGTGGGATGATCACCTTCAAATGAGAACTTTTTTTTTAATTTTCGAAAAGAACATCTGCTGAAAGAGACCTTTTTTTCGAAATAAAAGTTCCCAACCAGTCGGTTCTCATCCGAACTAGTTCATGATTTCCCCGCTCTGATTTGCTCTTTAAAAAAACCTTTTTTTGAGGTCGAATAAATGCTTTATCTATTTTTTTCCGAGAAAAAAGTTAATTTTGCACGAGACTGTGCAAAATTAATAGAGTGATAGTAGTATAATTATAGCAACACGACGCCGCCACCCATCAACCTGCCCGACCTGCAGCTGGCCAACCCGCACTGGGAGACGTACGTCGCTGGTGAGAATTTTACTCTGTAAAAAGTGCGTGGCAAATGATTGAAAAATGTGCGGCACTGTAAATCGGAGAAAAAAATGACTGATGCGATGCGCAGGTCACCCGTCGCTCTGGATCGACTGCGACATCGAGGAGGATCCGTTTGCCGCGCGACTCAGCGTCGAGGAGCTCAAGAAGGTGCGGTGTTGTAGTCTGAAGTTTGCTATTTCGTCTCTTAATTTGTAATTTGATCCGTTCCATCTGTAGTTTGATCTATCTCTATGGTATACAGGAGCTCGCGTACGCGCACTACCTCGGCCTGAGCACGGTGGTGATCGAGTTGTGGCACAAGAGCGCGCCCAATCTGGCGAAAGTCATCAGCCACTTCCTCTGGACCGTCCAGAGCAACATGAAGTGAGTGTGAGGACTAGGGTAGAGTATCGATCGGAGTACTATAGAGTAGAGTGCGCAAAGTGAAACTTCCCGATACTTTTTTTACCCGAATGATCGGAATGATTGGGAGCATTTCCCGATACCTTTCCTCGATTTCCCGATACCTTTTTAGCTCCGGCCTGCCAAAAGAACGTTGATATAGCTTATTTGACTATCAGTTTTGATCGTGAATACTTGTGCATGCTAATTTCATACTAATGAACTTGTCCCCTCTCATTTCGCCCGCTAGTCGTCTCTCGGGACGGTCTCTCCTCATCTAAACAGGCCAAGTAGGTTTGTATTATATATTTTCCACGTCGATTTCTGTGTTCTATGGTTTATACTGGCATAACAATATCTTCCATGATCAATGGCTCCCGCTCATAGAGCCCCATCTCTCATGTACACCCGGAATATGACGTTTACTCTTTATTATCCCTCTACTACATTTCCACTCGCGTTATTCCACATCGTATCCTTGCCTATGGATGGCACTGTACACACACACTCTCTCTCTCACACATATCCTGATTAGTCCAGTTTCTCTTCCATTTCTCTCTTGTCGAAACATCTGCTTCTTATTTATTCTCTTATTTGCTTAGATTGAGTTTGAGTTATTAAAATTGAGTCCCGTATTGAGTACTCGTATCTTACGATACAATCTGAGTAATATTCTGTTGAGTCTAAAGGAGGGCCTGACAACCTGTCGAGTATTCGACTGTGAGAATGAAGGTAGAAGGAGGTCAGGTAGATCAAGAGACTTATTTTCTCTACTCTGGCAATCCAATAGTGAGATGAGATGAGATAGCTTTTTCCAATGATCGCTTTGATTGGAACTGATATACGTGAAACGTTTCTATCGAAAGCTAAGACGCGTCTAGCATGTTCCCTATACAATTCACATTTAACTTTTTATAGCAGTTATGTGCTATCATGGTAGATTTACGGTGCCGGAGATGAAAAGGTATCGGGTAATTTGGCGAATGTATCGGGTCGGCTCATTTTGCGCTAAATGAGAAAAGGTACCGGTCATTTCCCGATTTCCCGACCCGAATAACGCACTCTACTGTAGTGTGCAAATTCGATGTAAGAAGCCATGACCGGGACCATAGTGAACATTTGATTCAATACTAATCGATACATGGCAGATAATGATGAATTAATTCTAATGGATGTCAGCGAGAATTTTATTCAAAATATCGATTACTTGGGATTACAAAATAATTTCTAATGACAGGATCTGCATCCTGCTACCTACGCAGGCGAGCATGATGGATGGAGATGAGTGTGACGAGAGGGAGGTGTGGGAGGTCAGTGAGGGAATCCGATCAATAATCGGGTATTGCATTTATAAAATGATACGATCATACCAAAAACTCACAACATGGACTTCCGTTGTTTATCATTTATGAAATGATACGATCAAACAAAATGCAAAAATATTGCTCTTTGCGTTTACCGAAGGCGAGAGAGAGAGCACGCAAAAGTGAGAGGGTCGAGTACGCACCTGCTTGGTAAAAAACGGAAGACTGTGTTTCGATTTTTTTGTTATGTTTGTATCCTTTTATAAATGAAATATCCGATCGATACCCTGAGAGAGCCATAGAAATCAATCGATAATTGATGTCAGATCTGGGCGGACTTCCGGAAGTCGGTGGGGAACTTTGCCGCCGAGCGACTTCAATGCGGAATCAAGCTGCTCGTGAGTGCTATTATTTTTCTTTTGAAACATAAATATGTGAGTCGTAATCGCCGCGTTTTAAAATTTGGGGACTTGTGCTGTACGATAATTATAAAAAAAGAAAAAAAATGACGATGATAAATTTGTATGTGTATTTGTATGTATTTTAAAAATAATAATGTGCATTCTACAGGAGAATCTGGACGACGAGTTCGTGGAGGCGCAGGCGCTGCAGCGATGGCAGGCGGAGCCGGTGAGTAGGCGTTTCGAGGGGAGGTCATACAGCTGGAAGGAGAGGCATAAGTGATTGATGATTCATTGTTCGTAATATGCAGATCAATTGAATTTTCTGTACGCACTTGGCATATTTAACTGCCGAAGAAGTTATTCTGGCCCGGTGAGTAGGTGTTTCGGGATAGGACCTTAGGATGATATGAGAGGAATGAAGTGATAAGCGGATCATTTCAATTATAATATAATAGTTACTTCTTTACATACGTTGATATCTTAAATGCTGAAGCTGTTATCCTCGGCCCGGTGAGTGAGGGTTTCGAGGGGAGGTTATAGAATGAGAATGACGGGAGGACGTATTCGACCTCATGGACATTACCCTAAAAATAATAATTTTATTGGGATTAGATAATATTTTCTGACAAATTTAATTTCTGAGCCATGCGATATGATATCACACTATTTTATATATGGTTTTTTTGGAAGGTAGACCATAGAGAGAGAGGAATTGCTGCGTAAACAAAAATGTACATAATATCCGTTTCTAAGAAATTTTGAAGAAGAAAAATACGATGACGCGGTTAACCTTGACATGATGAGTGCGCGTTTCATGAGGAGATGATAATAGGAGAAGGAGAGTATTGAATGACCTCTCTGGAGCTTCTGTACAGGAATCAAATATGAAAAATATAAGCGTGTATTCGGCAATAACCTTTCCTTTTTCCAGATCTCAATGTTCACGATGGAGACGAACGTGTTCACGACCAACGACCGGACGGGAGGAGCCGATCTCGGACCGTCAGTTGATATTTGATCTTTAATCTTTGATCGAAAGCGGTCTTAAAGTTTATTCATAGTATTCGTATGATTATAGAATTGTGCTACGAAAGACAAAAATGTGCTTGTTTGATTAGAAAAATGGTTGTCAAACAATTACTTCTCAATGTTTTTTGTTGTTGCTAGATTAGAAAAATTTCAACACTGTTCTGGAAAGAATAGTTGTTGTGCTATCCTCTTATTGTACATACGGTCTATTTTATTGTCTTATTGCACTCTTGTTATTGTACATCCTCCCCTTTAAATTCAGTGCTCACACTGCTCTGCTGGAGAAGCTGTGGACGTCGGAGGCGATGAGTGCGGGTGTGAGAGGACCGCTGAGAGACGCGAGAGGAGCACGCATGCAGTATGCACAGGTGAGTGGTGTGGTGGGTGGGGCACAGGGTGCAGTGGATCGGACGACGTATTGTTCAATATTGTTTTTTGCTTCTTCCATAAACGCGAGCATTCGAAACATTCGCTCGGAGCTGACTGTTATTACGTTGCACCGCTGAAATGGCGTTCTCGCAGGCGATCCGGTCCATCATTGGCCCGCTGTGGCTGAACAAGAAGCTGTCCAAGAAGCCCAACTTCCTCGACCTGGCCGAGGTGAACTACCAGGATGTCATCCAGGTACTGTAGGCACTACACTATATTCAATTATCAATCATGAACTGATTTAAATAATTTATTATTTATAATATTTAAAAAAAAACGTAAATAAGAATTGCTACTTCAGAAGCCGCTGCAGCCGCTCGCAGACAACCTTCAGTCGGGCGTGTACAACACGTTTGAGGTACGGTATATTACGGTCGCAAATACTGTAGAGAGATATGATCGATTAATGGAAAAATATCGAGTGTCCATTTTGCAGGCGGACACGCCCAAGTACAAGTTCTACGGCGAGGCGATCGAGCTGGCGCTGGCGGATATGGTGAAGAAGAGGGGGAAGGGAGACGTTGTGCTGTACGTGCTGGGAGCCGGCAGAGGACCATTGGTGAGGGAGAATAATAAAAAAAATAGTAAAACTAATTAAAAGTATATATTTTATATTTCTTATTTGAGAAAAAATTGGACAGTCTGTGTTCTTCCGTCACATTTTTTTATTCTATTGTGAAGTGATTAGTGAACACGCGGGTTTCGGGTTGCACACTGTCTCTATGATTCGAAAGAGCTCGCATTTTTTGGTCAAATCGTATGGCACCGTCAAAACCAAAATAATGCATCCCGTGAGCACTTCTCATTCGACTACTTTTCATTTCATTAGTCAACAATATTAGCGATATTAGTACGTATTTGTACATTAGTACAAGAAGGGTAATCTGCATCACAGGTGATTAGTGAACGAATTCCGGGTTACACGGTGCTTTCATGAGATGATCTTCTAGTTTTGATTTAATATTTTTCTGTTAAGTTTTTTTTTCAACAAAAAATACACGATTGCGTTGCAGTTGAGATGAGCGGATGAAAAACATTAGTGCATTGATCAATTGCGAAGTGATTACTTCGCAATTGAACAATGCATTATGTTTTTGAACAATTAGTGTACACGCGGGTTTCGGGCTACGCACTGCCTTGAAGATTCCAAAGTACTACTCTTTTTGATTTTCAGTCGTTGTTTGGTTAGAAATATAATAAATACAATATTCGATTGTCTTCTCGTGATGCAGATGAGCGCGTCGATTGGACTATCTATTTTCGTAGATTAGTGCACACATCGGTTTCGGATTACGCGCTGCTTTCATGAAATGATCTGCTAGTTTTGTTGATCTAGTGTCTGTCTTGATTTGTTTCTAGAAAAACTCAAAGATAAATGATTACTTTGTGTAGATGAGTGCATCAATGGCGGCGGAGAAGCGGCTGAACGAGAAGTGGAGTGGGACGATACGCGTGAGGATGGAGTGCGTGTGTGTCGAGAAGAACGAGAATGCTGTAGTCACACTCAACTACCTCAATCAGACAGTGTATGTGAGAGGGAGGGGAGGAGAGATTAGCAATTAATTATTAAATCAGACTGTGTATGTAAGGGAAGGGGATATCGATTGATTTGCTGAGTGAATATTCAATCAGAACGTGTAAAGTAATACGGGGGATTATGGAGTAATTTATTGATTGCTCTACTCAATGCCCAAAAAGCATTGTGGTATAACGGATACGCTTATGCGCCCGCTATGATGATGTGCGGAGACTACTAGATGTGTTCTCTCATCTTTATCGGATGCTACTCACTCGAGAGTAGGGACTAGAGTGAGGTAGAATGGGCGAGGCTGCTTCATCTCAGGTGGTGATTAATGAGGGTGATCTGGGGTAAACACGCAGCCTCGCGGGTCCGGGGTAACTCATACTTCCTACACTAACTAGTACAGTGGAACCCGGAGAATGAGGCTCTTGTGTGCACGCCGAAACGCGAACGTTGCAGGTGGAACGGCCGCGTGCGCATCGTGCAGACGGACATGAGGGATCTGAAGAAGGTGAATAAACAAATATTAAAAAAAAATGTTAATTTACAGCTCATCTAGCTTATTTATTAATCATTATACATGAATGGATGTAATCGCTCCGTGTATTCTACAAGTTGTACTTTTTCTTGTACAACTTCTTTGTACTTTGTACTTCTTTGTACTTTGTACGGAGTCACTTTTTTGCTGTACGGAGGGGACGAAATCCTTACACGAACGCACTGATAACTCGAATAGTTGTCTTTGTCAGACCGCGACTTCTCTCGGTCTCCGTCGCCCGGACATCATTGTGAGCGAGCTGTTGGGCTCGTTCGGAGACAACGAACTCAGTCCCGAGTGTCTCGATGGATGTGTGGACTGGCTCAAGGAGGATACGGTAATTTATATTAATTTTTAATTAAATACTGTATGTATTATACTAATTTTTTTCAATGCAATTTAAATCTCATTGCCGGAATTATATTAAGGCGAAATAAAAGATTTTCGTTTTTTGTTAAATTACTCGCTTCGCACCCTGCAGTTAAAGTTGACGATTCGGGGTTGCAAGCAAATGATATCACCGGTCGTGCTTTTCACCAAATGATTAGTTGTAGGGCATGTCCGATCATACTTTAACACGTATTATGCAGATATCGATCCCTCAATCGTACACATCGTACTGCGAGCCGCTGGCGTCGATGACGCTCTACCACTCGATCCGATCGCAGCCGACCAATGTCTACCAGAAGGTACGGTAGCTAGGCGGTAATCGATTACTGTAGGCTATCACTTACTGATTGTATTGATTTTCAGGGAAGACAAGCGAACGGCAGAGTGATTACGCAGCCGGAGGCCGACGGCACCTGGACGCAGCCGTATCCGTAAGTTTTTGATCTCTGATCTCTGGGCTTTGATCTTTGATCTTTCTGTTTATGTGTATTCCGTTCAGTGTGGGCCGCGACCACGCGCACACGGATATGCTGTACGTGGTGTGGATCGACAAGGCCGTGCGACAGATGCTGCCCCTGCCGTGAGTTGAATTTGATTAATTGTGAGAAGGACATTGCGTAGTGATAACGTAATTGCGGCCTGGATTTGCGGGAGTATGGATACTCACAGTAGATCAAGCGATTCAGTTAGTTGTCATTTCCCTGTTGAACAATTGAGTATAGAGGGGCGCATTTGCGGTCAGTGTTTACTGTTTTCTACTGATGACGCAATTTATCGGAGCTGCTCTCTCAGATTTTTCACCTTCAACCATCCCTGCTTCGACCGCTCGCAGACGACGAGAGAGAAGTGGAGGAATGCGCAGAGATGGAAAGTACCCGAGACACAGGATGTAAGTGGGTGGAGATGTGCACCTTTAAATGCTAAACACTAAAGATCCCTATAAATAAGACTAAGGATTCGATTTAAAATTAATTTTTTTTTCTCAAGCGACCAGACTCCAATTATACGGCAACTGAAATATTTGGGGTTGTAGAGATTCTGAAACCTTAATCTTTCAGGTTGAAACCTCGATATCCTATTGTTTTAAAATAAAATAAAACACCTGCAGATCATGGGCTTCGCGTGCTACTTCTCCGCCAAGCTCTACAAGGGCGTCACGCTGTCCATCGTGAGAGGTGAGTGAGATGACGTCAGTCATAGGTAATCGATAGTGATTATGTTATCATTTGATTAGGTACGAACTCGATGCGCCACGAGTCCATCACTTTTTCGTTTATCAGCGTATTGTCAACGGAACGATTTATTAGTTTGGCCGAGCGTTTATGAATTTGCAATATCCTATGACTGTTGCGTGTTCAGGGGCGGAAGATGAGACGCCCGACATGCTCAGCTGGTTCCCCGCCGTGCTGCCACTGAGACAGCCACTGAGAGTGCAAAAGGGATCCGAGGTACGGTAGGAAGGGTATTTTGTGAGTACGGTAGATATCTTAGGAATGTGGTAGACATTTCTTATTAGATTGAATAAGGTAATACATGTAAAAGCCAGAGACGGATTGCAGACTCGATAATGAATTAAGATATGAGATGCCATTGCAGCTGGGATTCACCGTGGATCGCTGCATCGACGAGGGCGGCGTGTGGTACGAGTGGTTCGCGCAGATTTGGGTACGGTATCTTTGACCATTATCGATTCCGATTATGGTTCACACAATGAAAGTACGCCAAGTTAAATTTCATATTGAAATGCACGCACATGTCGACATGTCAAAAATAAATTCAGAAGCGATCACAGTTTTGCTTTTTATTATTGAAACTTGCATGACTAGACCAAAATGAAAGATTCATCGATACATCGATTGATTTCGCGTTGAAGTGGCTAATATATTTTCGATTGGATTTATGGGGGATATTTATTCGAGGTATTCATCTATTTATTGGTTGATTATCTTCAGGAGAGCGACTCGGTGACGGCGCCGCCTCTGCAGACGACTCCCGTGCAGAACGAGGGAGGAGTGAGCTACTATATGAGACTGGCGGCTGAGGAGGAAGAGGAGAAGGTGAGAGAGGGGGAGAGAGGGATGGATTGCATAGGGGTGATGGAATGGTGGGACAAAGAGATAGAAATAGGTGGATAGAAATATTCGTCCTCTTGGGGAAGATGAAAGAGGTGAAAGAGGGAGGGATTGCATACGGATGATGCAGTGGAGGGGGGGGGGGAGACGTAGAAATATGTACTTAGAATTTAATTGGACGGGGTCCTTCTTGTGGTTAATACGTGCTGTATACGGTGTTCTGAGGTGTCTAGAGCAACAAAAAGGTAAGAGTTCATTGATGTGTTTCGGCGCTGTTAACGCTCAAAGTGTCATCCTTAATCGAACCAATTTGAAATGAAGGTTGGAAATGAAATGCTGACTCACAGGTAACGGAATCGGTCAAGAAGGAGGACGTGGAGAAGTGAGCCGATCGAAGATCAAAGATCAATATTGTTTGTGAACAGATCCGCGACTAGAGTATATTCGCATGATTTATTATAGTATGCCCGAGTACTGTGCATTGACAATTTCTGTTGTTATTTGATAACAGTGTTTATCCATTTTGAATTTTTTTGTCTTGTTGATTTTAATTTACTGTCCTGTTATTTCTGCCTCCCCCCTGCTCGTTGCTGACGTTTTATCCGTTTATGTTTTGCGATAAAGTTTTTTTCTCACATAAATGTGCAGATATTGTTTCTGGAAAGTGGACCGTTTAGGCGGCATCTAATTGTATCTGATCTCTTGGAATATTCAATGATCAGTTTAAAACTTGTAATTTTGCAATTAGTGATTAGTCTAATTAGTCTGTATCTAATCAGAATGCTGCCTGCGCGTGCCTCTCTGGTCACTTCCCTCAGAGGAATGGGAAGGCGGGCGCCCAAGCAGGGCAAGCCGCCCATTCTACCTCCCAGCAAGAAGGTTTGTGATTTTTTTCTATTTTAAACGCCTTATTTACGAAGCAGAAAAAAACCCGTCGTATGCTGTTTTCAACGGCTAGATAAATTTGATCATACCGAAGGATCAATGAGTGGTGGTCTTTTTCTTCCTAGAATTGAAAGTTCGAGTTGAGTGGTATTCTATTTTGGCCTGTTTCCCAGAGGCATATTGAGGAATACGTGTTCGTTCGTTGATATGACTGACCTGAAACCGCATTCCCACTTGATATTATCGTCCGACAGTCATGCCCAGCTTTTCTGACACAAAAACCCTCTAGTATTGTTGAGATGATCTAGTTATTTATTTAATTAATTTATTATTATTTATCTATTTAGTTATTTGTAAAGTAATTAAATATTTAAGTGTAAAATGATTGTTCCTGCAGGTGCTGTACCACGTGGTGCACCCCGAGTGGCAGAAGCCGCGCGACGTGGAGGAGTTGCTGTGGAGGAGACTCGCGTACAACAACGCCGTCATGTCACTCAGAGAGGTCGGTCGGACTCAATCTGTGGTGTTTTGTGCAATGGCGGTATTTGAAATGGAATGATTTGTGTGATAAAGGAGTGACAAGAACAGGAAAGCCGTCATTTCGCTTAGAGAGGTCGGTGGATGTTGATTGTGTGCCCCTTTTGTGTAACAATCTGAAGTGAAAATGGAAAAAAAAGTAGCGCATGCTCATCTGAATGCGTCTCAATAGTTTTAGGAGTCATAATTGTTTTCTTTATCAAAGCTGGCCACCCCTAATTCACACAGATTATACATGAAGGTTTTAGGAACATTTTAAAATATTAGCTGGGTGAATCTGATGACTCTCGTTTGAGAACACGGGTAGATTGATTAACGGAACTATTTAATCTGTGTATTCATTTTCCATAAGGATATCTGTAATTATAATCCTGCCTTCTATGAAATGAATTTCGGCGCTGGATTACGGTGTTTACGGCAATATCGTGTCATCTACAGTACTCTCCCACAGTATCCCCACTTTCAGGTGTTCCGACAGGAGCTGAAGGCGAAGGAGCAGGCGGGAACGGGTGTGGAGCACATGAGAGAGGAGGTGAGGAAATATGGAGTAGGGATGATGAAAAGAGAGGAAGAAGTGGTGGAAGAATGAGAGTATTTGATATTGAGGCGAATTTGTGTCCATAGTTGGTGAATCTGGAAAGTAGCCCGTTGAATTGGTGCCTCATCATTCTATGAAGCCACTTGAGGCTGATAAATCTCCTGTGTTAACGATCGCGGCGAAAATACTACAGAATACGGTCCATTGATCTACGACACCATTTGTTTTTTTTGTATTTAGCTAAAGATGACATAATAATGGCTAATGATGACGCAATGTGTTGGTTGCAGGAGGAGCGCGAGCTGGACGGTCTGCTGGCGGCTGCGGAGAAGCGCAACGAGGAGCGGCGAGCGGCGAGAGCGGCCAGAGAAGCAGAGGAGATGGCAGAGACGAGAGAGGAAATGTTGAGAGAGATTGAGGAGAAGTTGGAGGAGGAGAAGATGAGGACGGAGAAGAGTGCGGCTGAGGTGAGGAAGAGGGGAACAGGGGAATCAAAAATCGGCACTACTGCTGTGTTTGGGACCAGCCACCCTTGAATGAGTGAATATACCAGAAATGAGAAGCGTAAGAAATGGAATAGGATGGGAAATGAGTGATTCTACACGCAGAATTAATGTCTGGTCCCAAACACAGCAGAAGTGCCCAAAAATCCAGATCCTCTGAATAGAAGAGAAATGAACAGAGGATGGTCGCGACCGCAATGCGTGAAATTTACATTGCTTACTACGGTATTGCAGTGAAATTTGTGGACTCCAACATGCATTATATCGTAGAAGGAATAGCTGATTCTCGGACCACCTTTTTGTCCGCATTTGAGCCCCGTGGGGTATTAATCAAATATATTTATCGAGTTATGCACTAGTCGATAATAAGTGCATTGATAAGAGCTTGTGATAGATACATTTTATAGCTGTGTGTACAACTCAATCATGAAATCATTGCACGATGACCTATATTTTAGATACATACTGAGTGAAGCATGATATTGACAAATAGTAGAATGACTTATTTTATATCTCATTGTTGTTCAGGTGCGCGCGGCGATTGCGCGGTCGGCCAACTTTGTGACGAGGGAGAATCTGGAGGAGAGCATTCTCAAGGTGAGGAGAGGATTATGAGATAGAAGGGATACGTAGACAGATAGAAACAGTAAAACTACGGGCGAGTAATCGCCTGCTGGTTTGGTGCCACATCAAGCTACTAGGTAACGAATTAATGGAGAAAATGCCGATCTCGTCCTTTCATCGGTCTCTAACGACTAGTAATAATTATTTCAGTACCAAATAAATACACCGCCACGTTTAGAGTGAGCAGTAGTCGAAGGTGTTCTATGAAATATTTTTTTATCGTCTTTCAGGCACTCGAGTCGCCTATCGTATACGACTTCGCGATCGATCGATCGGGCAAGAAGTACGTCGAGGAGGCGCCCGTCAAGTATCAGGTACGGTAGAACGATATTATCGATTTGAGAGTTACCGTGTTTACCAATTTCCACCTCAGGAGGGCACACCGACTCGCCAGAAGGGACGACTGTACGAGAAGACACTTGGTCCTTTCAAGGCGGCCGATGCAGAGAAGACTACGGTAGTCTAAGAGAAGTATCGATCGGTTAAGGTAGCCGATGATTGTTGATCAGCAAAATTGATGCAGATTGAATCGTAGGAAAAGTTTCTCTTGTTGGTTATGAGTGACTGTTATCTAATCGTTCTTTCGTTAGTTTACTCTTCCCCTCCCCTCCTCTCTCAATTGTAGTTTGTAGTCTAGGATTGTTACCCTGTTTGCTATTGTCCTCGCCTGTTTTTGTCTCTCCACCTCCAATTATTGCTGAGTTCTTTATCGATTTTCTGTTATCAGTTGTAGATAGGATCTCGTACCGGGTGTGATTTTTGTGCACTGATCCTGAGATGAAATGATTTTTTTACAACGATGGTATGCGAAGTGTGCTCCTGTAGAATGGTTTGAGAGCCAAATGGAAAGTATCGGATGGGCACCTTTGGGTAGTGTCGTTTTATTTATGATGAAGGGTTGAGTGAAGGCGGTTGATCTACCCACTGTCCCCCTATGATGGTACGATTTGGAACGTCCGTTTAGGAACTAAAAAAAAAAAAATCCAAGTGATATTTAGAGTACTTTTCATAACAGTTAGAAACTTGTGTATCTCCAAAAATACGGCAGTTCCAAAGCGTGCCAACACCGATAGCCCCATAACCGGAATTGCTCAATTCAGAATGCGAACTTACGTGGCGGAGGTGGGCGAGATAGTGCGGGCGCAGAGGAGAGACGAGGAGGCGGTGCAGCAACTGGAGGGACGACTGAGCAGCATACTCAATCAGGTCAGAGAGAGAGGGTTACGGTAGGTTCGGTGGGTCGAATTCGCGAGCAGATTCGTGAATCAAGAAGGGATCCTGACGATTTTGAGTTGGGGATCGACAATAATGGTTAACTGATGATGTAAATTAGTTGAAATATAGTAACGCCCGATTTTGGAGTTAAACTCTGTGGTTACGATAGTCTGACGAGTCAGATTCGTGATTGCAGGTGCTCAATCACCGTGAGTGGATGCGGGCGGTGCCGTATCTGGCGGCCGCCTCGAAGACAATGTACTATTCGGCCACGCTGCTGTCGGGTGAGAGATGATCAAATGATTTCGAACAAGCTGCACTTTAGTCTGCTCATTGAAACAAGAAAATGGAAGGCCTGAACGATGATTGTGCTGGGAAATCTAGTGGATGAAGGGAATTCGTCCAGAGTTGGTAGAAATATTTTATTCGTGCGAACTTTTCCCAAAACTGCAGACCAATGTTTCTCCACAATGCGATTTTCTGGGATAATATTTTTTGTAAGACTAATATCGGGTGTGCTAGTTGATTTAGATTAGAATTGTAGGAGAGTCTAACAAACTAAATAATATTAAACAAATGGGATTACTGTATACGGTGTGTAGATGCGCAACGGACAAAAATATTCATTAGATTTTTTATTCAAGCTCATTTTATTCAATTTTGAAATTACCTGTAATTGTTCCCCGGGAGGCTGGGATCGTGGAACAGCTCTTTCACAGTTCCCGTTTTCAAATTGTATCGATAGACGCCGGGGGAAGAAATCCATGCAGACGAGTCCTGTGCAAGCATTTTCGAAAAAATTTTTTTCAGTCCGTCTAAGTAGCCAGAACCTTAATTTATTGATTTACATACTTTGATAATAAAATGTTTAAAATGTTTAGAAAAAACTCATCCTCAATGCCATTCACTTCTATGCAATCTGCTGAGTAGGGATGGGGAAGGAAGAGTGAAAGGAAGGCCTTCCTCCCTCTCGCCATTGTGATTATGATAATGGGGGATGGAAAGGAAGAGTAGGCAAAACGGGTCGAACTCTTCCGGAAGAGTTGGAGGTCTTTCGGAAGAGTAGATGTTTCTACGGACTGTTTTAGGAGTAAAGGATTCATTTTACGGCGCAATTTGCATGAGCACAAATTTGACAGCGATGAGTCTATTTTGCATGCCGTGGCACCTCCATTCTTCCCCTCCTCCTCTCGTATCGCTAGAATCAAACTGAGATTAACTAAGTATATAATTTGATAAAAAAGAGCGGTTGACATACATTTCCGCGCCACCGGTGGGCTTGGCATGGAACATTGGACCCATGAAGGGGGTTAATGTCCCAAAGTAGGGTCGGTGTTGAATCATCGAACCCGAAGTGGCTTATGGCACTTAGTCAAAAGAGTCCCGCAACGATAGAATAACTAGGTAATCAATCCTATCGTAACCCAAAAGCATGTAATTTTAGGAAATTTGCCCGGGATGAGTTGCATGACGCAGACCTTGATTGTGAGTAGTCATCACCGGAGTGGGGATACCGTATCCCATTTAGAGTACTCCCGGCTACAATAAAAGACTGATATGTAACATGTCACAGGATTTTACAACAGCAAACTAAAACACTAGATGGGGTAAGCCGGTAAGCCAGTTGCAACGCGGGATTTCGTAACCCAATCTTTCCCAAGGCATCTAAGGCATGTTGCCTTTCGCAATCATAGATGATACCAATTTACCGCACCAGGGTGCATGACATCGTTGGCCTCGGTGGTTATCGAACTTGTGACCCCTCGAATGAGTAGCGCATGCTTATAACACACTGACAATGCCTACTCGAGAACTACCTTCTTTAAAAAATCCCAAGACGATGTCTTCAATTCAGAAATCCGGGATACGGTAGATCTATTGTAGCCGGCAGTACAGTATATGAGATACAGTTTCCCCTTCTGGAAAAGAGTTCTCAAGCTCTGCCACATGCAACCTATCCCCCTGTCAATTTGCTAAATATCATATTTCAGGCAACGGAAGGATTAATTATGGTAGTAGTCTTTGTTGTGGGCAGTTACAGTATGTCTTTTTGAATTCGACCGAGTCGACCCCAACCCGATTCGGGCCAATAACCCCCTTTTAGGGTACGTGTTTACCAATATTTCGCATTTCTTACGAAATCGCGAAAAAAATGGGCTAGTATCTTCGTAGCACAGTATTATTCTGATGTGCCGTGTAAAGTGAAATAATGTTAAATATAAGATCTAGCATTATTTGTAAAAATTGTAAAAAAATAAAAATTCTAGAGGTTTTCAAATTCTTACTCTTCCGGAAGAGTGACGACTCTTCCGGAAGAGTTGGCACTCTTGCGGAAGAGTGAAGGTCAATTAGCATGCGCCTCTCTCACTCTTCCCTCTTCCTTCCCCATCCCTACTGCTGAGTATGCTCCGTTTTTGTAGGGGTTTTCTTTCAGGGATCCTGCACTGAGTTTCAAGTAGATGAGTCGTACGCGTATTTTTGGCGTGTTGACAGCGTGATCCGAGCCCACATCATAGGTGGGCAACACTTATCCGAGCTTTTTTGCGCAGTGTTCCCGAACTAAGTTAGTCAATTGCGGGGTGCCCCCCCCAAAAATTCTAATCATTTTTCTTCCTCGAATTTTACTGTTCTAAGTTTTGCACAGTGCTCCCGAAAAATCCGACTCCCATTTGCACAGGGCCCCTGCACTCTCGTGCCCACGTATGGCCCACATACACAATGATGTCCGTCCATTTTGCGCCATTGTTCAATGCTTCAGAGCTATTTCCGTTGACTAGATTGGAAAATTGAGATTCGTAAGAAGACAAGTCGTCTCGGTGGTGAGTTTGCAGGAATTTCTTATCATTTTGTCAACATAATAGTTGTCATATGTTGGTCCATCCGATGGGTCAAATAGGTCTTCGCGTGCGAAGATAGGCACTTCTGCACTTTGCATGTAAACTGGATTAACGTAGCGAGAGAGTGCAGGACAGACACATGAGGCCTCTGTCGACATCCCCCACCCTATGCTAATTGCGAACTTGCGAAAAACCCATTTGACCTATGGTCCATCGATACGCCCATCAGCATTTGTTTGTACTACAGAAAAGGCAGTTGGGATCAAACGCTAGTCTATCAATTCATATCCTGGAATGCGTTCTTTTAAAAAAAATTTATGCGCTGGAATGTGCGAACAAAAGTGGATGAAAAGTCATGGAAAAATCTTACCGCAGCTAGAGGAAAGATGTGCGCGTGCCTAGTTTTTTTGGGGGGCGTGAAAAAGAAAAAAAAGGCATGTGAAACACGGTGCAAATTTTCTTCTGGTCGTATGTGCACGGAAGCTCCGTGTAAGAGGATGTGATACGAAAAATGGAGACGAGAAGAAAAGGAACCGCCCAGTGGAGGCGCATTATGGCGTGAATGAGTGGAGGGGGGGGGAAGAGGGAATTGGGAAGAGTTGAGAATGCAAAGCGATTGATTATGGGTTGTAAATTTTGCATATGCCTTTGTCTTTTTTAGAAAATTTCAGATTTACTTCTTGCGAAAGAGAAACGCATTGAAGTGAATTTCATTTTTTTTAAATTTTACTTTTTAATTAATAATTTAAAATTATCGATTGTAGGATCGCAGACGCTGGGCGAGGAGTACATGCGGGTGATGGAGAGTGCGGCGCCCCATCCATCCACGCCCCATTGGATGAGGAGAGCACTATTCGTCGCTCTCCACGTATACGCACCGATATTCGTCGATCGAGCACTGGCGAGGTACGGTAGATCCTGATCAGGATACGGCAGAGATAGGGGCTGAAATGTGTGAGCCTCCACCATTCCAGCGGCTACTGTAGTTAGCAAAGTGGGGTACGGTAGAGCAGGCAAGGGGTACGGTAGAGATGAGAGATTTCAGCGGCTGCTGTAGTGAGGCACGGTAGAGAATTGATTGCGGTAGAACGGAAGTTACGATTGCTGGTACTTGTATCATAGTAGATAGAGCGATGAAGTACGTTAGTTCATACGTGATTCGGTATCCGAAACTAAATTGAATCGGTACTATAAATGTGTTGCGACTTTGGCAGGACCAACGGTATTTCTGGAAATGCACTCTAGATCAGTCGGGCATACGGTAGTTCATTGTGGTTACGGTATCTGGATCATTTGAAGGGCGGAGCGTCTGCTGCAGTCGCCCGACACACAGACATTCATGGGCGTCGACATACGGAAGAATCGTGTGGCGACGGCGACGTTTACAAGGATCGTCCACTGGCTACGGTAGGCACACAATAATACTTGTAGAGAACGGTAGGAGCAATATTTATTAGCACCTCAACACTGCTAGTAATAAGGGTTTAACTAATTCCTCGAAGTGCTCAGAGAAGGAACACCTTGTACAATTCATATTGTGGATTTTATGGCTATAGAGTAACACAAAAGAGGCGGGTGCAAAGTGAAATTACGTAGTGCTTGTCGTCCCCGAGTGATCTTGGTGATCATCCAATAAATCTTTCCCCTTCAATATTTCTTGGGAATCTATTATTGAAAATTGGTTTGGACCCCCCCCCCCCCCTCCCCTTTGTGTTTTCTTGCTGCTCTGTATAAGAAAATCCAATTCGACCACGTCTACGGCCATCCGTTTCTTGCTCCTCCCCATTCTCAGTTAATTTTGTTGTTTGCGATCCTTTGACGGAGTAAGGTATCAATGAATGAATCCTCCCCTCTTCCAGTCACTCGTTCTCCTCCTCTCTCGCCCGTATCCACATGGCCACCTTCTACATCTTCGGTGCCTACTACCAGCTGTCGCGGCGCGTCGCCGGCATCCGATTTGTCTCCTTCTCCCCCAGCTCCGATCTCAAGGTGAACAGCGTGGATTACGGTAGGAGTACGGTAGCGGACAGTAAGCTCGAACGAAATGGAATGGGGGTACGGCAGTATTGAACCGGACCACGCCGGACACGGATTACATTCGAGATCCTTCTTACGATGAAGTGTATGTGTCTGGAGTGAAACGCGAATTTACGAGGTGATCTGACGATGAGAGAATTTTTTTTTTTTTTAGTTGAGACGTGTTCGTTTAGAAGCAACAAATGCGATAATAGCAATATAAGTTGATCGGCAAGTATCTAAAGATACTATCCATTAATCGAGTGAAATGTGTTATCGCTGGGTTTGTCTGGAGGTATGAAACCATGGGATTGTGTGTTCCTCCACTACCTAGGGAATCAAAATGTCTGTCTGTCTGTCTGTCTGTTTTTTTTTATTTCCGTACGCGTGACAGACATTTTTTTCGCATTTTCCTTATAAATCGCTTCAAAATCGCGCTATCTTCCCAGATCCTTTTGCATATGATAACTAACCAGAATTACTTTCAAATTTTACAAAATTTAATTAGCCAAATCCATAGCCAAGTGGGTTACGCGCTTCGCCAGCAATCCGGCACCCCCAGGTTCGACCCCCGCCGCGGGCAAACCTTTTGCCGCATTTTTCGCAAGTGCCAGAAACCGTTCCAGCACGTTTTTGAGTACCGTGAAACACGTTTTCACCTGTTTTGCCGAGTTTTAACCACTTGAAAGACGTTTTCATTTTTTCGCTATAAATCACTTCAAACTCAATCAATCTTCTCAGTTCCTTCTGCATATGATGACCCATCTGAAAACATTTCAAATTTTATAAAATTAATTTAACCAAATCCATAGCCAAGTGGGTTACGCGCTTGACTATCTATCCGAGACCCCCAGGTTCGAACCCCGCCGCGGGCAAATCTTTTGCCGCCTTTTTCGCAAATGCCAGAAGCCGTCCTAACACGTTTTTGAGTAGCGTGAAAAACGTTTTCACCTGTTTTGCCGAGTTTGAACGTGAAAAATCAAAATTTCAAATTTTCTCCAAACGCACCGGTGAGTGTCGGGGATCACAGGAAAATTGTTTTGAGATGTCAGAAACGTGTCTGAACGTGTTCTAACACGGTTTATCGTTGAAAATCGAAAATTTCGAAAAGTTTCTAATTGATTCGCAGAGCGCGGGGGATCACTGGAAAAGTGTTTTGCGATGTCGAAAACGTGTTGGAACACGTCAGGGAAATCAACACGCGGTATCCTGCGTTTCCGTTGAGAAAGCCTCACGAGCCTTTTGCAACGGAATAATCCAGTACTCTTTCTAGAGATTAACATTCCCTAGCATACTAAACTCCCCCTGGACTGTCCTTGGAGCCGGCTATCGAGTCCACCTCCCTGGATCGAACCTGAAACAGGCTGCCGAGGATCCCCTGGACCGAACCTGAAGTCGGCTACCGAGCTCCCCCTGAACCGAACCTGAAGCCGGCTATCGAACTCTCCCTGGACTGAACCTTCACCTATAACTATGCATAGAGCGTAGTGTATTTAACCTCAACACATCCCGGCTAGTTTTAGAGACACTCAAGAATGTTTTACATGTGAAGGTGCATCCACATTGTTCTATAGTAACGAAAACGAATTAAGTAAATATTTCACGAATACCTGGCAGGCGCTGCGCGTCTATCGCTGGCTGGGGTACGTGACGCTGGCCGAATGCGCCCTGTCCACTCTACTATGGGCTGCGGCTGAGACCGCAAAGCAGGAGGAGAGGCGAGCCGAGAGGAAGAAGGGAAAGGGGAAGAGGGAGGAAGAGGAGGAGGACAGGGACGAGGAGAATGACAAGGTACGGTAGACGGGTAGAATAATCGATTGACGGCATACGGTATTACAGTACCCGGCGTGCGCGGTGTGCGCGTCGTCGCGGCCGCCCGCCTGCCCGCCGTGCGGCCACGTCGCCTGCTGGACGTGCCTCGCGCAGATAGCGACTACGGTAGGCCGATATTTACTAATTTGACGAAGCCTGTCATAATTTCTACAGCGTGTACGAGGCCGACATTTCCCAATGTTTGATTGCAGGACGACAGTCCTCGTTGTCCACACTGCCGATCGCCCTTCAAGCCGCAGCAGCTCGTACCCCTACTCAATTTGTAATTTTTAACTTGTAAAATATTTGTAGCTTATAGCTCATATTGTACTTGTAGTTTGCACACATTCCGGAATGCGATTATCAATACAAATTGTACATATCAGAATAAGTAATTGCCATACAATGATTCGTGATAAAGAGTGATCTACCTCAATTATTGTGGGATTCATTGGAGAGGTATCGTAGCCCTCGTATGTATATGAATCAATTAATCAAACTGATCTATGATCACTGTTGTTCAGGTAGAATGGGTTGTAGGCTAGCAGCCAGGAGAGCTACCGTAATCGCCTCTCGGCTAGCGTCGACTGAGGCGTCAGGTGTGACTACGGTAAGAATGGATTAAATTATTGACTGTTCCATTATGTTTCAGTGTTTACGGTAGTCACTTATAGTATGTCCAATCGATTGGTCTTGAGATACTGCATATGTGGAGGGATTACGATAGTCGCCTACAGTATGCCATTCACCTTCAGGCATCATGGGTCGACCGTCTCAAGTTCTGGAAGAAATGAGTCGTCGATGCAATTCTCTACAAGGCTCTTCTCACTGATTTATTGCCTCCGAGCATCGCTCAATTCGTCGTTTATCTCTGTGAGGTACTGTAGCGAAAATGAGATTATTTATTTTTCGGAACCAAAAATCTTCTAGAACGCTGAACTCTGTTTTGGTCCTTCAATTGCATAGTGATGACGAAATCTCCACTAAATTCTTATTCAGGTGGATCTTCTATGTGCTCAAACGCCCGTTGTTGAATATGAATTGGAAGGAGGCGAGGAATTATTGGAGAGTCAGAGAACAAAGGGAGGAAAAACTACGAAGAAGTGAGTGGAGAGAGTGGAGATAGAGAAGAGGGATCAGATTATTCTAGAGTTGAAAATAGATAAGTACTCTATGAACGTGAATGCGCAATGTCAAACGGAAGAACAAAACTTGTACGTTTCGCATTTTCTTATCAATTTATCAATTAGAGCGCAAGATCTCGAGGAAATGCTGCCTATTCTTGTTTGATGTGTCAGTGCGACACTCACTCACCTAGTGGGCAAAAAATGTTAAAAAAAAAGATCACTCCGCAAAAAAGAATAGTTTTGTTTCCAAACATACTCCGAGCTAAATTGCAGAATCTGTAATATTCGATTGTTATTCTACGTAAACGGGTAAAATTAGAGCGGATGCTCTGATCATTCTTTTGATACAATCATGAAGCGGAAATTCAGTGGGGAATTGGTTTCTTTTTTTCTACTTTCATGAAAGAAATCAACCTGCAAGTAATAATTCTTCTTTTCGTCTATGAATATTGTAACACTAAATACGCATCCGGTTTTTAATCCAATTTGCAGGCTCAACCAACTTTTCACTTAAATCAAATGAAATCGATCAATTAACAATTAATCAATCAATAATTTGCAGTGATCCCTCGCTCGTCGATTCAAATTCCGATCTTCTGGCTGATTTCGAGGCCGAAATTGCACAAAAAGGAGGAAAAAATGGAAGAAAGAAGACGACAAAAGAGGAAATGAAAGAATTGAGATAAATGAAAGAAGATAGAGGAGATAATGAAGAGGAACCACCAATTACTCCCGAGGTGAGGGGAGGAGAGAGGGGATGGAGTAGGGATGACGTAATATTGTAATGAAATTGACCGACATCAAGCGAGATGTATTGCACATCTCTGTGATAAATGTTTCATAGCCATAGAGAAGGAGGTACGATAGAATGGATCGATATGCTGAGTTCGGTAGATAAGGAGGGAGTACGGCAGTTGATATTGATTGATTGCAGAGTGATGATGAAAGAAAGGAGATGGAAATGATGAGATAGGAAATGAATAATGAGAGAAATGAGAAGAAGAAGGATGAAGAGGAGGAGGAGAGACCAGAGTCAGTCAGAGTAAGAGGGATACTGTAAGGGGAAGGGTGAGAAGGGCATGGAGGACTAGTCAACCACTAGTAAAGTGCCCACAACTGTATCACCAGTTAAAGTTTCTGATGTGGCGAAAATTTCCACTCTTACAATTAGTTTACTAGTGGATTTTACCAGTAGGTTACAAGTGGTGGGCACTTTCTTAGTGGTATAACAGCATACAAGTAGATTACCAGTAGACATTACTAGTGGTTAGCCTACTAGTAATCTGCTCGTATGGAACTATATACTCGAGTCGGTACCGCGGTAGAAGTGTGACTCAGAACGGGAGTATGTTTCTCTCCCCCCAAAGAGTTATTAGTCCTGAGGGGAGGATCTCCTCCCCCCTCCTAAGTGAGGGTGACACTAGTTCATAAACATATTCGATCGACTGATCTTTGATCTTTGAGCTGCTCAGCGGCGTCTGCAACGTGGCTGCGTTGCTGCTGGCAGCTGGCATCGATCCGTCGACTACCGTACTCTTCCAGATGGCTACGATACCTGAGGTGGAATATTGAATGATTGAATCGGAATTCAAAACATTGCAAGAGAGTGGTAGAACCAGACGAGAATCTAAAATTAACTAATCGCATGAAATCTTTTTTCGACTTTTCCTTCACTATTTAACGGAGGATCACCTGGTTTCACAGGTATTCAATCGATATTTTAACGATAGTGTTGCAGATCTCGCAGCTGAGCTGGATCCTCGGCTCTCTCCAGACTGTCTCCAAGCTGCAGCGACTGCCGCAGTACAAGGACAAGTCGACCAGGTGAGATCGATAATTTCTAGTCTACCGTAGTTTCTTACAGTATTAATGTATAGTACTATTGACTGTGTTCAATCGATACACACGTTGCCCTGTTGTAGTTTGTATATATTGGTAGGTGCAATACTGTTACAAGTAAACAACAGGAAGGGGTATGCAGCGAGAGAGTGTGTGGTGTGCTATCTCTACCGTCTCTCATTTGCCCACAATCTCTCGCATCGGGCCTTCCCATGTATGGCGAGTGATCCTCTCTTTCTCTCGATCAACTGGGGAAGGAGGAGAGAGAGAGTCGGATAGGTCAATCGCCCCTTGTCTCTCTATCGATCAATACTCTAGCAATTGGAACGCCGTTTTAACTTGTTCAAACCCGTCCGTTTCCTTCCGTTTCTTTCCAATTATCTTTGCAAGTCAAGTGAGGAGTTTGGTAGAATGAGGAGGGGGGGGTGTCACAATTGTGTGATGAAAAGTTGAAACAAATAAACATGCCAAACAATATTCATGGTTTCTTACAATACAGCTCGGGATGGTAGAGTTATCTAGAAAACAATAACGATAAATTTTGCAGGTGGATCGACGCCCGTGGGTATGATGGCGATGGGCATGAAGACTCCAGCCGTCCCCATGATTCCCATGACGCCCGAGCAGGTATACGGTAGATTACGGTATACGGTAGTTTCTGGATACGGTATACGATATCGATGATTACTGTAACGATGTGACTCGTTTAGGCGCACGTGCGGCGCATGGAGAAGGAGATTGATGACAAGAACCGACCGTTGACTGACGAGGAGCTGGACGTCCTCTTCCCGCCCGGATACAAGGTTTACTGTAGAGAGATGGGTGTAGAATGGACGATCTACTATCCATTGGTAGTTCTGTAGTTACCAATGGTTGTCTGCAGGTGCTGCCCCCTCCCGCCGGCTACATTCCGCTGCGCACGCCCGACCGCAAGCTGCGCGCGACGCCCACTCCCATCGGAGGTACGGTAGTTGGGAGAGTCATTGATTTATTACTCTTTCTTTTAAGAGACGATTAGTTACGATAATTGAAATAGTGGCATTGACGGTTTTGTTAGCCAATCTCTATTTAGTAACTAGGTATTAGCTTGACGGCCAATGGCTTTCTGTTTCGAGGATAGCGGCAACAACATAAGATTTTATGAACAGTGTTCTCTATCGTAACTAAAAATACTTTTCTGACTTCCATTCGATTTGGGGCTTCGAGTCGCCGATATGGTCGACAACGTAGAACTTGTTTTTTTTCATGGGCAGCTTTGTGGGAGGAAGAAATGGGCGCCAATCTTGCACTCAATTATATATTCGTTTCCCAGGAGACCCAACAGAGGAGCGCCCGCCTGCTCACGTCTTCGCTGAAGTGGTTGTAGTGAGCGCGGTTGGAAAGGTACGAATGATGAGATGGTCTGATATTACGTAGGCATGACGACACCGATTTTGAGGCATTAGTGAAAGATATAACGGAGTGTTATTGCATAGGCATGACGTCATATATGGATGGTAGGGATTGATTGAAGGTTGTTTTTTTTTCGGTGTTTGACCATGATGGGATGCTGTAGTCAAGACGGTATGTATGTGAAGTGTGCCCAATCTACTGTAGACTATTTCAATTGTAGAGAAAGTGATTTGAACGGCACCTTTGAAACAGTAAATATATTTTCTTCTAGGTGCGTGCGAGCAGAGGCGGACGCGCGCAGCGGCAGTCGGAGCCGATTCCTTTTGGGCTGCGAGGTTAATTATTGCGACCTTTTGACTGTTTAATAGACGTTGAATGTCATAATTAAAAGGGATAGGAATACCATTGACATTAATGTGAACCCCTTTTAGGCGGAGAGCGAGACGGCACTGTAAGCGGTCGCGGCGGAGGACCGGTACCGTGTTTTTTCTTCTTACATTACCTGCTCTCTCGTGTTGAAAAAGTGGGCGAGCCATAGGCAAAATGTCACTGTATGTTTTGAGCAATTGAAAAAGCACAATATCACCAGGCGTTTTCTACCTAACATTTTTTGCGTTATTTTTTTCTGTATTATCTTATGGGATGACAAATATTTTTTTGATTACTTCACCACACCATCTTCTCCCTAATATTGCGTCGTGCAGGGAGCTCGTGCAGCGAGAAGAACTGCGACTGAGGAGGAATTCGCACGCCGCCGGAAGCAGACGCGTGATGAAGTAAGACGATGTGTTTTATTTATCAAACACTACAGGGGTAAATTGGCATGCCTCTGCGGCCATCCAGGAATGAGATATATCCTCAGGGGAGGGACGCTAGAAGGGGAGGAACAGTCGCTAATCCGATGTATAGCTAGATCTCAATTTGGTGCACAAATCACGAGTGAAATGGAGAGAAGGGACCTGTTGATTAGGAGCTACAATTCCAAGTGATTGGGAGGGGGGGGAGAGTTAGAACTAATAAATGGTTTCATTTTCAAAGAAAAAACACTTGGGTTCTATAATTATTATTTGCAATTGTAGGTGGCTGATACCCTCCTCTCGATGTAGTGGGCGTCGTCTGCGGTGTATTGGCGTTCTTCAAGGTGCTCTTCGATCGAGGACTTGGCTTCAATCCGACCGCCTCCATGACTCCCTCCATCACTGTCGGTTTATTTTCTTTTGGTGCCTTAATTGTTTCACTTTCGTTGTATGCCCTGCTTCGAGGCGTGCTCATTGATTGGATTGTGGGGCTTTGACTGGGATACTGTTCATGCTGCTCAACCCAGAGTCTGCCACATTGATTGGTCCCAATAATATGTTTAGTTCCTTAGTATGGCCTCCCCATCTATATTATTATTATTGCTGTAGATTACGGTCTGATCTTTTCATTTCCTCTTTTCATTTCATCATTCCCCAATTATTCGTATATTTTGATTTAATGCCTTGCATAAATACCGGATCCTGCCTGAGAGAATACTGGATATTCCAAATTGCAGTCGACCTTCTGTTCTGTGATGTTCAATCACTTTCAATCGCTTCGTCGACCATTCGAAATCGTCAATCTCGACCCTGCAGCTGAGACATTCAACTACACTCCCAGTGTTGGTACGGTACTCATTGGACAGATGATCGAGAACTGGCGAAACGACGGTGTTCAAGTTCCAATTGATCGTACGCTGACGGAAGTACCGTAGTCCGAACTTGATTGATCTTTGATCTCTGCAGACATTCGTGATTTGATCTCTGTGGATGATGTACTCTAGGACGAGGATATCATCATGGGACCCAATGGAGAACTCGTATTCTGTATGGTGTTAGTGGGGGTTGCGGTAGTAGTACGGTATTTCTCTGATTACAAAATAATCATACTGTATCGATTGCTTATTAATATTATCTAAGTTATAAATTATCAATCGATAAATTGCAGGTACATTTCTCAGAATATGGAGTGGATTCGTGATCAATTGACAGACGGCGACGATGCTTATGTGATAGTTGACTGTCCCGTAAATTCGAGTTGTACTCCCATCTACCGGTGAGACGAGATTACTTACAGTACTTGAATGATTTGAATAACGCTTCTGGTGGTAGGATTATCGGTGATCTATTGATTAGACAGTCTTCATTCGAGATATTTGACAAGCCCAAGATTCTTGGAAATAGTGGTATGCCACGTGATTCTTGGTTTCGGGTGCAGTGTATAAACATAATCTGTGCTCTTGCTATGGTAGATCTGAAATAGTTTTTTGGGAGGGTGACAATTCGGCAACCGATAATTATGGCAACGGCTCATAACTTTGCTCACCTTGAGGAACATGTATGAAATTCTAATCGACGATTGAAAATATCACACAACGTCGCGATTTTAGTTTAGTGTAGTCATTATCTATACAGTCTCTCCTGTGCAATTATTGGATTTTGGGCGCGGATTCATTTGCCCAACACAATACTTTTATCCAGATCATGAAAAAGAAATCGTGACGACATTCAAATCGTGGGACTATAATGTGCGCACACTCTTCATGATCGACGCCCATTTCGTGCTCGAACCTGAGAAGTGAGTGAGATTACGGTAGTGTTATTGAATATTCGATGCACAGTAAAAATTTGTGTTTTTCGGCTTCACGTATAGCCCTCTCTTAGTTGCAAATGTGCTTGAATAAGTTAACATTATGTGTTGTTGAGATAATGAATTGTATGATCTACATTAGCGATGACGCCATACTGTGGAATATATAATGAATTACTAGTTGTATATGAATGACCCTGAGGTGGATTTGAGATTTAATTTTACTGGATTCCAAATGTGTTGGAATTAGATCGATTCCTCCAGATGGCGATAGATCAAAGATCAAAGGTCAATTCTCCTCTCTCTGTTCAGATTAATTGCGGGTGCACCTACTGCACTTTCTTCGATGGTTTCACTCGAGACTTCGGTCGTCAATGTACTCACTAAAATGGATCAATTGTCGAGAGAAAATAGGAAGGAAGTCGAGGTTAGATAAGGGAGAAATTAGAAGGATAAGAGTCACTGCGTTGGATGGTTTTCCTCATGATTAATATTACAATTGAATCGTTGAACAATTCGACAATGCACATTAAGAGCAGAAACGAGATAGTGGCGAAATCGTGTTTCATGGAGCCTTTTACTCTTAACTCGGCGAGTTGCACTGGTAACTTGGAGGCAGATTTTGTGATATAAATGCGAAGCAACATTGGATAAATAATAAAAACATCTCTTCTGACAGGACATGCTGGAGTCAGATCGTTATTGGTGGATGGAGTAAACGACGGACCGTGGAATGAGAAACACGCAGCACTCACGAGAGCTATTGCTACGGTGAGTGAGAGAAGGGGTGCGGTAGGATACGGTAGAGGAATATCGATTGATGAATTGTGAGTGATGGCTGGGGATGGAATTCGAAACTACGGTAATATCGGTTGATACTTTGTTAAAGGAGTGTATTATTCGTCAATCACAGTCTTGAACCTGAACTATTTTTGAGTAGCCTGTGAAACGCTATTTCAGCAAGTTCGAGTATATGACTTTCTTAGCTCTTGAGATCAAGGATGATTTTTTCCAGGTTCTGGATGACTATTCGATGTTCCGTATGGTTGCATTGGACAATATTGACGAGGAGAGCATCGAAAATCTCCTTCTTATGATTGACACTACGATTCAGTGAGGAAATTTGAATTTCGCGCCAAATTACATCGAAAAATAGTTCCTCTGTCGAAACACATAGCCTGTATGACATAATAGTTCTCAGGGATCTTAGTTAGACCCAGGAGCATCCGAAAGTGAAGAAAAAAGACAGAAGTCGAAAAGTTGGTCTGTGCCGGGCATAGGCCAGCCAAGGGGTGCGCATTAGTGTTGACCACTCGAAATAGCCTGCCTATGTTCGAGAACAAAGGAAGATTAACAAAAAAAAGAAAACTGTTCCGAAACAAAGTCGAAACGCTTTGTTATTTTTTTTCAACTTTTCCAGTGGTCAACACTAGTGCGCATGCGAAATGAGTGGCGAACAAGGGGGGGGGACGAGGCAAGAGGGGTTAGGGGGTAGATCACTGGGGATACAAGACCAAGTATCGAGATTACTGCAGCTAGAGACAAACGTGCTCGTAGGTAATTCGACTCGGCGTCGGACAAGGATTATTGTGGGCCGTGTGACAAGTGCCCCTACCCCCTAACAGACCCACTAGTCCAAGAACCGTTCTCCGTTCCGAGTATTTTTTTCGCGCAAATGTAATTTCTTGTCCCTGGGAAGGGTCCGAGAAAGGCTTTCTATTTTGGCAGATCAAAGGCTCTACTTTATTGCACAATAGTGAATATTAATATCCATTAAACAATTACATTAACATTCCATTTACTGAAACATCGTTTGGCTGTTCCTCTCTCATTCTAAATTCATAGATTTTCTGGTCTTCTTCCGTATTAGCAATGAATTATTTCGCTCGTAGGTTTGGACGAATAGAAAGTCAGTTTGCAGAAGCGCCAGATCAGTGCCTGTTAATATTTTTGTGACCTTTCTTTGAAAGTTAAATACCGTCGACACACCGTAATGAAATAGATATGCATTGGCAGCGTTACGACAAGAAGGGCGTATGGCAGAGTATTATCAGTATCGACCATAACGTCTGCGATTGCGACTGTAATGAACATTTTTTTTTTATTTACATGGTTGACAAATTGGTCATTTGCTGTTTTATCTTCCGCTATTTCTGCATGATGATTGTACTTGGGTTATGAACTGCATAGAATATCACCTTTAAAAACCCGCCACAGTCCAGAAATCCAATGGAAGAGAGCGGCGTGTGCAGAAATAAGCAGAATGCTGCCATTATTTTCGATATTATCGTTATCATTACTATCGCGGACCACTTTTCCATCGCTGAACGTGCCAATTACCTGGTTAGGAATGTGAGAACGGGCCTGGAGATTAGCCAGATAGACTTCTTTGGATTACTGGATGGTGTTTGGCACCTTTCAAGCCAATGTCGAGGGCACTGGAATTGTGTAGCAATGCAATTTGTAGGAATATTATTTTGAGAATCATACTTTATATGGGTGAGGAGGACTTGCGAATTCCATCTTGTCATGACAACGAAAAATGAAAGCGTAAAGAAGTGACGTTTGTAGCGCAAAAAAGTAAATGTCTCCTGGGAAAATGCGTAAAAAAAGCACGATGGTCTTGTTTAGTAATCGGTACCAAAATAATGTTTGCCCTTCCTCCTTCAAAGCCCAAGAAAGAAAGAACTCACCTGCGTCAATAAATTTGCGGGATATTGCTTGATAAGATACGACACCAGATAGGAGCCATTCAATGATTGTTCTGAACCAGTATTTTGATTTTTATTGTTTTGATTTAGTGAAACGTACATGATCCAAAGCTGAATATTTTCGGCTGAGAATACGTGGGATAGACAGATCAATACGTTCGTGAAGGTTATTTCCTCTATTAGGAAAATATCGGCACCTTTGATCTTTCCCCCATTGGTTGGGGCAAAAACACAAGAGAGTGGACCGGGGAGTGGTTAGGGGTCAAATGGTGCGAGATATTACTCCTCTTGGAAGAGAGTGAGGGGAAGCTAAGAGGGGGCATTGAGGGGAAACTACTTCTAGAGGTACACTCTCCAGTTGACACCATTCTAAATGCATGAAAATCTATCGTTGCCTGACCATCTCTATCCTCGCCCCTTTGCGAAAACAAGAGGATCACATGATTCTAAACCTACAGATCCGGGTTGAAGCGAGAGAGTATGCTAAAGTGAGAGAGTCCCTCTCGATTTCACCAACTCTCTCACTCTTTGGAGTCCTTTCTGTAAGATAGACCGGCATGTGGAATGATGTGGGATCGGAGAAGTTTAACAATTGTAGGACGGTATACCTCGATGAATTCAATTCAATATTGATCACGTCAGACGGTAATTTCAGGTGAGGATGTGGTTTCAGGTCGGGATCATTCTTCTCAGTATGGACGGAACATTTTGGCTGGGGTCCGGGTAGAGCATCGCACAGCGTTTCATGTGTATGTGGACAGTAGACCTAGGAAAATCCCCGTTTGAACTTATCTTGCGCACCAGACCACTGATATAGGAAGGATTCTCGATGAGAGCGCCCATGTACGGTAATTGCAGCACTATTGATCGATCGCGTGCCGCTTATATAGAGTATTGAGAAAGCGGTCTTGATGCGAGCCGGGTTTGACGATGGAGGCGAGAAGCGACGTGTTGCCCCGCCCCCCTCGCATGATTGATCTCGTTTCTCCCCGCCCGCTCGCTTGACTGCGGCACAGAGACATCTCTTCTTCTCTGCACCGCTCGAAGGGGGGGGGGAGAGACCTGTCCACCCCGTCTCGGGTAACGCGCGTCCTCCCGATATAAAATGGCCCGTTCTTTAACTTCGCCGCCTGGCCCTCTCTCTTCTGCGGACGCTCTCTAGCTTTTGACTAGCCGTCTAGCATTATGTCCGCTCTCGAAATGCTGTGCGACGAGAGTGGGGCGAGAGACTTTGCGAAAAGGAGAGGGTCAGACAGTGAGAGCCTTTTTTTTCGCACGGTGCGGTAGGATGACTACACCTAGATATCCTCCCAGCAGCCTTCCAGCTCGCTGTGATCTTACAATCAGACGAAAGAGGTCACTTTATAACACAACATTAAACGTCATTTTAACTTTTACATGTACTATTAATTAACAGACACATCCTTTGGCTGATCCTCTCTCATTCTAAATTCATAGATTTTCTGGTCTTCTTCCGTATTAGCAATTAATTATTTCGCTCGTAGGTTTGGACGCATAGAATGGCAATTTGGAGAAGCACCAGATCAATTCCTGTGAATATTAATGTGATCTTTCTTTGAAAATTAAATACCGCCGACATACCGTAAAGAAATAAATATGCGCTAGCAGGGTTACGGCAAGAAGGGCATATGTCATAGTATTATCAGTATCGACCATAACATCTGCGATTGCGACTGCAACGAACACTTCTTTTCATTTACATGGTTCGCAAATTGGTTATTTGTTGTTTCATCTTCCGAGATTGCTGCATGATTTGTGTACTTGGGTTATGAACTGCATAGAATATCACCTTTGAAAAAACGCCACAGTCCAGAAATCCAATGGAAGAGAGCGGCGAGAACAGAGACCAGCAGAATGCTGCCATTATTTTCGATATTATCGTTATCATTACTATCGCGGGCCACTTTTCCATCGCTGAACGTGCCAATTACCTGGTTAGGAATGTGAGAACGGGCCTGGAGATTAGCCAAATCGATTTCTTTGGATTACTGGATGGTGTTTGGCACCTTTCAAGCCAATGTCGAGGGCACTGGAATTGTGTAGCAATGCAATTTGTAGGATTATTATTTTGAGAATCATACTTTATATCGGTGAGGATGACTGGCTGATGATTGCTTGAGATGCCGAAGAAAAATTATACAGTACATAATTTGCGATTGTACCGCGAAAGAGATAATGTCTCCTGGGAAAATGCGTATTATGATGGCCTTATTTTGTAATCGGTACCAAAATAGTCTTTATCTTTTCTCATTCAAAGTCCAAAAAAAGAACTCACCTGCGTCTATAAATTTGCGGGATATTGCTTGATAAGATACGACACCAGATAGGAGCCATTCAATGATTGTTCTGAACCAGTATTTTGATTTTTATTGTTTTGATTTAGTGAAACGTACATGATCCAAAGCTGAATATTTTCGGCTGAGAATACGTGGGATAGACAGATCATGGCTTTATTGAAGGTTTTTTTCCTCCATTGGGAAACTGTCGGCACCTTTGATCTTTCCCCCCATTGGTTGGGGCAAAAACACGAGAGAGTGGACCGGGGAGTGGTTAGGGGTCAACTGGTTCGAGATATTACTCCTCTTGGAAGAGAGTGAAGGGAAGCTAAGAGGGGGCATAGAAGGGAAGCTGCTTCCAGAGGCACACCCTCCAGCTGACACCATTCTAAATGCATGAAAATCTATCGTTGCCTGGCCATCTCTATCCTCGCCCCTTTGCGAAAACAAGAGGAATCGGGAAGGAAAAACAAGAGGAAGCTGCACAGGAATCGTTTGGACAAACGAGGCGAATTTTAACAATTCCTTTGCCAATTACCGATTCAATTGCAGGACAGTATACTTCGATGAATCCAACTCACTATTGATCACGTCAGACGGTAACGTCAGGTGAGGATGTGGTTTCAGGTCGGGATCATTCTTCTCAGTATGGACGGAACATTTTGGCTGGGGTCCGGGTAGAGCATCGCACAGCGTTTCATGTGTATGGGGACAGTGGACCTAGGAAAATCCCCGTTTGAATTTATCTTGCGCAACAGACCCCTGATATAGGTAGGGCCCACAACGTGGTCAGCGGAATTGACTGACTGGGGTTGAATGTAGTGTTAAAATGTGCCTACACCTCTCATTAAGACAAATCTTTTGGATTTAGGTCGATATCTTATCTTTGAACCGAGCTACACCTCCAAAACCACGCGCGGTTTGACTGTTGTGAGAGGGAGAGAAGACGCGACGAGAGGGGGGAGGGGCGGAGCCTATTCCCACATCTTTATACGGGCATAGCGCGCTTAATTGGAAATATTTTGATGGTATGCCAGAAGATAAGTAGTTAATGACGGTATGGAGAGTACAATAACGTCTCAAATTGGAGGATTGCACGTGCCAAAGCACGGACGGAGTGCAGGAGCATAGCGCGCAATTGCTGAGAGCAAGTATCTGCTCGCATAGCGCAGTGGGTTGAGCGTTTGCCTTGTGAACGGGTTGTCGCAGGTTCAATTCCCCTTTTGTGAAAACTAGTGCTATTTGCAGTAAAACGTAATGTTGATACTCTCGTACTCTTAAAATCCCCATTTTCACGCACTATTTTTGCAAACGAATGCACAATTCGGAGTCGCCGATTTTTATTTCTTTTTCTCTTGCAATATTCACAGAAAAATCAAGAGAATAGAATGCGGGTCTATCAAAAGTTGAGAGTTGATTGTTAAGCCCAATTTCGACGATTTCGAAATTAATTTTCACTTTTTCGATACCTCAACGTCATCTGCTCAACTCTGATATAGGCGCAATCGATTGCGCTCTCAAAGAGCTCCAAAACAAGCCATAATATGGCTCATAACGTTTCGAATTACGCTTGTGCACTCCAATTCTCATTTTTTGTCAAATCCGGGTGCCCGATAAGTGGGCGGACGTTGTGGACCCTAGATATAGGAAGGATTCTCGATGCGGGCACCCCATGTACGGTAATTGTAACACTTTTGATCGAGCGCGCGCCGCTTATATTGAGAAAGCGATTCTGACGCGAGCCGGGTTTGACGATGGAGGCGAGAAGCGACGTGTTGCCCCGCCCCCCTCGCATGATTGATCTCGTTTCTCCCCGCCCGCTCGCTTGACTGCGGCAGAGAGACAGCTCTGCGTCTCTGCACCGCTCGAAGGGGGAAGACCTGCCCAACTCGTCTCGGGTAACGCGCGTCCTCCCGATATAAAATGGCCCGTTCTTCCACTTCGCCGTCTGCCCCTCTCTCTCTCTCTCTCTTCGGCTGACGCTCTCTAGCTTTTGTCTAGCCTTCTAGCACTTATGTCCGCTCTCGAAATGCTGTGCGACGAGAGTGGGGAGAGAGACTTTGCCAAAAGTCGAGGGTCAGACAGTGAGAGACTTTCTTGGCACGGTGCGGTAGACGATTACACCTAGATATCCTCCCAGCAGCCTTCCAGCTCGCTGTGATCTTACAATCAGGCGAAATAGTTCACTTTATAACACAACATTAAACGTCATTTTAATTTTTACATGTACTATTAATTAACAGAAACATTGTTTGGCTGTTCATCTCTCATTCTAAATTCATAGATTTTCTGGTCTTCTTCCGTATTAGCAATGAAATATTTCGCTCGTAGGTTTGGACGAATAGAATGGCAATTTGGAGAAGCACCAGATCAGTGCCTGTTAATATTGATGTGATCTTTTTGTGAATGATATATACCACAGACATACCGTAATGGGATAGATAAGCATTAGCAGCGTTGCTGCAAGGAGGGCATATGGCAGAGTATTATCAGTATCGACCATAACATCTGCGATTGCGACTGTAATGAACACTTGTTTTGATTTACATGGTTGACAAATTGGTCATTTGCTGTTTTATCTTCCGCTATTTCTGCATGGTGTTTGTACTTGGGTTATGAACTGCATAGAAAATCACCTTTGAAAAAACGCCACAGTCCAGAGATCCAATGGAAGAGAGCGACGAGTGCAGAGACCAGCAGAATGCTGCCATTATTTTCGATATTATCGTTATCATTACTATCGCGGGCCACTTTTCCATCGCTGAACGTGCCAATTACCTGGTTAGGAATGTGAGAACGGTCCTTGAAATTAGCCAGATAGACTTCTTTGGATTACTGGATGGTGTTTGGCACCTTTCAAGCCAATGTCGAGGGCACTGGAATTGTGTAACAAAATTTTTTAGGATTATTATTTTGAGAATCATACTTTATATCGGTGAGGACTTGCCGATGATTGCTTGAAATGCCAACTAAAAATTATATAGTACATAATTTGCGATTGTACCGCGAAAGAGCAAATGTCTCCTGGGAAAATGCGTATTATGATGGCCTTATTTTGTAATCGGTACCAAAATAGTCTTTATCTTTTCTCATTCAAAGTCCAAAAAAAAAGAACTCACCTGCGTCTATAAATTTGCGGGATATTGCTTGATAAGATACGACACCAGACAGGAGCCATTCAATGATTGTTCTGAACCAGTATTTTGATTTTTATTGTATGATTTAGTGAAACGTACATGATCCAACGCTGAATTTTTTCGGCTGAGAATACGTGCGATAGACAGATCATGGCTTTCTTGAAGGTTTTTTCCTCCATTGGGAAAATATCGGCACCTTTGATCTTTCCCCCCATTGGTTGGGGCAAAAACACAAGAGAGTGGACCGGGGAGTGGTTAGGGGTCAAATGGTACGAGATATTACTCCTCTTGGAAGAGAGTGAGGGGAAGCTAAGAGGGGGCATTGAGGGGAAACTACTTCTAGAGGCACACTCTCCAGTTGACACCATTCTAAATGCATGAAAATCTATCGTTGCCTGACCATCTCTATCCTCGCCCCTTTGCGAAAACAAGAGGAATCGGGAAGGAAAAACAAGAGGAAGCTGCACAGGAATCGTTTGGACAAACGAGGGCGAATTTTAACAATTCCTTTGCCAATTACCGATTCAATTGCAGGACAGTATACTTCGATGAATCCAACTCACTATTGATCACGTCAGACGGTAACGTCAGGTGAGGATGTGGTTTCAGGTCGGGATCATTCTTATCAGTATGGACGGACCATTTAGGCTAGGGTCGGGATAGAGCATCGGTCTTCTTTCCATTCACAGTCCATCCTCTTCGAAGTTGCTGGAGGAATAGAGGAGATCTTTATTAGGACCATTGACGTAGGAAGAAAGGGGGAGCTTGGTGAACTCAAGGTCAAGCGTTACCCGTTCGTCAGGACTGCCTTCAGTACGTAGGCTGAAGGCAGTCCTGACGAACGGGTAACGTTTGACCTTGAGTTCACCAAGCTCGAATCATCAACCAAATTGAGAATTAGCGAAACTGGAATCTGAGTAGCCAACATCAAAAAATCCACGGTGACCAGGCCGGCTAGGACGGGGATTCCGACCTTGTCGAGTAGTTGGTAGAAAGACGAGTGGGTACGGGGAACTAGGGAAGGCCCCCCTCCGTCAGAGCAAAATGGAGAGGGGCCGCTCGCGTCGACTGGCAGGAACGAGAATACCTCGATGTCCTCACTACATATCGCCCTCCAATCCACAGCATCTTGTTCCACTCCTTAACTTGTATCATAGTTTGTATCTTGTGCACATTTAGAATTGTTGTTTTACAGTGATTACCGGTACAGATTGCAAATATCAGAATCAGTAATTGCTATTAACTGATTCGAGATAAAGAGTGATCTACCTCATTTTTTTTAAATTGTGGGATTGATATATTGGAGAGGTATCGTAATCCTCGAATGTACATGAATCTATGAATGAAACTAGCGGGGTGCGTGGAGGTTAAGCGCACTACGTTTTCAAAGTACGGTCCAGGGGGACTTCAGTCGCCAGGTACAGTTCGGTCCAGGGGGACTTCCTTCGCCGGGTACAGTTCGGTCCAAGGGTACTTCAGTCGCTGGGTACAGTTCGGTCCAGGGGAACTTCCGTCGCCGGGTACAGTTCGGTCCAAGGGTACTTCAGTCGCCGGGTACAGTTCGGTCCAAAAAGTTGCCACTACGCCACTTCGTGGCGTAGTGGCAACTTTTTACCTGACCCAAGGAAGTTTGGTTACCCCAGCGAATTTTGTACTGTAGGTTACGGTAGCACTTATTGATTTATTGATTTTCGTGTTTTTGACAAAAATCATGTATCTGACCCAAGGAAGTGTGGTTGCCCCAGCGAACTTTTTACTGTAGGTTACGGTAGTATTTATTGATTTATCGATTTTCATGTTTTTGAGAAAAATCACGAATCTGACCTGTGGTCTGACCCACCGAACTCATCGGAGGGTACTGTAGGTTACGGTAGTATTTATTGATTTATCGATTTTCATGTTTTTGAGAAAAATCATGAATCTGGCCTGCGGTCTGACCCACCGAACTCATCGGAGGATACTGTAGGTTACGGTAGTTTTGATTGATTTATCGATTTTCATGTTTTTGAGAAAAATCATGAATCTGACCTGCGGTCTGACCCACCGAACTCATCGGAGGATACTGTAGGTTACGGTAGTTTTGATTGATTTATCGATTTTCATGTTTTTGAGAAAAATCATGAATCTGACCTGCGGTCTGACCCACCGAACTCATCGGAGGGTACTGTAGGTTACGGTAGTTTTGATTGATTTATCGATTTTCATGTTTTTGAGAAAAATCATGAATCTGGCCGGCGGTCTGACCCACCGAACTCATCGGAGGATACTGTAGGTTACGGTAGTTTTGATTGATTTATCGATTTTCATGTTTTTGAGAAAAATCATGAATCTGACCAGCGGTCTGACCCACCGAACTCATCGGAGGATATTGTAGGTTACGGTAGTTTTGATTGATTTATCGATTTTCATGTTTTTGAGAAAAATCATGAATCTGGCCGGCGGTCTGACCCACCGAACTCATCGGAGGATACTGTAGGTTACGGTAGTTTTGATTGATTTATCGATTTTCATGTTTTTGAGAAAAATCATGAATCTGACCTGCGGTCTGACCCACCGAACTCATCGGAGGATACTGTAGGTTACGGTAGTTTTGATTGATTTATCGATTTTCATGTTTTTGAGAAAAATCATGAATCTGACCTGCGGTCTGACCCACCGAACTCATCGGAGGATACTGTAGGTTACGGTAGTTTTGATTGATTTATCGATTTTCATGTTTTTGAGAAAAATCATGAATCTGACCTGCGGTCTGACCCACCGAACTCATCGGAGGATACTGTAGGTTACGGTAGTTTTGATTGATTTATCGATTTTCATGTTTTTGAGAAAAATCATGAATCTGACCTGCGGTCTGACCCACCGAACTCATCGGAGGGTACTGTAGGTTACGGTAGTATTTATTGATTTTCGTGTTTTTGACAAAAATCATGAATCTGACCTGCGGTCTGACCCACCGAACTCATCGGAGGGTACTGTAGGTTACGGTAGTTTTGATTGATTTATCGATTTTCATGTTTTTGAGAAAAATCATGAATCTGACCTGCGGTCTGACCCACCGAACTCATCGGAGGGTACTGTAGGTTACGGTAGTATTTATTGATTTTCGTGTTTTTGACAAAAATCATGAATCTGACCTGCGGTCTGACCCACCGAACTCATCGGAGGGTACTGTAGGTTACGGTAGTATTTATTGATTTTCGTGTTTTTGACAAAAATCATGAATCTGACCTGCGGTCTGACCCACCGAACTCATCGGAGGGTACTGTAGGTTACGGTAGTATTTATTGATTTATTGATTTTCGTGTTTTTGACAAAAATCATGTATCTGACCCAAGGAAGTGTGGTTGCCCCAACGAACTTTTTTTGAGGTTACTGTAGATTACGGTAATATTGATTGATTTATTGATTATTGATTTATTGATTTTCGTGTTTTTGACAAAAATCATGTATCTGACCCAAGGAAGTGTGGTTGCCCCAGCGAACTTTCTGAGGGGTACTGTAGGTTACGGTAGTATTGATTGATTTATTGATTATTATTGATTTATTGATTTTTGTGTTCTTGACAAATATCATGTATCTGACCCATTCAAGTGTGGTTGCTCCAGCGAACTTGTTACCGTAGTTTCGGACGGGACGGACTCACTCACTCACTCACTCACAGACAGACAGGGCTTGTCGTTTTAGGTTAAGAGAGACTATCTGAGTGGGTCGACATATTTCTTCAGGAAGCTGGCAGTTGACGAAATTTCCGATTGAAGACTGACAACGTTATGTTGTAGTGCATTTGGTGAGAGTTACGAATTTGCCATTCCGGAAGTTCAAAAATGCTTCTACGCCTCAGGGCAAAAATATTGGTACTTGTGACGTCACAAAACTTTTTCGTCAGATCGAATGGAATCTTTCCGATTCTTAGTGCGATCGATAGCCCATCGAAATACAAGAGTTTTTTACTCTCGCAACTTTTTTGATCAGAGTTCACCCAGCTCAGTTATTCATCAAAAACAGTTTCTCACTTAATTTTCAATACTACTAGAGGTCCTGCAAAATTTTCCATCTTCCTACTACATCGCACGGCAGTTGCACACAATCTGTGAAAAATAGAGAATTTAAAAGTTTCTGGCAGGAAGTCAAAAACGGAAAAGTATACGAAAAATCTTAATAAAATCAGTTCTCGATTAAAACAATATGGATCAAATTCTGTGTTAACTGTAATATTTCGCATATTAGTTAGCGTTTGCAATGTTTCTGGTTACATTAGTGTATACTAAGAGTGAAAAAAGCGAAAATATTCAGGAATTTCCATAAAATTAAAAAGTTTGACGAAAATACTTACAGTACTTTATCTCTCCGGAGGCGGACGGCTCATATTTTATTAAGAATTTCTTATACTTTTCCGTTTTTGACTTCCTGCCAGAAACTTTTAAATTCTCTATTTTTCACAGATTGTGTGCAACTGCCGTGCGATGTAGTAGAACGAGGGAAAATTTTGCAGGACCTCTAGTAGTATTGAAAATTAAGTGAGAAACTGTTTTTGATGAATAACTGAGCTGGGTGAACTCTGATCAAAAAAGTTGCGAGAGTAAAAAACTCTTGTATTTCGATGGGCTATTGATCGCACTAAGAATCGGAAAGATTCCATTCGATCTGACGAAAAAAAATTGTGACGTCACAAGTACCAATATTTTTGCCCTGAGGCGTAGAAACATTTTTGAACTTCCGGAATGGCAAATTCGTAACTCTCACCAAATGCACTACAACATAACGTTGTCAGTCTTCAATCGGAAATTTCGTCAACTGCCAACACTATTTCGATCCGCTCAGATAGTCTCTCTTAAGTAGTATTACAAATTTACGAGCACACGTCCGAAATAATAAAACATTCCGTTGATAATCCGTGCTAAACAACAGATACGGCTGCGAGTATGGCAAAGTGAGAGACACGTCGAGGTATAGAAAGAGAGTACACCACCAGTAGTCCATTTCACGGACGTATCATTTTAAAATTGTAATAACTGATCTTTGATTTCTGTGATTCAGGTAGAATGAGTAGTAGGTTAGCAGCCAGAAGAGCTACCATAATCGCCTCTCGACTATCGTCGACAGAGGCGTCAGGATCGACTACGGTATGGATGGATTACTGTAGTCACCAGACAATAGATTGATTGTAGAGTCATCCGGAAGTGATCCTGTCGGGCATTCAACCAACGGGAGTGCCCCATCTCGGCAACTACTTTGGCGCCATCCGACCCTGGCTGAAGATACAGACGGTGAGAAACGCCAAATAACCGCCTTAATTCACAATGGAGTTTGAAATTTTTTTTTAGATTTCCTAGTGATGATACAATAATGAAAAAAAAACAGAAAAAAAGGTTTGCATTACATCCCCTAGAGACCCCATTGTAAAGTCAGGCTAATCTGGTCTCCAAACGTGTACCTGATTTTTGTTGGATAATCGATCGTTGATCTTTGATCTTTTGCCTTTTGAGGAGAAGCCATCCACTCCCTTCTTCCTGGGTATCGCCGACATGCACGCCATCTCACTCGGACCAGTGCCGGCTGATAAGGTAAGAGAAGACGGAACCTCCAGAAAGGGGTCAGGCGCGAGAGGATGTGTGAAAGTGAGAGATCTCATCTTGATTTTACACGTACTTTCACTTTTGATCGCTTTCTGGAGGTTTTACAGTTTGTATAGTAAAATGATAGCCTTTCTACTCGAGTGTTGTCGATTCCTGTACGAGCATCTAAAAAATATTTAGACGAATACGAAATAACGAAGAAAAAATGATGTATTTAATAGCGAAAAAATGTCGCTCGAATAATTCGAAGTTTGATCTTTGGTCTTTGAGCTGCGCAACGACGTGTTCCACATGGCGGCATCTCTGCTGGCAGCTGGCATCGATCCGTCGACTACCATACTCTTCCGGATGTCTACGATTCCCGAGGTGTGATATTGATTGATTGGTTGTTCATGATTAATCTAAGAAAAGATATCGAACGTGACATCTGTGCATGTTATCATGTTATGCGATTTGAATTTGCGCAAGATAATTATTTTAAAATGAACGAATACTTACTGACTCTTGCAAATTGTCGTAATTTTGAGTTCGTGATGAAACATCGATTTGCCTAGTCACTCACGATTTTTCAGCTTCTGTAATTTACAGTTATATCTCATTTCTATCGATATTCTATTGCAGATCTCGCAGCTGAGCTGGATCCTCGGCTCGCTGCAGACTGTCTCCAAGCTGCAGCGACTGCCGCAGTACAAGGACAAGTCGGGCAGGTGAGGCATCAGACCGCCGCGACGCGACCGCGACGCTTTACACGGCATTCTGTAGCGAGGCCGAAGTATCGGTCTACTTCGCAAGCACAGATTCGGGGTCCCAAATTCGCTTCCAGAATCTCAGAGGGGTTGAGCGCACAGTTGCAATATTGAATTGCCAGTGGGAATTATCTAGGATGAATCTGGGGTTCGGTAGTGTCTCAATCAATAGATATCGTATTCTTTTTCTTTCTCAGATTCGCTCGTTCCGGAGTGCCGCTCGGTCTGCTCTCGTACCCGGTGCTGCAGGCGGCGGACGTGCTGGGCTTCCGGTGAGTTGGCACGGTGCCAAGTGAAAAAAAATCGATAAAGAGCGCGAAATTCAAATATTGCAGCGCAACTCAAGTGCCGGTGGGCGCGGACCAGGCGCAGCACATGAATCTGCTCACCGATCTCGCCCTCTCATTCAACACCGCGTGGGACGCGGAGATATTCCCCATTCCGAAGGCGGTGGGTTACTGTAAAATTACTGTAACTAATGTAATTACAGAAATAATTCTGACACTTTAATACTGGGGCTACTTTATTTTTATGGTTGATAGCGCAGGGATACTGTAATGGGAGCGTTGATCCCGTGAGACTGCTGTAGTGTTCTCTTTGATCTCTGTAAAGTGAGCTATCTTCAGTTGATCGCTCCTCACGCCCGCATCAAGTCCCTGCGTGCGCCTCACCAGAAGATGAGCAAGAGTGACAGCAGTGAACGGTACATAGTTTGATCTTTGATCTTTGAGTGCGCAGTTTCATCTATCATCTCTCGTAATCACCTAGTTGCTTTGCGTGAATAACATTTTCTTTCTTCACAATGCATCGCTTCTGATTACGAATTACCAACGTATCGAGGACATCATTGCATAAATCGCAAAGCCGAAGCGCCGACCCCCTAGGCTAGATTGGCTAGCCGGAATTTGTTCTTCGTATATTTTGTTTGAAACTCCACTAACTCTAAATGGCCGATCAATATTCAGTTTCTTGTTTAATTTTGTAGTTTGATCTTTGATCTCCTTCTCAGTGGTCGCATCAACATCACGGACGACACGGATTCGATCGTGGACAAATGCAGGAAGGCGCAGTCGGATTCGACGCCCGAGATTGAGTACAATCCGGGAAGGAGAACGGCTGTGGCCAATCTGGTACGGTAGATGGATGGTTACTGTGGTATCGATTGAGTGTCGAAGTAAAGAAAGTATAATCTGACGAAAATCTAGAAATGGGCGATTACGGTAGCCTCGATTGGAAAATACAGTGTCTAGCGGTTGCGGTAGAGGAAGCTGCGAGATACGGTAGTATCGTTTGAGGGGCTAGGTAATGAAAGGGTAGTATAATTTGAAAGAGCGATCACAGCAGCCTTGATAGGAAAATACGGTAGATGGAGGGTTACGGTAGAGAAAGCTACGAGATGCGGTAGTATTACATATATAAAATGATACGATCAAACAAAATGTCGAACTGGGACTTCCTGTGATTACCGAGACGAGAGAGCACGCAAAAGCGAGAGGGTCGCCAATGTTCCTGTATGGTAAACAACGGAAGTTCGTTATTCGGCTTTTTGGTATGATCGTATCATTTTATAAATGTAATATTGTAATATAAATGTTTGATAGCGACTTATTTGCTGAGAATATGAGGGAGATTACGAAAACGGGGAATACGGTATCTGTTGTAGATCGATCTACTGGCGGCAGTGCGCGAATCGACGCCCGAGGCGGTGGTGAAGGACGCAGAGGGATGGAATACGGTACAACTGAAGGTATTGATTGACTTTCCCCCGTATCTGTCTATTGTATATGAGTTTTTATCGACGTCGAAATTGCATTGCAGGATGCGCTGGCGGCCGAGACTGAGATGCTCATAGCGCCGATCAGGGACCGATACGAGAACATTACCAAGGACCCCGAAGAGGTACGGTAGATCATCCCTAATATCGATTGATGATGTCCATTCAGGTCTACCGTATACTGAGGGCAAACGAGGAGAATGCGCGAGCTACCGTAGCCGTGACGATGAAGCTGGTCATGAAGGCTGTTGGATTCCGATAGAGCATACTGTAGACTACAGCTGACCGATTGCGCATCTTGTTTGGTTATTGTTGATCATTGTTGGAAAATTGTGCTCATTGTGTTTTTAAAATTGTTTTGTATTGCCGTGGATAAAGATATTTTTAATGAAGAGGATATTGATCAAGCAATTCGCAATATGAATATTGACAAGAACGGAGAGATTGAAGAGGGAATACTCGGTTATCTTCTTTTTTTGTGGATTCGGTTGCAAGAGTTCTTAGATTAATTTCCCTAATTTGAGGGTGAGTAGAAGTGACTGATGATGGGTTGAGTAACCCCAAAACGTTTTGACCAAATAAAATTGATCTAACCCTTCATTACATCATGTAATGAAGGGTTAGATCAATTTTATTTGGTCAAATGCGTTTTGATGGTTCTGATTCCTCATTCTTTCTAATGTAACCTAATCGGAAAGATCAATGAACGGCATTTTTTTCTGCAAAAAAGGGTGGCTACGCCATCGTGAAATGAATGAGTCTGCGAAGGTCATACATTCTTATGTTTATGTAGAATTAATGCAGAAATATGATCAGTAAGTATTTTAATAATTTCGAGAAAGGAAACAAATTCTTTAAAACTCAGTTCTTGATAGGTAATACGGTAGGAAAGGCGTGCTTGATTCTCTTTGCGCGTCTTAAAAATTTGCGCATTTGAGGTGTTCGCATTTTTGAAAGTTGCGTCGACGCTGCACTCGTTTTCAAAGCGAATTCAACGTTGTTCATAGTTCTTATCGGCTGTTTTCCTGACCACAAATTAGTGGTCATCTTACAGCTGCTGGGTACACCATCTCTCATCTCGTGGTGAACCTACAAACCACCTTTGCCTCAAGTCATGTCTCGGCCCGGCCGTCGAGGAGGTTTCTTTTTTTGTTCCGGATTATATTAGTTTATTTTACGTTAATTTGTTTAATCGCGGTAATTTAGATGGTGCCGCGTACGCCGCGGAGCTCAACCGCAAGCGTGCGGCGAACGCATCGGAGATGGATCAGGAGGAGGGTGAAGGAAAGACGGAGAAGATTGCCTTCGGAGCCGCCGGAGGTTACGACACCGTGAGCAATTTTCTCGTTTCTTATTTTTCATGTCAATGCAATTATTGGGTCTTTATTGTGCACGTACTATAAATCCCGGAACGCTTTAGCCGGCCTCGTTGATCTGTTTCGAAAAAAAGAACTACTCTTCTCAATTGTTGATTGATAAGGAGTAACCGGGTGCATTATAATAATATTAATAGGACGTGTACGGATCGGTGCGCGGTGGCAAGACAGGCCACTTCGACGACTCGATTGGCACAGGAGAGGAGGAGGACGACATCGGTTCGTCTTACTTTCATTGACTGATTTTTGCCCAATTTTTTAATTTGTCGATTCGATTCTTAAGGAATTATTTGCGTCTAGAAGGATCTGTATTGCAGATGCGGACGCAGTCTCTGTGGCGGTGAAGACGACCAAGACTGGATCGTACAGCGCCCCTCAGAAGTTCATCGCCGAGGCGCAGAGAACCGCCGATGTATGATTCATTTTGTTTAATTATTCGGCACTACTTCTCTTTTCCGGACCAGGCAACCCGGGATCGGACCCTTATTCATTATCTCCCTGTGTAAATCTAGCGGTCGCCCCTAGTTTACCGGTTGCTTGGCCCGGTAAAGGGAAGAAGTGTCACTTATTTTAAAATCTTTAATTATTTTAATTTTAGAATTTTTTATTTAATTAATTATTACCTGTCCAGGAGGTGGATCCGTTCGAGGACACCCGCACCAAGTCGATCGCCGAGCGGCAGTCCAACTACCATGCCAGAGCCAGACTGAGACAGATCTCCCCCGACAGAATCGATCCCTACAGTTCGTTGATGCTTTCTTGCTATTTCCCTATTCATCCCTGAATTCTCCTGGATTCTCATTTATGCAGTTCAATGTTAGAACAGTTTATATCTGTGCTTATGCAGTCAGTTTTCAGTCGATCAGACTCCGGACCTCCGCAATCGTGATTATGCGACGGTGATGAAGGAGCAACTGCTGAGTGAGGAGAGGAAGAAGGTAAGATTACAACCACTCTCGCCCCCGTTGATTAGGGTTTCAGCATCTAATGATAGCATGAAAAGAATATAAATAGCAATAGCTATCGATTGTGAAGTCTTTCTAACCCCTTGTTTCATTGCAGGTGGATCGTGAGATCGCCGACAAGGCCAAGTCCGGCGACCTTAAGGTAATCGGGGCCGCTCTCTTGGCTGAATAATAAATATGCAAATTGAAGGTGGTGTCGGACGCTCCCGACAAGAAGAAGGGACGGTGGGACACGGAGGAGGCGCCCGCCGCCAATGAGGTCAGCATTTGAATATATAAATAATTTTAAAAATTAATAATCAAACTTTTTAATCAAAACTAATACAAAATTTGACTGGGAGTTGGTAAAATTCTATTTTTGTCGTTGCTTGTAGCATCATTACTCTGTTTCGTGCTAAATAGACTGTAGTTGCGTGATTTATGGTATACATATTTAAATGAATAATATTATCTGCCTTTATAGACTCTGGGTGTGGCCACGCCGTCTGGCGGCCGCGACGCCTCTCGCCCCAAGCAGCGACTGGGATTCACTGCAATGGCAGCAGAGGCGGCCACTCCTGTAGTCGCGAGATGGGACGAGACGCCCTCCCATGTGGCAGTCGGTGATGCCACTCCCAGCACTGTCAGGTGAGGATACAACGATCAGCAACATTGATAAAACCTTTTTCGATTGTAGCGGGTAGATATAGGTTGTGCAGGATGGTGAGAGACTGGGACGGTTTAGTTTTCAGTTGAACTGATTCTCTGTAACGAAAAACACATGAAATTGACCTATGAACTTGTGCGAGATGATTCATTCATGGAAATTGTGATTCTGAGGAAGTTGAGGAATTACCACTAGAAAGGAGTAATTTTCCGAGGTAGCCCGATGAAACGGTGATGCGGCGGGAGGAATGTACATTAATCGGACCAATGTACTTATTCGAGATGGTTTATTCATGGAATTGTAATTCTGGGGAGAAAAGAGAGATTGAGACTAGTTGTGTATATTTTTCCGAGGGATAATGGTCCAGTGAAACCGTGATGCTGCGGAAGGCACTTCTGCGCAGGTAAACCCGACACGGTGAAACACGCTAAGGGAAATGTGCGGGTCCATTTTGCAAAAATATCAAGAAAAAATGAAGTACTCTCGCCACTCAGTCACTCTCGCCAAAACCTGAGAAACCGTAAGAATTTACGTGAAAATCATGTAATTTCACGCGCGCGAAGTTTAAAACGCGCACCTGAGAAGCATACGGTAGTGGTAATTGCGGCTTGCACTTAGCTGGCAAAAGTTGGCAAAAGTCCAAGTGTGGTAAAGACAGTAAAAGCTTAAGATTCAAGTAGGTCCCGTCACGATTTCCGTGAGTTGCATGCAAAAGTTTTGTGGCACCACGAAATTTCCGACTTTTAGTTTCCTAAAAATACGGTATTTTACCACCGACGCAGAACCGTTTTTCCGTGCATTTTACGGGCCGCGTGTTTCACCGTGCCCGATTAACATTGCGAGAGAGTGCAGGACAGACGCACTAAGGCCTCTATTTACATGCCAGTTACAATTACAAAGCTAATTCATTACAAGCTGGTAATTACGAACTTGCGAGAATCCCATTTGACCTCTGATTGCAGACACGGCGACGCTACTCCGGGTGCGGCGACTCCTCGTCGTAATCGATGGGATGAGACGCCCAAGGATGGAAGGAGAGACGATGGAGGAATGACGCCCGCATGGGGAATGGAGACACCCGCGGGTGGAAGAGGACATGATGATATCAAGGTGAATTGAGAATGATATTGATTGGGTGGACCACAGAAATGGAATATGAATCAAGGAGATCGCTAATGATAAGCCGATGCAACACCGATCTTGCTGGAAAAAATGAAAATGCCCAATTCCAGATCGAGGACACGCCGTCGGCCTCGAAGCGTCGTTCCCGTTGGGATCTGACGCCGTCGGCGACCCCTGCAGCCGGGTCGGCCACGCCCACTGCTGCTGGCGGCGCCACTCCCGTCCAGTTCACGCCCTCGCACGGAGGAGCGACGCCAGTCGGAATGACTCCCGGTGAGTTGCGGTTTCGAGGGAGTTATATGGTTGGGAGAGGATGCGGATACAGGGACTATTTTGTCGGCAGATAGATTGGAGATTCAAGTGGAGTGTATGGTTGAGTTGGAGGGACTGTTCTTTTTGAAGCAAATACATTTAATTAACAATATTCATGGGAGCATACCATACTGCTTAGGATTGTGGTATAATCTTCTAGAAACAATAGTGTTACATTTTGCAGGTGGATCGACGCCCGTGGGCATGATGGCGATGGGCATGAAGACTCCCGCCGTCCCCATGATTCCCATGACGCCCGAGCAGGTACTGTAATTTACGGTGGAGCTGGGTACGGTATACGATATCGATTATCAGGCTGATGTAACACTGTGACTCGTTTAGGCGCACGTGTGGCGTATGGAGAAGGAGATTGACGACAAGAACCGGCCGTTGACCGACGAGGAGCTGGACGCCCTCTTCCCGCCCGGATACAAGGTATACGGTAGACAGGGAGATGGATACGGAAAGGGGAGACGATCGATTATTGATTGGTAGTACCGTAGTTATCATTTGCTGTCTGCAGGTGCTGCCCCCTCCCGCCGGCTACATTCCGCTGCGCACGCCAGGCCGCAAGCTGCTCGCGACGCCCACTCCCATGGGAGGTACGGTGCTTGGGAGAATCATTTATTGACATTTTAAATATCATCACCAAATCGAATACTGGCATTGATTGTATTGCGGGCCTGATACAGTGAAGTTGAAGCCCTTCTCTCGCAGGTGCCGTCGGCTTCTCTATGCAGGGTACGCCTGAGCGATCTGAGGCCGCGTCGAAGATGTTCGGAGGGCTGCTCGAGAGTCAGCCCAAGGTACGGTAGATTACGGTAGGAATGAGAATACTGTAATGGGGATACGGTGAACAATATTGATTGGTGTGCGCGCAGGACAAGGACCTGCCTCCGCTCAAGCCCGAGGACATGCAGTACTTTGACAAGCTGCTCATGGATGTGGACGAGAGCCAGCTGAGCAAGGTGAGAGGGGTATCGATTGATTGAGAAACTTTGTAGAGTACGGTAGAATGAATTTATTGATTATGTTTGCAATTGTTCTTGATTTTAAAGTTGAATTGCAGGAGGAGATCCAAGAGCGCGAGATCATGGGATTCCTGCTCAAGATCAAGAACGGCGCGCCGCCTCAGAGGAAGAGTGGACTCAGAAAGGTGCGGTTTTGTTTTCCTTGAAAGTGACTTCTAATCGCAAAGGGTCTAAATACACAGGTAAATGTTTATATTGAAACACAAATGGTACTTGATTGGCACAACACATTTCTTAATATTAGTATGTTGTAGAAACTCTTGTGTAATAAAACATTTAGTGTACAAATCGATCGATTATCACTCCACTTGCAGATCACGGAGAACGCGCGTCGCTACGGTGCGGGCCCGCTGTTCAATCAGATTCTGCCCCTGCTGATGTCTCCCTCCCTTGAGGACCAGGAGAGACACTTGTTGGTCAAGGTGAGCACGGCATTTCATTTATCATTATTTCTTTATTTATAAAGTATTATTATAATATTTGAAAACGCATGTGAAAACGCAGCATAACACCAATTGCGAATTTGTTTCTCTTCTGCGACGGCTTCTGAATATTGCTGGAAATAATAGATTTGCTTTAGATTCAGTTTCGAAACGGTAAAATAGCCGGTGCCTTGGAAAAATAATAAACTTGTCTTATCGTCTCCTCCTCTGCAGGTAATCGATCGTGTTCTGTACAAGTTGGACGATCTCGTCCGTCCCTACGTCCACAAGATTCTCGTAGTCATCGAACCACTGCTCATCGACGAGGATTACTATGCCAGAGTCGAAGGTGGACATTATTAGAAATCGATAATACCATCTCCAATATCTCTTGAAAACGGCACTGTTCTGGTTACTAGTAGAGTGTTTTTTTTAAAAACGCGTTCGGGTATCTTCATAGACGGTATGATTGTGGTGTTAAAAACCGAACTGGTGGCGTATTGGATTCCGCAGCTTCAGAGAAGGAAGAGGGAACGCTGTAGCCTCACTCCGCCGGTTTTAATCCTCTCACTTTCCTGTTTCCAGGTCGTGAGATCATCTCGAATCTCGCCAAGGCTGCCGGTCTCGCTACGATGATCTCCACGATGAGACCCGATATCGACAACGTCGACGAGTGAGTGGCTCCCTCTATTGCATATGGATGACGTAATTTATGCCAGTTATCAATTTCTTATTGATAATTAACGATTCCAATTCGGTTTTGTATACCCTCTGGCAGTGTGTTTTTCTCTGCCACCCTATCTGTTATCAGCCGGAACATGAACACCGAACCTACATCCCTATTGATGACGTCATCTCCTCCCTCTCTCAATTCAGATACGTGCGTAACACGACAGCTCGTGCGTTCGCCGTCGTTGCCTCGGCCCTCGGTATCCCCGCTCTCCTGCCCTTCCTGAAAGCTGTGTGCAAGTCGAAGAAGAGTTGGCAGGCACGACACACTGGTCAGTCGGAGGAGAAGGAGACTATTGCATAGAAATGATGCAATCGGAATAAGGAATTAGTGAAATAAGGGAGGTGTTTTAGCGCTACTTGTTTGTTTAGTTGATACACCCGCGAAGGGTGTGCCGGCAATTAAAGAAACGAGAACGACGTGGTTTTCCTGCACACCTGGTTGTGTGTGGTTTCATGGTTATTATTAATTATGAATTTTCCTTCCCTAGACAATTCGTGGGCTGTAGGCGATATTTATAAAAGAATAAAATTATAAACTGTAAATTGCAGGTATCAAAATCGTGCAGCAGATGGCCATCCTGATGGGATGCGCCGTCCTGCCGCATCTCAAGTCGCTCGTGGAGATTGTGGAGGGAGGACTGGAGGACGACCAGCAGAAGGTACACTACAAGCACTTTTTTTCTTCGATTACGGTAGCTCGACGGATGATTTATGTTATCCCTTTTATTTATCCGATTTATGATATTTATGTTATCCGATCTATGTTATCCGTTAAGGTGCGTACCATCACCGCCCTCTGTCTGTCTGCCCTGGCCGAGGCCGCAGCGCCATACGGTATCGAGGCATTCGATTCCGTCCTCAAGCCCCTCTGGAAGGTTTGGACATTCATAATTGTATTATTTTATTTACATAACGAGCCAGGGATTGTGAAACTATCGCTTTCACAGGAAACGTTTTAAAACAAAGCGATGAATCCTCGATGTGACTGTTTTATGGATACTGCGCATTTTTTTTAAATAAAAGAATGTTGTTTATCCTTTATTTTATTTTGCCGGCTCTCAGGGTATTCGCATGCATCGCGGAAAGGGTCTGGCTGCCTTCCTCAAGGCCATTGGATATCTCATCCCCTTGATGGACGGAGAGTACGCCAGCTACTACACCAGAGAAGTGAGTTGACGGGGCTGTTGGGCGGGAGGAGACGAACCATTATATTTACTTGTTGAAACTGAGAGCCCCCTCGTTCAAATCAGCTACACTGTTCCGAATTCCGGTTTTTGTTTAGTGGGAAATGAAGAATAATTAGGCGATATCACAAGTTGTGAGAAACCCGTTCCATTGGGGTTGTGCGTGTTCTCTATTTCGTGATATTTCCCTAACCTGTGATTTGTCGATGATTTCTCTATCATAAAACTTCTCTATTCCAGGTGATGCTCATCCTCATCCGTGAGTTTGTCTCTCCCGATGAGGAGATGAAGAAGATTGTGTTGAAGGTGTGTTTAAATATTCCTTTAATAGCAAAGGCATGCGTTTTTTCGACATATACCATCATTGATTGTGATGCACTAATCAGCCGGGTGACAGTGTCCGATCATGTATAATTTTGTACTATTTCGCTGTAGTCGATAGCTATTATTTTTGCATTTATTTAACTATCTTAATTGGTTGCAGGTAGTGAAGCAGTGCTGTGCGACGGACGGCGTGGAGGCGTCGTACATTCGGGACGAGATCCTCGGCCACTTCTTCAAGGCATTCTGGAACCAGCGAATGGCCATGGACAGAAGGAATTACAGGCAACTGGTGGACACCACCGTCGAGATTGCGACCAAGGTGAGGCGAACGGGGCTGATTGTTTTTTTAACAACTGGATTCTGGTATTACAAATTTACGAGGACTCGTCCGAAATAATAAAACGCTCCGTTGATAATCCGTGCTAAAGAACAGATACGGCTGCGAGAGAGCATGGCAAAGTGAGAGACAGGTCGAGGTATAGAAAGAGAGTACACCACCAGTAGTCCATTTCATGAACGTATCATTTTAAAATTGTAATAAAGCCAATGGGCTTGGTGCTCTCGAATGGGATTTGTGGTGTACGCAAAACGTGAACTGGCAGGGTAGGGGAATTTTTTCCCGCATAAACGATGATTTGTAATTTTTATTTTTTTAATCCACTGGCCAGCCGTGACACACTGAGGTTGCTTCTGTCAAACTGGTTTTGTGTTGCGCGCGAAGCGTGGAAGTGGCGGCTAATTCGGCAGACATTTATTTCTAAGCCATTGCATGTCAGGTCGGCTCGGTGGAGATCATTGCTCGCATCGTGGACGATCTCAAGGATGAGAACGAGAACTACAGGTGAGATTGCTGTTTCAGATATTGGATAATATACTTGATCCATCCCGTTTGTTGATCTTGATTGATTGTTCTTTTTCGGAAAATAAACTAATTCCTCTCCCATTTGCAGAAAGATGGTCATGGAGACGATCGAGAACATCATCACGCTGCAGGTTGGCCGCGATTTTAATTAATTAATTAAATAAAATATTGTAAGTATGTTAATTAGAAAAATTATTAACCTCCGGCCACTGCAGGGCACATCCGACATCGATTCGAGGTTGGAGGAGCAGCTCATCGACGGTATCCTATACGCTTTCCAGGTACAGTGAAATGTTCATTATTATTGTTGTTTTTATGCGGGACGGTACTTCGTACTGACTGAATTTCAACCGTCATTCCTTTAGCTACTCTGTGCTACACTAATCTCGCTGGTTTGCGGAAAATAACGTTCTCCTTTTCAGGAACAAACGCAAGAGGACGTGGTGATGCTGGACGGCTTCGGCACCGTCTGCATGGGACTGGGCAGGTGAGAGTGGGCTGTTTGATCTTTGATCTTTTCGCAATTCACGAAGTGATCTTTGCTGCCCTTCTCTTCTCTGTTTATCCATTCATTGCAGACGCACCAAGCCGTACCTCCCGCAGATCTGCGGTACGATCTTGTGGCGACTCAACAACAAGGCGGCCAAAGTGCGACAGCAGGCGGCCGATCTGGTGAGATTTCAGAGACGATTGCCTAGTGATGACGTCATTCATGGGCTAGGGTGTTGCCAGCAACACAATCATCCTGCTGTTAGCCGCATACCCACTCGATTTCCGTTCAAACCGTCACGAAATTCAATCAGATCCTACCGCTTTTTTGCTCAAATTCACCAGGTTTTGTCACTGTACATCCCGCTTTTGACCTACCAGCAACAGCCCTTGCCCAGCTGTGGGTGACGTCATTCTGAAATTGCATAAGAATGACGCAATATTTGTCTCTGTCTCTCTTCTTGTCTAGAGTGAATGTATGTTCAGATTGCCCGCATCGCTCCCGTGATGCACACGTGCGAGGAGGAGAAGTTGATGGGCCATTTGGGAGTGGTGCTGTACGAGTATCTGGGAGAGGAGTACCCTGAGGTGAGAGGAGGATTGTATAGGGATAATGGCATTGATCTGTTTTACTAGTTAGTCTTGATGGGCATCGCAATGAATGGAAGTCATGTGTTGAACGTGCATGCTGAACCTGAAACGAGTAATCACCGGTAATGAAACATGCAAAATTCATAATCTTTGGATGAATCCAAGATATTCGAAACAATGAATTTTTCTCTAGGTTTGAGACTTCATGGTGATGCTGAGACGAGGAATCAACCAGTTCTCCCTCGTAAATTCGCATTCTTCTCATTCCAGGTGCTCGGCTCGATCCTGGGCGCTCTCAAGGCCATTGTGAATGTGATTGGAATGACGAAGATGACGCCGCCGATCAAGGTAAATGGAGAAACTGATCTTTGATCTCTGGAAATAATAGTGTAGTGTGTACTTTGTAAGGATATTTTTTGTTGAACTCCTCTAATTCTCCTTCTTCTGTAGGTCCCATTCACATTTTATTGGCCCTCTTTAATTTGAAAAAAAAAATGCCCCCTCTCCTCAGGATTTGCTCCCTCGTCTCACTCCAATCCTCAAGAATCGACACGAGAAGGTGCAGGAGAACTGCATCGATCTCGTCGGAGCCATCGCTGATCGGTAAGGGGTTTCGAATGTATTCCGTCAAGTTGTTATCCACATGGTAGAGAGATTGAGATTAAAGTATCCTTGAAACGTGAAACCTATGTGTGGTTTTCGCCGGTCACCCCTCATTCTTAAAAAAAATATTATTGATACAACCAGGCAAGGGTGATATTGGCTTGGTGACAGACAAGGCAAAGATCTGGAACTCATGAAGCACAAACCCACATGTCCCCTCGCACTACTGCTGTAGCCCGGAACAGGCCAATAAATAGTCGATGCCCTATTGAAATGAGCATTTTAAATGGCATTGTTCATTGTTCAGGAATCATTGTTCTTAGATTCCCTTTTTGATGATTCCGGGCTTCAGCAGCAACTGTCGCATTATGAGAGACTATCTGAGTCAATCGAATTATCCTTGGCACAGTACAAAAATTAATTGTTGAGTTAAACATTTTAGAATGTACAGCAGCCCAGGAGGAGTTGCTACGTACTATAAAAAGTTGTAAAAATGCTTCTACGCCTCAGGGCATTACGTCATAGCTATTTCCGGTTTTTCAAAAACGTCATCATTGGGATTCAAAAGTGGTACCAATCGATTCCCCATCAAATTCTAAGACTTTTTCGACTCCATGCGTTTTTCGCTAAATATCGATCTAAGGTCAGAAAAATTGAAATTTGTTAAATTTTTTTCGTTTTTCGCAATTTTAAATATTTTCCCTCCGAGAACGTTGAAGTTTTATTTTATCAACATGCTTCTTCAACAATAAGTGTTAAACAGTTTTAATATGGAGAGTTTTTGCAAATCCCTAAAATGTGCGCGAAGCAGAAATCGGAGGTGACCTCATAGTTATGGTGTGGATACAGTATGTCGGCAGAGGTTTCTCATTACCATATGACGGCCCTTATTTTACGGCCTTATTACAGAATTGTGTAGATGATTATGAGTGAACTACCATCCGCATATTATAGCCAGAATTGGGCGGATACAGTAATATTGGTACCGTACTACTTATTACAGTATTCTACCTACAGTAGCGGTCAAAATTCTTCTTGCATTTTTTCTTTGTTAAAACTTTTGAACCCGATGAGGTTTCGATCTGATAATGGTCGGGTCCTATGTGAAATCCATTGTAGATTACGATGCAACTATTGGAGTATTGCGAAATCTTTCAGTTATTGCGTCGTGATGACGCAATCAATGCTTTTTTTAAGTTGTCGAAAAATCTCGTTCAAAAAAGAAAAAGAACCGTCATGAGAAGACGAATAAAATATCTGTTGGAACTGAATGCGCTAAGTGAGGGTAATGTTATGAAAATTTCGAAAAATAGATTTTGAGATTCAAAAACGAAAAATTCTGAAAAACTTTTCTATAAGTTCAAGCTATTTTACGACGGAATCTGATTCTAAATCAATTTTTACCCCTGGAGCCGCAAAATTGGAGAAATCGATAAAGGTATTTTTTTCAGAAGCCTCGTTTTAAGTCGAAAATGCCCTATGAAATGGTCACAAGTTGAAAAAATCGAGAAAAAAATTTCTCCCAGATAGCCACCAAACATTGCTTATGTTGATTTATGAACTTTATATTTAATTTGAAGAGGTTTCCAAACGATATTTACTTCTTAATGATCACAAATGAACTTACGTTTTAACGGTTCAAATAGGCGTGGAATATTAACCTCCGAACGAAGTGTACGTGGCATATAGCCTTTTATTTCATAATCACTGTACATCCCAAGATGTTTGCAACTTATTTAAGACATTTTGGAAGTAAAACATTTTCTCGATGTTTTCGACTTGTGATCATTTCATAGGGCATTTTCGACTTTAAACGAGGCTTCTGAAAAAATACCTTTATCGATTTTTTCCAATTTTGCGGCTCTAGGGGTAAAAATTGATTTAGAATCAGATTCCGTCGTAAAATAGCTTGAACTTATAGAAAAGTTTTTCAGAATTTTTCGTTTTTGTATCTCAAAATCTATTTTTCGAAATTTTCATAACATTACCCTCACTTAGCGCATTCAGTTCCAACAGATATTTTATTCGTCTTCTCATGACGGTTCTTTTTCTTTTTTGAACGAGATTTTTCGACAACTTTAAAAAAAGATACATATTTTTGAAATTTCAATCTTTGGAGAACCGGGTTTTAGGCCTAATCAAGTTTACGGCTCCAAACAATATTGCGAAATAGTTGTTGTACTGAGGTGATCAAATGATCATAGTTACGGACGAATCAGGCCTTTTTGATTTTTTTGTAAAGGAGTTTCTCGTTTTCATGCAATATCTCAGAATACCTGTGTTATTGTTGAAGAAGCATTTTAATAAAATAAAACTTCAGCGTTCTCGGAGGGAAAATATTTAAAATTGCGAAAAACGAAAAAAAGTGTAACAAATTTCAATTTTTCTGACCTTAAATCGACATTTAGCGAAAAACGCATAGAGTCGAAAAAGTCTTAGAATTTGATGGGGAATCGATTGGTACCACTTTTGAAGCCCAATGATGACGTTTTTGAAAAACCGGAAATAGCTATGACGTAATGCCCTGAGGCGTAGAAGCATTTTTACAACTTTTTATAGTACGTAGCAACTCCTCCTGGGCTGCTATACATTCTAAAATGTTTAACTCAACAATTAATTTTTGTACTGTGCCAAGAAAAAGACAAATATGTCGATCGAGTCAGATAGTCTCTCTTATTGTTTTTAAACCTTGACTGCTGCTGGTGCATTTGGTATACAATCGCTATGACTCTTCCCTCTTATCTCATCTATCTCATTTGTTTTCTAGTGGTTCCGAGTTCGTCTCTGCGCGTGAGTGGATGCGAATCTGCTTCGAGCTTCTCGAGTTGCTCAAGGCGCACAAGAAGAGCATCCGAAGGGCGGCGATTAACACATTCGGATACATTGCCAAGGTCGGAAAGTTGATTTATACTATGAATAGGGATCCAGGTGACTAATGAATCCTTGGCTATTAGCTGCATTTTAAGGTACAGGTGAAACGTGAATCCTTTCCAAGAAGTGAAAAGTAAATAATAATTTTTATTTTGTCTTCTCCTTTTGATTTGTCTTTGAATCGAGTGGCCCTGACGCATTAACTTTATGAAAATGTTAGTTTAAAAATAGAGATAGTGAAACTTGAAACATGCTTGAATTAAAAGAAAAATTCAAAAAAATATTTCCGAATATTTGCAGGCGATCGGTCCCCACGACGTGCTCGCCACGCTGCTGAACAACCTCAAGGTGCAGGAGCGACAGCTGAGAGTGTGCACTACGGGTATGTTGACTGTCGATCGAATGACTAGTGATGACGTCATTGATTATCCAAAAAAAAATTTCGAAACTTCATTTTTGCTAAAACAAATCTATTTTTTTCGTATAGATTTGTTTCGTATTGTGACGCCATTGACTCTTGCCAGTTTGACTTTTTCTTTTTCAAACCCTTTTGGATGTGATGACGTTCATCATGTCTTTCTATTTGCAGTCGCTATTGCCATCGTCTCGGAGACGTGCGCGCCCTTCACAGTCCTGCCGGCCATCATGAACGAGTACAGAGTGCCCGAGATGAATGTGCAGAACGGAGTGTTGAAGGCACTCTCGTTCATGTTCGAGGTGAGAAGAATGGGAGTATTGTAGTACGGTTGGTCAGAAGGGTGATTGCGGTAGTAAAACTCGAAGTGACTGTAATTTGATGACCCAGGTGATTCCTTGATTCGTGTGTTTACCAATAGCACTAGTGTTCCAATGATGACGTCCTACGATTACGAAATCAAACCCATTTGCAGTACATCGGCGAGATGGCGAAGGACTACATCTACGCCGTCACGCCGCTGCTCATCGACGCCCTCCAGGTCGATCTTTGATTTCGCATATAGCTGTAGTTTGTAGTAGGGCTACTGATGTTTGTAGAATGTAGTTTGATCTCTAATCCTTGCCATCATTTCAGGAGCGCGATCCGGTGCATCGACAGATTGCCATCGACGCCGTCGCCCATCTCTCACTCGGCGTGTACGGATTCGGATGCGAGGTACGGTAGATGATAGGGTGAAGTATCGAAAAATGAATCGTGGGAAGAAAATGGTAGATCGGGTACATGATGGGAATAGTGATCGATTTGGGAACAATTGTTGCTTTTGTATTTGTGTCTATGAAACCAGCGAGATTGGGGTTGGTAGAATATCTCAAGAAAGGGAGCAAACGAAATATTACATTGGTAGATGGTTTGCTCCCAAATACATATTTATATCTTATAAGATCAACCGTGAAGTACTAAGACGAGTGCTCGTCAAACTATGTCTACGTTTACTGGGAAATTTAAAAAAAAATCAATCGGCAATATTTTCCCTTCAGGACGCGCTTGTCCATCTTCTCAATCACGTGTGGCCGAATATGCTAGAGAACTCGCCCCACATCATCCAGCGATTCGTGTTCGCCTGCGAAGGAATGCGAGTCTCCCTCGGACCCCTCAAGGTGAGAAATTGTGATTTGGAGTGTTGCGTCATCGCAAGGCAATCTAGGAATAAAATAATGTGATTCAGTTTCCATCTGAATGTGCCAGTGACATTCATGACTTATTTTAGGGATACGGTAAACATCAACCGATAAATGACGTTTCTCATTGCAGGTTCTGCAGTACTGCATGCAGGGACTGTGGCACCCGGCAAGGAAAGTGAGAGAGCCGGTCTGGAAGGTTCGTTAGACGGCTTTACTTACTAGAGGGGCAGTGACTTTTGTTGAAAATATTGCTAAAATTAATATAATGATACCCAATGACTTTCTAGTTCCAAGAATCATTAAAAATATGAATCTATTTCTTTAGATGATTCTACCGTGTTTGGCTTCGTAAGGCTTTGAATAATCGGAAATTTCTTTAAACGCTTGTGACATCTGCGTTTCGCCAGTGGTGAATCATCCAATAGAAAATTCTAGTCCTCTTGTGAAAACTTGGCATTCATGATGAAAAATACGTGTACCTCTGCAAGAAAAAAACTTAGCACAATTGTACTGCTTGCAGGTGTACAACAATCTGATCCTCGGCTCGCAAGACGCCCTCGTCGCCGGATACCCGCGAATCGAGAACACGGAGAGAAATACGTACCTGCGATATGAGATGGACTACGTCATGTAGAGAGACTCCGCCACCTTACCCATCCCAAACTCCGCCCCCTTCCGTAGCCATGCCCCCTTCTTTTCACCATCCACTCTCCCCTCTTCACCAATCAATAATTGATAATTCCAAGTCATTGGCCTGTGCACACTCCCTTTTCCGTTTTGAAGTCTGTGTTTCTTTTCCTTTTGACAAATAGTATGATCATTGTTCGCAGTTTTCAAACGTTTTTTTCTCATTAATTTAATATTGTTCATAAGTATCCTCCTCCTCTTTGTTGGCCGCTGTTATTTCTCATCAATGGCTAATCTTGTTATCTGCACAGTAATCCGCGCGCGTCTGACCCGATCGATATGCGATTACCGTAATGTGTTTTAGTGGTTGTACACACAGGATCTACCGTACTCCCCCTTTTCTTCGTCCTGTCACTTACCGTATCTCAAAAAGTATCGATTATTCCCTTTCGGAGCGTTTCAAGTTTTCTAGCCTAAAAAGTGAGGAATCAATTCGGTTTTCGTTTTCGCACACTGTTTGTTCGTTTTGATTCATAAATATTCGATAAAGTTAATAGGAAATTGATGCGTACAAGTGATGAACGGAAAGAAGTTGAAATCGACTTTGAAGAATATTTCAATCCATAAGGGATTCGAATAAAATGAGGTCTCGTCCAGATCACTCAATCAATGATCATCAGTCGACTACAGTAATCAGAAAATCTCGTCGAAACGAGCGGCGAGTCAACGATGATTGACAAAACAGTGAGTGGTGTTTTCATTTACTGAGAACTGGTTTAATTTCGTGGAAACTGTTAAATACGAACGAGATCGTTTTTGAGCAGGTCTAGTCTGGCATCTTACGTAGGGATGGCTTCGTGGGAAAAATGACCGATTCAAGTCCTGAAAAAGTGGAAAATGACTCCCATTATTTCCTGGATAGAGGTAGAAATGAGATGGGATCATTCTTGGGAAGCTGGATTCCTGAAACTGGCAGGAATCCTGCTTGGCACAGGATTCCTGACATGGGATTTCTATAATTTCGGTGTATTTTTATCACTGGGCCAACACAAACATAGATTAATAGTCTTAATAGTGAAATTCTCGGAATTCCGCTTCAGAACAATTTTTTCTCAAATCCATGTTTCAGTTATTTTACACTGCATGTTAGAAGATACTGAAAATAGCGCTAGCTGAAAGTTGGGCTTAATTTAGAATATCTGGACGAGGACGAATACTGTAGAATCGTTTAAAAACTTGCAAAACAAAAAGTATAGGAAGAATTCGAACCACCGCTATGCGAATGAAATACAGAAACACAACCAATACACTAATCAGACAGATGGAGAATAGCACTCCTTGCACCCCCATCATTTCTAATGCACAATATTCTCCGAGAAAATTGTGCAACCGCCCAACTATTGACAAGGAAGGGAAATAACAGGGCGGCGATTCCTGATGGGAAATGGGAATCTTGCCACACCGGCAAAGTTCCTGGGAAAAGATGTAAATGATCAATTTCCCAATAGGATCCTGCTATCCTGCCTGCCAAGCCATCCCTAATCTTACGGTTGACTAAATTATTACTTAACTAAGTAGGAGTAAATGTTAATGGATTACATATATTTTGTCGACTCCCGAGGGCGCAACGAGATGATTTTTGAATGGTGATGTGAAAATAGTGCGTTATTGCTGTATAAACTAGTATTGGATACTGGGTATACGATAGGAGAAATCAGTGTATGGGTAGATCAATCGTCGTCGCCCCATCTGTCATCATTACGCTTTGCTACAGTGATATGTTTCAGTTGACACCGAAAGTGGTGGAACGGGGTCACCTGCGACGGCCGCATCCCATTCCCGTCGTGCCCACTTCGACGACCACAGAGGAAGAGGAAGAACCACCGCCGCCCTCGCCGATGACGCCCAAGAAGGTGCTCGAACTGCCCGAGACCTTCTCCGTCAGGGTCATGTTCCACTCAACGGTCAGTTATAGAGGCGGGGAAACACTGAAGCACCGGGTTTGAAAGTTTTCAATTGATGATTGCTCCTGTTTATTTTTGCGTGAAAGGGCTAAATAGCTGAAGCGCCGAATGTTAAATTCCCTAGGTGAAGTGGGGTTCCACGGTTATGGTAGAATGGGAAATAGTGTAGCCATTTAATTGCTTTGTTTCCAATAGTAGAATATCAGTCAATAGTCATAACTGCAGGGCCGACCACCATGTGATCAGTCGGGCGCTCGTGTCGTCGTAGTGAGTCATTTGTGTGTTACGTGTTTATATTTTATAATTTTAAATAACGGTTTTATCGTGGCCTCGTTGATTTGTGGGCGTGGCGCCAGTGTGGCGCCCTAGGGCGCCTTGGCTGGCGAAGATACAGGTAGGGCGGCTTGGACGGGCGGCGCCCACACCGCCTCAGACTCCTTCTTCTGCTCCTCCAACTCGCGCGCCGCCTTGCGCAGCTTCCTGCCGTCCGCCGCCATCTGTAGTGCAGAAAATGACAAGATTCGCAGATTTTTCGTCTACGCACTCCCGTTTTTGCACTCTCTCTATGAATCATTTTACGTAAATGGGAGTAGCATCGCTCATAGGATTCGGTAGGTGGAATGGAGTTCCAAGGTGATACGAGAAAGGAGAGTAGTGTAGTGATCTCATTGTTTTCTCGCAAAAGGTTGTTTAAATCAATAATGATCGCTGTAGGGCCGACACTTATTATTACGCCTTCTAGCCGCTGAATGTCGACACTCACCATCTTGTACCGCTTGTAGTGCTCCTCCTGGTTCTTGATTGCTTCCTGAACGTCGGATATATTAGCTTATCTTTGATCTCTGAGATCCTATTTTCTTACCGCAACGGCAGCTGTCTCGTGGGCAGTGATCCATGTGGAGAGCACGCACAGAATGTAAACGGCGATACTCAGGAAGATGTTGATGAACTGGAAAGATGCCCTCCCGTTTTCACACACTCTCTCGCCGCTGAGTATCGCGCTCTCTTGTATCAGGTTACTGTAAGAGGAATTGGTTACTAGTGATGCAATGGCTACCTATCACAGTAGATTGCCTAAGAATGACGCAATACCTCGAAGAGGCGCCGCAGACTCGAGCCGCCGTAGGTGAAGTATTCGACTGGAAATTAGGAAGATGATTTTCGAAAAACATTTTCGAAATTATTACATGCGAGTGTGAGGCAGCTCAACAGGAGTAGGAATAGCATCGCCCGTTGAGTGATGCGTCTGGAAGAGGGAGGGATTACGGTAGAGATGGGGATGGTGTACGGTAGGTCAGGTGTACTGTAGGCTATATTAAGGAGGGACTCACATGTGGAAGATATTGAAGCGCTCGTCGTACTGGGGAAAGATGTGCGTGCAGATGACACAGACCAGCCAGCCGACGATAGCGTTGCCGATGTAGACCCACAGGGCGTACTGTAAAAGGAGTGGGTTATGGGTTACTGTAGGATTGTTGGGTTACGATAGCAGAAGAAGCTTGAAGATACCGTGGCTACCTATCACCGCACTATCGAAAGTTCGCTTGTGTGGTTACGGTAGATGGGCCCGATGGGCTACGGTAGCGATCAATAAACGTACGGTGGCGCCCTCTCGCTGCGGCCCGCACTGCTGATGCTCGCCGCCCCAGAGACACTCGAACAGCGCGTCACTTAATAATATTATTATTTATTTAAATCTTCTTCGAAAGCAGTACGTGGGATCCATGATGATGTCGGCGAGCAGGATGAATGTGCACATCCACAGCTGCAATAGTATTATATTTTTAATAATAATAATATTGTTTTTTTTTTATTTTTGAAAATAAGCCGGCACTCACGCGCGCGAAGAGGAAGTAGAGCGCGTACCAGCCGTAGACTCGCGCCTGGAATGCACCGATCGATAGATTGGAGTTACAGTATTCCCTCCTGATAGTACTGTATGGGAGTACCGTACCTCGCCCGATCGCCGGATCGCCTGCAGAATGCCCGACCGCTCGTTGAGATAGTCGCACTCCAGGGTCTTCTTGCGCTTCTGTAAGAGAATGTCTATCGTTGTGCTGACACGCCGGCCTACAGTACTCCTTCGCTACCAAAATCGATTCAAGCTCAGTTACAGTACTCACTCCCTCGGGCGTCACGTAGTATTTTGCCGCGCGCCGGTTCGGGTTCATCAGGCTGTGCATGCGCACGATCGATTGCTCGTGTAGATCCTCGCGTTCTCTGCAGAATCGATTGTTGTGGACTACCGTAATCCAATTACGGGATGTGGTAGAATACTATGACGCTCTAAGTAGAATACGGTAACATCTTGAAAAAGGCAGTTGATACTGCAACCTACAGTGATACGGTAGCATACTGTGACAAGCTAGGTAGAATACGGCAACTGCTACAGCAAAGCAGAATCGGTACGGTAACCTACGGTGATACGGTGCCTACTGAAATTGCATACAGCATACTCACTCTGTGGTGAGTGACTCGAACCACTTGGTTCCGTACGCCCTTCCAATCGTCTCCTTCCTCTGCTCGTCATCCTTGTAATTGACGGGGAAGACGGCGGCCGAATCAAGAATGTCATCGATTCGGTCGATGAGCGACTTGGATGAAGCCTTGGCAGGGGGAGGAGGAGTGGCCGCCTGAAATTACGGTAGTTGAGTGGGATCGAGGACTGATGGGAGGCGGAAGGAGATGGACTTGGGTGAGGCTAGGGAACTGTAGGTTGGCAGAGTATCCAGGACTGAGAATGTGCATGGGTAGGGTAGCGTCATGGGAGATGAACTTATAGTTAGGGAAGCTAGGGTACTGTAGGGTGGTTGAGTATCGGCAACTGCGAGTGCACAAGGGGACGGTAGTTTCATGGGATTGAGGACTGATGGGAGACGGTTGGAGATGAATTGGGAACGATGCTGTGGGTTGGAGCGTACTGTAGTCTGGTTCAGTATCTCGAACTGAGAATCTGGAAGGGTACGGTAGTGGTATCGAGGACTGAGAATGGGGAAGGGTACGGTAGCGCTATCGAGGACTGAGAATCGGGAAGGGTGCGGTATCGAGGATTGAGAATCGGGAAGGGTACGCTAGCGGTATCGCGGACTGAGAATCGGGAGGGGTACGGTAGCGGTATCGAGGACTGAGAATCGGGAAGAGTACGGTAGTGGTATCGAGGGCTGAGAATCGGGAAGGGTACGGTAGTGGTATCGAAAACAGAGAATTTGGAGGGTGGGCGGGAGATACTCGCCTGTCCGGGAGGAGTGGCGGCAGCGGCGGCGGTCGATTTGGTGGCTGTGGGAGTGTGGAGGAGGGGCGTATTGTCGTCCTCCGTCCCTGCGAGAGCACGACGACGACGGAGATCTGAGAAAGGAGTAGAGTACGGTAGGAGAGGGGGGATACGGTAGATTAGATTGATTACGGTATGTGAGAGTTGAGGTATCAGTGGTTTTACTGGAGCTGACGGTGTAAGGATTACGATAGAATGAGAGTGAGGGAGTTGGTTTGAGCAGGGTAGCGGGCATGACTATGGTAGAGAGGCAGGAGAGGCTGAGGAGTGTGGAGGCACCTGCGAGGGAGAGCCGGCCGCTCATCGTGAGGCGAAGGAGGGACGAGTGGGGAGAGGAACGAGAATCGACAGAGATGCGAAAGAAAATGAAATGTAAATCTCGCTTTATCGATTAGTCAAATGTTTGAAATGTGACGTGCAAATTGTGAATCAATGGGAGAAAATGGTGGGTAATTGATGGGTAATTCGGATATTAAAAGTTGTCTGAAACTGGATTTCCATAGGCGACGTTGCGGTTATCGGAGGGATCGATGACAATGAACGACTTGCGGTTGTTGGAGCGCGCCTGGTGCATCATGATCTGCTCCCTGATGGATTATCGATTTGTTGCAACACGGCGCACAAACTAATTTATGAAAATTGTGTCAGGGGAGAGTGAAAAATGGCGCTGATCATCACTAATTCTACGTTCTAGTTTTGCCCAATACTCCGTGCTACGTTATCCGCGTACTTTGTTAGGATTAAAGGTTACGGTAACTACTTACCGTGTCAAATTTGATTACGGTAGCTCACTTACCGTGCCAGATTGGGGTCGAGTGTGAATCTGCGGAAGGTGTTGAGGTCCTGGAGTTGGCATTTGGGGAAGCGATGGTTGACTTCAGAGGAGGACGGATAGGCTTCGGGGTCAGAATCGAGGGTACGGGGCTGGAGGAGTAAACTGGAATTAATTTGGAATTAGGTCCGATGGACGAGTGGAATTATTTTCATGAAAGCAATAGAAGATATATAGTCTGGTTGAAACACGATGTCACAGGGCACTGAGCAATTTACTGGTTTATTAAACTGGAATGTATTTGGAATGAGATTTAAGCAAAGCAATTAGTTTAGTGCGAGCGATGAAAGATATGTAGACTGGGTGAAACACGCATTCAGAGGGCACTGACCAATTTAGAGAGATTAGAGCTAGAGCAGTGGCAGCGGCGCAGAATAGGAGAATGATGCAGTGCCACCAGTCGGGCATTGCTGAAATTATTGATTTTTGAAATAGTATTAAAATGATAATATATGTGTCATTACCGAATACCGAGCCCAGCTGCAGAAGTACTGCTCCGCTTGCGCCTTTCATTAGTTCGATTCTGAAGTGATTGAATTCTACGGCTCACACGTAGGTCGAGAACTCACATGAGAAGAGGGTCCGACTCGATGAAGAAAATGATTAGACTGAAGGCAAAGAGAACAAATGCGGCAGATAGAAGGGCGAAGAGGCATTTGATCTGATTTGTAATTATTAATACAGTTTTAAGAATTTACAGGAATATCCTTACTTGTAGGTCAAAGGCATCGCTGAGCTTTTCGTGCTCCAGTGCTATAAGACCTGCGAATAGTAGGAGCTGAAATTGACGAAATGTGTTCAAAATATAGTAATAGTTTAGGCTGACCTGAATTCCGAACACTGCTCCCACAATGAGCCGGTGGCATGGGATCATGGCGAGTGTTGTGTAACTGTCGAGTCACAAACTCAAGGGTACCTGGGTTACAGGGGTTATCTGAATGATAGGAGAATAAGGAGTCACACTCCACGCGACATGACAAGGGACCATTGGCTATTGCAAATTCGCAAACACTGGTCCAAAATAATAAAACTGTCCGAGGCTACACGTTCCTTCGAGTGATCACGTCAAAGCAAGAGACGAGAAATAGAAAGGTAGTGCACGCGCCAGTAGTTCATTTCATGACGTATCACTACTATGCAACCTATTTGCATACATGTCAATTGGGGACGGGCGACAGACAGACTGGGGAATGGCACGTCCGTTTGATATTATATTGAGTAGGACTATAGTGTACTGAGTACTACTGACTCCTATGCAATACGGCGTTCTGAACAAAATGCCAAAGTTGAATTCGTGGACTATCTTTCATTTACATACTGTTTTCACACTCTGTAACTAATGGCCTCAATTTGCATAGACTCGCCAGCACGCCGTGTACAACAGCGAGTTGAATGAGTAGCACAGGGACGGGACACGATTGATGATACAGTTTTCAATCTTGGAAAGATGGAAAAGATGACGACGATATGTTGTGATGAGTCGTATGGTATTTCCACCACGATTGGGTTGGGGGCGAAACAGGTGAGGGTGAATAGATGGGTGTACGCCGCGTATGATCGCTTTTGCTATGGAACATAGCGAAATACCGTGCAGCGGAATGTCATAACCCCGGCGTGGTTTCTGATGCAGCGCATGAGTCATTGTTGGCTTATGCATCAATGGTAGACTAAGCATACTCAAGGAAAGTTGTATCCCAGGCGATGAAGAGGTAGAACGTGGTTGAATGAGGTTTCAGCAGTTTGATAAAGGTGTTCATTGCAGAGCAACGACATGCTGCCGATAGCGCCCGGCTCCTTCGCTTATCTGCACGTCGCTTCCTCTGTGGATGAGGACAACGATGATAAGGTGAGACGGCTGAATGATCTTTGGTCTTTGGTCTCTGATAATTGAAGAGATTGATAGGTAGAACGATGGGCCTGGAAACACTTATCACGTTTGCTCAATCTTCTAGCCATATTTATTAGACCACCATTTATACTAGAGAACTTTTACGAATACTCCATGAGACTCACTCTTAATTTGCAGCCTTCCCGTAAAAACTCGCTGGTCTTCACAATCACGAGTCGAAAAGAAGTCATTTTTTTTGATTTTCGTATTTCCGTCCCCAAAAAATGCACTGTCCGTTCGAAAACACGCATACACTACCTTTCTTAGCCCGCACCAAATTCCACTCCCTCCTTCTGTGTGCTTTTAATTTCCTCCCTATCGTTCGGCTACCGTAAACGTCCCGCCCGCCACGCTGCTATAGTAGAAGTTAATCGATATTGATACGGTAGATCAAGGATAACTTGAATTTCAGAGTACGGAAGAGGAGGAGGAAGACGACGAGGTGCTCGTAGAGATCAACGACCCGCTCGGATCGCCCGGAAAGAGTACGGTAAATTTGGGCGGGGATTATTGATTGACGGGGGGAGGGGTACGGTAGGTAAGCACACTCTGCTCAATTTTTGGACAAGAAAGAAGCATGGTTTTTTTTAAAGGAGGAGGAGCATCAAGAATAGAATGTGATGACATTACTCTTTTTCTTTCTCATGTGAACGTTAATAGAAATCCTAAATGTGAGATCTCTATCTATCCTCCGAACTGAGATACGAGCGAGCAAAGAATGTAGTTCATCCCCCTTTAAATTCTTTCAAAAAAAATAGTACGGAATTTGGGCGATGGAGTTGTATAATATTGATTACTCCCAAGTTATTCTGGATCAGTAATTTGCCAAAAATTGATTTTTGATTTCTTCTTCAGACAGCCTCGACAGCTCCTCGTCGTCACGATCCAAACCAGCAGAGAAGCAGCATCTCGTGATTCGAGTCGACGCCCTGTTCAACAGTCCCCGCGTGAGTTAAACCACACTTTCTCTTGACTTTTCTTTATTTTTGAAACCATTTTTCGTCTGGCTTGATCGCAATAAATGTTTAAGAGGGGGGGGTAAGAACGATTAACTTTTTTTCAATGAAAAGGAAACTAAAAATATGGATTAAAACATTTGAAGCGGCTGGTGCTTGAGTGTTCCAGTGAGCCTTTAAAAAGGGTAAATGAACGATGTCTGCGCTATGTACTGGACGAAGAAAAAATATTCTATATTTTGTATTCGTTGTCAGGAGAAGACGATTTCGCTGGCCCGTGACGCCTTTCCCCAAGGACTCTTGGCGAACATTCGACAAGGGTCGACGCATGTGCTGAGTATCGCCAAGAAGGAGGAGGTATACGAGGAGAATGAGGGACGGGGCTGTAATAGATTCAACCAATGCATGTGTATTGGTTGTCATTCGATGAAGGCGGAACTACTCTACTTATTATCGCCACACGACCTGGCCAATATACTGTGGATGCAGGACAAATCTACCGGGCGTGTGAACTTTTTTTTCGTACTGTCCACTGATTTGGAGAGTAAAATGTCGCGACCAATGAAAATAACGTTGTGATAAGTTTTAACAATGAAATATGTGAATCATTCCATTTCCTGATCTTTTATCTTTGGTCTCCGTAGGTCGCCCTCGACAACATCCAATTGACGTTCAAGGAGACGTATGTGAGCCGATCGGATATGTGGCTGTACAGGAACAGATTGATTGGACAGTGCGCGTATCTGGTGGGTTACTGTACTTTAATTTTTTTTTTGCTTAATTGCATGTCCCCTTTTCTCATTTCTTCCTGTTTTCTGTCCAGACTGCTAATATATAGTTGAAATTCGTAGAGCAGGCGATTCGGCGTTTCCACGGCGTATGATGATCGTTTGGTGTTGAGCAAAGTTAAATATCTTGTTGTTACTCCGATAGAAATAATTGAATTTGTCTTCAGGAAGGTAATCTGAACTTTATGAAGATCAGCACGCGAGTGAGCGACATGTGGATGAAAGGTGCGGTTTAAATTAAATTATTTATTTTTCTAATAACAGAGATGGAAAATTTACTGATACTTGCTCGCTTTGGAACGTAATCATAGAATGATTGTAACCCATAAGTCGCGGGCGCAGGTAGACAAGTGTCTTCTTTGGTTGATCGCTGTAAACTCCTTTTTTATTGTTTTATTAATGTTTTTTTAAAATGTGGATTTATTTAGTAAGTAAGTAATTAATATTGATTATCTATTTTTTCCAGGTGAGAATCAATCGTGTGGCTACGTGAGTGAGGACACGCGTGTTGTATTTCGATCCAGCAGTAGTGTGGTAAACAAAATTTTACATATATTTTTTAAAATATAATTTATGTTAAAAACTAACTAAAAATATGAACCCGGTGAACTTATGGTTCACGTTGAGCTTATGTTGCTGGCCCCTTCAGAACGCTACTCAGCCATTTAGAATGTAGTCAGAAGAAAAGTACGATAGTTACTAATCCCAGGTGCTCATCTACATCCAAGTGTCGTGTGAGATGTGGCTACTCGACCCACAGGGAGACCTCTACATTGAGAAGTGCATCAAGGTACGGTAGGAGTACGGTATCACAACGAACTTACCAATAAATACTTCCAGGGGTTCCTCCACGATCTGTTCAACTACTGGAAGAAGAACAACTGCTCGCACTACGTTAGCATCGTGCTGTGCTCGAGGTACGGTAGACAGAAAGAGTGCATTGATAACTGACTTTTCTCTGTCAAGGGTACTGTAGGTTCCATTATTGATCGTTTTTTTCAGATTCTACTTTCTCGATGGTGAGAAGAACGAGCAGCTAAGGGAGAGACTGGGTCCTGCCAATTGTGATCATCGTGGACGATACTTCAAGGTGATGACGGTAGTATTGATTGAATAGGCCACCGTATTCCATTTGTTTCCTTCCATCTATCGATAACTGACTTTCTCGTTTCAGGACTTTTACAAGCTCATCGTGCAGAACGAACACTACGACGACTGGATGCACGTGATCGGAAAGGTGGGAATAGGATTATAGATTGTTTATTTTGGTGGGACGATAGAGCGTGGGAATCAAAGATATTTATCTCAAATGCAATCGATATTTCAGGTCAAACTGGCATGGATGGACTATGAAGAGTCGTGTTTGAAGGAGATTTCGAGGGCGTTGAAAGGAGTGGAGTACGATATGAAGAATGTTGAGGTAAGTGAACAATATTAGTCTAGAGAATTTCAAAAAAAGAATAATCAACATTGGCTATTTTCTGATGACTATATGCTTCTGCGAAAACAAGAAACTGCCGGGTTGCAGTCAATACCTTGACACTGACTCAATATTCTATCAGATCTCAACAGCGGCCGATGGAAATTTCCTGCCTTCTCTCAACATGAGCATGAATGCATTCTGCATGTACCACACGGACAGACGATTCGAGACGACTGGACAGCAGGTGAGGGAGGGGGGGGGGGGGCGATTGAGCGGATATAATTAATGAAACGTATGTAGTTGCAAAAAAGCTGTATTTTTTTCTCAATAAGGTTGCTTCAATTTTCAAATACTTCGTCGTCGAGAGATTATCGCACTGTGCATATGAGGCCAATTGCGTAATTGTCGAACGAAAGTCAACACAGTTCCGTACAGACGAAAAGTCAATGTCTGAGGAAACAATGGTTTTCGGTACTATTTCATATGCTGATCAAAGTGGTGTAGTCTCATGGTATGCAAATTCACCTGGAGCTCGATCTTAAGCTCCAAAGATCCAGCCAAATCACAGTTTTTAGGATATAACTCGATACCCGAATGAGCTATTGAAAAAGTTTCAACATAGACTCTAGCTCAATTTGCATGAGGAATCTTATTTATAAGTTTACAATGTGTAGTCTGTCTTGGTTCTTCAGATTTGGAGCGTCTAGTGAAAAAAATTAAAATTTGGAATTCCAGCGATACTACTTTTCAATTTCGTTAGCTTTGAATTTTGGCTAATATTGTGCGTGTTTCTAGTAAATAGAACATTTCTAAATTTAATGTTTTTGTGCTTATCTCACGTTTGAACCAATCAATATAAACATACTAGTGATTGTTGAGAGTGTAAAAATATGCGATGATCTAAACACATCGACTTCGTTTCATAGAAAAGCGTATGCAAATCACATTCTCTCATTCCATTTACCGTCCTATAGTGATCTCCAGTCAGATAACGCTCACTAGAAAAATCATAACTCCGTTCGCAGACATCGATGTGTCCCCTGATTTAAAACATAAGTCGGTAGAGGTTCGATACACCCCCTATGAAAGTATGCGCTCGCACTTTTTCACCAGAAGCTGGCAATTTTCCAAATCTGAAGAACCAAGACAGATTACGCATTGTGAACTTATAAATAAGATTCCTCATGCAAATTGAGCTAGAGTCTATGTTGAAACTTTTTCAATAGCTCATTCGGGTATCGAGATATATCCTAAAAACAGTGATTTGGCTGGATCTTTGGAGCTTAAGATCGAGCTCCAGGTGAATTTGCATACCATGAGACTACACCACTTTGATCAGCATATCAAATAGTACCGAAAACCATTGTTTCCTCAGACATTGACTTTTCGTCTGTACCGAGGTTTGTCGGACAATTACGCAATCGGCCTCATATAGGGGCATAGGGGCACATGTGTGTACCCGTGGAAGCAGTAAAGAAGGGAAAAGGAACCAGAAAATATTCTTTGACAGTTTCGCTCCCGTGTGGGCTGCGTCTCGTGGGGGTAGTGCACGTTCCTTTCCTCCTTTCCAACAATAATAATAATAGTAATAATAAAAATGCAAATATAATGGAATCATTTGTTTATTATTCAGATCATGTTCGTGACCCCTGGCGGCGGTGTCTTCAACGTCGACAGAAACACTGTGGACAGAACGAAACAACGAGTGATCGATATGGGAATATCGTTGGATTTGGTGGGTGGAATCTCTGTTCTGTGCAAGATCGAACCGGTCTCATCTTCGGTAGCCATATGTGGGTAGTGAAACGCGAATATCACTGGATTTGGTGGGTGGAAGGAAATATCAACATTGACGCATATTGGACTGTCTTATATATATATATATATTTATGCGAATTCACAAGGAAAAACGCGGATACAAATTAGAAACAATAACATTAGCAAGCGAAACACGAATATCGGGGGAAGGGGTTGGTCACTCAGCGAAACTGGACGAATTACCGGAATTTACAAAAAGCCTTGCCGCTCTAGGGAAGAAACTATACTGTCTGTAGTTTGATGCTGAGACACAATTTGTGAAATTCATTCCATTTCTAGTGAAATAGTAGCAAAAATGATGTGGTCTCTTTTTTAGAGATTTTGTATTTGCCTCTCAGAAGATTACTGGCTGTCTTCAAGTCTATTTCCTCTCTGCGCTTAACTAATGAATCTAGTCCTAACTGCATATTCCGAATAGTCTCACTGGGCATTGTCTGCCATGTGAAATTGTGGCAGCGCATGTATGTTATTGCGGCAGTACAACACGAATCACGCTTTTTACGTGTATTTAAAATGGTAAATTTAAAATAAAAGACCGTTTGATCCATTGAGCTATTTCTTCATGCGTGGAGTTGTAAAGTTTTTTTCTTTTTTTCGTTTTCCAAATTGTTCTTTGATCTCTCATCTCCTCCCCTCTCTCAGGTTTGTCTGGGTGAGCAGCCTCTTCACGCCGTTCCTCTCTTCGTTTTCCATAATCATTCGGGAGGAGGAAAAGAATCGTATTTCATTCCCCATTGGATGAATTACTCGTATTACAAGGTGAATGAGCGCGAAGGAGAAGTTGTTGGTAGTTTGTATGGTGGGTACGAAATAGTTAACGGCATTTAACGGATCATATTGTCGACGTTGCCATATATAGAACAGCTGAAACGGTGAAGGGTTGGGTGCGAAATTAAATTGCTAAAAAAACTCCTTACTTGAGATGCCGCGCCGAACTGCGATCACAATCAACTTCCGGCCTCGAATCACACTCCCTGAGGCATTCATGGTAATATTTGTTTCAATTATAATAGTAGGGTAGAAATCCCCGCCAAGTAGCGGAATTGAGGTTTCTAGTGGTTTTTATTTACACTAACATGGTTTCATATTTGATTCCTCTACCGCTGATTCTAATTTCAGTATTCCATTTTGAGCCAAACTTAAAATAAATGAGCGATGAAATGTAATTAGTTTTTGCTCTTAAAAAGTGACCCAATAATTGCAGAACGCTCGTCCCTCTCTGTATCTTCAGCCGGTGTGGAGGGGTGATTTGGATATGGAGAATCATGATGAAGTGGTACGGTAGAAAATGAGATACTTTTATTTTATTTTGAGAATTGTGGTATGTAGGTAGGGGTTTGCATCTTTGCCACTTGTTGGTCATGTTCTTAACTTTGGAACCTGCGCAATGATGATCATTTTTAATACCCGATGAGTCGTATCTATCAAACTCTAATTAAATGTGTTATGCAACATGTTTAATTGAAGTTTTTATAAAAGTGAAGAATTGAGGTCAATCACTAAACGTTCCTTGTAGGTATTCTCGAATATATAATCCTTTTTTGTGATTATCAGGCTTTCGCCTCTCTTCTCTCAACGGGGCGACTGGGAGAAACGGGCAACGTATTCGATTCAATCTGCGACGAATTGGGTCTCATGCGGAGGACGCCTTACGAGCAGATGATCAAGGTATACGGTGGATCGATATTGCATGGCAGTACATGGTAGGTATTACATATGGAAGAAGTATTGATTGATTTAGATGGGAAACAACCCGGCGAAAGAGCGAGTATTCTCCACCCCGCAACCGGTAAGTTGAATGCTAATTTGTTTCCCACCCCCTGGAATTTAGTGCCAGTCCAATTTATGCTATTGTTTCTGCCAGGCGGTCCTGGTAGATTCGAGTTTCGTGATAGAGTATAAACCTTTTACCGAGTTCAAATTTCGGTGCTTGCCGCTTTTCTAATTTGCTGAATTACGTTGCTACAATTTGCTGAATCTCTAGCAAAAATTGGTCTTTAAGAAGTCGTGAAGAAGACATTTCCATTATTTTTATTTTCTCTCATTTACTCATTATTTTTTAACCTCGTTCAGGATCGAATTCTCGGTTCGTCTCTCGACAATGCAATCACTCAGATGGAAGCGAAGAAGAGAATGAAGTGAGTCGAGAGATGATATGACTCCCTGATCTACTATCTATCTATCGATCTATTCACTCTCTCAAAGTGTGTATAATGTGTTGCTGAAATAAATTAAGTGAACTGAAAATTCATGGATTCTGCAGATCTCGGTAATAAAAATGATTGAATTTCTTTCTTATCGAAAAGAAAAGGACAGAGCAGCTAAATAAGATCATTGAAACAAGAAACAACGCATAAAAATTACATTTGCAGTCACTTGAACACGGGCGTCAGTGGTTCTCTCGATTGCGGCAGTTTGTTCGAACCCGCGAGAGGTGGGTTTCAGTGTTAATACATTATTAGATAATGTATCTTTGGTCAATGTTTTGATCGTTTCCTGGGAAATACAACAAGAAAATACATCCTTTAGAAAAATGTATTATTTAATTAGCTGTATATCATCTGTCTATAATCCATTATTAATTCCGATTTTAGAATAATGATCGACTTCTGATTTGCGTAATGTAATTGTGTTAAGGTCTGGGCGTAACTCGACTTCGACGGGGCGGAACTCCATTTGCGTCCTCCTCCTTCTCAGTGGACAGCCATCAAGTGAGAGAGAGCATGGTAATAGGAAGGAATTACGTGGCAACTGCCATTCTTGATCTATAATGATTAGCGCTGCTCACAGTAGAATATATTTTGGCGTGGAAAGCGATGAAAATGCTATTGAATTCAACTTGTGGCTTGGACGATATAAGACCGAAAGATAATCAACGGAAGACTTTGCAGGCAACCCTCAATCCCTTCCATCCAGAAGATTTCTATGTGCGAGTTTCGTCCAATAGGAGGAGGTGCGATATAATTTTTTTCAAACTTTTTAAATTGACAAAAAGAATCCTTTAAAAATTTCTAGTTACTTTTTCACTATGTGAAAATAATATTAATCGCTTGCAAGATTGGTGCTGCGACGGTGGTACATCGGTCGCTTGAGTCACTGCAAACTGTTTGATTCGAGTGATGTTGTGCATTGTACTTTAAAAGAAAGATTTGTGCACTCGACATGCGAGATTTGAGCTGCGCCGATTGCATATCAAACGCTTGAACCAGAGATTATTGTTTTCCAGTAGAGATCGGTTATTTACAAACAAAATCTTATTCACAGATGGATCCACGTCTTCCCCGTGGACGAGAGTGGCAAGTCGAAGCTGGCCCATCATTATGTTGAGGTACGGTAGATCGATTCGATTGTATTTAGCAGATCTGTAGATTCTAATAATGGCAAAGATTCGTTTTTCCATATAGTCATGTGACATTGGCGATTATCAAAATGTGGAGAAAGAGTGATATAAGAGGCCGTTTGCGAGAGAATCAAACAACAGAGATCGGACAGATGAAAATATGAAATGTCAGTTGGAGACGGTTTCCTACACATTTGAGGGTGCTGATTACTATGGCAAGTATGTCATATTATGCAAATCGATTTCCGACCTGTTATTCAAATTACAAAATTCAGCTGATTTCACGTGTTTTTGTGCTTCCAAAAGAAAGAGCCCTCAAACCATGTCGTGCAAATACTCAACTAGGGTGAAATTGAACGAGGAATCTAATGTAAGTTTCTGAAATACAAATTTCCATTTTTTTCACGTAGCACCTGTCTATTTCCCCATGTTAAACTCAAAAGGGAGGTCTGGAATTTACATAGTATGTGGGGAACACAAACATCGTACCGCCTCTTAAATTTGTAAGCTGTTGACCTCCGGCAAATCGAGTTACGAATTTTTAAATCAGCAGATCTGGGCAGTGATTTTCACGGTTCCCGAAATTTTTCGACACCGAAAAATTGACCCCCTCGCATCGACTAGGCGTGCTGAGGAATCGGTAGTACAGGGAGCGGGAACATCAGTCATCACTTTATTTTCAATGGAATCTGTCGAAAACAGTGTAATTTTCACCTCCAACACTACGCGACCCCCTCGCGACCCCCTCGCAGACCCCGTCGCGCGCGAGGGGGTTCCCGAATTTCGGGAATGAGAAAAACACTGGATCTGGGTGGAAAAGCACCGATTTGATGAGAGAAGTCATCAATTTGCATCCACACTCCCTCTCATTTATCATTTGCCTGCTGGCGCGGCGCTTTCTCTTGTCAGATCGGTGCTTTTCCACCAAGATCTGCTGATTTAAAAAATCATAACTCGATTTGCCGGAGGTCAACAGCTTACAAATTTAAGAGGCGGTACGATGTTTGTGTTCCCCACATACTATGTAAATTCCAGACCTCTCTTTTGAGTTTAACATGGGGAAATAGACAGGTGCTACGTGAAAAAAATGGAAATTTGTATTTCAGAAACTTACATTAGATTCCTCGTTCAATTTCACCCTAGTTGAGTATTTGCACGACATGGTTTGAGGGCTCTTTCTTTTGGAAGCACAAAAACACGTGAAATCAGCTGAATTTTGTAATTTGAATAACAGGTCGGAAATCGATTTGCATAATATGCATAATATACTTGCCATAGTAATCAGCACCCTGGAAAGTATCTAAAACAATGTTCTCCTTCGACTTCGATTTTTCTACTGTCCGAGCTTTGCTCGATTCTCTCGCAAACGGCCTCATAAAGAAGAAGGACTGTACCCAAAAGGAGGATGATATCAATTTCAGAGACCCCGCTCCTTTATTGGCCCCAACTGGGAACTGATCAGGATCCTCAGGGTTTTGGACAATTATGAAATTCTACTTTACCTTATTTCGTGTGTATTCCTATTAGTTTACTTACTCTCCTTAGTTTACTCTCCTTATAATTTTCTATCTCAAAGTTTCGGGTCCGAGTAGCACTGAATTTATCTCCTGCTCTTTGATCTTTGATCTCTAATCTTTCTTCTTCTCTCAGGGCAAATCGGTCGTTCACGTGCGACAAGCAGTGGCAGACGAGCCGCCAGACTCAAATTCCCCCATTTTGGGCGCTGCAGGACCTGCTGCTGCAGCAATTGCTGTGGCAGGACCAATGGTACGGTAGTCGGGCCTAGAGTACGGTAGAGTGGAATTATCGAATCGTTATTTTGCACAAAACAAACACCGGTTCACTAGCCTTGTTCAATTCTCAGGCACTAATGGCATCGCTGAAGCCGTAACCATGTGGGCCTGGTTGGAGTGTTATAACTACTATTTTTAAGGCCGGTCTCTCTCCCTCTCCCTCGCCCTCCAACCACCACTCACCCACCCGAGCTGCTCATTTGAGAGAGGTACTGTGGGTATACTGTATTTAATCCATAGACCAAAAAGTTCGTTTCATGGAACAAACTCAGACGGCTTTTTGTTCTTTTCGGGGTAAAATTTCGTAAAAAATAAGACATCATTTTCAGATTTTCTGGTGAAATTGTGAAAAATCAGACATTTTCGATTTTCACCCTACAACGGAAAATCACAAAGCATTTGGGACTTTTGGGAACAAACGTTTTTGGTCTATGATTTATGCATTTATTTATCTAGCGGTTACTGAAACTATTGTATTGTGCCTGAGGGTTACGTAAATTTCAACAGGTAATCAGAATCTAATTGCACTTGAGGCCCAGGACCCATATCGATCTGCATAGGTCGAAAGGGTGCGTTGCGGCAAGTCGAAAATGCAGTTTGGGTTTGCCAAAAATGGGTATGAAAAGCAGAAAATGCGGGTTGGGCTCGTCAAAAATGGGTAAGCAAAACCGAAAAGGCGGGTTGGTTTTTCATTTTTTCCACCAAAAATTCTCAAAATGCGGGTTGGCTTCGTAATTTTTTACGTACCTTTCGATCTATGTCGATCTGATTAATGTAACAAACGTGACGTAGGTAGTAGACACGTCATTATCTTATAATTGTCTCAGACCCGTGCCACTTCTCCCCTCGTCTCTTCTCTTCATTCGTCCGCTCCAACTCCACTACCAACGAGAGGAGATTTGAGTACACTTGTCGGATTTGATAGAGAACAACCGAGTGAGTTGAGGTTATAGAGATTTGAAATTTGAGAGCTCTTGTCAAGAGCCTCTTGAGATTGCAGAGTACGGTAGTAATGAGAATATAATACGTTGATGTTGGAAAAAATTAATTTGGCTTGGTGAATCGAGGTTGCACATTTTCCTTAAGTAGCCCATTCGCAGGGCCTAATAGTTCTGCCGTTTTGCGCGTGTGTAATTATAATAAGTCATATTCAGTCGATGAAGAGGATCCGGACTCGTTGGAATCTGAGTTGGCAGAGATGGAAAGAGAAAGGAAGGATGAGGAAAGGAGGGAGATGGAGAGAAGAAGAGAAGAAAGGAGGAAGGAAGAGGAGAATGGAGATAGAAGAGATGAGAGAAGAAGAGAAGAAAGAACAATGAATGGAAGAGAGGAAGAGATGAGAAGGGAAGAAATGAGGAGAGGAGGGGGAGATGGACCGTCTAGATCTAATGGAAATGGAAGGAATGGAGATTTTGATAGAAGAAGAAAAGAAGGAGGATTAGTGAATATGATGGGAGCTGGAGATGTTGGATATGTCGAGGAGATCGATTTGGGGTGAGTGAAATTGTTGCAATAGCCTGCATTCTTACAATAGAATTAACTGCAATATTTATTTAAAGAGCAGTAGTGACTTGAAAGCACCTAGGGAGTTAGTTGGTGAATGCGTAGGTTGAGTGTTGGTTGGGTAAATACAGGATATGACTATAAGTGACACGAGATATGCATTAGACCAAACGAAAAGTTAGGTACTATGACGGTGTGATGCAACGCGAATTCACATAGCTTATTAGGTAAATGCAAGAAAAGCGGTATTAGGAGAAGGGTAAACGTGCATTCAAATGTTTCTTGTATTGAATCTGCTCAATATCTGAGTGTAATAAATTGTGATTCAATGTGATAATTTGATGAAACACGAAAAGTGCGATTTGTGAATAGCTCGAATTTTGTATTTAAATAATGGGTACTTTGATGAGTATTTAGGAAATTCATCTAATCTTCGTCTCCGATTTTCTTGTGTTAAAAAAAATTTCTTTAGTCTGGAGGAGGATGATTTTTCGCTCACTTCTCCTCCATCTTCTGCAATGGAAGAAGAAGAAGGAGAAGCAGAGGGAGAACAAACTACTGAGGAGAGTATTACTCCTGATGGACCTGAAGGTAAGGAAGAATCATGGAACGACATTTAAGAATCCTGTTGAAACCAAACTTCCTTGATTGAATTAGCATACAGCATAGAACATTTAGAAACGGATATTGTGTACTGCGTAAATAAAGTTCTGGTACGAAGCGACACCGGTTTAGAAGGTTATTTCGTACTTATGTGGGATTGCGATATCATAGAACGAGTAGGTCATCTGATACCACTTATTGCACCCTTTCAGGCGAGCCGGATCTGCCAGTTGACATGCCCCTCCCTCCCCATTTATCTGAGACAACGAGTCCGCCAACACCGCCAAGGAGTGAAACGGAGAGTGTCAGAAATGGTGAGTGAGAGAACACACCATTTCACAGGACGGTAAACCTTTCAGAAAGGGTATTGGAGTGAGAGAATGGGCACAATCGAGAGAAATTCACTTGTACACACTCTTTCTGTAGGTTTGGAAACATGTGAGAAGTATATCGTCGACCTACCGTTTTTTTCTTGTTGAAATATCGCCAGATAAAGTTTTGCGTTGATCTTGAGTATAGACGAAAAAAAGAAGAGCATTTGTGAACACAGTATTCGGCAGCCGATTTCTTAAATGTCAACATTTATTGTGATTTGGGGTTTAGAAATCTAGATAGAACGGGAATAGTGATTAGGATGGAATGGCCCGTTGATTTACCGCTTTCCCTTTCCCCAAAATATATGTCGTCCAAATTCACATATCGCTAGGGCACATATCGCGTGTAGCAAACATCAAACATAGTTATGATTGTTGTATAGGAAACACATTCTGTCGATGTCTCGACAAGATAAAAAATTCCCGGTGATTCCTAGTTGCGCAATGTTGCTACAATTCCTTGACCCTCCTTGTTGTAAACAGTTTATTCCAGTTTCGTGGCTTAAAAATTGAGAACTCTGTAATTATGAATATCTTTCTTCCTTATTTCAGTTCCCCAAACACACACTCCTCATCCCAATGCAGTGGCTGAATCGTCGTCTCTCACTGAACATTCGCCCCTCGGAGAACAACATGGAAAGGTAAGAGGAGAGAGAGGGTGGAGGACTGATTTTTGATCTTTGGCGATCAGAGTCTAGATCATTGACCCGAAGTACCTTGCGTTAGATCTTTGGTCTTTTATGTATTCCCTCCAATATACTTAGTCCAATTTACAGAAGTGAGAGTTGATATTTGATCTTTGAACATACGTTGTAATAATCATCTTTGATCTCTGGATACCGAATTTTGATCTCTGATCTCTGATATCTTATCTCTACTTCTGTTCCTTCAGGTCATTGGTTTCGTTGGCGGAGCTCAGGACAAAGATGGAGAGAAGGGAAAGAGAACGATGGTGTGGGCATGGGGATCGACTGGAGAAGAGAAGTGGACTGCTGATATTGAGGTACGGTAGAGGGAGGAGTACTGTAGGCGTACGATATGTATGACTGGCTTCACTAGTGACAGTGGGGAACCTTCTAGGATTGCGTTTTTACAAGCTGAGACTTTTCAAATGTCGACACTATCTGATCGTTGATGATGGTGTGTTCAGTTTTTATTGGGGAAAAACTTTATTTTATATTTCATTATGTATGTTCTCCAGATCGGAATGGATTGGCGATCTCTCATTCGTTCGGCGCTCCTTCCAATTACCACTGATTTCTTCCCAGACAGTAATACCCTTACAAGGGAGTACAATGTTCAGGAGCATCAGGTACGGTAGAACAGTGGATACGGTAGATAATCGATAATGGGAAAGATACAGTATGCAAATTGCAGTTGAGCGGTCTCGAGAGTCTCAACAGGGAACTACGGACGATTGTGGAGAGGGAACGAGCCGCGGGAGGGGTGTGTGAAAAAACTTAGAACCAGCGATGTGTCTTTATCTACGAAATACTTGTTTCGAATCTGGAGCAACTAAATATCATTATTTTGTAGTGCGAAGTGACAGATAAAGATTGTCATCGAGTGCTCTACGATGCTCTAATTTGCCAGCGATTGCAGAGAGGATTCCAGGTAGGTCACTTTTTATAATCTAATTTTTTGAAGTCCCGAAACTATTGGGTATTACAGATTGTTCTGCTGCCGAAGGAACTCATTCTCACGAGTATTTCGGTGAGCGTTGATCTAATTTTAAAAAAAAACTGTTTCGACAGGCAGAACTGTGCAAAAGATTAAGGAATGCTGAAATGTATTGTTAATCTCTGCTTATTGAGGCATCGATCAAAAAGGCGGTCTCATCCAAACTACTGAGCACCGAGATCAAGGTAAGTATAATTATTTATTTATTGCTCTGGATCTATCAAAATGCATTATTCTCGCTCATATTGATAGAAAAGAACTTATTCAGAAATTAAAATAGTTATCGATCAATGATTAGTTGATCTTTAATCTCTCCTCCTCTCTTTCAGGCAGAGACAACCCTCTCCTTCTCTCCCCACTACCACCGTGTCATTCTCACTGACACGGGCATCTACGTTACGCTATTTGTCCCCAAGGAAGTCAGTTGTTTAACTCAGAATGCTAGCCAATAATTATTGTTGTCATTGTCGATTTTATTTTACACCGAGATTGAAACATCACTTCGACTGGACATTGAGAATTTTTAACACATAGCAAGAGTATTCCAATTTTCCCGTCAATCCACAATCGATCGTTCACTATTTCACAATGTCCTCTCAGGTTCCCCATTGCTCTCCCATTCCCGAGTATCCATACTACTTCCAAGTGCCTGATTCGGCAACGTACACTGCCAGCAAAACTACGTGAGATATTTTTCAATTTTGTTTTGCGACGAGCAGCTGGGTCAACGACATTGACTTCTTTTTTATACGTACTGATGTAATGTGGTGGCGAAACGACAATGTAGCAGGTGTTCGTCACTATACATCCACTCAATGAATTATACACTTTAAAGGGACCAGGCAGCGTGCGAAAGAGATTTTTAATTTTCATAATTTTTTAATGAACTTTACTCACTATGACCTAATGAAAAATTAACAAAAAAATAAATTTTTAGCATTTTTTTACAATTTGCTATTTTAATTTGAAATTAGCCTCAGGAACGGTGCGTCGCTTATTTCCGAAAAGACAGAAAGCTATTTAAATTGGCCGGATGATTAGATAATGCAACAAAAAGAGGAACGCAGGGATTTTGGCCACTCTCGGAATTATTGCGCACAACCAAGGTTCATGAAAATGTCTTGTTTTAGAGAAATGAATTGTGGTGTAGTCGCTACCGTAACCTGTCATTGAGAAAAGGTGAAACTTTGAAAATTCATAAAAAATCGCAAAAATATGCGGTTTTTAGCATTCTTCCGGGAACAGAATTTTCTTCTATTTAACAATATCTTAATTTTTCACTTCCTGGTCCCTTTAAATGTCGTCAGTGTACAACGAATTAAGTGCGCAGATATTTTACACACTTTAAAATGTCAGCGAAACAATAATGCGCCGTTTGCTTACTGGGTTGGAAAATGCATTTCACACTTGCAATATTGGAAACTCGGTATCTGACTAAACAAAATATGAGGTATTTCAGTTTCAAGCCTCATCATCTCGATAAACTCGATTGGTCAACACTCGATCTCAACTTCAATCGGAGAGGATATGCGCCCACTTTTAATGAGGAGATGAAACCGTATTCCTGCCGGTGAGTGAGAAAAGAAATTGATATCTGATCTCTAAAAAGATGGTTCTTCTGTCCAGTATTAAAATATCGTTAAATTATCGAATATGAAATATACGTAAACTGCATCCAAGTTTCTTCATGCTTCACCCGTAATGTATGAATGATTCCTTTTCCATTGAACTGATATTAACTGGTAATTTCTCTTTTTTCTATGTGTTATGATTGATCTTTGATCTCTTTTCTTTCCAGTGTAATGGTAGTTCCTGGATGCGCGGGAGATCCTCGCCCGGCTGTTTCTTCATTTGGAAGAACTCGATTAGCTTCCACTAGAAGGGAGTCGTTCAGTAGCACAGAGACACTCACGTAAGGCTTTTCATATTTATCAAAATATGAATATTGATTTTTTTCGAAAATAAATTGTAATAATTAACTCACTAAATTTTTGTATGACGTAAGGCAGTTGAATATTTTATCAAAACACTGATCTTTATGAACTTTAATGTAGTGAAATAAATGTAGTGTGACTGAATTGTGCCGGATAGTTGATTGGGTGATAGCCCGTTTTGGAACTAGGGGAGATCCTCAACATTTTTTCCACGATTTGTTTGGGATGCATTGCAGAACATATAGACACCTTTATATTTTCGGGTTGTTATACGACAGTTTCAAAACGTACCATAACAAGTTTATCAGGACTTGTTCAGAATCTTCTCCGGAGGAGATAGAGAAGGAGGGGGAGATCAGTCCGCACTTGTACACAATTCAATGGGAGGAGAAGGAGAGAAGCAGAGCGAAATGTTCGAGGTGCATTTTAATTTTGTATTACCATTGATGTTAGATCTTTTCTGAAGTTTGCGAAACACGAAACCGGTAGCTTTTAACTAGTTCCGAGATGACGCAAAAAGAGTAAAAGTAAAGGTATTCACGTCTTCAGCACGTTTTACATGCACGGAACATTGTGTACCGAGATACTCAATAAAAAAATCTAAGTTGCAGGTTCCAATAATTTAATTCTTTGTTAATTTTATATTTCCCAGGGCATTGCTCGTCTTCTTCTGTCGATCAATCGATTGCAATTGGAGAATATTCTACTGGAGGGAAGCAATGATAAGTGAGTATGAGAAGAAGAGATAGATCAAAGATCAAACATATGTCTATTGATGCTCTTCTTTATATCGTTTACCTTTTTTTCCTGTGTTGATGATATTGCGAAAATGATGGCGGGTTGGTGTTTCATGGTCGGATAATAGTATTGTGACGGAAGAACTCTGAGATATGTAGCGCTTGATAAGTGCCATAATATAATATAATATCTAATCTTTGATCTCTCGTCTTTCCCACAATTTCTCTTCGTTCTCTTCTTCAGATGGGCTCGTCGTCAAATCGCCGGTCGTCCTCTGGCTGATTTGACACTCGATGATCCAACTCTAACACCAACTATTGTGAGTTGAGGGGAGGAAGGAAGTGAAGGAGTTTATAGGGATGGGTGGAAGCTCCCACAAATGTGAGGTGAAGATGGGGAGAAGGAGGAAGAGAAGAAAGGAGCGGTTGAGAGCGGGTTGTGAGTGGAGGGTTGAACACTGTGGAAATGTGTTGCCTCCCCGCGGGAGAATAGTGCAACTTGTGATAAATGGTGTTAATGAGGAGCGATGAGAGAGTAGGTGGATCACGGTTTCGCGTGCCTGGCATAGGCGGCAGGCATGGAGTGGATTAGTTTCGTCTTGTGTCTTTGGGTTAAAAAAATCTGGCTGTGAGAAAATCCCGGGGACGGCAATGACATATCCGAAGTCGCAAGGACAATATTAGTATGAAAAGGATAAAACGTGATCTTGGCCTGGGTGAATCTAGCTTCAAGAAATGTAGATGTGGCCGAATTTTTAGCCTTATCCATTAGAAGCTCCTAACATTTTTGAACAATTGTGACAATGAGAACCGGTAAGTTTAGTGCTGCACCGGGTGTTCGTTAACTAGAGATGGATCAATTTCTTGTTATACTGAGCTTGAGGTTCGCATCAGAAAAGCCACTTCCTGCTTTGTACTAAAAATGCATTGAGATCTGCAGCAGTATGAGTACTTGATAATAATTGGAATTATTCGTTTATTTCCAGGTTCTGGACGAGTTTCTCGCCTGCAAACTCACTCTTTGTTCTCATCCGACAACTGCAGAAAACAAGCGAATCACGAAGGAATTCGTCTTTCTCAGGTGAGAAGAACGTTAAATATTCCACATGTGCTCTCAGATACTAAAGGATAGGGAAATAACAAAAGCTAATTATTATGTATCATTCGATAGGAGACACGTGGTTTACTGCATTAAATTGCCCCTTCGTGGTAAGTAGATGAGACCATACCGGAACGCACCAGGAAAAACAAAAACTCGTGCACAAGGGTGTTGTTAATAATTTAGTTAGATCGGTCGCTATGATTGTGTCTGACTAATTCTCCTCATATTAATTGGCATAGCGGAACTGCAGTTCACCTAGTCGGTTTCGTGACATTGTATTGCCAATTCGTTGTCCACCACAGATCGTTGTCGGATCCAAAGTCAGTTTTACATTGAGACAAGGACGCGCGAGTGTGCCTAGTATGTCTAAGTTCGGATTTCGGGTTTATCGGTTTTTCAGTAACAGTTTATTAAATTAAGTATGTCAAATGAATTCTTTTTCAGCTACGACCTCATTTGTTGGCTTCAGTCGAATATTCGTGAATTGGGCAGCAGAGAGAGGGCATTGGAGTATGCAAATATGCGTTTGGTGGACAGTGGATATGTGGCTGTGATGAAACCACGTGAGTTTACTACTTTTAGCTTTTTATTTGTGCGAAATACGGAAAGATTTTTTTTAAATAACTTGGAATGGACTTTCGTAAATTTTCGCTTAATATAAAAAGAGATGCGCGCAAGGGGGATTGGGGTTGCAGCGGTAACGTTTAGGCTGGTAGCGGCGCGTGCAGCGATTCTCTAAGAATGCAAATCGAATATTGCAGCAATACTCCGTGACGATCAATCGGAAGTCTCGTCGACTGAGGATGGGTGCAGTGAGTATTTGACGTTTTTTGAATTCAGACCGGAAGTCGTTTGTCGTCAACGAGAGAGTGTGTGAAACGGAGAGACCGGAAGTACCTCTGGAAAATGAAGATTGTTTACTGTATTTATTACAGTATCTCGTGGGAAAGACTCGATTGTGTTCGGTTACCAGTACTGCTATCTGCCACTCAAAACCGACGGACTCCTGCCACGGTGAGAGATCAAAGATCAGATTTACAAGCGTAGACTGGGAAGGGGTTACGGTAGTTCGGTGGATGGAATATCGATTGATAACTGATTTAATTTCTCAGGTACTGTACGGTTGAATTCATCTCGGGAACCGGTTGTTCACCATTGGCCGATGACGTTGACTGCGTATTTCGATCGAGGAGCATCGATGCTGACATAAAGGATCGATCGTACGACTATCCACTCGGAGAATGGGCACGGGTACGGTAGATGGGGGAGTACTGTAGGGAAACGGTAGCTATGGGTTACTGTAGGAACGTAACTGTTTGGTAAAAGGTAAGACCAACCTATGTTCAGATCGAATACGAACGTTCGTACTGCGAGGGAAAGTCGTTTGAGTTTACGGTCAAGTGGATGGTTGCGTGTGGACAGACTGTGGCGGATACGGTAAGTTTGTGTGGTATGGGGAAAGACAGAACGGCGAGCACGCATTCGGCTGCACACATAATATTGACTGCTTTTTTTCAGTTGTCAGCCTGGCGACGTCGAGCGGAAACAGCGAAAATGTTCCTTTTCCCCGTGCCAGATGATGTTTTCGCCCTGCCTACCGATGTCCACTCCAATCCTCTCAGGTAGGTACGGTAGGCCGGGTTACGGTAGTGTGGGAGTACGGTAGGCTGCTCCTGTATACGGTATTCATCCGTATTGCCTTAAGATTATGCAATTGCAGGCAACCGATCAAGATCAAGATAACGCGGCCGAGTGAGAGGAGGGAGGGAATTAGAGACGCAGAATTGCCGTCTGTGATGAGACATCTCTTGCATCATAGGTAGGTAAACGGGGAAAATAATTTTCTTATTAAAGGAGATATATGCTTGTTAGCGGATAATTTTTCTCCCGTTCATCTTATGTGGTGAACTTGAAACTGTGAAATAATAGGTAAATCTCCAAACAAGGTTAATTCTCTTCCCATTTCCAGAGGTTTCATCTCGATGGCGTGTCCCGTGCACAAGAGAAGATGCGAGTGCAGCCAGTAAGTTTATTATTTTCTTATTATATTATTATTTTTTACGCTTAAAATTTTTTTTTTAATTTAGAGAAATTTACGCTTAGCTTCTGCTTATTAGGTTATTCCGCAGATATGAAACGGGAACTAGCGCTATTCATTTTTATCCTAAATGAAGCACAACCGATTGTTGTGTTACGGGCGTAATTCTTAAATGATAGAGGTGTAGCGCCGGTTCACCGGGTCACTTGAAAACTAACCTATTAATAATGTAATTTATTCCCATTTGGTAGATACTTCAAACAACTGCTATCACGACTCCATTATTGCTTACTCAAATTGTATGCTTTGGGGAATAGATGGAACGAGAATTTACCGTGTATCTTACAGTTTTCGAGATCTATTTCTCAATCTCAGGTACTTCACTCACTGGACTGGCGGAATGTTCGTTTCCCTCGAGAGACCACCTGGGAATAACGAGCCATTCTACTACTGGAGTTGGAATCACATGCTCAGTCATCGATACAGACACGCGAGGTACGGTAGGGATACTGTAGCTACTGTGGTGCAGTGGTGTACTGTAGTGGTGCAGTGCGTGTATCTATCTATTCCTATCTCTATTTCCTCTGTAGGGAAGCCCAGAAGAGCGTGCGAATGGTAACGGTGAAAGAAGGGTGAGAATTCCATCAATTCCAATCCCTTTGTATGTCCATTTTCGTGTAAATGTCCAATTGGCGGCGTCCTTTTCAGTCCCTTTCTGCTTTTACTGTGGATCACATGCACAATTTCACTGTTCTCATTGCTTTTTTCCGCTTCAATTGTTGCCAAATTGATTGTTCATTTCGGGTTTCGGCGCAAATTCAATGCATTTTCAGCAGCTAAATGGCGACTTTGACTTTGTGATCTCTGATCTTTCCTTCTCTTTTCAGTTGCACAGAAATTGAACAAGACGAGGCGCTCAAAGAGCTGCGAAGCTATTGTGACGACCCCAGAAAGATGGAGTCTTTCGCGAGGAGATTAGGATACTGTAGAGAGTAGATACTGTAGTTTGATCTTTAATTTGTCTTGTTCCAGATATTGATACAGATGTACCTTTGATCTTTCCCTTACCCTCTGATAGTTTTATTACCTTTATATGACCCCTATTGAATATTGCTTGTTTGTACATAGATTGTATTCCTGATTGGTAGTTTGACCTCTTTACACTATTCCCAAAATAATTATCGTGTATTTTGATCCGTGTTCTAACTCCAGGTTTGTATTCTATGAATGCATGTTTCATGACACATATCGGTTCAATTTTGATGCCAACTAGAGTTATTCATTTTTGCTTATCCGAAGTTTGCCGTTTTATTTATTGTGATAGAAATTGAATAAAGATGCCGCCATGTCTTCTTTTAGTATTGTGTTATTTTTCTCACGACTTCCGGTTAATTTCCGGTTCTGATTATCTCTCCGATTTTTAAAGGATCAAGCCTATTTTGAAAATATTCAGGTGAAACAATGAAGTGTCTCCAGCTGATCATTGGTCCTGCGGGCAGTGGAAAGGTGAGGTCGATTACGGTATTCTGAACTGTTTCGGTTACTGTAGTACTGGTTAAATACCGTATCCAGTCTGTGTGAATAGTGAACATTCCAAATTGCAGTCCACCTTCTGTTCTGTGATGTTCAATCACTTTCAATCGCTTCGACGACCACTCGAAATCGTTAATCTCGACCCTGCAGCTGAGACATTCAACTACACTCCCAGTGTTGGTACGGTACTCGCTAACCAGTTATCGAGAATTGACTGAATTACTGTAATTACGATACCATTGATGGAGAATTGACCGAGCACTGGCTGGGGCACGGTAGCGACAACTTTATTTATATTTATCTTTGATATCTGCAGACATTCGTGATTTGATCTCTGTGGATGATGTACTTGAGGACGAAGATATCATCATGGGACCCAATGGAGGACTTGTATTCTGTATGGAGTGAGTGGGGGTTGCGGTAGGATTCCGATGATAGGGAAGAAGAGTACTGTAGAATACCGATTGCCTAGTGATATGATATTTACAATCAGTAATCAATGGATAACTTTCAGGTACATTTCTCAGAATATGGAGTGGATTCGTGATCAATTGACAGACGGCGACGATGCTTATGTGATAGTTGACTGTCCCGGACAAATCGAATTGTACTCCCATCTACCGGTGAGACGAGAATACTTACAGTACTTGGATGATTTTAATTTATGTGTCGGGACGGAATGAGAATCATTTACTCAAAAAGAGTGCATTGGGAATATTGGGTCCAGGATTCTGAGAAATAGTGGAAGAAATGAATTTCTTTATTTCGAGTACTGTGACCATTCATGAATTTTTGCTGTTTCAATGATTAACCTGACGTGGTCATGATAAATTAATGAAATGCCCAATGTGTTCTTCTTTGTGCGCTTGGAATTTATATCTCATGTACCAATGAGATACTAATTCAGCGCTTATCTGGTTCAAATCTATGATGAAAATATCCAGCCACTTCGTGATTTTAGGTATCATGTAGTAGTTATACGAGCCATTTATCACGTGGGGTAGTGTTCTCATGGGTAACTTATTAAAGAAATTCATGAATAATATTCAGATCATGAAGGAGATTGTGACGACATTCAAATCGTGGGACTACAATGTGTGCACGCTCTTCATGATCGATGCCCATTTCGTGCTCGAACCTGAGAAGTTAGTGGGAGATTACGGTAGTTTTATAAGAGATGGTACGGTAATCTACGTCAACAAGTGACGTCATTTTGTGGAGTATAAGAGTATCAAATGCATTACGTATACGACGGCTTCTCAGATCAATTTAGAGACTCAGCAGTTGTCTGATGACAAATATATTGTAATCAATGGATCAAAGATCATCTCTTCACTGTCTTTTCAGATTAATCGCTGGTGCTCTTACTGCACTTTCTTCGATGGTTTCACTCGAAACTTCGGCCGTCAATGTACTCACTAAAATGGATCAATTATCGAGAGAAAATAGGAAGGAAGTCGAGGTGGGAAATGAGGGAAAGTGGGGTTAATGGGGAAATTAGTAGAGTCGTTGAGCTGTACGATTTAGGTTATGATGAAAGGAAGAATTGGAATCTGGAACAGGGGAGGGAATTGAGCACTACGATTTGTGTTATGATGAATATACAATAGAGGAATATAGTTCGAGAATGCATGTTGAGGAAAAAAACCAAAGAGTTTCCAATTCGTGTTTCACGGTTTATTTATTTGGTAAGTAGATGAGTTGCATTGATTGGTCGTTCCTCAAACAAAAAGATAATAGCTAAATGAATGAGAATCATCTTGCTACGATTGCAGGACATGCTGGAGTCAGATTGTTCCCAATTGGTGGATGGAGTAAACGACGAACCGTGGAATGAGAAACACGCAGCACTCACGAGAGCTATTGCTACGGTGAGTAGAGGGGGAGTACTCTAGAATACGGTAGGAAGAGGGATATCGATTGATGAAGTGAGATACCGAAGGTTTATCACAATACTGGTTCCGAATTCATTTTGAGTTGACTGTGAAACACTGCTTCAGCAAGTTTGGGCAGATAATTGTTTTTCAGTCTCTCGAAATTATGATTTTGTGGTCCAGGTTCTGGACGACTATTCGATGTTCCGTATGGTTGCATTGGACAATACTGACGAGGAGAGCATCGAGGATCTCCTTCTTATGATTGACACTACGATTCAGTGAGCAAATTTGAATTTCGCGCCGAATTATATCCAGAAACAGCTTTCCTGTCAAAATTTTCACTGGCCTTTTTTCTCGAATTTTGGCGGTTATTTGAAATATCTCAAATTGTGTAGGTACGGCGAGGACGCGGAGGTGCACGATCGGATACCGGAAGAGGTGGATCCCGAGGAGGAGTGAGCTGGCACGGTAGTCGGAGAAAACTACTGTAATCCGAGTTATTGATTGGTTGATTATCTCCACAAATTGTTGACTATTTTGCCACGAAACCGTTGATTATTTTACTCATTCCAAACTGTTTGTTCGACGCTGTTGATTGTTATGTTGAGAGTTTTAAAATTGATAAAGGCGAAAACCAGAGTATTTATTTTCTCTAATTATTAATTTGCAATTAGATATAAGTTAGTCAACACGAAATTTTTTAACTGCATTGTTTTCAGAAGATTAAAGGGAGAAATACCCCTAGAAAAGACCTAGATATTGACCTCTCCTCCTCTGTCTCTCTTGGAGAGAGAACAGATATTGGGGAATCGGGGAAACGAGAGATTGGGGAATCGAGGAGGGGCGAGAGATGCGAGAGGAGAAGAGAGACTGAGTAGATCAAAGAGAGTGCAAGAGAGGAGAGGTGACCTCGCATCCAGGGAATCACACTAGTCCGGAAAGGAGATGGAATCGTAATGGAATCGATTTTTGCAATGAAAGTGGAATGTGCAAGACGTAGTTAGTCCCTATTCATGCGCATTCCTACCTAGCTCATCGTTTTCCTCAAGAGACCCTCCATCTTCTAAATGGATATTGGGTGTCCCGTGGAGGGGGGAGGGGAGGGTACCCTCCACCCCGAGAGGAGTCTATCCTTCTTCTTCGGAGATGGGCCTCTCACTCAAATTGGGCGCGACAAGGGAGGATGATGGAGGGGGAGGGAGAGTAAGGCAGTCGGATGAAGTAAAGGAAAGGGATGTGGTCGAGTCTGTTGTGCACTCTCATACTAACGGCAGGAACGGAGGCCACAGCAAAGATACCATTACGTGAGTACGGTACATTGAGGTACGTTAGTGGACAAGCGAATACGTTTATTGTGTTTATTTATGTAGTATATTATGTTGTACGGTGGGGAAGTATGTTACTAACGAATTCTTAGAACCAAGCTGATAAGAAGAATGCCTGAAACGAGAATGTACGGGGAATAACAATTGTTTGACTTGTTGCTCATGTGGGTATGATTGCCGCGCAAACTCGGATCTCATTGGGCCAGGGGCGACAACGGTTTTCTGGTTCTTTCACTTACTATATCTCCATTGACCCCTTTCTGGAGGCTTGTAATGAATCGGTGGTTTAAATTATAATTTCCATCAGGTGCTTTCATCGACAATAACACGAAGATAGCTACTACGGAGGCCATTCATGTCAGTATTTTTTTTTAAATTTAAACTTCCGGTTAATTTAAATTTATTTAAATAAAAACTTGGCAAGAGTGAGTTGGGTCAGGTTCGCATCTCTTTCCTCTAATTCTATTTATGTTTCTCATAATCGAATTTTCTCCTTCGAATTTTCTCGGAGCAACGAACTCGTAAACTATATTTATACAATCTAAGAGATAACAGACATAGTAGAGTAGCAAAATTATGTATTTTCGAGTTCGTGGATTGTAATAATATCCAGCTTCACAGGCGATGCTTCATCTCGCCCAGTTCACCGTCAATTCAAGACCAGATGAGGTCGATGTTCTGTTGGGTGAGTCGATCTCCGTGAAATAACCGATGACCGATGAAAAATCTAGTGTTTTCCTCTTATTTTTAATTGTCCGAAGTGTCCAGCAGAGAATTGTTATGTCAATGGAATTATTGAACATATTTGTAATGTGCAGCACTAATCCCCCGGGACCGAAATTCGCCGACTTTCCATTACTTTTGCCGAAATGTTTCGCAAAATTGCAGGAACGGCTCTCATTCCGATGTCGCCTGAAACCGAACATCTGGAGAAGTTCACTATCTTTTGGAACCTGAAAACTGCAGGTTCGAGACCCACTCTCTCACTTTCACACGTTCTCTCGTCGGTCAGAAAGTGACGAGAGAGTGTGCGAAACGAGGAGAGTCTTTTCAAATCCTCATTTTCTTTCAGTTTGTGATCATCTTCGTAGCGGATTTCTCATGATGCTGGCCGGTTCGCGAACTTTTACGTATACAGTATACCACGCGATCGCGAATGCAGTGCAGGTTTTTGGTCCCGAACGGAATGAAGTGATTACGGTAGATTACTGTAGGTGCCCTTCATTGATTGGGAGGTGAGCAACACCCGACCGGGAGATCGACCGGAGCCGGCGAATAAGAGTGAGTGCGCTCTCTCATTTTATCATGCTCTCTCGTCATTTCGAGAGAGTGTGTGAAACGAGGAGAGACGGGGTAGAGTAATAAATCGCTCCGTTGAGGCGGCCCGATGCCGCCCTCCTTCACCTACTCTGTGTATCCGCCGGTTGAACATCTACTGCTGGACTATGTTGCACTCAAGGGATGGGAGGAGGTCGTGTACGTCCATGATGGAGGAAATGGTAGGGTTACGGTAGGGGAAGTACTGTAGTCACGGTAGGATTACGGTAGCAGCGGAATACTGTAGTAAAAAGTAGGGTTGCACGGGATATTTGTGACAGACCCATGAAGGCCACTCGGTCGGGAAGAAAGTGGAAAAGGGTCGGAGTATTTGTCCGAAAGCAAGAGATCACGTAAAACAGTGTTAAGCGATAAATGAGATTTCTTTATTTTTTTCCAGCCGACCGCACTCTTCTCTCTCTGTACACTCTACTGGAGGAACGACAGAGGGGAGAGATAAGAATGGAATTGAGAGTGGAACCAATAAGGGCACCCGAGGATGAAATGATGTTCAAGTGAGGAGAGGGGGCTGTGGAAACCTGGGAGAGTTGTTGTATGACAGCAAAGGGGTGAGGGTGAGAGAGTGTGCAAAAGTAAGAGAGCCTCTCTCAATTTTACACGCTCTCTCAATCCAAACATCCTGCATGGGGACGATAAAGTGGGAGAGGCAGCGGTATTCATGTTTCCGCCGCGTCATTTCAAACATGCTTGATTACAACAATCTAATAAGAGGCAGCTATGTTTTCATGAAAAAAATATATATGAACTATTCAAAAGTCGAATTCAAAAGTCATTCTGATTTTTTATAAAGCAGTTACAATCTTACTGTATCAACTTTTTTGTGGCAAAACGTTTCCAAATGAGGAGACGCGACTTTCTGGGTCCATTTCTAATCCCAGACTTGAAAACTACCAGAAGAGGGAAGGGAGAGGTATTACATTTATAAAATGATACGATCATACCAAAAAGCCGAATAACGAACTTCCGTTGTTTACCATACAGGAACATTGACGACCCTCTCGCTTTTGCGTGCTCTCTCGTCTCGGTAAACACAGGAAGTCCCAGTTCGACATTTTGTTTGATCGTATCGTTTTATAAATGTAATAGCGGTGTTGGGGTTTCAACTAACACACTTCAGCCAATATGTTCGAAATGTGGTAGTTAAGTGCTGTGCTCCATTCAAATTACAATAATCTCATCACTTGTTTTTATTCATAATGTTGAAATGTGTGAGTCATGTGGCGATGAGAATGGGGGAGGTCATCGGTCCACTTCACGGTCAAGTTCGGAAACTAAGATAGATAAGGACTTTCTCGCTTCACATTCTCCCTCTCACCTCTCACTTCATTTTGGAAGGTGCGAGCTAGTAATGCTCACACTCGCCTCATTCTACATGCTCTCTCATCGATCGTACAGCGCGAGAGAGCATGCAGATTTAAGAGTGTCGATGTGTGTGGGGAGAGGAGGAGGTGTGCAGCGAGATTCGTGCTTCTACCCCGTTACTTCACTCTTGGGTTGATGGGAAATAATGATCCGATTCTTGCATGCTTTTCAAACAATGTTGCGATTCCAACCGATCCCATGTACCTAGTTTGAGCAAATGCTGCGCGATTTCTGGCTAAAGAGAGTCACTGTCTGACACTCTCCAATCTGCATGCTCTCTCGCGTTGTCTGATCGATGAGCGAGCATGCAGGATGAGGAGAGTATGATCATTGCTTTTGAGAGAAGTGAGCATCGGGAATCGTGATTCACTCAGTGAGATGGGAATGAGACAGGAGGTTGCGTGTTTCGACTCTGGCATTTGAGATATTCTTGTCAATATCGGGTAATTTTATCTGGTGATAGGTTTCCTAATTTGAAAATAAGAAGCAACGGCATCACACATCGTTCCGTCTCCTAGCCTCCGGAAAGGGGGTAATGGGCGATAGACTATGTGAAAGTGCGAGGGACTCTCTCATTTCTGCATCCTCTTTCTCTCTAACTCCTTTCTGGAGGTTTGCAATTGTGTGATTGGACTGATTTTACATGGAATGGCTTACACTTCTTTCCTGCATCTGGTAAAAGTTTATTGATTCGTTGTATTTGTTTGTTTCGCGAGAGAGTGTGTGAACGTAAACGTCTCTCTCGCTCTGGCTGAAAGAACTGAGCAGCGGGGTTTGTGCTTCAGCAAGGCTTCAGCAAACGAAGAATAAATAAATAAGTTCAGAGAGTCTAGATTTTTTGATTCGCAATTTCTGTGGAATGTACGATCTAATTACAGTAAATATCGTATGCAATGATGTACGCTCATAATCTGTCGGATCGCACAATCGTTGTTTGCTTTTATCGTTTGGAACAATTACAATTAAAATTGTAAATAAACAATATGAAATATGCGAGATGTAAAAAACTGATGTAGATGTCCTGTAATGCATACCTTGTTTGGAGATTGGCGCATAAACGGTGCAAATGAGAAGGGTCCAATGCTGCGCAAAAATAATCGGGGAAATTTCCCCAATGCTTGGGGTGGAAGAAGGGGGAAAGAAAAAAATTGAATTCCCGCGATTATCGATTTTTGCTGACATCTCGACCCCCGGTGAACCTAGCCACATAAAATTTCGTTTGCAAGTTCGAAATATGTAAAATAATCTTAATCCGAAGTTATTTGCCTGTAGCTTCAACGGGAATCGAGATATAAGCAAAAATCTATGATTGCGGGAATTTAAATTTAAGAATTTAAGACCCTACGATTGTTGCATCCCTATTTTTTTCTTCCACTTTCCACCCCTGATTTTTGCGCAGCATGAGATTAGGTGTTTCAACCCCAGCATTAAAGATATTCTTGTCGGCATCGGGCAATCGGTTGTTGGGATAGTCCAAATTTAGAAATACTTGAGTGACAGCAACACACTTCCTTTCGCCTCCTCGCCAAACCTCCAGAAAGGGGTAAAGGGCTAGATAATATTCGAAAATTAGAGGGGCTTTCTCTTTTCTGCAATCTCTTTCGCCATAATCCCTTTCGGTAGGCTTGCAATGTTGTGATCGGACTGATTTTGAATTGACTAGTGAAAGGCTTTCAATTCTTTCTGAAAGCGGGTGAAAGTTTCGCAAAAGTGAAAGAAAGTCTCTGTCACCTTTGCACACTCTCTCTCTCCCGTCGCCTTTTCTGGAGATCAGGCTGGGTTATTGAATTATGTGGACATCGCGGCAAAAAGATGAGCCGAAAATTGACGGTGCGATATTAGAAGAAAATCAACCGAAAATACTGAGCCTTTTCAACGTCGTTTTCGATTCCCCGTGCACCCGAATATCCTCTTGATAAACGACTCATAAACTCAACCATGCATTGGAACTGCAGAGGAAATGAATGAATAGGAGACACAAGATACCAATCCTCCAGAAAGGGGTCAGAGCGAGATAGTGTGAAAAGTGAGAGAGTCTCTCTCTACCTATCTTACGCACTCTCTCTCTCTCACTCCAACCCCCTTCAGAAGGGGGGGGGCTTGTGTAGGATTGACCAGTGGTGACCACCCCAATGACCAATGACCACCCGTGGAATAATGTGGGGAGCGGAAAGTGGAAGGGGCAGCGGGATTCATGTTTCAGCCACAACATTTCAGAAACGGTTTGCTATAGAAATCTAATTGTGCCGGCGTCGGTTGACCAGAAAAAAAAACATGAATCCAATCGAGAATATCAATTACCTTTTTATATATTTTTAATAACGGATTTAATCTCACGGCATCAACTTTGCTGTGCTATAGACACTCTCTCTCAGATATAACTTATTCTACCCCGCTCCCTGATCAATCCTTGTCTCACTCTTCGCGAGAAACTGATATATCTGAGTCAAGTTTATTTGAAATTATCGATTTTTATGCCACAAATTGCAGAACCTTCCTCTCCTCCTTCCATCGATCTCGTTCCGAGTCTTCACAGGCCGAGGCCAACTACACTCTCATGGCTGACGGCACTATGATCATGGAATCACCCCCACCAAAGTGATCGATTATCGGTTGATTAACTGCTCTCCTCTTTTCGCACACTCTCTCGCCCACTTCCGGTTTCGATATTGGGTTTAATAGATGCAATTTACTGAAAAGGGATCGATATTACCGTAAATGAACTACGGTAGAATCGATTATTCGTATAAAAATTCGAAATCGGGTAATCTTTCTCCATTCAGAGTGCACAACATCATCGTTGATCTGGAGGGTGCCGAGAGGGTTCAAGCATTTCTGAAGGCCCTTGAGGAGAGCGTCCTCGTCACCCGCCACTTCCACTACGTTTTCGCCAATTTTGTCAGTTTTTCTTCTCTGTACTCTCTCATTTTCACAAAGTCTCTCACTTCGGAATTTGGGGAGAACGGCACAAATTTATGAATTTTGTGTTTTTGAACGGAATATGCCTGCAAATTCCGGTGCGGATACGTTTTTAGACAACGAGAGAGATGGCGAGAGAGCACGTGAAACGAGAGGGTCAGACAATGAGAGTCTTTATCTGCATAGATGAAACTATGCAGGAGTAGGTGCATAGAAGGGAAGTAAGCGTGTAAAACACAGTTTAAATTTTAAAATTTCAAAAATTATTAAATTGAGTTGATCGAAGACTCGGATCTGCACGGACTTCGACACATGCTCATCAATGTCACTGTATTCAAGATATTCGATGGACGGGCGCCCGCCTTTCTGTAGGTTTTTAAAAAATAAAGCGAGTTTGCGTATTTTTTTGTTCTTCATACATGTCTGAATTACCAGAAAGGGTTTATAGGCCTGTACGCACAAATCGGCCTGTACAGGAGAAATTTTTTGAAAAAAAATTATTTCATCTCCCAATTTTCCGAATTATTTTTATTCTTTGTTATGTAGCTAAGGTATTTAAGCCCTACTCCAAATGATATCGACGAATTTACGTTCTCTGACGTTTTGTAAACATTGAGAAACGCAATAGCACCTATTCAGCAAACGCAAGCGCTTCTACGAGGAGACGTTCCGTGCCGGCAAGCAGACCACCATGGAGCAGATTCCAGTGAGTACTGTAGACGCTGTCTAGGGTAGATCGGACTTACCGTACATACGGCCGATCAGGAACTGATTTTCTTTCAGCCGGTCGCGGCTTTCGCTCACGACGCACTGCTGGTAACGCATGCTGCAGCCAAATTAGCTGCTCAGGAATACGGTGTGGGACTATTCAAGAAGTGGGTATACGGTAGCCCAATCGATTCGTATACGGTAGATCGATTGGTGTGCGGTAGAAGAACCGATACGACCTGCAGATCGATAATTTCAGTTTGTGGTCACCGTCTGATTCAAATTCTGGAGAGAAGAACGCTTTTCAGATGTTCAACAGGGGGTATCCGGGAGTGTACTGTAACCCGAGGACGGTGGGTTACTGTAGTTTTTGCAAAAGAGAAAAAAAAGTCGTTTCAGGACCCGAACCATCACGGCCGCCCGTTTGAGACCCTGGAGTACGGTGAGGTGCTGGCTCAATCGATTAGTGAAGTGAGTATCCAAAGATCAAAGATCTTCGATGACGTCATGACTCAGGTCATTCTCGATTCCGGCAACGACACTCTCACTGGTCGCATCGAATTCGACCCTGCGACTGGTCTCAGACGGAACTTCTCGGCTACGGTAGTTGAGTTGCACCAGTCCGCCACCTCCGCCAACAGTGTGATAGAGGTACGGCATTGATGCAGTATACGAGGTACGGTAGATGATGATTATCGATTGCAGTCCTTCAAATGGCAGCATACCCCCTGGCCGCAGCTGGGTTTCGCAGCGGAGCGAATTGATGTGAGATTATCGATTGGTTACTGTGACCGGAAACTGAATATCGATTGACAGGCACTCGCAGCGCTGCAGAAGGCGGCTTTCGTGCGGCCCGAGCATTACGTCTATCGGGTGGTTACGGTACTGGTGAGTGATCGAGTACTGAGTACGGTAATCGAGACATACTGTAGGTGAAGCCGTTCGTTATGCTCAAGCGGGAGACCAACAACGAGACGCTCGTGGGCAATGCCCGATTCGAGGGATACTGTGTTGATCTACTCAATAAACTGGCTGGAAACATATCCGGATTTCAGTGAGTTGCCTTGCTCCTGAGCTCCAGAAAGGGGTCAGGCGGGAGAGAATTATTGAAAGCGAGAGAGTCCAGAGAAATCCAACTCCCTTTCACGGGATCTCTCTTACCCTACCACTTGGAGATGGTTTGGTTGGGCTGCTAAATGAATACATTGCGCATGATTCTAGATTTCCAGAAAGGGGTCAGGAATGTGGGCAAAATGCATTTACTCGCGCCTTACCCCTTTCTGGAGATTTCACAGTGCTGACTAATGATGCGATTGTGTTCAGATACGAGTTGTTCGTCTCAGACGGTAACAAGTACGGTAGGAAGCAGGAGGACGGAAGTTGGGATGGAATGATTGGATATCTGCTCAATGAGGTACTTTGACTTTCGTAGAACACACTGCGTGGCCGCTTTCCTTCCCTTTTGATAATAGGAAACATGTAATGTTTGTGATACCGACTGTGTATACCGTTTCATGACGATAAAAACCCAGACGATAAAGACGCCCCCAGACATTGACACAGTGAAAGCAGGGCCGCGCGAACGCAGCCCCTCACGCAAAAATGTAGCTGTTGGCCAATCCCAACTCGGAACTGCCATACAGGTCAGCATACCCGAAAGTGCAATGGATACGCCTCACCATAGGGTTCCCGTCTTAGTGATCACGAGATACCCCCAGCCAGGTAAGTTTATGAGCTATCGCAGTTGAGACCTTATGGACGACGAGAGATTTATACGAGACGAGTATGAAACCCGCGGAAGAGAGGAGGGGCAGAGACGCAGACGCGCGCCCTCTCTCATCCATCTCTGGATGACTCTGTCGCTCTCGCTCAAATCAGAATCTCAAACGTATCTCACCGGCATTTTGGCGGGGACAATTTTGAACGACTCTCATAAATTCCTTTAGAAATCGAATGGGGAATCAGGGGATTGGCAAAATGCCAGAACACAATCTCTCTCACTTGCTCTCCTCTTTCGCTGACCCCTTCCCATAGAGAGACAGGCTCTCATTTGATCTACCTCTCTCCTATCACCTGTAAAATGTCGCGACAGCTGTCAAACGTTTACTATTACCAAGGAAGAGTACATTTCTAAAAAAAGTGGATTGGAAAACGCAAAATATAAACGAAATGAAAATATCCTATGAAATGGAAATACACTCTATCAGACACACTGAGAAGGAATAATCGGAAATAAACGCTTCATCCGGCATTTATAAAATAGTTTATCTCAATAATTCCGTTGCACCCTTCGCGGTTGTATCATAATAAATCAAATATATAAATATATATCAGACAGCAGACATGGCCGTCGCTCCTCTCACAATCAACCAAGAGAGAGAACGAGTCGTCGATTTCTCCAAACCATTCATGACTACAGGAATATCGATTATGATTCAGAAACCGGAGAAACAGGTAGATCATTCCTCAACCAAAACACCAAAAAGGGGGTCAGGCAGAACAGTGTGTGAAAAAGCTAGAAGGGCTCTCCCACTTTGACACACTCTCTAGCTCCCTGACCCCTTTCTGGAGCGGAAAGAGTACATTTGATACATGAAAAATTCAGGAATTCTCTATTTTCTCATTCATGGAGCCACTTGGCAAGACGATTTGGATACTCACCATGTGCTCGTACGTGGGGGTTAGTGATGTTTTATATTTTAAACATTATCCGAAGAATCGCGAATCAAAGTACGAAAAAATCTAGCTTCATGAACAGACAGTGAAACCTGTCTCTCGCAGGTGTCGCTCACCATCTTCATCGTTTCGACTTTCTCTCCCTACGAACAGAAGCAAACTCTCATCAATCCGACTTCGAATGTGAGATCAACTAACCTCAGCTTATTTCATCTCCAAATTATTCCAACTCCCAAGTTACTCTCCAGAAAGGGGTCAAAGGCGGCTGAATGCATGAAAACAATAGAATATCATCATTTTTGTAAACAATCTCTCTTGCTCCTTTCTGGAAGAGTAGAATAAAGTGGGCTGGTGCTTTTGGATGTAATTGTTTCGATAATAATCAATGTGACAAGCCTACCGTAACATTGTTACCGTATCTTATGGTAGTCCACTCACTTGCGAGATTCCTTTCAGGAATACGCGGTCACCAACGATTTCTCCATGTACAATTCTCTCTGGTTCACTCTTGCAGCATTCATGCAGCAAGGCACGGACATCCTGCCGAGGTACAGTAGTTCACAGCAGGTTACGGTACTTTTGTGGTGTGGTAGTTACCAGGGAAGGTTACGGTACGTTCCTGGATGCGGTAGATACCAGAGCAGGGCAGGTGCACTGTACTTACCAAGGCACTTTATGTTACTTTCTACGATGTACTGAAGATAGCAGGTTACGGTAGATTTACGGAATACGGTAGTCCAAGTACTGTATTCTCCTGCAGGGCTCCCTCTGGCCGCATGGCATCCGCCTGTTGGTGGTTCTTCACGCTGATCATCGTCTCTTCGTACACTGCCAATCTCGCGGCATTTCTGACTCTCGAGAAGATGACTCCGCCCATTGAGAGGTACGGTAGATAAGATTGGTCCTGACTGGATACTACAGTAATTTATCGATTGCAGTGTGGAGGATCTGGCGAGGCAGACGAACATACTGTACGGTACGATCAAGGCGGGCAGCACGCGCAACTTCTTTGAGGTATACGGTAGATCGATCGATATGCGGGTACCGAAACCTGATGGATCGTTGCAGGACTCTGCGGTGCCCCTGTACAAGCAGATGTACGATTTTATGATGAGAACGAGCCAGAGGCAGGCACAAACGAACGAGCACTCGATATTCGTTGACACTTACGATCACGGCATTGAGAAGGTCCGGAAAGGAAAGGTATGTAATACTGTAGGAGTGGTACAGTAGGATTCGGTACGTGCCAGAGAAAAGTACCGTATTTCAGGGTCGATACGCCTTTTTGCTAGAGGAGACAACGAACAACTATGAGAACTCACGCAAACCTTGCAATACAATGAAGGTGAGATTATTGATCGACTGGATTTCAATTATTGATTTTAGGTCGGCTTCAATCTGAACACGATCGGGTACGGTATCGCGACGAAGCTGGGCAATCCATTGCGGTGAGCTGGATCGGATTTATAATCTATTAAATTCGATAATCGATCGATAATTGATCTTTGAACTCTAGGAGCACCTTGAACCTGGCGGTACTGTATCTGCAAGAGAAGGGCGAGCTGAAGAAGCTGGAGGACAAGTGGTGGTACGATCGGGGACAGTGCGACGTGGCCGGCAATGTGGTGAGTGTGGTGCAGGGTGTGGGGAAGCATGGCGACGTTTACTAATCAGCGCTTGTCGAAAATGTGACTGCGCAGGACTCTGTGGATTCTTCGTCGCTTAATCTCTCCAAAGTAGCCGGAATCTTCTACATTCTATCGGCGGGAATGGTGAGAGGACTTAAATGATTGAGTTGATCTTTGATCTTTGATCTCTCCAGGTTCTCGCGCTTCTTACTGCACTTGTGGAGTTTCTATTTAGGAAGAGGCTGGAGTCGAGAGATAATGCCAAGGTAGGAATAGTATTTATACAATTATGTATAAAAATAGGCTAAATTAAATATTTAGAATCGCACTAACGCTCGGAAGAATTTACGGAGAGATCTGCTTACTGTAGATGAGAGGGTACGGTAGATCAATTGTTATGGTGGATCAGACGATCGATAATTGAGGTGTCGATGCGACCGAATCCGCCAAGAAGAAGTAAATCGGAGGAGAGCAGCCACTCACTCGGATCACACTCAAATCCGAGCATTCCGAGATACTTCTGAGACATTGTAGTATTTGTACTTTCAGATTGATAAACATGTATTGTTCTTTTCATTTAGTTTTTTTTCCTCCATGGGTTAAATCCTCTATAAATAATGTACATGTAAAATTTTGGGTATAATTTATACCGTATAAATAAGAAAAATCAAAGATTACTGTAATAAATTTTTAAAAACAAATGCAGTTAGTGATAAGGGTACCGTATCTTTGATTAGTTTGTTGCGGTCGACTGCTAAAGATGCGGTTTTGAACGTGTTTTTTAAAAAAGTTATTTTACTAATTATTTACTGTTCTATTGATCATTTTTCTTGCCAGAAATATGCCCGACTTTATTGTCGATCCTTTGCGCAAGTTTTTGTTTGATTTCGCCTTTTCCTACACTCGATATTCGTGGCGGAATACTGATCGACGTTTTCTCACTTGCAGGTGTTCTTCACTGAACACTGCTCGGACTTGAATTGATGTTCTCGTCGCCCACGTCGTTTTCGGCGACTCGACAGCGACAGGACATCCGTCCCCTCTATAGACGAATCTTCACCAACCGACGATTGGATATCGCCCACAAGAGTGCGATTTTCAAACTTATTCCCTCATTTTCTGTTTCAGGCCATGGCCATATGCCTGGCCATAGTCGTCTTGAAGCAATAGTTAGGGGCGTTGTAGGGATCTTGGCCGCTAAATTAAGCAAATATTCGTATTTTCCAGCCGTTGTCCGCGGTATTTTCGGATTCGTGCTCTTCTCAGCCTCCTACTGCATCGTCAACACCGGCATCTACTACAAGTCGGTTCTTTTCTTCTTGAGCTGCTTCCCATCTCTGTCTTACAGAGATGGATATCAAAGTAGTAGCGTGTATAGCGTTGTAGCACAGTTGGAAAATTTGTTGTTAGTAAAACTAATTCAATTAGGGGATGATAAATCATCGTACAGGTACGTGCGGCCGCTGAGACAGGAGGAGCGCGAGCGTCTGGAGCGAGAGCTCATCGAGGCTGACAAGGCCGGATTCTCCATTAAGTATGCGATTTAGTTTAATAGATTTCCAATTGAAATATTGATCGCCTAATTAAATGTACACGTGCTTTGGCATATCAGTAGTCAGCTAGTTAGACAACTTAGACTATTCAACGGTCACCACTTCTAAAGTGTATATGTTATTCTTTCAATAAAAATCGTGCAAAAAGTTGGGGCCAAGCCGGTGATCGAAACCGGGACCTCTCGCACCCAAAGCGAGAATCATACCACTAGACCACTTGGCCGACGAGAAGAAACGCGCAGAGAGACGCATAAGAGAAGCGCAAACTCGATGTTTTCATAAGGAGGGAAACACTTTCGACCGGCGTTTCTCCTATCAAAACGGAAATGTGTGCGAGCTTGCCCTGTGCAGACATACATTTATAATGTATTTTTATTCAAAGGCGATGAGATTAGAACAAAACAATACAACAAAATATATACGCAAGTGAAATTCGGAGAGGCCTTATTTCTTGTCAAATTTCGAAGTATGTCGCGCTTTGGGCGTAGATAAATTATTCTTATTATAATCATTTTACAAAAAAAAACAATACTTTGCAGAGGATGAACGCGATCGCTCGCGTGTTCACCGTCGCGGCGGAGTCGTACGCGGGTCTCTTCACTCTGGGCACGACTTTCGGGGCCGGATTCGAGCTGTTCAAGGTGAGTCAGAGGTCAAAAAGTAAAGTAGCATGGGAAACTGGTCGGGCAGGCTTTCGATTTTTTGATGGTCTACCGAGCAGGATTCTATATTTTGGGGATGTTTTAGTGGACAATGACGGGCAGGTGTCGTTTTTAGGGGTCTAATTGATCAGGCATATTTTTTTCGTCGATATCGACCCACTTTTAGACCTATGAGGTGAGTGCGGGTGTGGACAGCGTTTTCCACATTCCAGAAATTCGGGAACCCTCTTCGCGCACGAAGGGGTCGCGTAGGTTTGGAAGTGAAAATTACATTGTTTTCGATAGATTCCATAGAAAATAATGTGATGACTGATGCTCCCGTTCCTTATATATATGATTCCTCCGCACGTCTAGTCGATGCGAGGGGGTCAATATTTAGGTTTCGGAAAATTTCGGGAACCATGAAAATCACTGAGTGTGGAGGAAGACTTGTAATGACGACAAGTGCTACTTTAATAAATATTTGACATCTCTAAGGCTGATTCTGATTGAATTAGATCTTTTAAGATAACAAATATTTGATTTTAAAAAATAGTTCTCATCCGACGGTGACAATCCGTTTTAGTACCCTATTCTGATTCGGTACTCACCTTGGAATATATAATGCTAGCTGCAAATGTAGTGGTAATTATGATAATCGATGCCGCGAGGGGGATTTCTACCGGGATATTTTATTTCAGAGTAAAGGCCTGTCAATTGACTATCTCTTTTTTCAGATCAAGTTCTCATTCAACGGCGTTAACTATTACAGTATCTTCAAGAAGAATCAGTTGAGTGAGTACTTCTGTCTTTTATTTACTGTAGTTACGTAGATAACTTATGATATCGATTTATCATACCCTGATCATCAAGATTTTGATTGACAAACTGATATTTTAGATAAGGAGTTGGAGGAGTTTGAACGAGGTCTCAAAGAGCTGGATCAGATGATTGCAACGGGCAAGCCTGCCACGATCTAGTCTAATCTAACTACCGTAATCTCCTTTTCCTCCCTCCCCCATCGTGAACTGATCTTTTTAACGCCCGAACCGGTTCCCCGTCGCTGCCTAGATGATGTTTCTCTTATTAGGTAATTAGTTGTTATATCAGTTAAATGTCTCGTAGATGGTTAGTCTCATTTTCGTTGTTTGTTTCCCATCGTTGTGTATTTAAATGTCCCTCTGTATGCGTTGACACAGTAAATCGCAAGTTCCAGTCGAGTGAGTTTATTACAGTATGACGAGTATTGGTCAGTAGATCAGTGGGAGGGAATTGGGTCAGGCCTGATATGGGTTGTAGTGTGTAGTCGGGTAGTCTTCGTAGGTCTAGCACTCGGTGTCAGATCCGTCCTTGCTAGGAGCAGTCGCAGGCTTGGCCGCAGCAGTCGGCTTGACGGCGCACGATCTCACAACGGGCTGAAAGGGATGCTGTAGGTGGAGGTTACGGTAGCCTATCATACGGTACCTTAGGAATGGCAGAGTGGATGGGCTTGGCAGCAACGGCGGGAGCCGCAGCGACAGTGGGCTGAAAGGTGTACTGTAGTTTGAGGAAGTGGGTACGGTAGTCGGTATACGGTACCTTGGCCATGGCGGACCATTTGGCGGAGTGGATGGGGTCGGCAGCAACCACGGGAGCAGCAGTAGTGGGCTGGAAAGAGTGCTGTAATATCAGTAAGCGCAAGGTACGGTACCAACGTAGGAGTACGGTAGGCTGTGATACAGTACCTTGGGAATGACAGACAGGATAGTGTTGGCAGCAACCACAGCGGCAACAACAGTGGGCTGGAAATGGAATTGTTGTGTTACCGTATCCAAAGAGTACGGTAGTACCTTGGAAACGGTAGCCTTCACAGCAGCGGCAGCAGGGATGACGGGGCGAACGAAGGGCACGGGAGCGAGGTCAGCGAACAGCTGCAAAAGGATACCATAGATGGTGAGGGTACGGTAGGATCCTGGTGAACGGGTTACGGTAAGTGATGAGGTACTGTAGGATGCAGATGTAAAGGGGTACAGTAGTCGGCGAGGATACTTTAGGATCCAGACGAAAGTGGAACGGTAAGTGGTGAGGTAGGATCCAGGTGCAAAGGGTACGGTAGCTTACGGTAGCATCCACGGGGTCCTCGAAGAGGGGTCCACCGTAAGCGTAGTCGATGATGAGCACGTTGACCACTGCGAAGAGAACGAGCCACGCTAGGAAGAGGTATCTGAAAGGAGGGGATACGGTAGAGTTACGGTAGGTGATGGTCGGGATACAGTAGGTGGTAGTAGGGAACGGTAGGCGATGGTGAGGATATGATAGTAGAGTACGGTAGGCCACTCACACATGCTCCATCATGTCAACGACGGGACGCGGGCGGAGGGTGGCGAATTCAGCAACATGGGAACGACGGACGGGACTGCAATCGGGGCACGGTAAGCAGGGTACGGTTGGTGTACGGTAGCTCACCGGGTCTTGGCGAGGGCGGCGGGCTTGGAGGCCACTGGGCGCTGCTGGATGAAGAGCGATTCCGGGACGCGAAGGGTGAGGTTGGGAGAGGCGCAGAACAGGTCCGCAGCCGGCTTGGACAGCGCGACCACAGACGAGTTACGGTAGACAGTCATCTGAAAGGTGTACGGTAGGTGAGGGTAGAGTACATTGTACCATGATTGGGGGTCCATGCTGGGGGTACGGTAGGTTGGGTGGGGGAGGGGCACCTACCTCGGTGGTGGAGATCGGGATCTTAACGGCGGCTGCGACGGCGACGAGCGCAAGGTAGACGAGGACACCAGAGTGGACCATGGTGAAGATCGAACCGACTATGGGGAGGGGAAGGGGAGCTAATGAAGGGAGAAGTGGAAGAGGAGGTTTATATGGACAGGGCACGTGCAAAATACGTATGCAGATCCATCTGCAAACGAGTATTCTGATTGCACTGACGGTTGTTGTTTTCGACTAATCGATTTTTTAGCAGGGACGAAATTAATTGACCAAATTAATTAAATTAATCAGCGATGCCTCTGGATGTGGTACGGTAGAAGGCAGGAATTAGTTGCGGCAAACTGCAGAGGTATCGTGTGAGGTGCAGCCGTTCTGCATTTACCGACGACTTTTACAAGAGTAGTCAGCAATTCGAAAGTCGTAAATTTAAATTCCATTTTTGAAAATAATTAGTTAATTCGACTTCCGGTCGTCCAGGCCCGTAGGAATGTCGTTTCCCTTCATGGACATTGACGACTACAGAAGGTTGCATCCGGAGATTGGCAAATCAATGTCAGGTATGTTCTATTTTTAACCGAAAAAAAATTGTTGTTACTGTGAGCAGTGATTCATAAATAGGAATATTTAATTTCTCAGAGGAACCGACTGCAAATGCGCCTAGCGTCTTCAATGTTCGTCGAACTCCCGCACAAGTGGTTGGTGAAGTGTCAAGTAAAGGCCAGAATCAGATAGGCAATGCGATGTTCGACGACACTGAAGAGGTCTGCAAGTCCACTGGAGTGAGTTTTGTCTCGCTTGTCCTCGACAATGATTGTGTGCCAATTACAGGTCATCACCTATGCATGTCGTGCGCGACTCATGAAGTTCTCAGGAGAAGGACGCTCGAGGAGCAAGAAAGTGGCAAAGCAGAAAGCATGTTTTGAGGTCAGTGTAGATAAAGAGGTCCCAGCATAAATAGGTGCTCTTCCTTTTCAGTTGATCAAGAGTGCTATCGAGATGGACCGATATCTCGAATTCCTCATTCCCGCCAATTCGAAGGCTGAGGCGCATGCAATGTTGTGAGTTATCCCCATATTACAGAGATAAAACCTTGCGATGTTGTGAGTTATCCCCATATTACAGAGAGAAAATCAAACCGGAAGATGAGGAGCTAAACAGCGAAGGCACTGCGCAACCTACTGCTCAGCCTGTAAACTGGGTCGGAAAGCTCGAGGAATTGTGAGTGATTTCGTCTTAGCGTGTCCATAAAACAATTTCTTCAGCTGCACGCAGAATAAAATGCCCACAGCCGATTACTCGTTCAGTCAGTCAGGCCCGACCAATAATATGACGTTCACCGTTCATGCGAAGTGAGTGTTTTACATCTTTTGTTTGTATTCGATGAATCGTAGTCTATTCTATTTGCTCAATTAATATGTCGTGCAGAATCCGGGACACGGAAGTGAGTGCGGATGGGAAGAAGAAGAATTTGGCAAAGACTGCTGCTGCACAGAAGCTCTACCTCGCCCTTGTCCCGGTGAGTGCAAATAATAATAATATGTCTATAAAACCTATCGTTTCAGCAAGTCGCCGAACTGAAAAAGGCTCAAGATCGAATTGAAGGACTTGAGCTGGGAACTGAACCGGAAGAGGACGAGAAGATTGAAGGCATCCTGGGAAAGCCTGGTGAATATTTTAAACTTATTTTGTTATAGTACAAGCTTTACATTGTGTACAATTTACGGCAATGTTTACATTTTATTGTTGCAGGAGTGGACGTCTCGCAAGCGCAGACTGATCCGAAGCCACAGGAGACCCTCAAGGGCATTCTGTCGGACGAAATACGATTTTTGGCTAACTATGACCTCAAATACAGAGACCTCGTCTACCCCAGCACTAGAGGTGTGTCAAATTTAACGCCCCCTTTTACATTTCGAACTACAGCTATAGCTATTAGATCTCTATCTGTATAAAAGCTACAATAGTCGTATTTCAGGTCGAAGCCAGACGCTGCTCACTGTGAAATACAGCAAGGCGCCGCCCCAGCCCATCAAGAATCCCGACGGCTCCGTGTCGACGCCCAAAGTGGACAAGGACGGTGAGAGTTATTGGATAGGAATGACGCAACGATGATTTATTGCTCTTGCAGCGCCATCCGCGTTCACCTATGTCTTCTGCGGGGAGGGAGAGGACGCGGACTTGGCGAGAGACGAGGCCGCCCGAGCTGCCCTCCTCCACTTCCTCACACTCAAAGGACCGAGAGAACCCAGCCCTGCCACTCCCGCCCCCTCTCCTGCCACTCCCACCCCCTCTCCTGCCACTCCCACCCCCTCTCCTGCCACTCCCACCCCCTCTCCTGCCGCTCCCTAACTTCTCACTTATGCTGATTGTACAGTAATCGTGCCTCGATTTTCAGCTTTTTGTGATAGCTTTTTCAATAGTGTATAATCTGTATATATCGCGTAGTTTCTGGTTCACGTGCATTATACGTTGTGTTCAATGTCCGGTAAAGAATAATTTATGTACGAGTCTCGATGTGTGTTGACCACTCTCGAAGTGGCGCCGAGGAGTTGTTGTCGACTCCGGCACTGATGCTTACCTATTCATCATGGACCGACCCTCTCTGATCTCTCTGGATCAGCTGCCATTCAGTCGATAGATAGTGATCTGCCCGATTGCTGTATTCGATAGGCCTATGAGTGTTGGTACCCAGAGTACGCTACTCTTTAGAAATCGTAGTAGTGTGATGTTCTCGGTATCACTCAACTATGTACCGGCTCTCTAACGCTGTGCAGATTTTGGGTCGTTTAGTGAGCACAGAACACTCACTCTTCGGTCCATCTCCTATCTCTTCCCCTTCATCTCTGCCCCCTCCCCCATTCCTCCTCCCCTTTTCACCCTCTGACGTTGCCTGTACGTGTTGTCCTTGGCCCTCCAACTCTCATCTCTCCGTCCTATAGATTGTTTCCTCTCAACCTTACTTCTTATTCCCTACTTTTGTTAATCATGAGAAAATCAATCCACTAACTAGGATGATTTAAGACGCGTCAGTGCACTCCACTAGTGGAGTAATTCCAAAGTTGTAATACAGTGACTTCTGATCGTTCTCTGGAGTTGGACTAGTTTGACTAGGGCGATTAGTGATGAATGAACTGCGAAATTCTGATCAATAGTTCATTTTGAGCGCCTCCAGCAGGAGAAAGAGGTGGGTTATTCTTACTGAATGAATTGTTGCTATCAATTGGAAACTTCGTGACTATTCGTCATAAGCTCCTAAGAATGAGTTCATTCCTGCACACTATAACGATCTCTGCGACTTGTGTGTCACTGATTATTCCAGAGTATGAGCACCATCTCCCGCTTATCACTTGTCGTCGTTTTCTGTGGCCCCTTGCTCGTCTCTTACGTCTTTGTAGCAGTCTGCTCGTCTGCGCCTTCTCCCGTGTCCCCACTCTCTCGTGCCTGGAGAATAGAGGAGAGCTTCCAACTCTCCCTGCACCCCCTCTCTCACAGCTTGCGCTCTCTCCCTTCCTCCCTCTCCCCTCTCCCACCTCTCCTCCAACCTCTGTCGCTTCTTTTACATTTTCCACTCTCTAATATCCGCTCTCGTTCTACTTTCTTTTGCTCTTTCCCTTCAATATTGTCTCTATTCTCTCTCTCTTCTCCGGTACAATAAGTGAGGACAAGTCGGCGAACGGATCGATAGCGCCGGTCGGCAACCACTTCGCTCCCTGATTCTAACCCCCGCTCCCTCTCTCCGCCCCTGCCGTCCTCTCTCACCTTCCGTTTCTCTCGATAGTGACTAGCAGTTGTCAGTGTGTGAACTGAGCGATGAGGGGTTGAGAGAGAGAGGAGAGCCGATTGACGTTCACCTCATCGTTCTTTTGCTACTAGGATGGCCGCTTGTTCGTTGTTTCGAGCTGAGATTGTGTCCACCGAGTGTCACTTAATTTGTTGTAGTTTATACACTACGTGCATAGTGCTAAAATAGTGTTGCTTGCAGGGTATCCGCTCCTAACCGGCCGCATCCGTGATGGCTCTCTCCGCACACGCACTCCGCTCCTCCGTCCGCTCCCTCGTCTCCAAGGTGACTACGAATAGATAAGTGAAAATACGAAAATCCCTACTTATGTGAAACTACCCATCTTTTAACCATAGGTCAAATAGGTTCTCGCTAGCGAGAATAGGGACTTCTGCATGGCGTCCAGATCATGTCGGCAAAAGATAATTTAGAATGTTAACCCATTTCTTGCCTCTTTTTTGACAAATGTATCGAAAATTGGGCAATATGCACTTCGGCACAAGATTTTAGGCATTTCTGCACGAAATGCCTGCGAGAAAACCATTTGACCTATGCTTTTAACCAATGTAAGAATAAGGGGAGTCGTCGCCGTCCCGGATACTATGACCAGCCAGTTGTAAGACGCGATACTATGGCCACCAGATGGGTGTTGTTATCAACACTCCCCGCGTCGAACTGCCTCCATTCGCTGATTGTATAGTGTGAAACATCGATTGCTCATAGGAAAGGATTGGCTACCGAAATGACGACATTGGCACGCATTTTTTTCCTGCTCACAAAATTTTGTAGTCTGTGCAGGAGATATAGGGGAGCAAAAGGGGAACGCGAATGTGCATGCATATCTCTAGCCGATTTGACCGTCTCTAGTGATGATAAAGTCCAAAGTACAATCTTAACGTGAAGCGAGATATCATTAATCACCACGTTGCTGCTCTCAATGCGCTACCCCTTTGCTGTGCTATGTTGACTTTATCTCTCCGTATCTTTAAATCATCCTCTAATCAACGTTTGATTCTGTGAACGATCGCGTGGCGATTAGTGACAGGGAGAGGGCGAGATAGGGATAAGTGAAAGAGGGCGAAAAAAGGATGGAACGTGCAGTGCACGTGGAAGTGGAGAAGTTTGTGATCATTGGAATGTGGTGCAGACATTGTTTGGTAGCTGCAGTTGTTGTTCGCTAGTCGATCGGCATCATTTGTTTTGTAAGAAGATGAAACTGTGGTCATTATGAATATTTAAACAATTTTTTTTTAAAATAATGAATCATACTCTTGCCATTTGCAGTCTGGCACCGCCGCCTTCTCGACTGGCGCCGATGGAAGCACGAACCTGAAGGAGGTGCTCTCGAAGAAGATCCCCGCTCACAATGCCAAGGTAGGTGGATATCGATTGAATGGTGTCACGACGACCGAGAACTGATGTGAAACAGAGACGCCATTGTTTAAAATTTCAGGTCAAGGAGTTCAGAACTAAGCACAACGCCACCGTCGTCCAGAGCGTCTCCGTTGACATGGTGAGTTTTTTTTTTTAAATTCAAAGTGGCTCAAGTACGATTGCTGTACATACCTGTCACACATCTTTGATTGATTCATGAAGCACGGAATGAGCAAGTTGTAATTTGAAACTTCCCGCTCTGATGTAAAGGTGTTGGGTCGGGTGTACTGTGACAGTTAGTGAGTTGTCCTGATAAGGGTGTTCTCTGATCACAACTAGTGGGTGCATGGTTGTTTGATTCAGTAGTTCGTTCGATTTGGTACTTTGAGCCGGTAAATGATTGTGGGGGTGTAGAATCTATTATATCAACGCATCGTTTTGTTTACGTTCATGAGATTCTGTGGAAAAGAGAGCAAGGAGCAAACAGTGGTTAGAGGTTAGATTGCGGAGCAACCAGAGAGCACCCAAAGAGTAACGGTTTCATGTGTGCTCGCTCGTTTTTTGTTGTTATTGATGGGTTGGGAACAGTGAAGAATGCACGATGATCTGTCCCGCCAAAGAACGATCAGCTCTTGAAACTACAAACCAGGCCGAAAACGTATGGGCCCTAACAAGACAGTAAGCGATAACGTCTGCAGCCTGGATCACTGTCGTTAAAATTGTGGGAATAGTTTGAGCTAATCAAAGAACAAATGAGTATCATGTCGGTGAAAAATTACACATCTCTAAATACACTAATTTCTCCAATTGCAGATCTACGGAGGTATGCGTTCGATGAAGGGAATGGTCACCGAGACGTCCGTGCTCGACCCCGAGGAGGGAATCAGATTCCGTGGATACTCCATCCCCGAGTGCCAGAAGCTGCTCCCCAAGGCTGCCGGAGGCGAGGAGCCCATCCCCGAGGCCATCTGGTACCGTACCGTGTTCATTCATTTATCGATTAGCGCTCTTCATCTATGGTATATTCTTATTATCGAATTCTTTGAAGGTGGCTTCTGTGCACTGGCGACATCCCGACCAAGGCCCAGACTGATGCCGTCACCAAGGTACAATCGTGTACTCAATTGTCCACTGATCGATTATCCTACCGAACCTTGATTACCCTGAATTCGTTGCAGGAATGGAACGCGCGTGCGGCCCTGCCCGCCCACGTTGTCCGTCTCCTCGACGTTCTGCCCGAGAACCTCCACCCGATGGCTCAGTTCATCGCCGCCATTGCCGCCCTCAACAACGAGAGCAAGTTCGCCGACGGATACACTCGTGGTGTGCCCAAGGTACGGTATCTGGGATACTGTTGTTAGATAGGTATCGAGGATACTGTATACGATGGTATCGATTGTAAACGATCCAACTGCAGGCCTCCTACTGGGAGTACGCCTACGAGGACTCGATGGACCTGCTCGCCAAGCTGCCAACCATCGCTGCCATCATCTACCGTAACCTGTACCGTGACGGCTCCGCTGTGAGTGATATTTATTACGACTTGTTTTTTTCCGGAAATGACGTCATTATAATCTATTTATGTCTCTGCAGGTTGGAGTGATCGACCCCAAGAAGGACTGGTCCGCCAACTTCTGCAGCATGCTCGGCTACGACGACCCCCTCTTCTCCGAGCTCATGAGACTCTACCTCGTCATCCACTCTGATCACGAGGTACGGTAGTTGGATCTATCGATTACTGATGATGATGGGGGATACTGTATACTGATGAGCAATAATCGATGTCTTGCAGGGAGGCAACGTCTCTGCCCACACCTCTCACTTGGTGGGATCTGCCCTCTCCGACCCGTACCTCTCGTTCTCTGCTGCCATGGCTGGTCTGGCCGGACCCCTCCACGGACTCGCCAACCAGGAGGTGCTCGTATTCCTCTCCAAGATTGTCGCCGATATTGGACACGGATACACCGAGGACCAGCTCAAGGACTGGGTCTGGAAGCACCTCAAGAGCGGACAGGTACGGTATTCGAGATATTGAATAGTGGTTGGGATACTACGGTAGTAGAGGATGCTGTGTTATTGATTGTTTGTTTCAGGTCGTCCCCGGATACGGTCACGCCGTGCTCCGCAAGACCGACCCTCGCTACGAGTGCCAGCGCGAGTTCGCCCTCAAGCATCTGCCCAAGGACGACCTCTTCCGTCTGGTGTCCACTCTCTACAAGGTCACCCCCAACATCCTCCTCGAGCAGGGCAAGGTACGGCATTCTCGGCTAATATTGATTGAGTGGACGTAACCATGGTTAAAGGATTGAGAATTATCGCTGGTGAAAAATGGGGTGAAAATGTTCTGTCCAGGCCAAGAACCCCTGGCCCAACGTGGACGCTCACTCTGGAGTCCTCCTTCAGTACTTCGGCATGACCGAGATGAACTACTACACCGTGCTCTTCGGAGTGTCGCGCGCCCTCGGATGCCTCTCCCAGGTACGGTAATGGATGAATCGAGAACTGACGCAGATACGGTAGTTTTGATCATTGGTTGATGTCCTTGCTTGCAGCTCATCTGGGCCCGTGGAATGGGACTGCCCCTTGAGCGCCCCAAGTCTCACTCGACCGAGGGACTCATGAAGCTGGCTGCCGCCGCCGCCAAGAAGGCCTAAACTAGCTGCAGTAGCAGCAGGCCCCGCCCCCCTCGACTCCCTTTTGGTCGAGCGATCGGCCGTTCTCCCTCGTATTTGTAGTGTGTTTTTGTGTTATCTGGCATCACGTCTTCGTCCCTTGTCCTCTCTCTCTCTCCCTCATCATCCTCAAATTCACCTTCGACGCTCCCACCCATTGATTGACCATTGTTTACAATATGGCGTAAAATCGTCGTTTTTTGTTCTTAATCTTTTTAATAAAGAGCGATTCCTAAAGTGTCCGTCCATTTGCGTGAAAATGCGTGCTAGGATCCATGATAGTACTTTTCGTTTATCTCTAATCATCCATTTTTCTTGTTATCTGGTAGTATCTGTTCGTTTTTGATGTCTTTAGTGAGCTGAGTGACAGACATGGCTCGCACTAGATGTTTAGCAAGTAGATTGCGTAAATATAAATAAAATCTTCACCAAACATTTGTAATTTCAAAGAGAGATGGATTTGTTTGTGGGAATGTAAAGCAGAATCCTATAGCAAGAAACAGATCTACGAAGACTCCGGGTTATTTCTAATAGATGACACAGTCGAAGCAGGGCCGCGCGAACGCAGCCCCTCACGCAAAAATGTAGCTGTTGGCCAATCCCAACTCGGAACTGCCATACAGGTCAGCGTACCCGAAAGTGCAATGGATACGCCTCACCATAGGGTTCCCGTCTTAGTGATCACGAGATACCCCCAGCCAGGTAAGTTTATGAGCTATCGCAGTTGAGACCTTATGGACGACGAGAGATTTACACGAGACGGGTATGAAACCCGCGGGAGAGGAGAGGGGCAGAGACGCAGACGCGCGCCCTCTCTCGTCGCTGGGGCGAGAGCGACAGAGAGACGGGGGTGCGCGCTGACTAACACATTTGGGCGTCTGCTGAAATCGTCGCTGTTTGCTCGTTATTTAGTCAATTTCTATAGCTTCAATCGATATTATGTCTTGACCTACTTGTTCCCGTTCTCGTGGTATATAATTTAAGTCTTACTTTCAGGCAATTAGCGCCGCCGAGCGTCAGGTTTGAAGCAGAACTTGCAGTTTCAAACGTTACACAGCGATTATGGTGCGTTTTTCGACATTTCAATCGTTGTTGACTATCGATTCGTTCTTGTTACAGACGACAACACTCCAACCTTACCTGGACGCCGTCAGAGTGACTCTCGAGGTGAATTTGAACCTGTTTTCATGTCGTTTTCTAGTGCGCTTCAGTTTAATTGAATGTTTACTCCGCGAGTTCTATCATTCAATGGTAATTATTATAGTAATTAATCGATAATTTGCAGGCCGCTCTCTGCCTCGAGCAGTTCTCCTCGCAGGTCGTCGAGCGACACAACAAGCCTGAGGTTTGCCTGCTCTTTCTTGTTTAGTTAGATTAGTGTGAACGAAAGGCTTTTCGTTATGTTCTTCAAGATTGGACAGTGTATCAGTGAAAACAAAAGCACGCGTTGGCGCTGGTTGCCGAATGTTTCACACCTTGTATACAAAGTGGCTTCTTTATGAAGTCAGCGTTATTGCATTGTCATTAAATTAAAACAATACAATAGTTAAGAATAATCGATAATTTTCATTCCTGTTTCAGGTGGAAGTGCGCACGTCGAAGGAGCTGCTCATGACGCCCGTCGTCATCGCCAGAAACAAACAGGAGAGAGTGCTTATCGAGCCTTCAGTGAGCATTTCTTCTTTTTAGTCATTACGGTATTCCAAATTCGAATAATTACGCGGTATTTGATTTTGTTTAGATTCAAAAAGAATTTAAAATCTCATTAGATTCAACACAGACTCTAAATACGTTTTGATTAGATTCTGAGTTGTACGAAACTCTGATTAGATTCAAAAACAAATTTCAGTAGCAAATCAGCGATTGTTATAGCTGGGACGAGCACTAAGCCTTTTATCGATTGTATTCGGCTGACTACTAGTCAGGATTAGAGTTATGCAAATTAGTTTCCTCTAGTATTTGCTCTTCTGCAGGTCAACTCGGTGCGTGTGTCTCTCGCCGTCAAGCAGTCGGACGAGATCGAGAAGATCCTCACCCACAAGTTCACGAGGTGATTATGCTAATTAATTAATTAATTAAGTAATTAGAAAAAATATTTTAAACCATTTGACGTACTCGTGAAGTGAATTAGGAAGACAATGGCTGCGGCGTCAGTAATTTAGCCGGAAAAAAATCGATAGAAAAATCAATAATTGTGGCTCAAAGAGATGATCTTTGTAGATTCATGTGCCAGCGCGCGGACAACTTCATCGTGCTCAGAAGAAAGCCGATCGAGGGTGGGTTAACCTGATTTTTTTGCGAGACTTCTCGATTTTCTTTCCTCAAAACTAGCTGAACGCGTGTTTCACTGATAATGGAAAACTTGAATTGGGCGCAATATCAGATTGTCGCTCATCGTCGGGTGTAGTAATTAAAATTATGTGGCTTCATTTCCATGATTACACTATTCACCATTGTTTAAAGGGAGTTTGCAGCCAAAAAATCATAATTTTATATTCTTTTAATTTTATTTATATTCAAAAGAGCTGAAAATTCTAAGAATAACTGTGAAAACCGCATATTTTTACGATTTTTTTGAAATTAATTATGAATTTTCAAAAAATCGTTTTTCAAAGGTACTGTAGCTCCTGCATCCTCAAAACTTACGTTGTTTAGCGGCTGCAAAAGTTTGAAAAAGGCCTTAGCAAAGTGAAAATAAGTGTTGTTGCAATTGATTAGACAATGGCGTGTATCTGTGAGGACGAATCAGTAGAAAGAAACGCAAAAATATTACGGCATCATCCCTTTTGAAATTCTACAGCCGCTAAATAGCGTAAGTCCGCGGATGCGAGAGCTACCGTATACCTAAATTTTTCCATCTTTGAAAATTCATAATTAATTTATAAAAAATCGTAAAAATATGCGGTTTTCACAGTTATTCTTAGAATTTTCTAAATTTTAAAATAAAAATAACTTATTTTTTTATGCCGGATCCCTTTAAAAATATTTTTAAATTATTACAATTTGGCTAATTATCGATTGTTCTCCCGTGCAGGCTACGACATCTCTTTCCTCATCACTGCGTCGCACACGCAGCTGATGTACAAGCACAAGCTAGTCGACTTCCTCATCCACTTCATGCAGGAGATCGATAAGGTACTGTAGCTGCTGATTGGTGTACGGTAGCTATTACGAATCCGATCGATTTATTTCAAATTCGGAATGAAATTTTTCGAATTCTTGACCCTGGGTCAGTGATGAGCGCTCCCCCTCGGATCGGGGTGCCGCTATTGGGAAATATGCTAATGTGCATTTCCTACGAGCTTCATATGTAATATTTTTCGACCAACTTTTCGTGTATAGTGTAGTGTTCGACGAGACAAGGAATTGCGGGACCGCGAAATTTTCAATTTGGCCAAAATTGAGCAGCTACGGGCACTTTATTTTTCTGGCATCGGGGTACCCCCTCGGATCCGAGGAGGTCGCTCACCACTGCCCTGGGTATTATTGGTGATGATGCACGCGATTTTGTTCACTTCTAATGATAATCACATTGCTTTTTTGAGTATATTTTATGAGTTGGTAAGATCTAAATGCGAATTCGTCGTGTGCAGGAGATCAGTGAGATGAAGCTGGCGCTGAACGCGCGCGCTCGCGTCTCCGCCGAGGAGTTCCTCAAGCGATTCAACTGAGAAGCTACCGTATCCCGCTCTTCGCTGCGTCTGAACTTCCCTACTGCTGGTATGGGTTTCCTTTGCTGGATTAGAAATGCTTCCGTGTTTCATGATGTTTTCGAAACTAGTTGAAGGCATGTTTCACGTGTAGAGAAAAATATGAAGCGCGCTCCATATGAATAGCGACATTGCCCGAAATATTAATGCCATTCTAAAAATATTCAAATTTAAACTCCCCCTTTTCAAAATTTTAGAGACTATGATTCAACAATGATATTGTGCAGTTCAAAAACTTAGCAGTCTCCGCCCACTTAGGCGATACGGTTGTTAGTGTGAATTTGTCCACCTTTCGGAACATTATATTCCCTACTAAGGCAGACATCTTAAAATTATTTCATTCCTATTTCATAAAACGTGCATTCCACTGCTATTGAAAACACATACTAAAATCACGAAAATATTGATATGGCGTGTTAACATTTCGCCGACTTTTTGCACAGTAGTTTCGTTATTAACGGAACGGAAAATTTACGCACAATAATTCATTTTCTCGTTCTCCTCTTTTTCCCCGTTGAAGTCCTCACATTATTTCAGGTTCACTCGTCGCCGATGCGGTATTTCCCTTCGCTGGAATCGATCGATTCTCATCGATTGATCTGCTCCCGATTTAGCTTGCTTTATTCCCCGTTTCACTCCTCCCATGATAGGCTCAATTTCGCTCACCGTCTCAAAAATATCGACCTTACACGTTCCACTATTATTTCCCTATCTGTTGCTTCTTTTTAAATAGAGAAACGAGGTGCCACCCCGTGTGTGTCGCGTGGTGTCTTGTGTACATCACTGATACAGTATCCCGCCAGATCTGGTGCGTCCCACCCCTCCCCATTTCTCACTTTATTGATCGGTACAAAATCCGATTGATGCCAAGCTGCTCTCGTAACTGCCAAAGCCTCCTGACACTATTTTTTTGCAACTCTGAAACACTTTCCTCTCTGATTATCGATTGTCAACTACCGTAATCCTTCCCCACCCCGCCTCAGTCTGTGATAGTCGCCCGTTTTTGAATTGTGTGTGTCCTATCCCGCATTTGATCGACTCCCGTTTTCTGTGCGAAAATCAATATGTAATAAGTGTACGATAATGCCTCAAAACTATGTGCTTCCTCTCAAAATATCAGCCCATTCGCACGACTTTGTAATTGCGACATAGTATGATATTACTTATGCTGCTAATAAATTATTGATTCAATTTGATGTCGCTTTTTTGATGTCGCTTCGTAATTTGTATACGGGTTCTCGTCCCGATGGAATACCTGATGAGTATTATGCTAATGCAATACGGGTATGTATTACTGTAGTCCCTGATCTTGATCGATTACCGTACTCCTGACTTTTCCAGATGAGATTGCTCGCCATCGTGGCCTGTTTGCTGGCTGCGGCCGTGGCCGAGGAGAGTTTGTATGCGGTGGAGGGAACGGTAGGCCATCGTCCAATTGAAAAATAATAATTTATTATTAATTTAATTAAATATAAAATAAAGGGAAGGGACGGTAGGTCATCATTCAAACTATGAGTTTTCATAACGTAAAAATGTGAAAATAAACTCGACTGAATAAATAATGATGCTGTGTTGTTGTGATTTCGGTGTGCTTCATTGCTTCTGTAAACAGTGATTTCCAACATTGATACCGTAATCCTCAGACTACTATAGGTTGCCTACTTCGCAGGTTGTCTACCCGCGCGGTGACTCCTCGCTGCCCGCCAACACACGCATCCTGCTCAACTACGGCAGGTACGGTAGAGTGGAGAGTGGATTGAAGGGGTACCTTATCGGGAAACGATTATGGAAAGTGTGGAATATCTTTAATTTGAGGCCCTCTAAATAGTGAGCATCCTTATAGTGTGTATAGATTTTTCGAAGAGGTCTTTGCGGTACAGAAACAGCTATAACTGCTATAAAATATTCGAGAACTCTAGTGGCGAAGGGTGGCATGGTAAGAATTATCGAGACGGCGCAGTTCGGGTGTTCAGCCCATGAGTAGTGACTGATTATTGTGCATAACAGGCACGTCGGTTTCCCGCGCGAGGACGGATCCTTCTCGGTGCCCGGCGTCGCACCCGGCAGCTACATTGTGCAGGTACGGTAGAGAGGGAGGGAGTGATACAGTAGGAGATAGCGTAGGGAGCAGTGGGTCTGTAGTTAAAGTCTGTGAAATATATAGTTATTGAAAGAGGAGTGATACTATTGAAACGTAGTAGACATTCGCCGCTTATCCAGTCATAGAAACATTGATCCACCGGTAATTTATGTAATTTGAGTTTTACTTTTTATTTGTGGATTTGGTCCGTTTTCCACACTGTATGGCGCGCGTATTGACAACTTTCCGAAGTCAAGCCACTAAGTTGCCACCATGCAACCTCAATCTCGCAGGTGGAGAACGTGGACTACGTGTTCGAGCCGGTGCGAGTGGACATTACAGTGTCGGGCAAGATGAGGACGAGGAAGATCAGTCTGCTCCAGGTATACGGTATTCATACTTCGAAAACACATCGTGCATGCACGCCTTTCTTCTTACGCTTTCTTTCTTACGCAACTGCCAGAAAATATTCGAGAACCCTAGTGATGAAAGTTTTTTCCCCTTTATCAAATTTTGGTCTTTTGTCGACGCACGGATAACCAGTCCACAGAGCGAAGAAGCGTGCGAGACGGGCGAATTTCAAATGGGGTTTAATGAACACTGACGTTATTCAAAAAAATAGGGACGGGCGAGTGATTTCATGAGTGCGCGATAATGCAGTGCTACCTGCGACATCGTTGGGCTCGAAATACCGTATACTTCTGTTGTAAATTTCACAACTAGTTTTCTGGTATTTCGGCGGTTAATTTCGATAATTTATCATTGCTGCTGTTGGATTGAGAAACATCAAAAGAATATACAAAGCACGCGACATTCACAGAACGCCCTACAAAAACAGAAATAAACGACTTCGAATATTCGCGAATTTCATTTTTTTTTATTTAAAGGCTAATTTCTTCAATATCGGTGGAATTCGTGGTGTAAATGATGGTTATGAAAACAGAAAATCGATTGGAGTGACTGTTGTTGAGAATAACGTCATCAAAGTTTCGTATTTTACAACGGGAAAATCACTATCTTTGTATTTTCTCGAAAACCGCGGAACGATCGAGCAATTCCTTTTACAGAGATACGAGTAATTGAATGATACAGCGTTGCTGCGAAAACTAAATGCGATCGTTCCGCGGTTTATCAGTTATTATCTTTCGAAGTTGGCGCAACGTAGGAATACGGTAGCCCAATTTACTAGACTCTTCATCTTAGCTTTCTGTTATTTAAATGATATTATTTCTTTATTGCATAATTCCCATTGGATTTATTGTTGCGAACTGGATGTAGAAAACAAAAGACACAACGGTTCCTAACGAAAGAACCGATTTTCAGTTTGCGATTAATCAATCACAAACCTGACCCAGTCGTTGCTCCACTTGAAACCAATGGCGTCGCACAAATAGTCTCTCTTTTCAAGCATTTTTATTATTAATTAGACTTATTTTGTAAAATCGAAGTTGATAAGTCGAAATGCGGTAGAATAAGCTATCGATCATACTCTTGTAATGTATTTCATTCATCGGTGTGCAACCCGCCCGTCCCTACAAAAAAAAGATGGACAACCACTGTGAATACATAGGAAATATTGCCGGCCTTTCGGCAGTCCACTTTTGAAAATACCGTTTCAAAGTTTAGCTCAAGTGAATGGCTACCTAATATCGGATGTTTCTTACTTGTTTAAAATGCAGCCGTGAGAAACCGATTACCCTTGTAAAATATTTTTTTTAAAGAGCGGCTGTCATGGACATGTAAGACCAGTCTACTCTCGTACTAACATAGAGTAAGGCGGAAGCAAGCTAGCTGATTTGGTAGGGCTTTGCGATATTGATGGTAAGAGTGATCGAGTAAATGAAAGAAACCTGCTCCTTAATCAGATGCCCTAATTTCCCATTGATTTCACTCAGGGTTGAGACAAGGACTACGCTGGTGGTGTAATTTTCAAATAATCAGGGGATTCCGAGTCTGTTTCAGGTATTCGTTATAATTGCGAATAGGATAGTGTAATGGTAGGTACGGGAAGGCGATGGTTTTCATGTTGTTCGGGGTGTCTTCATCCTTTCTGAGTGATTTGTTGTTGAAGTAAACATCTGTACGACCATAGACCAAAAAGTACGTTCTAGGGAACAAAACCAGATAGCGTTTGGGCTTTTTTGAGGCGAAATTTCGAAAAATCAGGCATCATTTCAGGTTATCCAGGCGCGGTAGCGCCCGAAAATTTGAAAAATCAGACAACATTTTTGATTTTTCACCCTGAAACCTTAAAAACCAGACATCATTTGGGACTTTCGGGAACAAACGTTTTTGGTATATGTGTACGACACCTAAATCGATGGTTCTAGTTCTTGGTATGATTTCAAGAATCGCTGTGACACTAATCCCGATGCTAGCACGTCTCCCCGATTTCTCCGTTTCCTTGCAATTTCAATCTACTTTCTCATTGCAGCCGGGCGCGGTGCAGCAGCTGCCCTACCCGCTCAAGCTGGTAGCGCGTGAGGCGACGCGCTACTTCCGGAAGCGTGAGGTACGGTAGATCTTTTATCGATCTATTTATTTTCTATTTGTCTCATCATTAGCTCATATCTCAACTGAGCGTTCTGTCCATGTGTTCTATTTTATTCCGGAAAATTCTGAACGAATCAATAATATATGCACCGCAACTCTCCCTTTCCCTCCAGGAATGGAGAGTGACTGACGTGCTCTTCTCGCCGATGGTTCTCATGATCGCGTTGCCCCTCGGAATCATGCTCATCCTGCCCAAGTGAGTACGGTAGATATCGATCTGTCGATTGGCTGGCTACCATAGTCCAAGAGAGTACAGTCAAGACCTGAGTCATTCAGACTCACCGCCAACGATCCCGAGCTGCAGAAGGAGATGGAAAACATGCAGCTGCCCAAGGTGAGGAAGGAGAGTACTGTAGTATCCTTTTCTACGGTAGCAGTTCGGTATTATTGTATTCATTGTCGTAATGTAAGATGGAGGAATAGTAGTGCAGTTTTCACAGTTCACCGTAAAATGAATGTTGTAGTGGATAGTTCTCAAAACCAATTAAGTGCGTGTTTCACTGTTTGTCCAAAAGGCGAACAATACGGGCGCTTTCGATATTGTGTCCATCGTGACTTTTGAAGCATTTAATATTTGAGCCATCTTGAATTTCATTTGTAAAGGTGCTGAATAGTCATCAGTTGCAATCCGGAAATAGAATAAAGTAGCCGGAAAGAACGAGTGAATCTTGACAAACGACAAACAATCACCTATGTATCAGGGCTGTGCGGAAAATTTTTTCGGAAAATTTTTTGGAGCTCTCGGAAACGTCGAAGCCAGAAGTTACAGACATGTGTTAGTAATTATATTGTAGCTTAATGAATGTACTTCAAGAATGATCAGTTGGAATTATCATATTTTCATTGTCTTTAGAATTATAGCCTATTTCCCAAAAATTTTCCGAAAATGTTCCGAGTCGGAAAAAAATTCGGAAAATTTTTGGGAAGTCGGCTACAATTCTCAACACAATATAAATATGACAATTCCAACTGATCATTCTTGAAGTACATTCATTAAGCTACAATATAATTACTAGCACATGTGTGTAACTTCTGGCTTCGATGTTTCGGAGAGCTCCAAAAAATTTTCCGAAAAAGTTTTCCGCACAGCCCTGCTATGTATGCCAATTTGAACTTGTCGACCTCGGACTTATCCGTATAATTGCACAGATGGACATGCCGGACATGAGCGACATGATGGCCAACTTCTTCGGACCCAAGTCGACGGGGCAGAAGAAGATTACGGGAGGAGGAGCGAAAGGAGGAGAGGGAAAGAAGAAGAAGTGAGAAGAGGATACGGTAACACCCAATCGATCTATCGACAACTGATGGGATACGGTAGCATGATATTTAATCCCTAAGGTAGGGCATGGTACCGTAACCCATTGTTATTGATTATTTTTGTCAACACATCCATCATTTATCGATCTTCGCTTCATACCGTAGTATAGATGCCACCCTTGGACTGTCCGTCTTTTCCACATTGTTTGTTTTCCCGTTTTGTCCTCTTTTGAGCACCTAGTCCCACTCGTAACGTGACCATTCCAATTCAGTGTACTGTACCCACAGTAGTCTCTCACCCCTCCATCTACAATACCAATAGTGATTGAACGGCGAACGGGTCGATGCTGACTTTTCGTCCATTTTTGTTTTTTTTGTGTAAACGAATAATAATATATTTCGAGAAAATTGTATCTTGATGCGTGCTGTGAGAGAGGTTTTTAATTATGAAGGCATCTCAGAAAAAAAATGATTGTAACTTATGTTATTTTATTAATTTCGATTTTCTGTTCATTGTATTTTGCGGTAAATCAAGTCATTTTCTCCACTGATCCAGGATTTATTCGAGGGATCAACTGGAATCGGGATTAATCTTCTGGTTAATCAAGGCTCTTCTAATATCTTCTCTTGGATCTGTTGGATCTCTTCGACTTGCGGCCACCTACAAATATCGATTTTATATTTTCTTTGTGGGGGTACTGTAAGTGGATGGACAGTACGGTAAAATGGTAATGTAGAGCTTATGGGTACGGCAACTCACTCTTCTCCGAGCGCTGCGTGTCCGTGTACGTGGTCACCGAGACTCCTGCAAAGAAGGCAATTATCGATCAATCGATGGATACGGTAGGTGACGGGGTGCGGTACTTACCGTTACCGTAGTCCATCGTTTCGGTAACGTATTCCGAGACGACGAGCGGCTTGTTATCTGCGAAGACCAAACGATATTGCGTCATCGCTACGCAATCCGCTTTTCTTACTGTTCTTCTTGGGCGTGCGGGCGGGCGGCATACGGTAGTTGTTGTTGCCGGCAACTGCAATATGAGTACGGTAGCTACAGTAACGAGTACGGTGTATCACACAGTAAGCGGGAGTTCACTTATCGATTGGAAGATCACTCTCACCCGACGACGAGAGATTCTTGTGGAGCTGCTTGTCCTCGGACTGAAATAGTTGAGAATTGGCATCGTGCCAATATTCAGCAACAGTAGCCACACCTACCGTAACCCTACTCTAAACGCACCTCGGCCTGGCTAATCTCGATTTCGAGATTGACGAGGGCATTTGTGAGATCGTTGACGGCACGGGACTCAATCGAATCGGCCTCCTGAAATCGGAATACTGTAGGTGAGAACATGGCATTGTCCCAACTTTAACTGATCCTTTCCCTTCTTTCTCATCTAGAGCTACAGTATACCCTGAGTAGTGAAGGTTTTCCTCCTGATACTACAGTATGCCCAGACTACCCTCCTTACACTACAGTATACCTTGAGAAGCTGCTGTGCCTGGAGGCGCAACGTTGCGGCCTGGTCGCGCGCCTGTCGCTGGTCCTCCTGCGTATCGCGGACGCGGTTAAGGATGGAGAGAAGGGGAGAGGCCATTCTGTGGGAGGGAAGAGGTGGAGAATGAAGGGAGGAGAGAGGGAGAGGGAATCGATTGGTTACTTGCAGAGTGTCTTTGTTCCTCGAGATTATCCGTTTATCGATTAGACAAATGCAGATAATGAAATTTCACACATTTTACCATTCGTCGCTCATTTCCATACTCTCATTTTTGACAGAAACTTTCTCGCTCTTGACCCATTTCTGGGAGTTTGACAGTTGGTGTGTTTACTAGACTGAAAATCCCGCCAATCTACAGTTTCACGTGTAGTACTTCATCCGTGGCCGAGTCCCTCCCCCACGATTTCAGTCTCATCGCATACCGTAATATTCATTTCGCGATCCTCATCACTAGTTTATCATACACAGAGCGCAAATTTGCTAGGAGAACGGTTTTCCAAAGTTTCATTTGTTAGAGAACGGTTCTCCACCCTCCTCATTCCGTACACTCTCTCGTTTGCTCGCCGAGACGAGAGAGTGTGCGAAACGAGGAGGGTGGAGAACCGTTATCAAATGAAACCCTGGAGAACCGTTCTCCTAGCAAATTTTCTTTCAGTGCACAGAACGATTGTTGCAAATTCTAAATAATTGATTCTTCAAATCTTTTTCTTTGTCAATGATCATTAGCTAACTGCGATAGTGTCCCTTAATTGCGATGATCACTGAGTGGCACTTTCTGGTTTCGCCGTTGTCTTTTCACTATTTCAATTTTGCTGGGAATGTTCGAATTCCATAACTTATTCTAAAACGTTAAGGATAATGAATAATTTTGGAAATAGCTACTCAAATCGGGCATTGCGATATTTTGCGCTTTTTTTAGTTTGCGCAAATGTATTCTCCCATAATTTTCCATGCATTCATTCCTTGATGGACTCACTGCCACTCTCGGATTGTTGGATCAAGCATTTCACTCCACAGCCAACCAGAAAAGGGTCATGAGCGAGAGAGCGTGTTGAAAGGAGAGAGCCTCTCGTTCTGACTCCTGGTTGAGTAGGTTGGCTCAAGTGGATGCGGCGACAGCAAAGTTCCATTGGTGTTTTCGTTCCAGGACGAAATCAGAAAGTGACAATGAGATCCCCTTCAATGCCGGGCAACTCGAGTGTTCCTCATTTTCTTCGGATTGCAGCGGCGGTGCTCTATTTTTCATCAAATTTTTTTGTCAGTCTCTCTATTCAGTCATCTTTCAACGGTCGTTTCTCGCGGTGCTGTAAATTTAATGTCGATGGATCTGTGATTTGCCTATTTGCGCGCTCCATTTGTTTCAGGTTTTGTGAGAAGTCAGTATTCCTAAATGCACTTCAAAAGTGAGACAAGAATGCCTCGAAAGAAAAAAATCGAGTGTAATTGCTCGTAGCGTATCACATGATTCCAAACCTACAGACCAGGGTTTGGACGAGAGATTGTGCAAAAGTGAGAGAGTCCCTCTCGATTTCACACGCTCTCTCACTTCAAAGGCCTTTCTGTAAGGTTGACCGGGCTGTGGAATGATGTGGTATTCTACATCAAGAGACAATCATTGTGCCAGTTAAAATCGTCTTTCTTTTACCTTCGAGTTGCAACTACACTCCGACGTGTCTCTTCAAACAATAGAAGGTCACTTTTCGATCTTTCTTCACCGTCGATCGTATATTTTTATGCGACAGTAATTTTCGAGTAAATTTCGCGAATTAAATTATTGTGGAGTGGAGTTGGCAAAAAATATGTTAGATTCATGTTTCAGTAAATGAAGAAGAATAAATCTGTTATTTTCAACATTACATGTTCTAAAAATAATAGGAATAACGAAAGAATCGGCTACGTGGTAATACAGGATGGTGCGATTAAACGGTTTACAACATTCCAAAAAAAACTAAGCGATTTCGCACCAAAATAGGCCATTCGAATAAATATGCAAATCTTGCAAACGTATCCCCAACAAAATCATCGTTTCTCGGTAACCTGCGAATATCGCCGAGTGATGAAACTGCGCTCTGTCTGGTTGCGCTCTCTTTTTTTTAATTTTTTGCCATAGTGAGAACTTAGAAAACAATTTTCCAACCATCTTTAAATGTGTTACGGAGACGAGTTAACAACGAATTAGGTAATTTCCACTAATTAGTTAATTAGCTAATTAGTTGAAATCCTAATTAGCCATTTAGAAAGCCTGCGTGAGCCGCAATTTTGCATTGTGTCAAATCGCAGTGAAACATGCTGATTAATCGCCGTCTGTATTCAGATATAGGAGCGGATCCATCATCGAGATAGGAGAACTAGGGAAATGGAGGTTTCATTAAAAGTAATGAGGAGAACAGAATTGAATATCACAATGTTCGGATTGTCAGGGTAGCAGCCACGTAGTGTGTTTCCCTAATTGGGAAAAGGCGCCGAAGGCACCAGAACATTGTGATATACACTGCCGTAAGATGTCTTTTCTGCATCGTGAAACTTACGATGAAATTCAACATTCGGCAGAGGCATTTTGACTGCAGGCGATGCATTTGCCCAAGAGAATTTCGATGTGCTCGACTGTCCAGAATACATTTTAAATCTATACAAGTGGTGCGGTGCTCTTTCTTTATTGACTGTATTTCCTTATTGTCTCTGTAATGCTACGTAACGTAACGTAATTCATCGCACTGCAAAGGGATAGAACAATTTATTTAAGTATTCCTATTCGGAAGCTTCTTTCAGGTCTATCGATCAACGCTTGCGGTTTCGCGCTTAGAATGCACTTTTAAACAAACATAGTATGAAAAAAAATTTGTTTTGCATTTTATTAATTTATTAGCAACGTATTTATATTGTGAGCGACAAGTTAATATTAATTGCTTCTGATTCTCTGAATGATCCAATGTTCTGGTGCCTCAAGGAATGTAAGGCAAACGAGCAACGAGTGTCTTTCCCTAATTGGGAAAAGGCGCCCAAGAGCCGCTGTTCGGCGCCTTTTCCCAATTAGGGAAACACACTACGTGGCCGCTTCCCTGACAATCCGAACATTGTGCTACGTCGTTCGTCGGTTCTTCCTCGGCTATATCGTATCTTGAGTTCGGCGGGTAGCACATCAACATGGAGAGGTTCCACACACTCGTCTGACATTAATTTTCTTCTTCTCTCGTTAAATCAATGTAGTAACAATTCAATCAATGTTCTATCTAAACTGAGTTAATTGTTACTACATTGATTTAATTGTCACAAAATACATGCAAAATGAACACCGCATTCGAATCCTCAGTGCCAGAGACGGGAACAAATCAGAAAATGATTTTCGTACTCTGTAGCAGCTCCCGGCCCCGTTTCCGGAGGTGTGTTATGGCAGTGGACTGCACAGAGAGAAAATTTCTTTAATCCTACTAACAAGAACAGGCACTCAAGTTGGCCCGTCTACTAATATGTAAGTAGGGCCTACTAATATATAAGCTGTGCATACTTACATATTAGTAGGCGGATCAACTTGAGTGCCTGTTCTTAGTAGGATTTGTCTGTGTGTGATGCACAACTTACTGTTACTATCATAGTGTAGATCGGAAGAGTCGCAGCGACGACGATGCACCAGATAAACGAGCATTTGGAGAGAAATTCATTGTCGAAGTCGAAAAAGAAGAAAGTAATAAATGAGAGGCGATGGACGATGAATACGGCAGGAAAGATGAGCGGAGGGCTGAATTTGTATTATGTCGAGTTTTAGTAATGGTCTGACCCTCTCAATTCTGCATACTCTCTAGCACTCTCTAGCATCGATGAGTGTGTAGAATTAGGATAGTCTGATAATTACTCCGAGTTTTAGTAGTAAAATAGCCAATAGCAGTCCAAATTTATTACTTTTGATTGATTGCCTCAAGTTGTGTCAACTTTTTTACTCGAAAACTTTTTTACTGGAGCCATTCAGTCAGTAGTTGAGATGGTGTTTTCTCCGGATTAACCGGAGAATTTTAGGTTCAGATTGTGCAAAATGGAATAGTCAATTTCAAAAACAATTATCCACGCTTATCCCCTTTCTTGAAGTTCGAGCACGTTGTGGAATGATGTGAAGCGATATAGCCAATTAGATCGTCACCTTGCAATCAATGTGATCACAATTCTTGATGCGAACCAGAGCGTCTTCATTGGATTACTGGAGGGCGCTTTCCACTTCTCCAACCACGGTTCCTTCAGAGGATACTGAAAGAACTTTGTTGAATGAATAAAACAGCGTTTCAAGTGCGCCAAATCTTTAGCTATAGCCGGTTCTTTGCTCTCCTCTAAAAACAAAAAAAACCTTAAGGAAACGAAGAAATCCCGGAACGAAATAGATAAGCAAATGGAGCGTCGGAAAGACGAGACATCCGGTTAGGATGAGAAATGAGAACATTGCTCCTAAATTAGTGCATTTCTGCTTGACGATATCCTAACACATCATTCACAGACTGAGCATCCTTCCATAAAGTGGTTGGGAGCGAGGGAGCGTGTAAAAGTGAGAGGGTTTCTCCCATTTTCGCACACTCTCCCGCCCCCGACCCCTTTCTGGAACGATGCGCTGAGAAAGAAGGAAAGAGAAAAATGCCATCCTCACTGAAATCGATCCATTTACTGTTGAATGCATGGTAGGCAAAGAGAAGACCCAGCAACCACTCGATGACCATTCTGGAATAAGGAAATCGAACTAGGAGCTAAACTAAGCAATTAAGGTGAAGTGAGCGCAAAAACAATATTTTATATTTGTATATTTACAACGTACATCGTGTTCAATGTGACCTCTTCTGATCGAGGCAATGGTGGAGGCAATTTATTCCGTGGGCCCGCATCTTTTCCATGTTGTGGCAATAGCTTTATGGCTGTCATTTCAGTCCAATGAGTACTGACATCGTGGCGGGTTATAACATGGACATAGAATACAGCGAACAAGTGTTACACACATCAATAAATTGATATAACTCGGAATCGTTACTCCGGCATTGAGACGGCGTTTTTGTTTCTCTGCTTCTAAGTGATTCTAAGCAATTGAGACATAGATAGAGAGCACGACTTTCTGTAAGGCCTGTTGCTTAAATGGAGGACTACGTAGAATAGCTGTGGTCAACACATTCATGTCGGGAATAAATGCGCAGAAGAAGAGCTCTCGTGCGAGCGCACAGAGAATGAATACACTGAGTTAGGGCATCTAGTGTATGATACACTCAATATTGAGTGTATTCGCGCGTCGAGAGAGCGTGAGAAAACGAGAGATTTGTAAATTTTGTAAAAAAAAATTTGTAAAAAAAATGTATCATACACTTGATGCCCTAACTCAGTGTATGATACACTCAATAGTGAGTGTATTCATTCTGGGTGCGGGGCATCTCTCCCCTTTTTCGTCAACGGGGGGGGGGGGAGAGACCAGGGGCTATTAGAGACCACCCAGGCAGTTAGAAACCACAGATGGAACAGAGAAGCCAGCAGACTACATGTGCTTTGCTGCCTGATGTGGCCCCTGTTAATAAGAAATGAGGCTCGTGTGGGAAATGAGACAATTTTATGAAATGATTTTACACTATTAGTTCAGTAACAACCAAAATAATAAATAGGCAAGACGACTGGAAGGATAAGAACAAATAAGGAATATTTTAACTTTTTTTTTCACTAATTTCGAAGAGGACATTTTAGAGGTGGTCACTGTATGCACAACTTCGTTGCTTTATTGTTTGCATTTGTTTTTTTTCATTATTTGAGTTCATTGACGTAATATTTATTTAGGCTTCGATACAAATACAACATGAAATGCTTGAAAATCCATCGTTCTTGACAATTCTCATATACTCATTTGCTCCTTTTCGATGATGTCTTTCTTGGAGTTGGCTGGGTGGAAAATCCACTTGGTGGCGACCCAGATCACGGGCTGAAACATAAAATATTAAAGCATTATAAATACTTATAGTTGAGATAAGTTCTGTACTTATGATTAAGGTATTTTTGTGCTTATAGGTAATTGTGGGTACGGTCTCACCGTGAGAGAGGTTATGTGGAGCAGTATTGCGAGCGTGAAGAGAATGTACATAAGCATGCTGACATCTTTGAGATGCTCATCATTGAAACGCTCTGGAAGAAAAATAGTTAATTTTCGATAAGGTTCCGTCACCCTTCAAATTGTGCGGCAAATGCTTGTGAGCAAGAACAAATGATTTCCAAAAGAAAAGAGTACCTTTGACTTTCCACCACAATCCAGAAATCCAGTGCATAAGCACTACGGAAACAGTGATAATCGATGTGCTGAAATTCATTCATTCATTTTTACAATATGTAAGACATAACAAATTACAATATGTAAGACATAACAATAGTGCTCAGAAATAATTTTGATATTTTGTTCATGATATTATGTCAGATTACCTGGTTAGCATTGTGATACCGACTCTTAAGAGGCCCCATAGGCATTTCATCGGAAGGCTCGATGGAGCATCACACCAAGCCATCCAAGCCAATCGCGGACACTGATTGCACTTTATTAATAAATTGTATTTTAAAATATTTACCTTGTCGTAACGACGGCTTCTAGAAAGCACATGGTGGCAGCCATGGAATACATAATATAGAACGAAAGTTTGAGCAACAACCGAAATTATATCACCTGAATAAATCTTCATCGAACCAAGAATAGAAAGAAATTTTCAAAAAAGGGCTCCAAAATACTTACCGATTTTAATCAGTTCATTGTGCACAGCATGATAGAACACGAAGCAAGCGAATAACCACTGGATTAATTCACTGTAAGAACACACTCTAAATTTCGGTGCAGTGACCGCGATATTTGTTTAAAAAAATATAATTTTACACCAAAATAGCATAATAAGCGAAACAGAGGGTAGAAACAATCGATCAATACAGCATCACATGAGAGTTGCAACGCCAATTGCGCTCAGAGAAATCCTATTAACAGAACAGCAAAAACAGAGACTCGAGTTGGCCCGTCTACTTATATATTAGTTGGGGCAACTCTTATATTAGTAGGCGGGCCAACTTGAGTGCCTGTTCTCCGTAGGATTACTCCCAGTGTATACTTACATCATGCACATCGAAACCCATTCGGGTGGCGATAAATAACCACTTCTCGGTCGCCACTGCCCTCTGCCGTCTGAAGAATTGGCGCTTTTCTTGACCGGAAGCGTTATCGCTGGCATGCTGCCAAGATCGAGCCCTGTAACAAAATCTAATTGGGATCTCTCTTTTCTCGTATTGGCGAAACAAGGATATTAGAATTTGCGAAGCAAAATGATCGATTATATGTGTACTATACAAGCACGCAACATTCAACAAACCACGTGAAGTCTGGTGTCTAAAGCTGCATTATGAGAAGGTTCAGTGCACGCAACGTTTCCGCAACGCGCGCTTTCTCTCAAGACCGCTTTCACTAGGGTCTCTTTAAGAGTATGGCAGGGGGAGTTAGAGAGTGTGCAGTGACTGGAGAGTGCCGACGGCTAGACGGAAAGCGCGGAGAGCTACCCTACCCGATGAAGATTTCATAGAGACAGATAGTGTGCAATCTAATAGGAAGGAATGAATGAGGGGGGGGGGTTTCAAGGGATTCCCCTCCCTCCTTTAAAAGAATACGGTAAGAGTGATGAGATGTTTAAGAGAATGGGGTGTGTGTAAGGTAAACATAATCAAAACAACGATAAATATGAAACATTTATCCAGGAGTTGCCTCTGACGTTTCCGGCACCTCGCGCATAATCAAAGAAACGTCCCATATCTTCGGCTGCAACAGTTATTTATTAAAAAAAAGATTATTGCAATCAGGCATTTCTGCGGTAAAATTGGTAGCAACATTGATTGCGAAAGGTAACGTGCCCCAGAAGCCTAGTCAACAGGGGATACGTAGACTTGTGCAGCAACCGGCCTTACCGGTCGTCCCCGGCAGAGTAGTCGCTTGTCGACGTAAAGTCCTCGATTCCGGTAGCAACTTTACCTTTTTATTTCTGCAGATGCTCGTGGTGTACGATAAATAAATGAATAAATAAAAATATATGGAATGCTTACTGTTAGCAGGATGTGTGTCAGGACAATGCAAGTTATGCCGACGTAGTTGAGCATTATAGAATGTGGGAATAATGATTCATCGTCCGTAAAGCATCGTACAATCAATGACACGGATTGAAGTTTTCCGCACAGGACCATCGACGCAAGAATGATCGGCAGGCTGTGTATATTATTATTTCCATATTTACAATACACATGAATGTTTGAAAATTTGTCACCTGCCTATGAATGTTCCGATCATTCTCAAGAAGTACCACGCAAATTTGGATTCTGCCTGATGATCGTTTAGTAGCGACCCGAATTGGTGATACTTGAAGCGACGTTAATTTTATCTTCTTCACTCCCTTTCTCCAGAAGGTCAGGTGTGAAAACGCGTGCCAAAACAAAAGATTATTGCGCACGTTTTGCATGCCATATTGCCTGATTCTTTTCTGGAGGTATAGTAATTACTCGATTTTTTTTTGTATATTGGTAAGAACACATGGAATCTTTACTTTTGTCGACAAATAGTTTCAAAAATGAATACATTGCATGGATACCATAAATTCATTTTTGTTAAATGTTAATCTGATATCTATCTACGTGCACGAAATCAAACCAGTGTATGTGCTCACTGTTTGCTTCTCTCGCTTTCACGTGCTCTCTCGCCGTCATTTTTTATCGGCGGAACATTTTATTATTTTGAGTGTTAATGAATTTGTATTACCCAAGAGAGACGATGGGATTGAAATGAGCAAAGATCGGAACACGAATTCACAAGAAGCATGAGCGACGTTGGTATTGCAAGTGAGATAATGTCTTCTGAAAAGTAGAAAAATAACAAATGAAATAACACAAAAAACATGAATTACTTTTTTTCCTAAAACAATTTGCTTTTTTTTGCTGAAACATGGCCGGGAGCCTACTGTCAATGTTTCGTAGGCAGATTCCCATTCTTTCACACACTCTCAAAACAATCACAGTCTCACTTTTTGTGAGGCAAGGTATATAATAAAAATAAACAACACAATTGTTTAAAACGCACACTACTTGAAGCAAGATCCATTCGATGCGAGCAAAATGAGAGTGAGCTCGAAGCAAGGCGATAGATTCTTTGTTGTTGGGAATCTTGACTGCTGCCATTTAATATCTGTGACAATAGAGTTGAAGACTCTGGCATGAATATGTTAATAGTTCACCATACAAATATAATAATTGCAATATTAAGGGGGTGCAATGGGTTGGATTGTGATTCGATTTGCGAAAAAAAAGAAATATTAAATGTACAAGTTGGCTCTCCTTGTTAAAATTGCACAAATCCTTATAAGTGGATTCAAAAATGTACAAATAGCGAAATAATGATGATGTATGACCACAAAATATGCAGGTAATTTGTGAGCGAGGAGAAGATGTTAGATTTTCGCCCGGAGAGTAGTGTCTCGGGAATGGATAAAATGAGGCTGGGAATTTCGAGGGATCATGTGATCAGAAGAGAGTGCAAGCGATCAGACATGAAACCAGGTGCAGACTCTACGTAGGGCCAGGTGCAATCGGCTTGCGGGCGAGGTTAATTGCCGATGTTGTGCTCGGAACAGCAAAATTACAACTCGAGGCTTTGCAAAACAATTATTTACGCTATGCCTCTGCTCTTCATTCCTGAGGGTGTTGTGCTACAGTAGATTTTTGATTTGGAAAACTTGAAAAAAAAGAAGCTGAATTTTTAATTCGTTTCACACGTTTATTGCGAAAAAGGAGTTAGGTTCATCGATTTGTCATCTTCTGTAATCTCTTCTAATCTTCAAAGAGGACGGCGGTCAGCTTGCACCATGTCATCGGATTCGATCTCTCCGTAGCGCGAAGTCTGAATATTATCCAAATCATTGAGACAAATCATTGAGAATTGTTCTCTGGATATCTCTTCCTCTCTTTTATCTTACTCAAAATTCTGCCTGACCATCTCAGAATTGTATCGGACACTCCGATTCTGAGTGCTGCAAATTATGGAACAACCCACCTCCACTCCGGCTGCAGGTGCTGCATCACGACTGCATGCGACAGGTGCAGCAGAGAGGGCACCTCAACAAAGAAAATGAAGAGTGCTTTGGTTGATAGATACTAAAGGCTGCATAAGCTGCATACAATACATACTGGAGCTATAGTTTTTTCAGTGTTGGTAGAGGATGAGGTGCTACCTGCATGATGCTGCGTCTGGTGTAAATGCTGATTATGGGTTGGGTGACGACGCGGCTGCGGTAATTGCCTAGGCACTCCGTGTAAACCAGAAGATCTGCGAACAGAATCAAATCATTAAAAGGGACAGTAAAGGCACCGTTGAATTCCCGAAAATTTCAAAGGCCTCGCCACGATTTCCGTCCCGTGGCACAGCATTTCGAGAGTGGACGGCTAAACAACAATAGGGCCGGTATTTACCAGGAATGCGCGCGCTACGCGAGACGGGTTTGACAGGTTCCTCACAAGTCTCACCCAGAAAAGGGGCGGAGACTCAGAGCGGCGGCAGTTCAGTGGACACTACATGACATGAGCCAGGATGTGTGTGTGTTTACGAGAGACTATCGGACTCAATCGAATTACTCTTGGCACAGTACGAAAAGTGAGAGATTGAGTGAAACATGGCATTATGCACAGTAGCCCAGGAGGAGTTGCCCCGTGATGTAAAAAGTTGCGAAATCGCCGTCATAGGAATTTCCGGTTTTTGAAAAACTTCGTCATATGACCTAATGAGTGGTACCAATCGATTCCTCATAAAATTCTAAGACTTTTTCGACTCTGGACATTTTTCGATATTTATCGATTTAACGCCAGAAAACTCGGAAATGTGAATATCATTTTCAATTTTAATTTATTCTACCTATTTCCCACAACCAACTACAAAATTTTATTTTCGTAAAACATTTCAATAACAATGACTTGCATTTCGTATAAATATGGTACATTTTAATTTCGGCGGAAAATGTAAACTTTGCGAAAAACAGAGTGCCATACCATTTATGGTGTGCCTACAGTATGCCAGCCGAGGTTCGCCTTGTCACTTAACGGTTACGGTAATCAAATTACCGCATACGACCAAGTCTTATTGCAACAGGCGAGTCATGTTACTCACGGTAAATTCTGCACTGACGCCGTTTAACAGAAATATAAATCTCGGCCGGCATACTGTAGGCACACCATAAATGGTATGGCACTCCGTTTTTCGCGAAGTTAACATTTTCCGCCAAAATTAAAATGTACCATATTTATGCGAAATGCAAGTTGTTATTGAAATGTTTTACGAAAATAATATTTTGTAGTTGGCGGTGGTAAATAGGTAGAATAAATTAAAATTGAAAATGATATTCACATTTCCGAGTTTTCTGGCGTTAGATCGATAAATATCGAAAAATGTCCAGAGTCGAAAAAGTCTTAGAATTGTATGAGGAATCGATTGGTACCACTCATTAGGTCATTTGACGAAGTTTTTCAAAAACCGGAAATTCCTATGACGTAAATGCCCTGAGGCGTCGAAGCGATTTCGAAACTTTTTACATCACGGGGCAACTCCTCTTGGGCTACTGTGCATAATGCCATGTTTCACTCAATCTCTCACTTTTCGTACTGTGCCAAGCATCTGAACAAATATGTTGATCCACTCAGATAGTCTCTCTTACTAGGGTTCGCTTATTGGAAAAGAATTCCATTAGAAATCCATTGGAATTCCATTGCCCTCTCATTCTCCGTTATCTCTCACCATCCTCGCGGTCTGAGTTCCTTTGTTCTCCTTATTGGAATTCCGGAATCAGTTCCAATAAGAGAACCCTAGTGTTTACTGTCTCGTTAAATGATCATAATTACACTGACGAGGTCCGTCCGACTCCTCATCCAACGTCCGACGTCCGAATCCGATATCGCCGTCCGCATTTTCAGGTGGCCACTCCCATATCTTCCTCCCATTCTCCCTACTGTACTTGACCATTCGTAACGAATCACGCAGAGTGATGGAATCGGCGTCGATTCTATGCAAATATAACCAAATTAAAGAACACAACATTAGTTATTATTCAGACAATTTACAGGGACCTGGTACTGCAATTGAAATGGACTACAAATGCAATAAAACGAATTTTTACTGTTTTTAAAAGCTCACTTTTGGCTGGGATGACGCGGCACTACTATCACATAAGTGCCGTGCCATCCTCGTAAAAAATAAGATGTTTGAAAATGTATAACTTTTACAGAAATAGTAAAAATATTATATTTTCGCTATAAAATTCAGAAGAAAAGACTCCGTCAAATAAATAATCACTTCATTTTCAGTGCCACGTCCCTTTAAAAGCCAATTTACACGGTGAAAATGCTGTTTTCCTGTAATATGCGTTTTTGATATGGGCAATTTTTCGTGTTTATAAAAAAAAACTCACGCCTGAACAATATCACAGTAGTCGACGTTTGGAATCACGCAGATCGGCTCCTCAGTTATGTTCGCTGCTAAAGGGATCATGTAATGAACTTCGAAAGGACGTGAAGTATCTAATTACGGTATCATTCTCTTACAATGTTAAAATGATTCGTTAATGAAAAAAGACTATTGGCGCGTGCACTCTCTTTCTAAGCCTCGGCGCGTTTTTCTCTTTATCATGCTCTCTCGCAGCCGTATCTGTTGTTTAGGAGCGGAACGTATTATTATTTTGGATGAGTGTTTGGGAATTAAAAAAAATCGTTCTTCCACGAATTTGACGAAACTTACATTGTAAAGCAAACGCAAAATACACTTCGGGAAGGGCACTATTGCATGCCGTATACGGTACACTCAGAAAAATGATAGTAGTTTTAAACTACCATGATAGATAGTTATGGTGAGCACATTGCTAGTAATATTTAACTATCATGTGACCACCATGACTATCATGATAGTTAAAAACTACTATCATTTTTTCTGAGTGTAGTAGAACACGGGTGGGGTGACAATTCAGCAACCGACATTTCCGCGACGTTTTGTTTGCTAACCTCCATCGATTCAGCATGTTGCTGTATTTTTTTCTGGCCATTTTGAATATTCTGCTAATTAGCGAAATTTTAATTAGCTAATTAATGGGTTTGAAAGCCATCGCAGTTCTGGTCATGATAACACTGGTCGAGTTTAGAGCAGTTAAAAACATCGTTGCGGAATTGTCACTCCCCGAATACGGCATCCAATAATAGTAGAGCGTAGGAGCATACGGTAGTCACCTGGACTTCCGCTCATTAGGGAAGCGAATAGAGACATCAACTGAGCTGCGTTGATGCGATGAAGCTCGAATCGATTTCGATCTCTCGACCTGGCAGTAAACATTAAGAGCGATCGCTGCTTTTCGTATAGCACGAAATTTTGGCGCTGTAAATTGTCCCTTCCCATTTTCTTGTGCTCCCCATGTGGCAGGGTGCCAGCACACACACTATCTTTGCCTTCTTTTCCATTTGGTGAAACGAAAGAAACTAGCCGCAAACTTTGAATCAAATATATATCAACAATAGCTTACCTTATAGTACTGATCAGAATGCTTGTTCCGAACACCTGATGTTTTAAATAGTTCATGCGGGGGAGGCTCAGAAGAAGGAATGAAGATTTGTATGGCGGTGAAAATATACCTGGGTGACGCGCGCTCCCTCGTATCGACTCGGTCGAAGCGGGAACTCGCGACGTTCGTACGTCCGGAAAGCGTCTGTCGATCGCAGGAAGAGCAGCATGGATCCCGGCCTGCGCAGTAGAATGCGAACTGTGAGGCCACTGTCTCTTGATTTCACACATTCTCTCATATATCGACCGGTCGAGAGAGAGTGTAGGAAATGAAGAGACCGTGGCCTTCGTACTCTACCGCGCAGAAAGCCCAACGTGTTGCTAATTTATTTAGCACATTAGATCAAATCAAATCAAATCAAATCATTTATTCAAGCCTCAGGTCGTGAGCCTGTTGAATGATGCTTCTGTTCCACAAATCGGGGTATCTTCTGCACGTATTAGCCCATCTGGATCCCATTCGGTTTACTATTTCATCTCGCCATCTCATCTTCGGCCTTCCGACAAGCCGCTCTCGGTCGATTGGTGTCCAATTAACAGTTCTCACCGCCCATCTATCATCATTAAGTACAGCAAGTCTTCTAGCCCAACTCCACTTCTTATGCATTGCTCTTACACGAACGTCTGGCAGCGGTACTTTGGTTTCAAGCCATTCATTTGTTCTTCTATCAAATCGAGTTACTCCTGCCATTTTTCTCATCATACTCCTCTGTGCAACAACTAGCCTTTTTCGTATTTTCTTCGTGGTATTCCATAATTCACATCCATAGAGCAGGCAGGGTTCAACACACATTCGGTATACTCTTGACTTGAGTGACATCTCAACTGTTCTATTAGTAAGAAAATGGTAGAATCTGTTAAATGCTCTCCAAGCGCTTCCGACTCTTCGATTGATTTCAAACATAAGTTTTTGATCGAATGATATTCTGACGCCTAGGTATATAAAGCTTTCAACATAGATCAATTTTTCTTGTTCAATAAGAAGTTGGATTGGAGTTCGATTGCTCATAGCCACAGTTTTCTTCCGATTCATAATAAGGCCGACTTTCTTACTTTCATTAACCAATTCATTCAGCATTATAGACAGTTCATTTGGAGAGTGCGATATAAGGACAATATCATCGACATATCGGAGATGGTTGAGATTACGTCCGTCGATAGATATTCCGTATTTCTCCCAGTTCATTTTCCGAAATATCTCTTCCAATAAACAATTGAATAAATAGGGACTCAGTGGGTCGCCTTGGCGTACACCTCGTTCAACTTCAATTGGAACTTGTTCTTTGCCCACTCTCACTGATACTCGTGCACTTTCATATATATTCCTCAGAACATTGATCAATTTAGAATGTACTCCTTGGTTAAATAACGAATTCCAAACTGCACTAAACTCGACCGAGTCAAAAGCCTTCGCAAAGCCAAAGCCAAAGCACATTAGATATGACGACTAAAAGCTTGTTCCCGTATTTATGAAAAAAAACCTTTCCATGTGAAAAGATTCACTCCCGATTTGGGAGAGCATAGTTGAGGAAATGAGCAAAATAATTTATCCCGCTCCGGAAAACAAAATAATTTCAAAGTTGATAATAAGAAAAAATACAAAAAGAGAAAAAGATAATGTAAACAGTGATCTAAATCAATATTTCTCTCACCGTTGATTGTGTTTCGAGATGAGCACCAAGAGACCAGGAGCGATGAGCAATCCGCGCAACACCTTAAAGCATGTAAATTTATTTATTTACATAATTCTAATTTAATTTATTTACACAATTATTTTTACAAATTTTCTTGGAAGAGATTGCTTACATTGACGTTCAGCTCGTGAGTTGCTATCTCTGCTTGCGTCAGTTTGCTGGAAATGGCAAATTTAATTTGTATCCATGAAAATCAAGGAGTGAGATAATTGAGTTATCTCATTTCAAGGTCCCAAATTTTACTCCCAAAATCCCGAAATCAAAAAAAAAGAAAAAAAAATCAAGAAAAAAAGGTTTTCCGGGCGAACCCTAAATTGAAGGCAACACAACTCTTGTCAAACGATAATATGAATTATCATGCCGACTTGAGTTTTTTTGCCACCCACCTGTTACTCTGGTATTTTTTCCTAGCTCCCTGTCTGATTCCAGCCTGGAAAAAATACATATACCGGGATCCATTCCGGAGTTCCCCATTCATTACAAGGAATCTGGGCTCGAAATCTCGCGATACCAGGCTGTACCAGGACCTGTACCTGTACCTGTACCAGGCGATACCGGGACCCAGGCTGGAATTATTACGGGATACAGCCTGGAAACGCGTCCAGGCTGGATGCCTGTCTGATTCCAGTCTGGAAATGCAGATTATCTCGAGATCGGGATCAAGTCTCAAAAAAGAGTAGCAAATAAGCCAAGCGCACTTGAAGAAGGTGATCGATGAACGGCAGATTTCCCACCAACGACCTTTAGTCACCAGCAATAGATCGTCCTCACAGATAATCACCTGCAAATATTCTATGATTTTGTTAATTTTTGTGTCAACAATTTAAAACATGAGTATTAGACAACTGCGAACAAAAATCGATATATGGATTTATAGGAATCCGCCGTTTCGCTGAAACTTTAATCTGGCTAAAAATGTTCCCATGATTTGTTGCCCTTGGCTCCGACATATATTATTTATTTTTCATCATAGAATCCAATTGAGCTCTCAGAATCCAATATTTTCGGTGTTATCGTACTTCTACATTCACTAGACCGTGACCACTCCGAGGTAAGATTCAGTAAAGAAGTGAGTAGAAAACTTTTTTCAGGCTTTAACCCTGATTGAATTGTATACCATTCGAAAGAGCGTCAAAAGTTGTCTGTGATTCCATATTTTCAGAAGGATTGGACCATTAGGAGCGAAAATCGATAATCGCATCCGCAGAATCTGATATTTTAGATGATGTTGGATATTCGACTGCATTCGCTCTCAAAGTGTTCGACAGGGCTTAAACTGTTTTTCCTTGCAGTCATAGGTCCATAGAACATTTTCATGATGAAAAAGTCATGAAAAATAACTTTGAAAAAAATTTGAAATTTTTTTTAGAAAAAAAAAATTGAAATTTTTTTTCCAAATTTTCTTATCGTGTTATATCTCATTCGAAAGAGCGTCAAAAGTTATCTGTAAATTTTCATTTTCAGGAGGATTCAGCTGCTAGGAACGAAAATAGGCGATTTTATCCACAAAAATGATATTTTTTCACAATCTCCGAATTTCGTTCCCAGTGACTCATTCTTTCTCGAAATATTAATTCCTGCATAACTTTTGGTGCTCTTTCAAATGATATATAACATGACAGGAAAATAAAAAATAAATTTTTTTGAATTTTTTCGGAAAATTTATTTTTTATCGATTTTTCAAAATTTCTTTTTTCTTGACTTTTTCACCATGAAAATTTTCTATGGACCTAAGACTGCAAGGAAAAAAAGTTTAAGCCCTGTTCGAACACTTTGAGAGCGAATACAGTCGAATATCCAACCTCATCTAAAATATCAGATTCTGCGGATGCGATTATCGATTTTCGCTCCTAGTGGTCCAATTCGTCTGAAAATATGGAATTACAGATAACTTTTGACGCTCTTTCGAATGGTATGCAACTCCATCAGGGTTAAAGCCTGAAAAAAGTTTTCTACTCACTTCTTTACTGAAACTTACCTCGGAGTGGTCACGGTCTAGTGAATGTAGAAGTACGATAACACCGAAAATATTGGATTCTGAGAGCTCAATTGGATTCTATGATGAAAAATACATAATATATGTCGGAGCCAAGGGCAACAAATCATGGGAACATTTTTAGCCAGATTAAGGTTTCAGCGAAACGGCGGATTCCTGTAAATCCATATATCGATTTTCGTTCGTAGTTGTCTAATACTCATGAAATTATGGATATATACATAACTTTCGATGCTCTTTCGAATGATATATAACACGACAGGAAAATAAAAAAAATGAAAAAAAAATATTTTTTTTCGTAAAAAAATTATCGATTTTTCAAAAGTTGACATTTCGTGCATTTCTCACAACTAAAATTTACTTTGTACCTAAGACTCATTGTGAAAAAAGTTTGAACACGGATGGATCACTTTGACGGAGTTGTGCCCGATACCTCAAATTTCACTGCGCTCTTACAGAGAACGCGTTTTAAAAAAATAGCAAATAGTTTCTATTTCTTGCCTGATCGGGCCGCGTATTCTCCGAAAGGCGAAACGCGTAGTCCACTCTGTGGTGGGCGGCCAAATTATTGCAGTTAACTGGAACCACACATTATATTTATTCTTTTATACGAGAACTGTACAACTGCCTGCTAAACGTAGGAATGCGCAACTTGATTTTCTGAGGTTACACACCGCACAGTTTGATTGGCTTCTAGTTCTAAACCACAATGACTTCATGTGATCTTGCACTCTCGAATGATACTAATTTTGGAATTGTAATAGTTTTAACGGAATTGTAAGAGAAAATGTAATAGGTTTAAAAACGAAAAGATCGCTTGCACTGTTAGTATCATCAGAACAAGCAGCGCTCAGAGCAACACAAAGTATATTTATGATACTGCTGGTTACCTGATAACGCATAGTATTGTACCACCAACCACGTCCTGCGACACGATGCCCACAATCTACCGTTCGAGAAATATGACTTACAGTATCGCGGGAAATCCTCATTGTCATCAATACGGGTCAGGGAGTAATCAACCGATTCGTCCTCAGCACGAGGCTAAATTATGGAATATATTTGATTTAAATTTATTTATTTGTTACATATTATCATTTTCAAAATGTATTTGAGAGTACCCATTTTTACATTATTTTGGAGTATACCCACAAACACACTCAGACCGGAAATTGAGATTTAATGAGCTGCCCTTAGCCAGATTAATCTCACTACAGTACTCTGATCAGATAAATAGGAGGAGACTGTGGGAGAGGTTGTATCACAGCCATCGACGCATCACCGTTTCCAACAGCACTCTGAAAGAAAAAAATGGTTACGGTAGGCGAATTCGATGAGGCTTCATAGCGCTTTTATGTTGGACATCGGAAGCTCACTGCCTCTGATATCAGGCGGTATGGGGGGACAAACCGCTGAATAGGCAATTGGTTTAATCCTTCGTGGTGCGACGTTTACAAATGTAGATATGGCAAAGAAGAACGGTGATACTGCTTGCAGTAAATGATGCATCACCCACCTCCACCCCATCTCCATCTGACGCATCACGGCTGCATGCGACAGCTGCAGCAGAGAGGGCACCTCAAATGTGGTGTATTCGCTTGCGATTTGCGATGTATCTAGTAGAGTTTGAAATTCGGGTAAATAATTGGATTAGCTCTCTTCATTTCACACACTCTCTAGGCCGGTCGATAGGTGAGAGAGTGTGTGAAATGAAGAGAGCAAATCCAATTATTTACTCGAATTTCAAACTAGTGGTAATATTCCTGGGTAATGTTGGCATTCGTTTGAGGTCTTGTGTTAATGGTCGGTATAATCATAGATTTTAAAACAGTACAATGTCCGTGAACAAATGTTTAAAGGAGGCAGATTTGACACTAGAAAACTATCTAGAAATACGCGGAAGGATGAGATTTGTAAGAATTAATCTGAAATATATGGAATTTGCACTATAGTTCTGACCATTTTTATGCACAATCTTGCGAGTGTATATATTCACATAGGGAAGTCACGAATTCACTCTCCCCTATCTCAAACAAAACTGAGATAATCGAGTCCGATAGTCATTTGAATTTCGCACTAATTGTAAGCCGTCACATGATTCCAAACATACAGACCAGGGTTAGTACGAGAGAGTATGCAAAAGTGAGAGAGTTCCTCTCGATTTCACACGCTCTCTCATTCCAAAGGCCTGTCTGGAAGATTGACCGGCCTGTGGAATGATATGCCGTTTTACCTGCAAGCTGCTGCGGCTGCTGCGGACTCTCAGAATTGGTCGTTCGAGTCGATATCTGCCGTCGCTGTCGTACTGCCCAAACACAACAACACCTGCGATTCAAAGACAGCATCGAGTTGGCACCATGCGTAGCCCGTCACTCGTTGTCTGACCCTCTCGTTTGGCGCACTCTCTCGCCTTCTCTCTCTTTCTCTAACTCTTTCTCGCCGACTATTCCATAAAAAACTCCTTCTCTCTCTTTGTTCAAAGGAGGAAGAACAGCAAAAATGGGATCTGAAACTAATCACATTACTCGCTTGCACCTATGAATGATAATGGAAATCCAAACCATGAGATCTCTATCTTTCCTCCGAACCGAGATACTCGCGAGCAAAGAAGCTACAGGGCTCAGGGACAATCAGGGTCATGTTGCCGCGCACGCGGAAGGGGCGTTCTCTCACGTGCGCGAGTAAGCAAATCTCTCGGTCAACTTTATCTCCCGTGTCGAATTTGCGTGCACTTTACTCCCACGGGGGAAGAGAGGGAGGGAGGATTGTCTGATTCCAAGGCATTCTGCCGACTCCATGCAAATTGAGGCAGAGAGCGAGAGAGGGCGAAACAAACATGTAAATGGGCGAGTTCTCGCAAATATGTCAACCTTTGTCTTACAGTAAGTAACCGGAAGTTCAGGGTTGTCGTGTTAAGATATCCTGCTGTTCGTCCTCCTTTCAAGTCCCAAAGACGCCAAACTTTGACTACAGTCTTTGACTTTGACTTAAATATCTTTCTTTTATCACAGCAGTGCTCGTCACGCGTACAAATAAAAAATAGAACAAATTCACTCACACGAAACAATAAATATATAAATAATACCTTGTTGGGCTCCTTCCGGATGATCAAACTCATCATCCAAGTTGTAGGGTGGCCACTCCCACAGTTTCTCACCATCCCTTCTTCTATTTGATCACCCTCCCTCTACCCGTAGGGAAAGTGATAGTCTCGGCGTCAATTCTGCAACGTTCACATTAGGGATGCAGGCACGGTGTTACGCATAACCTCTGAAGTCTCTTTTTCTCCAACTCTTTTCACCCTATCAGCCGTATTACCGTATCTCGAATCTCCTGCTCCCTCATTCCTCCTCTGATGGGTCTCAATTCCGCGGTCGCTCTCTCCCATTTCCCCTCATTCCATACTTCATTTTTGAATCCCTGCGCGTCAGGGTTAGTTTGCGACAAAACCAAACGCAAATAACTCTTTTTAAACTTATTGGCTAAGCATGGTGTTTGCGGAGCTCTTACCGGGAAATCGCTTGCCATAGCGCCGTAGTGAGAACTCACTTGACCTAATATTCGTTGGACACCACCTTTAAGTATACATTACAAACGGACAATGCGCATGGACAAATTTGTGAAGGAGGCACTGTTGACCCTCGAAACCTCAGACGCACCTAATGATTGCAATATGTTTGAGGATGAGTTTAGTAAGAATCAATTGAGATGTATCCAGTATTATGGGACTTGCACTATGACTAGTTTAATGCGAACTCTGGTCAGTTTATAATTTCGCAATAAGTCCATGGGACGAAAATGTATGTTGGAGGAAGCATTTGTTACTGCGAATTTTCGCAGTTTACTATTTAACGCAAATTTCGAAGGTGAAGAGTTTGCAACTTACGCGATCACTTTGTATATAAGTCCGGCGAATTGCTCAATAACGCATATCGGCAATCGAATCGAGATCTGCGATTAGAATCATTTCAGAGCTTTTTAGGATTTGAGTTTCTTGAACATTCAAGTACTTTGCATACATCCGAGTAATGGTCTGACCTTCTCAATTCTGCATGCTCTCTCGCGCCTCCTGATAGATGAGAGAGCATGTAAAATGAAGAGAGTCTGACCATTACTCATACATCCGCATAAACGGCCATGTTGTTGTGTTGATCGCTCTTATCATGTATTATCACTCGTAGTGTTTAAAAGTCGGGCAATTATCTAATTGGCTCAGTACTCTTCATTTCACACAATCTGTCACCAGTAGATCGGCATAGAGACTGTGAGAAATGTGGAGATCTAATCCCATTATCTATCCAAATTTCAAACTCTATTACCTTGTACGCCTCTCAGATACTGTAGGTCTTGGCCACCTTCCACAAGGGAAAAGTGTATCGACAAGAGGAGCGCGCTGCTTATGCGACGGACCTCGACGCGACTCATCCCATCACTTGAAACAACACTTTTAAGGAAATTGTGAAACACAAAAATTATTTAATAAATTGTCAATTGTTGTTTGCACGAGTCCTACCCACATAGTAATAGGCATTAGGGTGGCCTATTTCGGTGCGGGAACAGAAAACTACAGTCGGTGTTCTGTTCCCGGGAACAGGTCAAAAAGCGAGAGTGAGGTCCCGTTCAGCACCGAGCACCGCCGGTGTTCTCAGCACCGCCGGTGCTAACTTGTTATGAAATCTGTGGTTCTCATCATACATCTCTCGACGCCCGCTCACATCGGCCTTGTGGCGTTATGGTTAATCTTTTGCCCTTCCACCCGAACCACCCGGGTTCAATCCCTCCCCACACGAGGAGTGCACCAAGCGAGCAATTGCATAATTTTGCATTTTAAATAGTAATTAAATGCTAATTAAAATACAAAATGACGCAGCTGCACTCTTGGCGCAATCGTAGTGCGGGAAGGGATTGAACTCGGGTGGTTCGGGTGGAAGAGCAAAACGTTAACCATTACGCCACAAGGCCGATGTGAGCGGGCGTCGAAAGATGAATGATGAGAACTACAGATTTCCATAACAAGTTAGCACCGGCGGTGCTGAGAGCGCTGCCGGTGCTGAGAACACCGGCGGTGCTCGGTTCTGAACGGGACCTCACTCTCGCTTTTTGACCTGTTCCCGGGAACAAGTAGCACCGGCCGGTGCTGACACCGATTTAGCACCGGGTCCCGGTGCACACCGAAATAGGCCACCCTAATAGGCATACCTCACCAGACGTGGAGGCAGTCTTTGGGGCTCGGGGCTTCCACGACCCCCTATACATGGTGATTTTTGGGGCTCGGGGCTGTCACGTATCGGGGGTCATGGTCCAAAATGGGTATTGGGTTGGTCCCACCAAAGTCAAAATGGTATACTGTAACTTCACCGTGGGGGTCCCGCAACGAAAACAGACTACCGTAACCCATGCTACCGTAACCCGGAAATACGAAATTGACAATACAGACCCCTGGTATGTTGCATGAGGTAGACCTCGAGTTGACATTGCCTGAGGGGGATACCGTAATCATCCTACCGTACTCTCGGCTACAGTATCCCTACCGTAAGACGTATTTGCAAAAGTGTTCCAATCGGCTCGGGATTTTTATAGAAGATAACCCTCGAGTAGGCAAAGTGTGTGGGTCATACCGTACCTCATCTTCCGTACTCCCGGCTACAGTAACCTACCGTAACACGAAAATACGAAAATGATCAAATCGGCTCGGAATTTTTGTAGGAGGTAGATCTCGAGTGTGCAAATTATTTCCGGCATACCACTATGCTCCTACAGTATTCACGGCTACAGTAACCTACCGTACAACGACTCTGTATGGTTACTGTAGCCGTGGATGGGTACGGTACGGTATGAGATACGGTATGCCCCACACACTTTGCCTACTCGAGGGTTATCTTCTATAAAAATCCCGAGCCGATTGGGACACTTTTGCAAATCCGTCTTACGGTAGGGTTACTGTAGCCGAGAGTACGGTAGGATGATTACGGCATCCCCCTCAGGCAATGTCAACTCGAGGTCTACCTCATGCAACATACCAGGGGTCTGTATTGTCAATTTCGTATTTCCGGGTTACGGTAGCATGGGTTACGGTAGTCTGTTTTCGTTGCGGGACCCCCGCGTTGAAGTTACAGTATACCACTTTGACTTTGGTGAGACCAACCCAAAACCCATTTTGGACCCCTATACGTGAAAAGTGACTAAAACCCCCTATAAATGACAGCCCCGAGCCCCAAAGAAATCCTTTGGGGCTCGGGGCTTCCACGTATAGGGATATATGGGTGGAGCCTCAGGCGTGGTGAGCTATGGTAATAGGTCAACAACAACATAAACAACTTGTCAAATTGTGTAGGTAAACCATTTTGATTCAAGGAAAGGAAATCCAAGGGCTTGGTTTCTAATCCAAGGGCTTGATTCTTTCTCTTCTGTGACCTCTCGCGTATCAAGGGTTGAGTGAGAGATCGCGCTCTCTCTGGTGAGGAGAACCAAGCCCATGACACTCGGACTTGAAACGGCAACCCTACAAGAGTCCACACAAAAGTGAGAGGATCGCCAACGTGCCTGTTTGATAAACAACGCAAGTCTGTGCTTTGGGTTTTCACTTCTTCTATCATTTTATGAATATGATATGACGCTGTTTACGTTAGGATTAACAAGTGGCTGGAACAGGTCAAAAATCGAAATCACTCAAAATTTTGTCCTAGGGGTAACTTTCGACGCTGAACACGCTGGTGCCATCGATTTCGCAATCGGACCCCTCTGGGCGCCGCTATGGCGCCGCGCCCTTTTGGCGGAAAACTTGTTTTTCGAATAAAACTCGCTTCGGAGTGCCCGTAGAGCCACGAATTCTCGCGCTAAATAGCAGAAAAATCGATTCCAATTGGTTGTAAAAGTTTTTGCCGAAATTTTTTTCATTTTGAGAACTTGTTGATCCTAACGTAAACAGCATTATACAGTCCGGTCAGATCCCCATGTGAAAACGGGGCGCCCGGGGGCGCCCGGGGCGACCCGAAGCGACCCATTGACTTTCACAGCAAGGAGAATGAGAAATTCACGTTGAATTAAAGTGAGCTGCGTTCTCGAGGTCATAACCGAACTTTTCATGTATTTCACATAAATTTTAAAAATTACATTAATTATAAATAAATTATTTAACATGGTTCAATTTACGAATCATATGTGCGTCCGAGCCGGACTACCGTAGTTGAGAGCTTTTCTTTTCTACAGATCCCGGTCTTGGTGTATTGCTTTCTTTAATTTAGTCCACTTAACTACGGTAGTCCGGCTCGGGCTCACATATGATTCGTAAATTGAACCATTTTAAATAATTTATTTATAATTAATGTAATTTTTAAAATATATGTGAAATACATGAAAAGTTCGGTTATGACCTCGAGAACGCAGCGCACTTTAATTCAACGTGAATTTCCCATTCTCCTTACTGTGAAAGTCAATGGTCAACGTTTTCACATGGGGATCTGACCGGACTGTATGATTACGCTTTGTGATTAACTTTTAATATGTATGGAGAAAAAACCCACTTGTAGTACATGAAGAAGAGGCTACCATCGAATAGGATGGGAGTGCGATTCTGTAATGCACAAGCTCCATCAACTCATATCTTTGATTAACTTTTTTTCTCTCTCTATTTTAGCGCCGGAAAATGAAAAGCAGGAAAGGAGGTGAATGCAAAATTCGAATATTTATGTTAACAGGATTTGTCGGTGTGTTCTGTTGCTAAATCGACCTTGTGGCCAGCTCCTATGATCTCCGAAAATTTAATATATAAATATATGAGGCTGTTCGCGAAAGGATCAATGAAATGGACGTACACTGAAATTGAAAAGTGTCACAAAAATTAACGTACTGAGGTTATCGAGTGTGCTGAGCATCATGGTGAGAATCATTTTGCATTTCACTCATCGGTTTGGGAGTACTTTAACTACAGTTTTTGAGGCTGCAACACCATATCTCGTGACCCAGTGAACCGATTTGCGTGAAAATTTTTTTCGGAGTGTAGTTTACGTTGCTGATAACTATTTGATATTCTATTTTAGTATATCTATGTTTTCTCAAATTTCAATAAAACGTTCCTGAACACGTCTCATAACTAATGTTTGAGACGTATATCACAACATGCGCCGTTTTCTCAGCTTTCATATTCTTATGCTACATGCATACTTCAGAGGTACCACTGATATAGATCAGATCCTTTATATTCACAATTTCGTGTGGAAAATGGCCATTATCGCATCATTTAGTATCATTTTGCACTGATCATTCTCATTTCGCGCTCTCGTGCACGGTCAGTGAAACACTAAATACTGAATTATAAGGGAATAATCTATACCAGTGGTACCTCTGAAGTATGCATGTAGCATAAGAATATGAATGCTGAGGAAAAGGCGCATTTTATAGTGCATGTGACAAACATTAGTTATGAGACGTGTTCAGGAACGTTTTATTGAAATTTGAGAAAACATAGATATACTAAAATAGAATATCAAATAGTTATCAGCAATGTAAACTACACTCCGAAAAAATTTTTCACGCAAATCGGTTCACTGGGTCACGAGATATGATGTTGCAGCCTCAAAAACGGTAGTTACAGTACTCCCGAACCGATGAGTGAAATGCAAAATGATTGTCACCATGGTGATCAGCACACTCGATAACCTCAACTACGGGATATTCAGAAAATCGATGTACGAGGTCCTTAACAAAAGTTATTGATCCTCTCGCAAACAGCTTCATATATGAGACGAATCGGGAGAAACTCAACGATGGTCGGGAAATAGGAAAATTTATGATTTTTAAATATTCCCAAATTTGCGTGGGAGGTACATCAAGGTCTCCTCTATCGGACAGCGTTTACAGAATTCTTTCAAAGGTCTTTGTTTTTAGGTGAAACACAAATATACCTGGTGATTTTTTGAATTTTTATCCAAAAAGTCAAAGTTTGAAAAATCATAACTCGCTTCAAAATAAAGTTACAAATTCGTTGTTTGGGTCTTTAGATAGCGACAACCCTGGCCTACAAAACAAAAGCAATTTTGTCATTCATGGCTTATTGACCCGTGCCGAGCGGTCACTTTGCAATTTGCCTGGCTATTACCGTAAAAGTGCAAAGTTCTCGCTGCCACTATGGGCGTTCCAGAGAACATCGATAGTACTATTTATAACCGTTGCAATGGAAAAAAGAAACGGTGCGTTGTAAAGACGCTCTTTTTTGAGTGAAGCCGTACGAAGAAGTATTTTGAAAAAAAACAAACGTGTACCAGCCCATTTGTGGTAAAAACATACGAAAATAATCTAATTATAATATTCAAGTTAATTTTGATGCATTTTATAGCTAACTTTTTTGATTAACAAATTTTTGAAAATTTTCAGGCTTGAATTTTGGATTTCGTAAATTCCGCCTTTTCGAAAGCCCGAATGTACCCGAATCATTCCCAATTTATCAGTAATCATGGTCGAATAAAGATTTATTCGTTTCTGGCATTGCACATCACTTTTTTAAAAAAATTTAAAAACTTTTTCAAAAATTATATGTTCTAAAATTGTTCACTTATTCAGATACATTTAATGTCGTCGAAACTTCGCGAGCACTTTCGCATGTATGCATAGAACATTTGACTTTTTGAAAGTGAGACTCTATCTTTTCGGAGAAAGAAGTTACAGCACTAAGAAAACCAAGGGTTGGCGTGAGGACGCACGCTCTGCAGAGATGCCAACTAGCCGGGATGTGTTGAGGTTAAATACACTACGCTCTATGCGTACACTACGTTCTATGCACAGTTCTGGGTGCAGGTTCGGTCCAGGGGGAAATCGGTAGCTGGCTCCAGGTTCGGTCCAGGAGGAGCTCGGTATCCTGCTCCAGGTACGGTCCTGGAGGAGCTAAGTAACCAACTTAAGATTCGGTCCAGGGGGACCTCGGTAGCCTTCTTCAGGTACGGTCCAGGGGGACCTCGGTAGCCTTCTTCAGGTACGGTTCAGGGGGACCTCGGTAGCCTTCTTCAGATACGGTTCAGGGGGACCTCGGTAGCCTTCTTCAGGAACGGTTCAGGGGGACCTCGGTAGCCTTCTTCAGGAACGGTTCAGGGGGACTTCGGTAGCCTTCTTCAGGTACGGTTCAGGGCGAAGTCGGTAGCTTACTTGAGCTTCGGTCCAGGGAGGAGGACTCGGTAGCGGAGGACCCCTGGACCAAGTACGGTCCAGGGGGAGTTTAGTATTTTGGGGAATGTGAATCTCTAGAAAGAGTACTGGCTTATTCCGTTGCAAAAAAAACTGCGCCACTTCGTGGCTCCGTGGCAACTTTTTTCGATCGCTCTCAGCCTCACGAGCCTTTCTCAACGGAAACGCAGGATACCGTGTGTTGATTTCCCGGGCGTGTTCGAACACGTTTGTGGCATCGCAAAACACTTTTCCAATGATTCCCTGCGCTCGCCTGATCATTTGGAAACTTTACGAAATTTTAGATTTTTCACGTTAAAACGTGTTAGAACACGTCCAGGCACGTTTCCGACATCGCAAACACTTTTCCTGTAATCCCTCACGCCCTGCGAACCAATTTGGAACTTTTCAAAATTTTCGATTTTCCATTTTTAAACACGGCAAAACAGGTGAAAACGTGTTTCATGTCACTCAAGAACGTGCTAAAAGGGCTTCTGACACTTGCGAAAAATGCGGCAAACTTTTGCCCGCGGCGGAGTTCGAACCTGGGGGTCTCGGATTGTAAGTCAAGCGCGTAACCCACTTGGCTATGGATTTGGTCAATTAAATATTGCAAAACTTTAAAGGGATTTTGGTCTGTTGTCGTATGCAAAAGGATCCGAGAAGATAGAGCGATTTTGAAGCGATTTATTAGGAAGCTTCCGGATGCATGATTCCGGCCTCCAGAAAGGGGTCAGGGGCGAGAGAGTGTGCCAAAGTGAGAGAGTCACTCTCAATTTCCCTTACACTCCTTTTAACTCCATTCCTGCGAGATTGCCGGCATGAGGAATGATTTGGAACGAAATATGCGAAAAATTCATGAAATCGCGTGAAATCAATCGATATTTCATTTCAAAAATCGGCAAAAGATGCTCAAATGTGAATCTCGTTACTCAAAAATGGTTTGGGCCACATTTGACACTTGCAAAAAATGCGGCAAAAGACTATGCACCGGCGGGGATCGAACCTGCGACCCTCGGATTTGAATTCGAGCTCGCTACCGACTTGGCCATGAAATTATCGATTTTTCAAATATAAATTTCGATGTGTTTCGTGATGGGCTATCATATGCAAAAGGATCTGAGAAGATTGCGAAAGTTTGAAGCGAATTATAGCGAAAAAAACATCAACAAAAATGTCTGTCACGCGGAAGGACAAAAAAAAAAAACAAACGCACGCACGCACGCACAAACCGACAGACATTTCAATTCCCTAGTAGTGGAGGAATGAGAGAACGATTTGCGCTCTGAATGTGAATAAAACGTGCGAAATAGAGTATCGAAATAGAGGAAATAGAATATCTACTGCTTCTGATAAGAGAGGGAAGTCTCCAAATTTCCTTGCTCTGGAGATGCTGCCTAAGAAGCATGCAAAATAGAGAGAGCACCTCTCCCCATCTCATAAATTTTCTCGATTTTGTATGCTCTCACAGCAGGAGGCAACATCTCCAAAGTAAAGGAGGACGCTCTGGGTATTTAATAGGAGATAAGGAAATACTGAAGAGTATACTGTCCTAATGCCTCCTACATATGCAGGGTAAAAAGGTAAAGTTGCTACTGGAATCAAGAGGACTTTACGTCGGCAAGCGACCACTCTGCCGGGGCCGATCGGTAAGGCCGGTTGCTGCACAGATCTACGTATCCCCTGCTGATCAGGCTTCTGGGGCACGTTACCTTTCGTAGTTAAAGTTGCTACCAATTTGACCGCCAACGAGGGGGATAGAAGGTTGGTGAACCTAGGCGGGGATCCTATGCAGGGTATATATACATAAATATATTGTTGTGTTTGCCCGCATATTTCTGCGAATAAGGTATTATTAATAGTCTGCATTCTTACTTGAAGAAAGTGACTGTGGGATGTTGATCCAACTCCACTCGCATTCCTCTCGTCACGAGCAACGCCTCATGCTCACACAGAATCATCTCAAATTGCTATTTTGTCTGCGTATACTCTAATGGTGCGTTTATTGTCGCCTGACCCCTCAAGTTGAGCGGTCAGAATGACAATTCTGACCCCCCAGAATGATGATCCTGAGGGGTCAGAATGGTCGTTCTGAGGGGTCAGAATTGTCATTCTGACCGCTCAACCTGAGGGGTCAGGCGACAATAAACGCACCACAAGAAAAAAGTCTCTAGGATCAGTACACCTTATGTGTTCAATTACCTGTAAGTGAAAGTCAAAAGAACACTTCACTTACAGGAACCTGAAAATTGTCACTTGGTGTCGTCATCCTAGTGACTTTTGTTTTCTGGCTCGTTGTCACCCAGAAAGATGACCAGACTACGATCATCCGTGAGTAGACGTACACAGAGCGGGAAGTCTCCAACTTTCCTTACTCTGGAGACATTGTCTCCAGATGAGAGAGCATTCAAAAACGAGAGATCATCTCTCACTATCTCTCGCCCGCTCTCTCGAGTCTGCATGCTCTCTCAACTGGAGACAATGTCTCCAGAGTAAGGAAAGTTGGAGACTTCCCGCTCTGAGTATACAGTCGTAGCTAGGTAGCCGAGATGTCTACAGTCGTAGACTTTTTTCCATATGAGTAAACTAAACACAGTTCAAAGCATTCAATACGCACCCATCAGAAGAGCGTTTTTTCCCCGGGGAAAATGTGCGTGTCGGAGAAAAATATTGTCTGCTTGATAATATACTAACCTGAAAGTCCCGCGTGCCGTCCCCAATGCGCCACGCATAGTCCACTTTCTGCTCGTCTGCAAGTTAGGGTGCATTTAGTATCAATGGTCTAGACGAGACTGCCCTCTCCGAATGAGACAATATCTCATTATAAGGGTGAGGTCACACCCATAACGAATTCACGTACTGAGTGTATTCTACACTGAGATGTGACACTTGGTGCATGATACACTGATGTGACGTTATAAATCACCAAAAGAAAAGAAAGGTCTCGATTTGCCTGTTAAAAAAATCCCGTCCAAATCCGTGATCGACTCTGGTATTTTCGCCCTACTAGTCCCCTAGCTCCCCTCCTAGTAGGGGCAACATCAAAGACACCGATGGTTTCCCCCACTAGTCCCCCACTCATTTCAGCGGGGGACTAGTGGGGGAAACCATCGGTGTCTTTGATGTTGCCCCTACTAGGAGGGGAGCTAGGGGACTAGTAGGGCGAAAATACCAAAGGAGGTAAGGATTTGAATTCCCGCACTTTTCCTTTTCGCTGATATCTCGGCTCCCAATGAAGGTAGACACATCAAATTTTCAAAGTATGTGCAGAACGATGTGTAAACTCTACTCTCCAAAATTGGTATGTCTAAATGGGAGCCGAGATATTATCGAACACTGAACAATGAGGGAATTCAAATTCTTATCTCAGTTACGTGTTTGGGCGGTTTTTTAACAGACAAATCGCAACAATTGGTTTCTTTTGGTGATTTTTAACGTCACATTACACATCTCTCGTTTCACAAACTCTCTCGACACGCGAATACAGTCAATATTCAGTGTATTTTATCCCAGTGAATTCATTCTCTGTGCATTTCATTCGGAGAGGGCGGTCTCGTCTACACAGAGCGCGAAGTCTCCAACTTTCATTACTCTGGAGATGTTGTCTCCAGCTGAGAGAACATGCGAAATTGAGAGATGGAGACATCAAGTTTCCCATTATTAGGAGAAGTGAACACTCCAGAATAAGGAAAGCTGGAGTCTTCGCGCTCTGAGTAGACCAGAGAAACTAAATGCACCATAAAGGACGTTTAATGACAGATGTTCCTTATCACGCGAAATGTGGTACTGAATCGGCTCCGAAATCAAACTATTGCAAATCTGCAGAAAGGGATCAGTCGCTAGGGGAGTGCGCGAAAGCGAGATAGTCACTGTAGATAAACCGCACTCTCTCTGTCTCTCTCTCACTTCTGACCCCTTTCTGGAGATTGGCAGAAGTGTGAAATGCTGTGGAATAATAGTTACAAACCGGATGAAGAGGTCGGAGATGTGGCGGCCCAGACACGATTCTACATATATATTAATATAATAATTTATTATTAAATGATTAATATAAATAATATATTTATGTAATTTCATGGAAGGAATACTTATACCGTACCTCGATCGGAGATTGCGGGAGAGGCTGCATCGATACATCGTTACTCACTGACAGCATCTCACCACTTCCAGCAGCAATCTGAACACAATCGGTTACTGTAGGTGCACTCGATTACGGTAGAACAACATTTCATTGACGATACCGTACCCTGGCGGACGGATCTTGTCCGGAGGAGGCGCTCTTCCCGCAGCAGTTGCCCATCTCTAAAGCAGGAGTACGGTAGTTGAGAGATACTGTAGGCTCCGCCCACTTTCATCTCCGACCAAGAAAAGAGTAACTCACCTCACAGATGCAGGGAACCCCTCGACGCACGCGTAATGAATAGAAATGGAAGAAGAAAAGAGATGAGATTCAATCATGAAGATAAATTGTATTGAAATCACGTTATCTTGTTTAACAAACAAATAAGCAGAAGGAGTAGAGAAGAAGATGTTTTGAAATGAGTTCTCTTTCAAATTTCGAGAATATAGTGATTTCTGGTTTTGAGAACGGAGAACGATTCAATAAAAAGCACTGTGACAATCAACGGTGATTAATAATCATTTTTGAAAAAAATATTTATTGAGTCATCGCTTAGGGTTTCACGACGTGATGCCGCTCGCCTATGCATTATTGGCTTCGGCATCTCGCCAATAGGAATGTGGAATTACAACTAATTGATGGATGTACAGTCGACGCATCTTTCATGCACTTGGCTCCACCAATCCACGATGAGTGTTGTCAAGTAAATTAATAACAGTTCGTACGCACTCACTTTCGCCATGTAAGATATGCCTTTATTGCACTGTATGACAGCTAATAAATTGAAATCATATCTATTACTTCAAATAGATACACATATTAAGCACGTAACAAGTTGACAATGGACAGGAAGTGCGTAGCCAATACCAAACGATCATACCGATCAAACGGGGCCGGCTAGGAGGGCGATTCTGATCTTGTCGAGTCCTCGGCTCGTCCATTCTCCATCTGAGTAAAATTGAGAAGTACCTCTGGCGACTACTGGCAGGCATGAGCAAAATTATGCCCAGGCTATCCGCAAGGCCTCGAAGTGATCAACTTCATTTTCGATTTCTCTCAGCGCGCGACTTCTCCTGAATGGAAAACGCTTGTTTACGATCACGTTCTCACAAAGAGCAAAATCGACGAGTATGATACTCTAATTTGCGAGAGAGTGAACAAGATCGACTCTTTCATTTTCAGATGCTCTGTAATATAAAATTTAGTTTTCTGCGCATGCATAGGTTGTAGTTATTTCTTTTCTTTTTCCTCACTTTCTTCGGACTCTAAATTCCAAGAAAATCGCCAGAAGCAGTGCATAAACGGGCGGGAAGGTGACGAGTTCCAGGAATAGTTGACGATCGAGTGGCGAGGGAGCGGGGACGGCCTGTTCGTTATATTGTCACAATTATAGTCATGGGCCCCTATGTAGTCACGCGCCCTAGGCCCCTTTAAATCATGCGCCGTCAGAACAGCTTTGCAAAACATTTGCTAATGAAAAGTACTTCATAATCATGGATAAATTTTTATTTCAGTTGATATCATAATATAAGTGTAAAAATGGACAGCGTGGAGTACACGTTTTGTCATTTTTTTCATTCATTTTTATAATTTTATAAATTTGCAATACCGTACAGATTCGTAAACTAAGAGTGCAGCACTAGTAAGCAGAGTCAGAATCGTCCCCGTTAGTTCAATGGGCATTAGAACCAGAATGACCCGACGGTTCTCAGCAAACTGCAAGGATTCAGTATTATTGGAACTGATTATTATCAAATTTTTGATTATGATTTATAATGTGATTTTATATGTTAAATAATGAATAGATAATTGTATAATGATTATTAATCATCATTTGAACAGATTGTGGCGTGGTAAATAACTAAAGAATTAATGGTCCCTATCCTCAACGTGCACTGCTAGTACATCGAGTTTTATATCGATAGGCTACGTTGCAAATTGAAAATACGCTCATGAAAACACTCTGTTTCGAGTTAAAAGTTAACGAATCTGCAATCTATCTTTCACTTGATCCACACGTTCAACTTGATATAGATTAATGCAAGGCGCCAATTTCCTTGACTCTCTTTTCAATATTACAAATTCGCAAACATTCGCCGGAAATAATAAAACGTTCCGTGGCCAAACACACGTTCCGCTAACGATAAAGCAAGGGACACGCCGAGGTATAGTACTCTCACCATTAGTCCATTTCATGAACGTATAATTTTATAATGGTAATACCTGGTACGACACTCCAAGCGACGCGTCAGCCACTCGTTTTCGAATGAAGTTTAGGTAAACATCGACAGCCAGCATTACCACGGAGAAAACGCACAACCATGCCATGAATATCAGCACGCTCTGTGAAATACCCATCAAAACGGAAGAAACTAAACGGCGTCCGTGGTTTTCCGGGAATATGCGGGGGGGGGCAATCCGGACAAATTACAATATCGTTAGTTCTCAACGAAGTCATCCTTTTTTTTGGAAACCATTAAGAAGTGGCCACAAACAGAAAATGATTGCGAATTTTCCGGCACTCGCTCATCCAGCAATGGACGGTAATGCTCGTAGAATAGTTGACCACTGTTGGCGATACCATTCAGCGTGTAGAACGATGTGAAAATAACCTCAAGTGTGTCTTGTTCGTAAGCGTTGATTGCTTTTTTGTTGCTCATTTTTCCTTAATTTTCCAAGTAACTTTCGCATAGACGGGAACATTTGGAACGCGAGCATGTTCAAAATGTTTCCTGATCCTAGAGAATCACCATAGCGAACTTTTTTTATGTTGCTTCTCACCGTTGAAGTTGCAAGGAAAGAAGCGAGAAGTCTGTTAGAATTCCTCTCGAAATGAGCAGGGAAAATGCTCGAATATACCCTTTCTACAGTGAGCACAAATAGTATGTGATTTGATGAAAATATAGCACCAATTGCAACGCCCCTGAAACAATTTGTAAAACGATAAATAACAGTAGCTTAAATGTAATTATTAACATTTCACTTTGTAATAATTATCAGTCGAAAATCGATGAGCACACAGTCAAATCGCAACCTGAAAAATTATCATTTATAATGTTTCTTCATATTTTCTCTGATCGTCTCACCTAATGACCTCGAACAAGTACACGCATGCAAACGTTAGTGAGATGAAGAATTGAAGGAAGTAATAGAAGTTAAAGTGAATTTTTGAATTTTCGTGACCGAGAAAACGTACTCCCTGATTAATAGATTAATAAAATCGATAAAGTAAAAAAATAAATGGAAAACACTCGCTTGTTTCTTCCATTGTATCGCGATTCCAATTGCTCCGGCTGCGCATAGAGATCCCTTCATGATAATGACAATGTGGTAAAGAGCGTTTTTAGAGAATTCAATCAGAATCACACACTCCTCAGACAACATCTATCTTGGAAATGATGACGTCATCAAGCTCTGAAACTGTGTACCCAGGTTTAAAAAAATAGATCTTCATCTATAAACTAATATCTTATTTTTGCGATAATCCAATCAATATAGATACAAACAATTTGCAAACTGAAACATTATACCGGCAACTGCATTATGCTCGGTGCTGCCGTTGCCTCTAGTAACGCAGCTTAGTTACTCACCCACTACACTTTAGTATAATTGATATGCCGCCGAACTATAGTTACTGTCTATTATTCGTTTTATTCCGACACAATTTTGCCTACCAAACACAAGGAAACAAAATGTCATTTGTCATTCTGTCACTTTTCAGAGATTGATTCTGTCGATCAATTCAGTCATATGTGACAGACGCAGACGTATCTGGGTTGGCCTCATGAGAGAGAATTGCGAATGTGGAAATTAGAGATGGCTTCGCAAGAAATGACTCTGTTAATTCCACTCACTCTCACACCGGTCTGACCAACGAGATGTTCAGAATGATGAGTAGGGTTCTCTTATTGGAACTGATTCCGGAGTTCCAACTAGGGGAACAAAGGAACTCAGGCCGCGAGGGTGGTGAGAGAGAATGAAAAATGAGAGGGCAGCGGAATTCCAATGGATTTCCAATGGAATTCTCTTCCAATAAGAGAACCCTAATGATGAGAGCATTTCTTGCGAAGCTATGCCTAGTCGAAATTCACTGATTCAATTATCTCCGATTCTCGGGAAACAGTAAACAAGGGGATAAACTTCGAAATACACTTTCTCGATGTTCAGCTTCCGATTGAAGCTTCAAATTTGCAGATTTCTAATTTTCGAAATTCCATTTTTGTAATCGGGAAAAGTACTAGAGAGAGAGCCTCCACTAATCCGCAAATTGAGTGTTGACTACTATCAGATTGTTCTATTTCTTCATCAAAAAAGTAATTTATTCAGAACTTTTCAATCCGCATTGGTGAATATATCCGAATAGTTGCCTCTAGTAGTTTTCATCAATTTCGTGTCCAATTTCCTCATTTGTTTGCTTGGAAGCGTCGAAAATAACAACGGTTATGTACCATATCTGGTCCTGAACAGCCAATAATTAGCGAAATCACAAATTGACAAAACTGATTTGACTAATTATGATAATTAAATAAATTATTCACCGTGACCGCAATTATGAGATTGGTTATTATGGCTACGAGAGCGATCTGGGACATCGCCAAATACGGTTGATCGGAGAAAAACTCATTCGTGACATCAGCATTAATAGTGTTAAATGGTGGCAGAACGAAGTTTACGAGCTTGATAACATTTTGGAGCAAGAAGGATGAGAGGACTTTGCAGGGCAGAATTAGACAAGATATGATTACAGTGCTGAAATAGCAAATACATATTTATCATTATCATAATTTATCAATGTCAGGCGTTTCGTGCACCGCGGTGAACGAAACGCCTTATTTTTCCCCTCACACCATTCTCACCTAATGGAAGATCGCATGCCACTATGTAGGGACCACCATCCTTTGAAACCAATGTATGCAAGTTTCAAAGGCCTGTAACTCACGGAAAGAAAGAGGGCCGCGTGTTCTGTTTCCACCATCATTTAATACACTATCATGGGTATCTCATATCAAACAATTAGAGAATTCTGCGGTCGCCGTCACTTGCTATAGTACGTGGAAGGTCAAAAGTGCTCACTAATCGGGCTAGTCTCACATTTGAAGCACTCCAGAATCCGTTCTAGAAGAGGGCCGCTCGTTTTGAAAGTTGTAAGTGATAAAGTAGGCATACCCTCACAACATATCCAAAAATGAGACGATTCGACGGTCATCGCCGGATTTTACAGTAGATCAAAACTCGACGTCACCTTTGATCTTTGATCTATTTTAGAAACCGGCGGCGACCACAGAATCGTCTGATTTTTGGATATGCTATGAGGAGATACGTACATTTCACTTAAAACTAAAAAAAAAAAAAAAAGAAAACGAGCGTCCCTCTTCTAAAAAGGACACTAGAGCGCATATAGTGTGACATGTTCACTTTTTGGGTGGGCATGATTTTCGCAAATCATAATTTGCATAAAAAGTACACATTTCTGTGATCTTTTTTTTTCAGGAAAATGATTCAGCATACAAGGTTGACATTATATTATGGTTTGTATGTCATAGTTTTCAATTTCGTTTTATGGTGGTCCCTAGCCACTATGTCAGAAAATGGTTTGTGACTTTCACGTTCTTCCCTTCATTACTTAAAAGCGAAAGGGAAGAATGTAGAATGTCGTGCACGAGAAAGCGCGTTCAGAGGAGGAACGCATCACGGTGCACGGTGCACGAACGGTGCATCACTCTCACTTTTTGACGAGCATCGGTGCACGCACCGCCGTTAGCCGCCCTAATCTGTACGCATCAACACCATCTACTGACGTGTAGCCACAAAGTGATTTATCAACTGTTTCCTCTTTTATTTACACTCAAGTGAACGAACAACACCCACCTTGTCATTAGCGTGAACAGGAGCATGGCAATCTTCCTCTTTAGGCTTTGCGAAGTTGCGTCGCACTTTTCCACAAGATTTCCAAAGAGTCGTTTCTGCAAGTTTCACGTGTATAATTTTAGCCATGGCAGGGAAATGTTGTATTCAATGGAAGAATTTGTACTCTCAAATTTACAAATATTTTTCATGATCATTATGAGTTTAAAAAAGGGTTCGACATCCATTCTCTCTACACTCGTCGCACTCGAATCGACAAGATTGTATCATATAAAACTTTCTTTGGCTATTACGTCATCGTTCCAGATCAATATTTAATTTCTCAATTAGATTGGTCATAGGCTCAAGCTTTGTTATTGCATTATTATTATTATTATTATTATTATTTATATTATTATTATTATTCGTACCGCCAAATATTGACGACCTTCCACAGTGTCCGGTGGTTCAATATACAAGGGCACAAGGAACGTGAGAAGAACGAATACCGTAATGCCCCCTGCAATTTAGAGTTTGTAATTTGGTAAATAACTGGATTAGCTCTCTTCATTTCACACACTCTCTATCCATTGGTGATAGAGTGTGTGAAATTGAGATAGCTGATCCAAATAGATATTTACCCGAAATTCAAACACTATTTTAACGATCAATAATTGTTTGCGTATATTAGAAATTCGATAAAGAATATGTATCATTTGACGCAGCGTGAACGATAAACTGGCATGCCTTTTCCCATTTCATTATCCTCATTCGCAAGAGATGACTCGATCGTACGTTTCTTGCGAAGGCATCCCTAATGCTCCCTCCTTAGTCCATCATCCCTCAGTTTGCGGTCGCAAAACACTATTCATATTCGAAAAAAATGAGGAGTCAAATTGGGGGTCTTCTTTTTACTATATATTAGAAAATGCTAACGTCTGTCTGTCTGTCTGTCTGTCTGTCTGTCTGTTTGTCCGTTTTTATTTTTTTCCTTCCGTCCGATCACACTTTTTTTCTCATTTTCCTTATATTTCGCTTCAAATTCGCTCTCTCAGAACCTTCTCAGAACCTTTTGCATATGATAACTGAGCAGAATTGCTTTAAAATTTTACAAAATTTAAATCACCAAATCCATGGCCAAGTGGTTAAAGCGCCTGATACTCAAATCCGACCGACGCAGGTTCGACCCCCGCCGCGGGCAAACCTTTTGCCGCATTTTTCGCAAGTGCCGCAAGTGCTCCTGGCACGTTTTTAAGTACCATGAAACTTGTTTTCACAAGTTTTGCCGAGTTTTAACGCGAAAAATCGAAATTTTCGAACTTTCTCCAAACGAACCGTTGAGTGTCGGGGATCACAGGAAAAGTTAATTACGATGTCGGAAACGTGTCTGAACGTGTTCTAACACGTTCTAACGTGAAAAAGTCGAAAATTTCGAAAAGTTTCACAATCATTCAGAGAGCGTAGGGGATCACAGGAAAAGTTATTTACGATGTCGGAAACGTGTCTGAACGTGTTCTAACACGTTCTAACGTGAAAAGTCGAAAATATCGAAAAGGTTCAAAATGATTCAGTGAGCGTAGGGGATCACCGGAAAAGTGATTTACGATGTCCGAAACGTGTCTGAACATGTTCGAACTCGTTTCAACTTGAAAATTCGAAATTTTCGAATGTTTGCCAAACACATCGGGGAATCTCGGGGGTCACAGGAAAAAATGTTTTGCGATAAAAAAAGGTTCGGCCCCCTGGCTCCAGCTTCGGTCCTCTGGACCGAACCTGGAGTCGGCTACCAAGCTCCCCCTGAACCAAACTTGGAGTCGGCTATCGAACTCCCCCTGGACCGAATCAGAAGTAGGATGTCACGCTCCCCCTGGACCAAACCTAAACCAATCTACCGCGTTCTCCCTGGACCGAACCTGAAGCCATTTACTGACTATGAGCTCCCCCTGGATCGAACCTGGAGCCATCTACTGAGCTCCCCCTGGAACGAACCCGCACAGAGAACTATGCATAGAGCGTAGTGCATTTGACCTCAACACAACCCCGCTAGTTTCGACTATGAATAGTGTTTGGCGACCGCAAAATGAGGAATGTGTACTATGAAGTAATCTCTAATGCCTAGTATGCTCACTCAAGGGGCGAATTACTATTTTTCTGGGTAAAAAATAAAAGTAACAACGCAAATAAAAATAATTAATATTAATATTACCTGCGTCGATCCACTCGTAATGCACAGCACTTATGAAAGCGAAGAGAAACAATAGAAATTGGATTCCCAACCTAAAATCGAAAAATCATTTTAGCTATTGTAAATTTACAAACTCTCCTCCAAAATAATAAAACCATGCGCTCCTAAACAACAGATACGGATGCGAGAGAGCATGGCAAAGCGAGAGACGCGCCAAGGTATAGAAAGACAGTACACACACCAGTAGTCCTTTTCATGAACGTATCATTTTAAAATTGAAATAATGTATGCGTGTATGTTCCTGTGTGTGTATGTGAGAGAGAGGGAGAGAGAGAGAGAGAGAGAGAGAGAGAGAAAGTGGACTCACGCCATCCAAGGCATCAATGGCCGCGCCCACTCTCGGCCAAAAGAAGAACGGCGTATAGAGATGTCATCCTTATCATAAGGAAAAATAGCGGTCATACCCCCCGCTTGAAGTTTGTTCAACCCTGCAAAAACTATAGGGAATCATTAATGGTGTAAACACGCGCGCAAAACGCGGAAGAATAGTCCCGAGGGTATGCAATAACTACCAGAAATCAATCAATTCACAAGTTGGAGCGCTTGAGGTGGGAAAAAAAGGCAGCGCCACGAAAGCCGTCGATGGGGGAGTGATAGAACTGGTGGAAGCCTCGAGGGATCCGCGTGGTCAAACTTTCCATCGATTTTTTCCGGCTTGTATATTCTTTACCTATAACGGGGCTACTCTCAAAATCAATAAACACAGACAATGAACAGAACGCGGAATCTCTAACATGTGCCTCTCTAGAGAATTCGATTCTCTTATGTTCAAGAGAGTTCACGCTCCGCTCTCTTCAATTTATACACTATCTCGCCCTACTTTCTAAGGTAGTTCGCTCTCTAGAGAGGCACATGTTAGAGAGTTCGCGCTCTGCGTACGCTGGCGGGCTTCCTCGAGCTGGTCCTATGGTAAGGGGGTATCTTGAGCATAGTATCAACTCTGAAAGCTCCGTGCTCCACATGCTCACAAGCCCAATCGGCATTCAAAATGTATGGTGGAAGATAGTATGTGTCTCTAGATTCCATAAATACGTAAAGAAGCGTTCAGTATTGCTGAACCAGTAGAGATGGGGAGTGTTGGATGACAGAAGGAAATAGTAGAATGAAATACTTTTGAAGATTCCACAGCGTTCTCTCAATGATAACGAAATCTACCCTTCTTTTCCACTAACTTATTTATGCGCATGCAAAGACATACAATTATCAACGAAACCAAGCAGCCAACATCACACGGCCACTCCGGGCCGGATAGGTCGGGGTTTTTTGGTGGGTTATTAGCTGAGTTCTTCCCCTCTCCATCGGAGCAAAATTGAGAAAAAGCGCAGGAGACGACTGGCAGACACATGAGTGATTGTGAGCAAATTATGCCCAGGCAACCCTTAACGCCTCGAAGTAATCCGCTTGACTTCCGATTTTTCGGAGAACACCGCGACGTTTCCTGAATGGAATTTGCTTTTGTATGATCGTATTCACTCCCGCATACTCTCTGCCCACCCTCAATTCCAAGAAAATCGCCAGTAGCAGAGCATAAATGGGCGGGAAAGTGTATCAATTGATCCATGATTTCGGGCATTCCTATGTTTAGCAGGCAGTTTGTACTCCTCCACGTTCGCATAAAAGTCTAATTGTAATACGGAGATATCGATCTTGTTCAATCGTTTGCCTCCTCTCCGTCGGTGCGAAATTGAGAAGGGTCGGTAACTGTCGCACACAGAGAGAAAACATACTAGGAATACGACATCAAGTTGGCACGCCTACTAATATATAAGTAGGACCTACTAAGGTCCTACTTATATATTAGTAGGCCCTACTTATATATTAGTAGGCATGCCAACTTGATGTCGTATTCCTAGTATGTTTTCTCTGTGTGCATGAATGCGCGAATTATGCCCAGGCAACCCGCAAGGCCGCGAAGTAGTCAGCTTCATTTCCGGTTTTTCTGAGTTCGCGACGTTTCCTGAATGGATTCGGCTTTTGCAAGAATACAATTGAGGAGTGTGAGACTCTATTTTGCGAGAGCACAATATTAGTATTTCAAAAATTAGTTCTGCGCATGTCTAGATTGCAGTTGTTTCTTTTCTTTTTCCTCACTTTCTTCCGACTCTAAATTCCAAGAAAATCGCCAGAAGCAGTGCGTAAATTTGCGGGAAGGTGAATAGTTCGAGGAATAGTTGACGATCGATTGGCGAGGGAGCAGGCACGGCCTGAAAAAAGAAAAAAAAGATGGCGTTTTAGATCTCAAAAATCGAATTCCATTGTTTCATTCTCACGAGGCCAACCCTAGTGCAATCACATGACTACGAATCTCCAACAAGGGGTCCGGAGTGGAGTGCGATATGTGAGACCGTGGTCTGTTCATTTCGCGAATTCTTTTGTTGATTTCCTTTCTTGATTACTTTTCTTGATTTCTAACATTCTCGGTGATTTTCGACTTAAAGGGGACCCCTTTTTACTTTTTATTAATTGTTTCTAAACAGTATTTGACGAGCTCTTTCAGGTTTTGAAATAAAATTCCGCTTGTTCTGGCAGTTTAGACATTTTAGAAATTCACTTTTTCGATCAGAATTTCTCCGTTTCTCTTTTTCAGGCTCGTTTTCAATAAAAAAACGTTCTTTAAATTATTCTACAGTTTTTAAACCCAGTGCCAGCGTTCTAGGTCATTAGAACCGGCAATTTCCTAAAGCCGTCTCTGGAACCTGGGACCGGAAATTTAAGTTTCTCGTGTCCTGGGTAAATCAAAAAAAATTTTTTTCGAAAATTGTTTCGAAATGGCTATTGTTTCTCTCGTGATACCTCTCATAAAACTGTATTTATAAATTAGCAACACCGTACAGATTCGTAGATCACCAGTGCAGCACTAGTGAGTAAAGTTAGAATCGTGCCCGTTAGTTCAATAGGCATAAGAACCAGAACGACCCGACGGTTCTCAGCAAACTGCAACGATTTTAATAAATATTGAAAATGTCAATTTAATTTTAAAAATTCGATTTTTTGTCTCCAACACTTTCTCAGATGATAATATTGAAACTGATTATTATTGAAGTTATAAGTGTATTTTAACATATGACTACAAATTAGCCTTGAGTATTATTGGAATAGACAGGTTGTGACCGGGAAAATATTAATCTATACTGTGAACTGGTAGTACTTTCACGCACCGAGCTTTGATCGACTGTGTTAGAACACGGAACAAGTAAGACAGTAATGGAAAACACGCTCATGATACAACTAACACAAGTCTGTTAAAATCGATTTATGAAGCAAAAATCGTAATTTCCACTTGTTTACCTGTTCAGCCCCGAGCCTACCATAGATCCATACTTGACTACCTGGTATGAAACTCCAAGCGACGCGTTGATCGCTCGTTTTCGAATGAAATTGAAGTAAACATCGACAGCCAGCATTACGATAGAAATCAAGCATGACCATGCCATGAACAGCAGAACATTCTGCAAAGAATACCATCAAAACAGAAGTAAACGAAAACGCTTCTGCGTGTTGCGATAAAAATCCGGACGATAATTACTTATGATTAGTTAACTATTACTTATTGATAGTTTATTGCAATTTTCTGCCAAGTCGTCGATTCTCCTTAACGAAATCGTCCAAAATTTAGAACTTTTAGGAGCAACGACAACACAAAGAATTTGCAACGAACTGAAAATGCTTGCGAATTTTCCGGCACTCTCTCGTTCAGAAGTGGGCCATAATGTGCGTAGAATAGTCGCCAGTTATTGGTGATACCATTCAATGTGTAGAACGATGTGATAACGACCTCAATTATGTCCTGTTAGTTAACCGTTGGTTGTGTTATGTTGATCATATCTACTTAGACCGGGACCAGGGCATAAATTCAGCAATAGTTGTAAGTGAAGTATCTCTTCTTATCCTTTGCGGGAAGACTCCAACTTCCTTTACACTGGAAATGTTGTATCCAGCTGAGAGAGCGTGGGAAATCGAGATAGTGAGAGATGATCTCTTGATTTTGCATGCTCTCTCAGCTGGACATAACATATCCAGTGTACGGGAAGTTAGAGATCTTTCTCGCGACTCAATTTGTGTCCTGATTTTAGCGACTTTTTTTGTTGCTCACCGCTGACGTTGCAAGAGAATAAGCTAGAATTCGGTTGGAATGCTTCTCGAAATGAGCAGGAAAGATACTCGAGTATACCCTTTCTAGTGTTAGGAGAAGTAATATATGACTTGAAGAGTGTATAGCACCGATGGCAGCGCCCCTGAAATATTTGTTTGTAAACGATGAACAACAAAGGCTTAAATTTAATTACTAATTTAATACTTTGTGATAATTATAAGTCGAAAATCGATGAGGACACAGTCAAATCGCAAACTCAAAAAGTGTTTTTTTTAATGTTTGTTCTTATTACATCTTACCGTGTAACTTCGAACAGATACACGAGTGCAAACATTAGTGAGGTGAAGAAATTTAGAAAGTAGAAAAAGTTAAAGAGAATTTTTGAATTTTCGTGACCGAGAAAACGTACTCCCTGATGTATAGATGGTTCATCGATAAAGTGAAGAAATCAATTTTTAAAAAAAAACTCGCTTGTTTCTTCCATTGTATAGTGATTCCAATAGCTCCGGCAGCGCACATAAGTCCTTTTATGATAATGACAATGTGGTAAACAGCGTTGCTAGAGAATTCGTGTAGAATTACGCAGTCGTAAGACATGATATATCTTAGAAATGAAGAATTTACATGGACCACACCGGCGTATTCAGCGCCTAAAGTTACACTTACGGAATTTTTTTTTGAGAAATGTCGATTTTTAACATTCCTAACACCAGTCTCTTGTAAGTTGGTTGATCCTAATTAAAAGAGAGGCATTTAATATTTAGTGAAATTGTTTTGAAAGACTACAACGAGAAAGAAATGTAGGAAATGAAAGAAAAGTAAACAAATGAGAAATGAGAAAAAATATTTTGATCATATTCAAGTTATTCATTCAAATATAAAACATTAAAATATTTTACCGGCAGCCGTATTATATCTACGTATGCGTTGCCTCTCGCAACTCAGTCTAGTTTGCTACGCACACCACTTCACCATAATGGATATTTCCTGAACTAGTTATTGTCTATTCTTCGTGTTATTTCCTACACAATATTGCCTACCGCACACAGACAATAAAATGCCATTTGTCATGCTGTCACTTTTTGACAGATTGATTCTGTCGATTCATTCAGTCATATGTGATAGACGCAGATGTATCTACCGATTAGGGTTGGCCTCGTGAGAGAGAAAAGAGAATCTCGAGAGTGACTAATTCAATTGTCACGTATTTTCGAGAAAGAGTGAGCAAAGGGTCGATTTTCGAGATCTAGCATGTCGAAAACCTTTTCCAAGTTCAGCATCGATTGGAGAAATTTGCGGATTATTAATTTTCGAAAATTTCAGTCTCGTGATAGGGTGATGTACCTCGAGTGTCTTCTTGCCGCTAATTAGCAAATTGAGTGTTGACTAAAAAAATATATTTTGTGTTGTTTGTTCCGATGATAACAACAGTACGGGGATGATTTTTTTACCCATAGATCTACTTCCATCGAAGGGAAAAGATTGTTTTCGATGTTCACCACAATTCTCAGACACCGTAAAAGATCGAGGTACAAGAGGTATCTATTTTCATCGCGCTCGATGCCTTTGCAGTCGAGAAGGTAGTCACTACTCACAAAGAAAAAACTCTAATCCTGATATGCCCAGAGCGAGGGTTTCAAACTCTAATGTTAGAGGGCGTGCGAAAATGAAAGAGCGCGTCTCTCGATTTCGTGCACTCTCTCGAGTTTCAAACCCTCGCTCTGGGCATATGGAGTTTCAAACTCCTAGAGTTTTTTTCTTTGTGAGTAGTGTTGTTGGATTGAATTATCTCAATCGCGAATAACAATGCATAATTAGCGAATAACCCTTTGCTATTCCGAATAGAATTATTCGATTTAACAACACTGCTAGCCACATTTCTAATTTGAAATTACAAATAATCGTTGGATGAACGGGTGTCGACAAGTAAATAAATATGCAGTAAACTTGTACGCAGTAACTTTTACCATCTAAGAGATAGCTTTTTTGAATGGCCAAGTAAATGGACACATGTCAGCTATTAAAGTAAAATTCTATTTACCCCTCCCATCCCCCAACTTATGGACGTATGATGAATAAACACATGGAAAACTCCCTCCACCCTGCCCTCAAAACAGTCTGAAGACGGTGGAGTCGGCAGATATCGATAATCAATAAAGAACTCACGCGAAACCCCTCACCCTGGCGGAATAAATAATTGTAATTGTAGTTTTAATTGAAAATTAGCATGAACGAATTAGATTGTGAGTAGACAACTCTAAACAAATAATGGGCCGGTCAGGACGGGAATTCCGATCGTGTTGAGATCTTGGCTCGCACATCTTATTTTTGGGCAGAACCGCTGGCGTTGAATTAGGCCCAGGCTATCCGCAAAGCCTCAAAGTAATCAGCTTGACTTCCGATTTTTCTGAGCACGGTGCGACGTTTCCTGAGTGGAACTGTTTTTTTCCCTGATCGTGTTCACTCCCACATACTTTCTGCCCACTCTTAATTCCAAGAAAATCGCCAGAAGCAGTGCATAAATGGGTGGGAAGGTGACGAGCTCTAGGAATAGTTGTCGTCCGAGTGGCGAGGGAGCGGGGGGGATTCGTTTTTTTTTTAAATATTATATCGTACACCACGAGAATGCGTTAACATTTGCATAAATTGTTGAATAAAAGGAGAAAAAATATATTATAGATAAACAGGGGGAAACAGGGGAAGACCAAGTTTACTTCAAAATCATGGATCAATTCAGTTTATTTTTAAAATTTAAATTATCTAAATTTACCAAGAGCGATAGAGGGTATGGAATTATGTTATCCTTAGTGAGCAATGGGAATGCACGCTTTGTCATTTATGTTTGAATGCATTTTTCAAAAACTATTTAAGTTTTAACCATATTTCACTTGTAGTACACTTGAGATAGGTATCGTAACCAAAAAAAAATTAAATTATCAATTCCGTACAGATTCGTAGGTCACGAGTGCAGCGCTTGTAAACAGAGTTAGAATCGCCTCCGTTAGTTCGATAGGCATAAGGACGAGAATCACTCGACGATTCTCAGCAAACTGCGAGGATTGAATATTATTATAGGAACTGATTATTATTGATGTTATGAAACTTTCTCTTGCCACGTGCTTTCACCTTATTAGCGCCTACAATAGACTACGATTAGTCACAAATAGAATTGGAATCTTGAGAAAAGATCAAAGGAATTTGAATTTCGAGAAATTGTTAAAACTTTTTTTTGTATTATAAACTTACAGCCGACTGCTGTTCGCTCATTTTTACATATGGTGATGGAACGAAGTGGTTTAGACGGTCCCGAATTCGAAACAATTATATCTAAGTGTAAGTTCAATGTATACCGAGACACTACACGGCCATGAGTTTCTAGATCTCGAAACTCCTTCTCACGAGGCCAGCCCAAGCCGCAAGTATGGTGCCGATTCACATCTCTCTTTTCAGATACCTGGTACGAAACTCCGAGAGGTGCGTTTTGTGGTCGTTTTCGTATGAAATTTAGGTGAACATCGATGGCAAGGATGCAAATTGAGAGAGCGCACGAGCAGGTCATGAACATCAGAACATTCTGTAAAGAATTAAATTAGTTTTACGAATAACTATATTTATGTTTCATATATACTACAGTGGTGCATGCGTTAGAAAGAATTAGGCATGGCTGTCCTTAGCACCAATTGTCATCAAAAAGGAATAAACTGCACCGCGTCCGTGGGTTTCCGGGAATTTCTAGGGGAAAATCAGGACAGCGCGTTGGTTCTCAACGGAATCGTTCAAAATGACGAGTACAAGGGTTTCAAAAGAATTTGATAAAAACTAAAAAGAAAATGTCACAAACAGAAAAAGCTTGCGAATTCTCCGGCACTCTCTCATTCAGAAGTGGAACATAATGCTCGTGGAATAGTTGCCCGTTATTGGTGAGACTTTTCAACGTGTAGTAAGGGCTGACAACAACCTCAAGTATATATCTTGTCAATAACAGTTGTAAGTTTTATGTTGTTCATGATTAGAAAAAAACACGAAAATTACCAAGAGTGAGTGTCCCATTTTTTGTGCCTTGATAGCTTTGCGAGCATGCTAAGATTTTTCTCTGATCCTAGCAACGTTAATTGTCTGTGGTTTTTCCTAGTGACTTTCGCAGACAGGTAAGTGAGCATTTTCAAATTGCGAAAAAAAAACAAATTTTTGATGCTCACCGTTGCCGTTGCGAGAAAATAAGCGAGAAGTCTGTTGGAATGCATCTCGAAATGAGCAGGGAAGAGACTCGAATACACCCTTTCTGCTGTCATTAAAAGTAGTATGTGATTTGAAGAGTGCACAGCGCCAATTGCAACGCCCCTGTAATTTGTATTGTTTAAAACGATGAATTTCAAAATGGATTACAGAACAAAACACGTTTTCACAACGCCTGGTTACGATAGTGACTACACCATAAGTCAGATATCGACAGCCAACCATTTCCATGAGCTGTGTTGTCCTCATAGCGTCCCACATCATTCCACAGACCGGTCAACCTTACGGAAAGGCCTTTGGAGTGAGAGAGCGTGTGAAGTCGAGAGGGACTCTCTCACTTTTGCACACTCTCTCATTCTAACCCTGGTCTGTAGGTGTGGAATCATGTGGTCCCATGAGTGGGCAAAAACGTCCTATTTTTGTTGCAAAATGTAGTCATCAGGCAAATTTTAATAGTTTTATGTATCTTCGAGAAAAAAATATCCGTTTTTTGCCGCTGCCTGGTCCACTGCCCTTACGTTTAATTATTAATAAATATACTTTGTAATAATTAGTAGCCGAAAATCGATGAGGACACAGACAAATCGTAACCTGAAAGAATTGGTTCAAAAATGTGTTGTTATTATTTTGTCTTTTACCTCAAGACTTCGAACAGGTACATACATGCAAACATTAGTGAGATGTAGAAAATAAGAAAGTAGAAGAAGTTGAATAGAATTTTTGAATTTTCGTGACCGAGAAAACGGACTCCCTGGATAATTAATCGATAAAGGGAGGAAATAAATTTAAAAACTTGCTTGTTTCTTCCATTGTATCGCAATCCCAACAGAACCGGCGGCGCACAGAAGTCCTTTTATGGCAATAACAATGTGGTAAACAGCGTTGCTAGAGAAGTCTTGCAGAATTGAGCACTCCTCAGGCGTCATATATCTAAGAAATAAAGACTTCACATGGACAAAACCAGCGTATTCAGGGTCAAAAGTGACCCCTACGGATAAATGTTGAGCGGTTTCGATTTTTGACATTTTCCAAACACCCGTCAGTCTTTGTTGATCCTAATGTCTGGTACATTTTGTTCCCGCGGGCACCGGGAATAAACTATCGCCTTTGCAGCTCTTCATAGGAGCATCGCGCACCCGGGTACTTAGCATCCGACCCCATTCATACCACCCTGTTCTAGACCTGTTGAAAGGTTCAGGGGGACTCGGTGGCCGGCTCAATGTTCCAGGGGGAGCTCGGTAACTGGCCCCAGGTTCGGTCCAGGGACCGAACCTAGAGCCTTCTTTTTTATTGCAAAATATTATTTCCTGTGACCCCCGAGACGCCCCGATTTGTTTGGCAAACATTTGAACATTTAGATTTTTCAAGTTAAACTCGAACATGTTCAGACACGTTTCCGACATCGTAAATCACTTTTCCTGTGATCCCCTACGCTCTCTGATTCATTTTGGAACTTTTTGAAATTTTCGATTTTTCACGTTAAAACGCGTTACAACACGTTCGGACACGTTTCCGACATCGCAATGCACTTTTGTAGTGATCCCCTACGCTTTCTGAATCATTTTGGAACTTTTCAAAATTTTCGATTTTTCACGTTAAAACTCGGCAAAACAGGTGAAAACGTGTTTCACGGTACTCAAAAGCGTGTTAGAACAGTTTCTGGCACTTGCGAAAAATGCGGCAAAAGGTTTGCCCGCGGCGGGGGTCGAACCTGGGGGACTCGGATTTACAGTCTGGCGCGCTACCGACTTGGCCATGAATTTAACGCATTTTTCTTTTTAAATTTTGAAAGGTTTTCTGATCAGTTATCATATGTAAAAGGTTCTGAGAAGATAGAACAGATTTGAAGCGAAATATAGGGAAAATGAGAAAAAAATGTGACCGGACGGAAGGAAGAAAAAAAACGAACAAACAAGCAGACAGACAGACGTTAGCATTTTCTAATATATAGTAATCTAAAATTTCACTATGCAACGCTGCAAAATTGTTACTTTTTTAATATTTTCAATATTTTCTGCAATATTTTTCTTCAAAACTTCCATGTTGACAGAAAACTATCGCACGTTCACAAAATTACTAATTAGTTTTTGAATACGCTCAAATGCAAGTCTGACGGTGGTGACGTGGGACCAAAACAGACTCGCAGGTACCGGGTCCAAACTTGCCCTTACGTTCGCTTTTTGAGTCGGCTCCCGGATCGCCAAAATTGGACTTGGTCCGATTTGGCCGTCGAAGTCGATAATGGTCATTCTTCGAATTGATTTTTAATTGCTAATCGCAAAACATTCCAGAAACGTAGTTAGTCACGATAACGCACAGAAATAATACGACAATTTCAAGCAACATGCCATTTGAGCTTTGAAATTCACGGTTTCGAATGATCCGAACCGTTGTGCTTTAATCTTATCGCACTATGTTCAGGGAAATAAGTCTACGACTCTAGACTTTCAAAGTCTGCTCCCTTCGATCAGAGGCAGGAGATCGGCATTTTTAGATTTCTAACTTCTCATGTTGAATTATTTTAGTTGCAAGATGAGTGTTGAACACCAGTCGTAAATGTTAATGTATTGGGCTCGATATTAAAGGTGGTGTCCCTCGAACTTTTGGTCATCTGAATTCTCACCGTCGGGTTATGGTAATCTGTTTCCTGATAAGAGACCCGCAAACCGCATATTCAGCCAATAAGTTTTAACAAAGTTATTCGACCCAGACACGCGGGGATTCAAAAAAATGATAGGGAGGGATAAGGGGGGGGCGAGGAGAAAGCGACCGCGCCTTTGAAACATAGGAAATGAGGAATGCGGGAGCAAGAGTTTCGTGATACTCCTTAATGGTGCGTTTATTGTCGCCTGACCCCTCAGGTTGAGCGGTCAGAATGGCAATTCTGGGTAGTCAGAATGATCATTCTGAGGGGTCAGAAAGGTCGTTCTGGGGGGTCAGAATGATAGTTTGGGGGTCCACCTCGTCTGACACCCCAGAATGAACGCTCTGATCCCCCCCCCCCGAATGATGAGTCTGACACTTCAGGATAATTATTCTGGGGGGTCAGAATTACCATTCTGACCGCTCAACCTGAGGGGTCAGGCGACAATAAACGCACTATTAATGTATCACTCTTTTGTCTTGCCACCTTCTCTCCTAATCTTCAAATAGAAGGGCTGTTAACTTCTCTAATTCAATTCTCTAATCCAATTCAATTTTTTTTCAATTCAATTTTCAATTTCTCTAATTTCTCTAATCCAATTCAATTTTTCCGTCACCCGAAGCCTTCAAACCCATGAAATCGTTCATTTAATTATTTATTACTCATTAATTAGTTATATATTATTCATAAAATATATTCATATCATTCCTCTAAATGAATATCATGCGCATAGCGGAGTGCTGCGGCCTATGGAACACCCCTTCAACTCCGGCTGCAGCTGCTGCAGCTGCTGCATCACGACTGCATGCGACAGGTGCAGCAAAGAGGCCACCTCAATGAACACACAATTTGACAGCTCACAAGCAAAACGGACCGCAATATGGCGCATTGCAAGTTTTAAAATAAGCCTAGTCCCCCGTATCGCAAAAATTTCGTGCCATGACTCTTGCATGACAGCTATAACTTACCTAGCGCTCGATGTCTTAAGAAATTTTTAAAAACGTGACACGATAAAATGCAAGGATGCTACACCCAGAATGAATACATGTACTATTGAGCGTAGCCTACACTGAGATGTGACACCTAGTGTATGATACACTTACAAATCTCTCGTTTTTGCACACTCTCTCGCTCAATATTGAGTGTATCCTCCACTGGGTGTCACATCTCAGTATATTCATTCTCTGTGTAGCGCTCCATGTCGCAAGAAATTTTTAAAAATATGACAGGATAAAATGCAAGGATGCCACATGTTGTCAAACTGTGTACCGAAGACAATTACATTGAAACTTAATCGATTTTTTTTCGAAATGAATAATACAAGGAAAACAATGTTTTTTCTCAATACTGTGTTGAAATGATAATGAAATCTACCCTACTCTTCCACTAACTTATGCACATACAAAGAAGTATAGAGAATCAACGACACCAAGCAGCCAACATTGACGCGGTCAAAAACCACTCCGTGCCGGATAGGTCGGCAATTTTTTTGGGTCATTGGCTGTGATCTTTCACTCTAAATCAGAGAACAATGAAGAAGAGCCGCTGGAGACGACTGGCAGACACATGAATGAGTAAATTATGCCCAGGCTACCCGCAAGGCCTCGAAATGATCTATTTCATATCCACTTTTTCGGAGCTCGTGGCTTTTCCTGAACGGATGTGGCTTTTGCATGATCCCTTACACTCGCACGAACTTTCTTCCCACCCTCAATTCCAAGAACATCGATAAAATCAGCGGGAAAATGGGTGCGAAGGTGACTAATTCGAGGAATAATTGACGGCAGATTGGCGAAGGAGAAGGGACTGCCTGCGCATGATATGACATCATTAAAAGCCTCCAGAAAGGGGTCAGAAGCGGCTCAGAGAGAGAGAGATAGAGAGAGAGTATCTATAGATTACGCCCCTGGCCCCTTCCTGGATGGTTAAACGGTCTAGGTAAACATGGACAATCACAACAAGTGCCCCAAAACAATAAACATGCCAAGGCTAACACAGATCAATTTCAATTTTTTTTTAAATGTTATGCACACAAATCACCATTTTAAATACAAATTGGACGAACACTGCCCAATTCCCTAACACAAAAAGATGCTCGATTCTTAGCTGAACCATCACGTCAAGATATCCCCATCCTCAATCCCGATTGAGCATAAATTATATGATTAAGTGCATTTACAACCATAAAGCACACTTCAAGCATTAAGCGTACTTAATAGCATTAAGTAAAAATAAAACATACAGTATACGTTAAAGCATTAAGCAATCCCGTACATTTTCGAAGATCACAAGTGCAACACTTGTAAGCAGAGTCAGCATTGTGCCCGTTAGTTCGATTGGCATGAGGACGAGAATGACTCGACGATTCTCAGCAAACTGCAATGAATGAATATTGTGATACATCACGGTATTCAAGTGATTTTGATTGATGGGCGTTGTCTTGGTTTTACGTGGAGATGAAATGCCGTGGTAATTATTAAGTATTAATGAGGGAAGTATTATATATATATATATATATATATATATTTGAGGGAAGTATTTTTTTTGTATTAATGCAGCAACAATCGTAACTTAATTTCACCCGCTGTTTTTCACACTACCATAGATTCCGGTAAATCACAGATTGCAGCATTCTTTTCCGGGAGTAGAGAATTTGACGCGACTTTACGTTTTCTGTTTGTGTTTCACTTTGGCACCCGTAAGAGGGAGCACAAATTAAACTAGACGGTGTTGAACCGGAGGAGGAGAGGACTGGGTTAACTGGGGGGGGGGGTTAACCCTATCCCGTTCAACGCGTAAACGATTTACGGTAGATTTGATGGTTTCATCCGCACAAAACAAGAATGATTGGGAAATTAGTCCTTATGCGGATGCCACAACGTGGGTCTGAATGTCGTGAGTATCAGTGTGAGATGTGGCGCCAATTCACTTGACTAATAATTTTTCACAGTTTTAACTGCGAGTACATTTTTTTTTAATTTTTGAAACCATGCTGAATAGAGCATTTCACGTGATGTGGCTGTGGTCGCACGATCATTGCTAAAACATTCTATTAAAAGTGGGCTTTTTAGTTGGTTTATATCAATATGAACTGAGATACTACACGACTGTGAGTTTCAAGATCACGAAACTCCTCTTCACGAGGCCAACCCACGCCGAATATATGATTCGCTTGGATCTCTCTTTTCATTACCTGGTACGAAACTCCAAGGGGCGCGTTTTTCACTCGTTTTCGGATGAAATTGAAGTAAACGTCGACTGCAAGCACTACAATAGACAAAGTGCACGAGAACGTCATGAACATAAGAAGGTCCTGAGAAGATCATACAGAAATTACAAGACCAGTCACCAACGGAAAATGCTTCCGAATTCTCCGGCACTCGCTCATTGAGAAGTGGAAGATAATGCTCGTGGAATAGTTGCCCGTTATTGGTGAGACTCTTCAACGTGTAGAAAGATGTGACAACGACCTCAAGTATATCTTGTTCATAACTGTTAATTGCTTTAAGTTAGTCACAATGATTAATTTAATAAGAGCGCCTGGCAAATGATAAACCAATGATAAACGACCATGAAATGTGTAAAGGAAAAGTTGACTAGAGGCAAAACTCATTAGTATCAGGACACAAATTTGCCTGTCAAACTAGGTTAAGTGTCTGTTGTGTTTTCCTAGTGACTTTCGCAGACACGTGAGCATTTGGTACCTGAGCATTTTCAAATTGTGAAAAAATCACATTTTTGTTCCTCACCGTTGCCGTGGCCAGAAAGGAAGCGAGAAATCTGTTGGAATGCCTCTCGAAATGAGCAGGGAAGACACTCGAATACACCCTTTCTACCGTCAGTACAAGTAATATATGACTCGTGGATTGTATAGCGCTAATAGCAGCGCCCCTGATTTTTTTGAACGATTAGCTTAAAGGAAGTTGATTAAAGAAAAACATTTAAAAACATGGATTTTCAAAATTTGGCGTTTTCACATTGGCGTTAAGGTAGCTACTATATCCACAATGCATTGCGTTCAGGAGTGGACAAGACTTAGGCAGTTCAAAATATTGTATCAAATAAATCAATAGACCAAATTAAATATCTTTCCATATTTTCGAGAAAAAAATTCGTTTTTTTGCCACGGTTTGGTTCCTTTTAGCTTGATTATAAATTGTATACCTTGTAATAATTAAAAGACGAAAATCTATGAGAATACAGTCAAAGCGCAACCTGAAACAATTTTTTTTTTCTTTTTTTTCAATTCATCTAACCTCACAACTTCGAACAGATAGACACATGCACACATTAGCGAGACGAAGAAATTTAGAAAGTAGAAGAAGTTGAAGTGAATTTTTGAATTTTCGTGTCCGAGAAAACGGACACCCTGATTAATGGATCGATAAATCAATAAAGTGAAAAATAAATTAAAAACTCACCTGCTTGTTCCATTGAATAGTGATTCCAATCGCCCCGGCTGCGCACAGAAGCCCTTTTACGATAATAACAATGTGGTAAAAGGCGTTGCTAGAGAACTCATGAAGGATTATGCACTCCTCAGAAGCCATTTATCTAACAAGAAGTAAGAAATAAGAAATAATGGAAAAAACAATTATGGAAAAGGTCTTCCGGGTCTTCCAAGTTTACGGTAAAAAGAACTTTCATAATACACCCTAATAACACTTTATGCGCGATACAGCGTTTAATCGCCCCCTAAATAAGGACACCTACGTTTGAATGGTTGATGTGCAGGGTTTTCAAATACGGAATGTAAACAACAACAAATGGGCGGAGACTGGTGTCTAGCGCTTTCTCGCTTTCTCGCTCTCTCGCTAGACCTATTAGTAATAATAGATGGTGAATTTAATAACAGCGCCTGGCATAATGATAAGCCAATCATAAACGACCATTTTTTTTTGTTTTTAGTTTTTAAATAAAATAAAAAAAATTTAAAAAATAAATAAGGCAAAGTTGACTAGAGGCCATCCATCGGCTGGATTTCGAAATTATCGAAAGCAATCAATAAAAACTAGCTGGTCACGATAACGCACAGAAACACAACAACAATTGTTACGCGTCTGGCAGTTAATAAAGTTATGAACCATTTGAGCTTTGAGTTGTGAGCTCACGGTTTCGCACGATTCCAATAGTTGCGCCTTGTACTTCTGCTCAGAGCGGGAAGTCTCCAACCTTACTCTGGAGACAATGTCTCCAGAGTAAGGAAAGTTGGAGACTTCCCGCTCTGTCTGGTATAAGAACGCCTCTTCGCCCGAATGATTCCTCCTGCAAGGACACATTGCCTTAATTCAACAACGAGAATTATCTGCATGAGCGAACTTCATACGTGACCCCCGACCTCTCATGATTTCACTTCGTTATCGCACGTTCTTCTCTCATTATACTTAATTGTTTTCCTCTTTTTATTTGTTACCGCGTTTTCTAATGAACACGCATAAATATATACCGAATAAATGTGCAAGTATTACATTTATAAAATGATACGAACACACAAAAAGCCAAAATGGTACTTCCTGTGTTTACCAAAGCGAGAGAGCGGGCAAAAGTGAGAGGGTCGCGTACGTGCCTGTGTGGTAAACAACGGAAGTCCGTCATTTGACTTTTTGGTGTGATCGTATCATTTTATAAATGTAATACACACTATCACGTAGTTCGGAACCGACAAGAGCAATTTAACACAACGTTTCAGGTGTTCAGCTAGACGACCACACGTTTTTGGTAAAACACTAGAATTTTGAATTTGAACTGGGGAAGAAGTGGCACGCAATGCGACCGCGACGCTCGAGTCTCTTCACAGCGTTGTTGTCTCTCGCTTTTTCTCTCGTCGTCTTGCATTTGGCGCTCTCGTTATGCTGCTTCACAGTTGAGAATAATATGGAAAGGACTTTGGGCGCGTCAAACGTCTGATGGTCGATTTCGCAAGAGGTATTTCTATTACGATCAGCATGCAACCATCCATAGATAATATCCATAGATCCGCATGATACTGATAAATGGTTCCGCACAGTTACAATTATAAACTAAAAATGATACGAAAAATGAAATAACAAACTAAAAATGACAAAAATTATGTAAAAAAAATTCAATGACTGGGCTACTGGTGGCACATGATTCCAAACCTACAGACCAGGGTTAGAGCGAGAGAGTGTACAAAAGTGAGAGAGTCCCTCTCGATTTCACACGCTCTCTCACTCTAAAGGCCTTTCTGGATGGTTGACCGGCCGGTGGAATGATGTGGTGGTGTACTCTCTTTCTATACCTCGGCTCACAGCATTTCACGGGCAGACATTGGGGGCGAGAGAGTAGAGCCGGCAGAGAAACGAGAGACAATCGCACTCTCCGCCCTTTCTCTCCATCTCTCTCCTACTCTCAAACCCGTCTCGCGTAAATCCCACTCTCCAACTATGCTATATATGCAGAGCGCGCAAATTAGCAACAACTTCTCTGATTTCCATGGCTCTTCCGCACATCTCACCACTCGAGTTTTGCATGGCCAGTCCGAAGCGCACGCAACGCGTCCGCTTCGCTCTCAATTTCTTGAGTTTCCGCTGACATGCACATCAAAGAAATTCAAAACCAAAAGTCCAAAAAGAGAGAGGTGTGAAAGGCTGTGCGGCTTGTCTCTCGCTTTGTCATGCTCCCCCGCAGCCGCATCTGTTGTTTAGGAGGGGAACGTTTTATTATTTTGGATGAGTGTTTGTGAATTTATAATAAACTGAATCGAATTGTCAATGGGAGAGCAACGGAATGCGAGAGGGTTCACATCATTCCACAGGCCGGTCAACCACCCAGAAAGGCCTTTGGAGTGAGAGAGCGTGTGAAATCGAGAGGGACTCTCTCCCTTTTGTGCACTCTCTCGCTCTAACCCTGTTCTGTAGGTTTGGAATCATGTGGGTTTGGACGCATTTAAAGGAGGACGAACAGCACAATATCCCACCACGATAACCCTGAACTTCGCTTGGGGAACGGTATAGCGAGAGGTAGGGGTCAAGCGAGACGAGAGACTGATCTACCGGGAGAGTCGAGTAAAGAGGCTAGAAGTCGAGTTCATGATCTACCTCTTCCCTGACCTTCTCTCTTCCCCCTTTCCTCCCTCGAGTGCACGTAAACTCGACACGAGAGAGAAAGTTGACCGAGAGATTTGTTAAGTCGCGCACGCTCGCGCGACACTTGAACCTGATCTCCCTGAGCCCTGTAGCTTCTTTGCTCGCGAGTATCTCGGTTCGGAGGAAAGATAGAGATCTCATGGTTTGGATTTCCATTATCATTCATAGGTGCAAGCGAGTAATGTGATTAGTTTCAGATCCCATTTTTGCTGTTCTTCCTCCTTTGAACAAAGAGAGAGAAGGAGTTTTTTATGGAATAGTCGGCGAGAAAGAGTTAGAGAAAGAGAGAGAAGGCGAGAGAGTGCGCCAAACGAGAGGGTCAGACAACGAGTGACGGGCTACGCATGGTGCCAACTCGATGCTGTCTTTGAATCGCAGGTGTTGTTGTGTTTGGGCAGTACGACAGCGACGGCAGATATCGACTCGAACGACCAATTCTGAGAGTCCGCAGCAGCCGCAGCAGCTTGCAGGTAAAACGGCATATCATTCCACAGGCCGGTCAATCTTCCAGACAGGCCTTTGGAATGAGAGAGCGTGTGAAATCGAGAGGAACTCTCTCACTTTTGCATACTCTCTCGTACTAACCCTGGTCTGTATGTTTGGAATCATGTGACGGCTTACAATTAGTGCGAAATTCAAATGACTATCGGACTCGATTATCTCAGTTTTGTTTGAGATAGGGGAGAGTGAATTCGTGACTTCCCTATGTGAATATATACACTCGCAAGATTGTGCATAAAAATGGTCAGAACTATAGTGCAAATTCCATATATTTCAGATTAATTCTTACAAATCTCATCCTTCCGCGTATTTCTAGATAGTTTAGTGTCAAATCTGCCTCCTTTAAACATTTGTTCACGGACATTGTCCTGTTTTAAAATCTATGATTATACCGACCATTAACACAAGACCTCAAACGAATGCCAACATTACCCAGGAATATTACCACTAGTTTGAAATTCGAGTAAATAATTGGATTTGCTCTCTTCATTTCACACACTCTCTCACCTATCGACCGGCCTAGAGAGTGTGTGAAATGAAGAGAGCTAATCCAATTATTTACCCGAATTTCAAACTCTACTAGATACATCGCAAATCGCAAGCGAATACACCACATTTGAGGTGCCCTCTCTGCTGCAGCTGTCGCATGCAGCCGTGATGCATCAGATGGAGATGGGGTGGAGGTGGGTGATGCATCATTTACTGCAAGCAGTATCACCGTTCTTCTTTGCCATATCTACATTTGTAAACGTCGCACCACGAAGGATTAAACCAATTGCCTATTCAGCGGTTTGTCCCCCCATACCGCCTGATATCAGAGGCAGTGAGCTTCCGATGTCCAACATAAAAGCGCTATGAAGCCTCATCGAATTCGCCTACCGTAACCATTTTTTTCTTTCAGAGTGCTGTTGGAAACGGTGATGCGTCGATGGCTGTGATACAACCTCTCCCACAGTCTCCTCCTATTTATCTGATCAGAGTACTGTAGTGAGATTAATCTGGCTAAGGGCAGCTCATTAAATCTCAATTTCCGGTCTGAGTGTGTTTGTGGGTATACTCCAAAATAATGTAAAAATGGGTACTCTCAAATACATTTTGAAAATGATAATATGTAACAAATAAATAAATTTAAATCAAATATATTCCATAATTTAGCCTCGTGCTGAGGACGAATCGGTTGATTACTCCCTGACCCGTATTGATGACAATGAGGATTTCCCGCGATACTGTAAGTCATATTTCTCGAACGGTAGATTGTGGGCATCGTGTCGCAGGACGTGGTTGGTGGTACAATACTATGCGTTATCAGGTAACCAGCAGTATCATAAATATACTTTGTGTTGCTCTGAGCGCTGCTTGTTCTGATGATACTAACAGTGCAAGCGATCTTTTCGTTTTTAAACCTATTACATTTTCTCTTACAATTCCGTTAAAACTATTACAATTCCAAAATTAGTATCATTCGAGAGTGCAAGATCACATGAAGTCATTGTGGTTTAGAACTAGAAGCCAATCAAACTGTGCGGTGTGTAACCTCAGAAAATCAAGTTGCGCATTCCTACGTTTAGCAGGCAGTTGTACAGTTCTCGTATAAAAGAATAAATATAATGTGTGGTTCCAGTTAACTGCAATAATTTGGCCGCCCACCACAGAGTGGACTACGCGTTTCGCCTTTCGGAGAATACGCGGCCCGATCAGGCAAGAAATAGAAACTATTTGCTATTTTTTTAAAACGCGTTCTCTGTAAGAGCGCAGTGAAATTTGAGGTATCGGGCACAACTCCGTCAAAGTGATCCATCCGTGTTCAAACTTTTTTCACAATGAGTCTTAGGTACAAAGTAAATTTTAGTTGTGAGAAATGCACGAAATGTCAACTTTTGAAAAATCGATAATTTTTTTACGAAAAAAAATATTTTTTTTTCATTTTTTTTATTTTCCTGTCGTGTTATATATCATTCGAAAGAGCATCGAAAGTTATGTATATATCCATAATTTCATGAGTATTAGACAACTACGAACGAAAATCGATATATGGATTTACAGGAATCCGCCGTTTCGCTGAAACCTTAATCTGGCTAAAAATGTTCCCATGATTTGTTGCCCTTGGCTCCGACATATATTATGTATTTTTCATCATAGAATCCAATTGAGCTCTCAGAATCCAATATTTTCGGTGTTATCGTACTTCTACATTCACTAGACCGTGACCACTCCGAGGTAAGTTTCAGTAAAGAAGTGAGTAGAAAACTTTTTTCAGGCTTTAACCCTGATGGAGTTGCATACCATTCGAAAGAGCGTCAAAAGTTATCTGTAATTCCATATTTTCAGACGAATTGGACCACTAGGAGCGAAAATCGATAATCGCATCCGCAGAATCTGATATTTTAGATGAGGTTGGATATTCGACTGTATTCGCTCTCAAAGTGTTCGAACAGGGCTTAAACTTTTTTTCCTTGCAGTCTTAGGTCCATAGAAAATTTTCATGGTGAAAAAGTCAAGAAAAAAGAAATTTTGAAAAATCGATAAAAAATAAATTTTCCGAAAAAATTCAAAAAAATTTATTTTTTATTTTCCTGTCATGTTATATATCATTTGAAAGAGCACCAAAAGTTATGCAGGAATTAATATTTCGAGAAAGAATGAGTCACTGGGAACGAAATTCGGAGATTGTGAAAAAATATCATTTTTGTGGATAAAATCGCCTATTTTCGTTCCTAGCAGCTGAATCCTCCTGAAAATGAAAATTTACAGATAACTTTTGACGCTCTTTCGAATGAGATATAACACGATAAGAAAATTTGGAAAAAAAATTTCAATTTTTTTTTTCTAAAAAAAATTTCAAATTTTTTTCAAAGTTATTTTTCATGACTTTTTCATCATGAAAATGTTCTATGGACCTATGACTGCAAGGAAAAACAGTTTAAGCCCTGTCGAACACTTTGAGAGCGAATGCAGTCGAATATCCAACATCATCTAAAATATCAGATTCTGCGGATGCGATTATCGATTTTCGCTCCTAATGGTCCAATCCTTCTGAAAATATGGAATCACAGACAACTTTTGACGCTCTTTCGAATGGTATACAATTCAATCAGGGTTAAAGCCTGAAAAAAGTTTTCTACTCACTTCTTTACTGAATCTTACCTCGGAGTGGTCACGGTCTAGTGAATGTAGAAGTACGATAACACCGAAAATATTGGATTCTGAGAGCTCAATTGGATTCTATGATGAAAAATAAATAATATATGTCGGAGCCAAGGGCAACAAATCATGGGAACATTTTTAGCCAGATTAAAGTTTCAGCGAAACGGCGGATTCCTATAAATCCATATATCGATTTTTGTTCGCAGTTGTCTAATACTCATGTTTTAAATTGTTGACACAAAAATTAACAAAATCATAGAATATTTGCAGGTGATTATCTGTGAGGACGATCTATTGCTGGTGACTAAAGGTCGTTGGTGGGAAATCTGCCGTTCATCGATCACCTTCTTCAAGTGCGCTTGGCTTATTTGCTACTCTTTTTTGAGACTTGATCCCGATCTCGAGATAATCTGCATTTCCAGACTGGAATCAGACAGGCATCCAGCCTGGACGCGTTTCCAGGCTGTATCCCGTAATAATTCCAGCCTGGGTCCCGGTATCGCCTGGTACAGGTACAGGTACAGGTCCTGGTACAGCCTGGTATCGCGAGATTTCGAGCCCAGATTCCTTGTAATGAATGGGGAACTCCGGAATGGATCCCGGTATATGTATTTTTTCCAGGCTGGAATCAGACAGGGAGCTAGGTTAAAATACCAGAGTAACAGGTGGGTGGCAAAAAAACTCAAGTCGGCATGATAATTCATATTATCGTTTGACAAGAGTTGTGTTGCCTTCAATTTAGGGTTCGCCCGGAAAACCTGTCTGGCAGGTACAACGCATCTCTTTCGCAGCCTGCCATTTACCTTTTCACCTATCACTTACCGGATACGGTAGATTTCAAATTATGGCAGTCGAGAGTCTGATACGGTAGAGTTCCTGATACAGTATTCCCGACTGCTCTACCATTCTCCTTCCAATACCTATTATAGAGAATGGTCATGACCGATCCTGCAGCTGCTAATTGATTTTTTTCTGTCCAAACCACATCAAAAATCGTTTTGCACTCATTGTGCCGTCTTATCAATATCAATATCAATATATGTATTCGATCATCAAGGCAAGGGCCTGTCGATCAATGCCTCTCTTCCATAGCATTGGTTGTTCTCTGCATAGACTTTGCCAGTTTACTCCATATTCTTTAATATGGAGTGCTGTCATAACCATGGTGAAATACCTAACTAATGCAGTATACAACATGACAAGAATTGTGATGCTTTCTTTCACGTATCGTTTTCGCGGTGTGATAGTAACAAGACAAGGTGTGAATTAGAGTTATGCAAGCTCATTTATTTTGGACAATTACAGCAGGTATTTGTTTCCGGAGATGTTGGGATCGTAGAAGAGCTCATTCATCGTTCCCTTCTTGAGTCGGTAGCGATAGATGCCGGGAGTGGATATCCAGTGGCCGATACCGTTTGCTGCCGCAATCCAATCATCGTTGTGTCCGCTTGACCCGTACGGTTTAAAGAGATAATCTGAAATGCGATCGATAAATGAAGGGGGAAACTGGGGGTTCCTTAGTGATACACACAATGCCAATTATAAAAATTTTGAACAATAGAAATCCGTTTGTTCCAGTTTTTATATTTGGCTTTTCGTGTATCATTAAAGAACCCTAGGAAAAACCCATTGTTGTGGAAAGTTGGAAAAAGAGATTATTCAAGTGATTTTTAAGCGTGTTCCAAATCGAAAAGTTTTCGTCCAATGGTACAAATCTCCCAGTTTTAACGAGAAAAACACGAATGAAGTTACCTTCACACACCGGAAAAAAGTATCTTCCCCAGACTCTGTGCTATACACGAGTACATTTTGGTGTTGGGTCTGGGAGAAGACATTTTTCTTTAAAAAAAGGAAAAAAACCTTACCTCTATTATGGATACCTGCAGAGTGCTGGGCAAACGTGAAAGCGGAGGCGAACGGTCCGCTTTTATATATGTCCGGGAGCTTCTGGCCGGAAATGAGTTGCAACAAGTCCGGATTATAGGCGTATTCGGGGTAGTCGTAGTTGACCATATGGTCCGAGCCGACATACACTACCATGTCGGTAAATGACTTCAAGAGGGCAATCGCCTCGGCCTTGTTCCCGGGAAGACGAAGCAAGAAGTGATTGTGCCAGAATTTGCAATTTTTGGTAGTCTTTGGCCAGCCACATGCACGGCGAGTTTCATTCCCGACGAGGTGATTCACGTAGGGTATGTCAAGGATCAGTCCATCGTCGTTAACCTTGTAGAAGACGTAGGCGGTAGGGAACAGTCGTAGATCCTCTCTGAATTGGGCACCTGAACGAGAGTTCTACAAGTGCTGTTTTGTAGGCTCTATGTATCTAAAAACGTGACCTATGTGTTCAAGAACAAACCAGTACCTTTTTCTTCATTTTTTTAACTTTAAAGATCAAGTTATGATTTTTCAATTATGATAGTCTCGATTTTCCGTCACCCGGTTCGTTTGTGTTTCACGCGATTGTGAAATGTTCAATCACAATTATGCCAACATAATTCGGTAGAGGGAGGTTCGAAATATCTTATACCATGTATTAGCCAAAGTAAAAAAATATAAAATTCATTCGTAAAATCAGGTTCTTGAAGCATCGATACAGTATCACAGATGCGGTGTAAGGATGGAAGACCCCTGGAAGATAATAACAGCTGAAGCATACTGTACGACAGTGTACCTAGAAATCCTAGAATCACTCAAAATAGCTCAAATTTCGCGCAAAAAAGTGTCCTTATAATGTTTATGTTACGATCTCGCTGTTTTCGTTAAGATCAATAAGGGCTCAACAGGGTAAAAAGGTGTCCCATGTCTAGGGTCCGCAAGCTCCGCCCCCTACCTTTCTCAAGGAGAGGGAACAATTGTCCCAATCGAATGACAAGCTTCATTTTCAACCAAATCCCGCGTTCAAAAGCTTATTCGAGAGCTCTCGATCTACTCTACGAATGAGGCGTTGCGCACCTTGTTCTGACAACATTTAGTAGATCAAAAATTGACTGAAACACGCTAGGTGAGGGAAGCCGGAAGGCCGGCTGCAACGTGGGAATACGTAACCCAAGCTTTCCCAAGGAATCTAGGGCACGCTACCTTTCGCGATCAAATTTGCTACCAATTTACCGCCCCGGGGTGGATGGAAGGCTTGGATGGCCTCCACGATGATCGAACGCGTTTACAGACGCGGCATCGGCATGGTCGATGCGGTAGTACTCGAAAAATCGAACTCGGCAACAATCGTCACTTTTTCGAAAATCTTGAAAGGGTGCTTTTATCGTTGAAAAAAATCGGCAAATATTTGGCAACCGATAGGACTCGAACCAATGACATTCGGCGCTGAGATTTACGTCACTGCCGAATCGACCATGCTGATACCGCGTCTGTAAAAGCGTTCCACGCGCGTGAAAATGCACTCAAACTGACATTACTTGGCCGTTCAACATACAAATCACACTAAAAATACTCGATCAAAAATTGAAGCTTCCAATGGCACTATCGAAAAACGGGCAACGACATTAAAAAGTATACAATTCAACAAGATCACAAAATATTTCGTGGCTCTGCGGGCACTTGGAAGCGAGACTTATACGAAGAAGAAAAACTAGTTTTCCGCCAAAATGGCTCGAGGTCTACCTCTTACAAAAAATCCCGAGTCGATTTCGTCATTTTCGTATTTTAGTTGTACGATAGGTTACTGTATCCTCGAGTACAGTAAATGGGGTGCGATATGCCACACGCACTTTGCCTACTCGAGGGTTATCTACTGTAAAAATTCAGAGCCGATTGGGGCAATTTTGCAAATCCGTCTTCCAGTAGGGTTACTGTATCCGAGAGTACGGTAGGATGACGCGAGGTCTACCTCATGCAACATACCACGGGTCAATATTCTCAATTTCGCATTTCCGGGGTACTGTAGGTAGCATTACGGTGGTTTGTTTTCGATTTGAAACCCCGGCTGTTAAGTTACAGTACACCACTTTTGGATTGGTGGACCCACCCCCAAACCAATTTTGGACCATGACCGTGGCCCGGCTCATTTGGCGCAACTTCGTCAAAGCAGTGAAAGCAACTGTAGCCCACAGTACGGTAGAAGTACGGTACACCTCTCTTTCGATTTCGCACCGAATGCCAACTCATTGGATTTTCCCGAATTTTCGACTTACAGTATGACACACCAGCCATCCCACTATAGCTTGGATTGCTCAATCAACAATGGACAATTTCGAGTTTGAATAGCGGTTTGTCAGGTTGCAAAGTTCCCACCAAAAAAAGTTGGTAGGGATTTCGCATACTTCCAACGCATGGACAGGAGATGAGGGTTTTTTTTTCAAAATGAGTCAACCCTCCTAGTGGTAAACAACCGAAAACGATAGGTCACTTTGGCGTACACATATCATTGTATCTATAACTGTAATACACGCACGTACCGTCTTTGTCGTCTGCTTTGATCAAGTTGTTGTAGGAAATGTCGAATACAGTACAGATCGTGGTCCCTAATTTTTTGCAAGCCTCTCCAGTTCGCTCTTCGGTATACTTGTGATTTTGACGATTGGGTAGGCCGTCATCATCAGTGGAGACGAGGGGAAGGAGAAGAAGAGGAAGAAGAACCGCCCAGTGGAGGAACATTGCGGGAGAGTGAAGGGAGGAGGAGGGGCGAGGGCGGTTGTTCGCAATCAATTTACATCCAATGAATAGGGAAAGTGTGGAACAATGGTGATGTGAGTAGGCAAATGCAAGATTTGATTGGCGAGATCAGAAAGTCAATGGTATGAAAATGTACGGTGTATTGCACGTAATCATTGAATAGGAACAAAGGAGAGTAGAAAATAAATGCTCAATCAGTGAATGCACGGAATTCTGTCGAGTAAACGCAAATTGAGACAGATAATTGGAGAGATTGAGAAAATCGAATTCAAATGACTGATGGTCTCACTACGAAATTAAAATTTGGCATTTTGCCCAGAACGCCGTGAAATGTGTGAGATTGGAATATCTATGGTATGAAGTTTGAAATATTATTGTAACGCGGAGTTTTGGCGCGCCATTAATTATGAATATTTTCGTGTGGGATACATGGCTGTCCACGCTTGATGCTCCACAAGTGAATAGGGCACAGCGTTTCAGGGGTATAGCTCCTCGGCCACAGGCAATTGGCAGAATGCCAAATGCACATCATATCCCTTCATACAGAAGCTTGAGTACGGTAGGATAGGGCCCTATAGGGGCCGTGGATACACACTGCCCTAAAGGATTTCTTGGTCATATCATGCTCCAAAATGGATTTTCGGATGGGTCTACCAAATTCAAAGTGGCATACTGTAACAATAACAAACAATCCACCGTAATCTATCCTACCATAACCCGGAAATACGAAATTGATAATATAAGAAGGAAAATCTGTAAACCATCCAAACTGGAACTAGTTCCGGGTTTTTTGTGTTAGAACTATAGTTCCCTCACTGGAAGTTAGTGGACTTTCCACTGAGGGAACTAGTTCCAACCCAAAAAAAACCCGGAACTAGTTCCAGTTTGTCTTGTTGGGCGGATGGCCTAGTGGTGTAAGGCACTGCTTGCCAAACGAAGGGTCACGAGTTCGATCCCTGCCCATGTTCACCAAGCCTTCCAACCCCCATCGTTGGCGGTAAAATTGGTAGCAACTTTGATTGCGAAAGGTAACGAGCCCCAGACGCCTGATCAGCAGGGGATACGTAGATCTGTGCAGCAACCGGCAGTAGTATTATGAGGGGCATGCCACACCTCATCTACAATACTCCCGGCTACAGTAAACTACCGTACTGTCAAAATACGAAAAAAATAAAATGAACTCGTGATTTATTTAGTATTATGGCGTACTAAAGGTAATGTCGCACGGACGGACAGACAACCGCTGCACTGCTCGATGCACGGCGTTCTAGAGGGGGTGAGAGGTTGATCAGTGAGAGAGTGCCAATCGTCTGATCTAATCGATACAACGAGAGATGAGAGGGTTTGCATGTTGGCATTTGCCACACGTAGCAGGGCGAACCCAGGTTCCCACACGGAAATATTCAAAAGAATGACGCCAAAACGCCGCGTCGATGCATACCGCGAGAAAGCACTGGGCATATGTGTATCGGTACTGCACAGATTTCGTCAAGCCTTTTATGAATCCAGCAACGGATAAAACGCTGATAAGAATAGGAGACAAGCAAGGGATACTGTATGTGGATACGCGCAACATCGAATACATACTCTTACAGTAATCAATCAATCAATCAATCAATGTATCAGGTGGCAATCGCTCTTACAGTACCTACGCTGCTGAAAAACAATTGACCTTTTGATCTCGCCCAATCAAATCGTTCATTTTTGCCTACTCACATCTCCGTTGTTCCACACTTTGCACTATTCAGTGGCTGCATATTAATTTCGAACAACGCCCCCCCCCCCTTCCTCCTCCCTTCACTCTCCCGCAATGTTCCTCCACTGGGCGGTTCTTCCTCTTCTCCTCCTTCTCGTCTCCACTACTGCCGGCGTGCATCGTGACGCGCCTCTGTCTCCCATCGAAAGAGACTGCTCCGTGAAGTCTCCTACCAAGAACTGCAGCACCGTCTTCAACTTCGCCTACAACACCCTGATCAAACCGGAAAGTATGTTGTGCAATAGTCGTGTATTATGATACACTCGATATCGAGTAGACTTCGAGTAATAACGAAGGAAAGGGTCGCCTAAGAGGCAAATGCACCGCTCCAGCGAGGAGAGAGTGCGAGAAATGATGAGAGCGAATAGTAATTTGCCTCTTAGGCGACTCTTTGCTTCGTTATTTCTCGAACTCTAATATCGAGTGTATCCAATGTTGAGTGTATTCGAACGTCGAGGTTCTATTCGCGAGATTCTATTCGCGAGAACAAAGGGCTATTCACGAATATGATTACTCCATCTAACAACACTAGTCCTCATTCAGAGACAATCTACAAGGAGGACCTGCGGCTGTACCCGACCGCCTTCGTTTTCTACACGACCAACGACGACGGACTGATCGTCGGCAGCCCCTACTCGAACCCCTTCGTGGGCGGGATCACGCGCGCCAACTGCGGCGGATTCCATACGACCAAGGACTGCGCATTCTGGTTCAATCAGTTCCAGATGGTGCTTGAGGGGAATAAGGACGCAGCGATTGCCAAAGTGCGGACCTGGACGGATATGATAGTCTACGTCGGCTCGGAGCATATGGTCAACTACGAGTACCCCGACTACGCCTACAACAAGAAACTCCTGCAACTCGCTAAGGGAGAAGTGAAGGAGAACATCAACACAAATGGACCGTTCGTTTCCTCCTACACTTTCGTCGAAATGTCCGCGGATATGGATGATAGAGGTTAGAGTTCAGTACAATAAGTAATCATGGGCACTGGCTTACTTTACCCCTTTACCGGACCAGGCACACCGTTCTGATAGAGCGAGACTCTCATTCATCATCTCGCTTTGTGAATCTAGCGGTCACTCTATTAAAACGTGGTGCCTGGTACGGTAATGAAAACCCGTGCCGAATCACGTAGCTATAATCGAGGTTAGTTGCTGGCACTGGACATTTGCGCCAGTTCACACTCAGAAAAAAGTCACTAGGATCAGGACACAAAGTGAAAATGTTCACTTACCGGTAAGTGAAATGTCTCTTATTTCCAGTGACTTTCACTTACAGGTAAGTGAACATTTTCACTTTGTGTCCTGATCCTAGTGACTTTTTTCTCAGAGCAGAACTTATCTTTTTTTGCAAGCGGGCGAACAACTATTCTTTCATTTTCGATAGGATTGTTCAGGTTTTGACAAAGTGATCTGAAAGCACCTAGAAAGGGAGCTTTTTCACCGTTTATCGATCGCATTTCAGTTTTTCTGTACTCTCCCGCCGAATCAGGCAATAAAAATCAACATGTGGCGCAAGCAGATCTCAATGCATGGATTACTCACCCCGGAATTTATCGCTACCGACTGAATAAGGGAACGATGAATGAGATCTACTACGACCCCAGTCTCGGAAACAACAAATACCTCACCTAGGTCCGGCATGTCGAATAAATGAGCTTGCATAACTAATGGATTACCTGCTATGTTACCATCACATATGAATTCGATACAGATTACTGTACAGTACTCTAGAGATTATTGACGGAATACAGTATCTCAGCGACATATATGGGAAACCGAAGTTGTGCCCAGGTTTCTCCTCGTGTAGGCTGGATAGATTTCCCCCATCTCGACAATAGGCTTGGGCATACTAGAGACTAGGGTAGATTCGGGTATGGGCACGCATACCCTAGTCTCTAGTATGCCCAAGCCGATAGTCGAGATGGGGGGAAATCTCACCGGAGAACATGGAAATCAAGGGAGGTAACATGATGTTCACGATTTAGAATTTTAATTAAGAATACCTTTATCGACCACACTTCTAGCACAACCTTTTCACAGATTCTACGCTAGCTTTGATACACAACTTACATTATTATTACATCTCGTGATACACTATAATACTATCTACAATATTTGTGAAATAAATTATTAATCCAAGCAAAATTGTGTTAGCATCTTTTGATCTCTGAGAAATCCAAGTGAACGGTATAGACTAGACTGAAAAAAATATATAGGACACAATATATCGTCAAACTGTTAGTGTTATTGTTGTCGCGAAATACACTGAATCTCTATAGTAAAGCCACTGGGAAAAGAAAATGTGGGGGAGGGCACGTGAATACTGTACATACTGTCTACAATACTGAATATAAGTTTCGGCGATAAAATATCAAACTACAAAGTTCGAAGATCAAACAGCAAATCGTTGTTCCTTGTTGCCGGGTAGCATGAGTGTGATCGCCTTTGGGTTTATCCACACAATTCGCGCCTTGGGAGTTTCGCCCGTTCGCTCCAAAACTGGCGCCGGCTGGGTCTTGACGCATTTGAGTGAGGATTGACCCATTCCCTGAAATACGGTAGTCGTTAGCGCCAACGGCACATATCTCACTACAATATATTCCCACCGTCATCGAAATACTTGTCCTCGTAACGTTTCGATAACGTAACTGTGTTGTTATTTATCGACCACTACATCTACCGTACCTCTCACCCCATTACCGTATCAGGAACGAATGGGTTCTCTTTTATCCACTACCGTAATTCTCGCATCTACCGTATCCCCATTATTCCATTACCGTACCAGGAATGACTGGGTGGTCTGCCACAGATTAATCTTGCCCTCGTCTCCTCCATACGTTGCCAGCATCTTTCCGTCTTCTGAGAAAGCGCACGCAGACACGGGACACGAGTGAGCGTGGAGGTTCTGAACGGAAGAAGGAAAGATTACGGTACCGAAGTTTAACGCCAATTAGCGAGGGCTTCATTTGATTGATATCTGGAATGTTCCCTAAAATTATCTCTACAAAAGAGGATTTGATGAACTCGTCGGCCTTACAAACCATATCTCAATGTTTTCTGTTCTCGGTGATCTTCGATCTATTTTTCTTAACCTCCTCACAGCTTGCACAAAGCTCTCCATAAAGGGATCAGGATGCTAGGTGCTCTCTCACTTCCGCACACACTCTCACTAGTGACCCCTCTCTGGAGGTTCTGGAACGGCGACCCACCTGTGTCCTCGTGGCTCTCAAATCGTGCACTACAACCGCCCCATTCTTGCCGCCAAACGCGATTCGTCTGCTCGACGGACAGTAGGAGACCATCGAGAATCTGAAAATGAGCGAGTGGATTGCGTCATCACTAGGCAATCACCATCAGTTTTCCAAACTACCGACAGATTCCATCAATCGTCTCTAATCGTAGGTCAGATATTGCGTCATCTCTAGGCAATCATCATCAATATCTTTCCATATTACTGTAATATTCTCTGACTCATCTCTAATCGCGAATTAAGTATAGCATCATCCCTATGCAATCTGATCTCACTTTGAAATGGGCGGGAAAATGTCGTTGAGTGATCGATGTTTGAGCAAAGTCGCGTCGAGACAGTGCACGAGTAGATCACCGAGAGGAAGCATGTAATCGACCTGAAGAAATGATTGATTGTCTTTTTTTTCTGGGTGAAGTGATAACGATAATTTTTAGACTCCGCGCCGAATTGGTAAAATTAACAATGTTGAAACAGTACGAAGATGTATTGACTGTGAAACCGAAAACGACTGGGCGTATATCAAAACAGTGGGTATGACGGGTAAACTCACCACATCATTGTAGTTGGTTGTTGACAGCTCCTCGATAATGCGCAGTACCTGCACAAATTACATTCACGTTTCAAAACTTATGTTTTGCAATTTTAATACCACGAATATTAATTATGCGAACATCGGATATAGCTCTTATTGCACTCACTTCATGTCTCGACTTGAGCAGGGGTCCATTGGGCACCGATTGAATGGTTTGGTGCTGCGCTGCAGAATTATAACGAGCCACCTGAAATAACAATGCATCATTCCTATGCAACTTTCTTCAGAATCAAGCAATGCTTTCGACTACAACAGTGTCCGTCCGAGAATCGATATTACCCATCCCATAGATGTATAATATCAAAAAGCAGAGCTTCTTGGTTTTAAAGTATATAATCTGAGTCATATCAATTGCATCATCACTACGCAATCTCACCTCCATCGACAAACTAGCAATGAATGCGGGTGCTCTCGCGCGTGCAATCATCGAGAGCGCGTGACGAGCCGTGCGTTGAGCGTCCGTTGAGGGAGAGAGACGCATTGCCACACTGAAATAGGTGAGGGTGTGAGCTAGAGATGACCTTTTATCTCTCTCAGGAGGGTTTTCTATACTTATGGTGCGTTCCCTGTCGCTTGACCACCCCTCCCCTAGCTGTGGAGTAGGAATGTTTTTTGGGGAATCAGAATGATAATAGTCGATGCGTCTAATATAGTAATGGGTCAGAACGACCGCTCTGATACTACGAGTCATTCTGGCCCACCCCCCCTCCCCAACCTAGGGGAAGAGGATCAAACAACAGTGAATGCGCAGAATTGTTCACCTGGATATCTCCGATTTCGCAAAACAAGTTATATTCCGGAATAAAAACAGTAATTGGAATTTATTTATTTGATTTTTGATAGTTTTCAGTTCGATGCATTTGCTTTTCCTGATGACATTTTTCATAAAAATTTAAACATTGCCAATTTTTACCTCGCATCCTTGTTCGAAGTTTGGGAGGCGAGCGCGAGCAGACCGAGCAGCACCTGTAAAGAATAATAATAATAATAATAATAATAATAGTAATAATAATAATAATAATAATAATAATAGTCATATATAATATTTATCTTACTTCAAATTATGAAAGCATGGGTAAATAAAGGGCAATATGACTAACAATGAAGCGAGATAAGAGAGCAGTTCAATAGTATTGTTTAATGATTGATGGTGGCACACATTTACCATTATATAATATCTCAGTGATTTTAATTAATAAAAAAATTAGCTAAATAAAAAAATTTCTAAAACAAAGAAAACTCGCCTTTGCAATTTCCAGATGCGGCTCCCACTGAGTAAAGCCACGTCCCAGCAAATCGATAGCTGCCCGTCTGCAAAATCAACCGATAACTATGTACTCAATCAATAATACAGTAATCGATTGATTTTTTAGTAATCAAATAATTTAGTAATCGATTTATTTTCTCAAAAAGAAACAGTTCTTATTAACGTTAAAAAGTCACTTGTTTATCGATGGATTGAATATCATCTACCGTATACCATTCCTGACTACCGTACCTCAACGGCGACTGCATCGGGAGTGCCTTCGAGTGCGGGCAAACGAGTAATTCGAGCAGTGAGAGGGCGGTCACGCGAGTTAGATCCGCCCTGTGAAAAGAGGAGAGGATTGCGTCATCACTATGCAATTAGTGCATCTTTAAATTTGTTCTGACAAATAATATTTTTATCATCATTTGGCAATCATTGAATCATGATATTGATTCAAGAATGCGGTGTAGGGTTTCTAATAGTCGCAGTCGTTAAACCCGACATAGCCAAGTTTCATTTGCATTGCAAAGGTTTCATCCGGTATAAAAAATTGATTGTTTGAACGAAAGATTGCCAAAAAAAGAAAGAAAAGAAATGCCACCGAAAAGCACTCACTTAGCCAGTTCATCTCCAAACTCTCCTCCCACCACAGCCAACACGACCACTGCAGTGGCCTGGTTGCGACGAATCTGAAACGAATTGAGGATGATGCCGTCACATCATTACGTCATTCATAAGCAATATTTGCTTTGATCCTGCTCATCCTTTCCTACAAACAGTTTTCCGAAGTCTACAAGTAGTGTCCTAAATATTGTCAATGCCAGAATATCAATGAAGGGGAAGAGTTCGCGATAGCTATCCCAGTTTCTTTGTTTCCTACAGTATCCAAAAGAATAATCTACCGTAACCCTTTCCTCTCACCTCTCTCGATCCCCACGTCTCTCCGTCGTCTCTGTCGGGCACTCTCGTAGTGGGGGAAGGAAGAGAGGGACCGGCGGAACCCTCCTAAAAACATAAATCATTGTATTATTAAAAATATTTCTTACACTAATTCACCAAAGCCGTCGTAATCGTTCAAGTTAAAAAAATTTCGAACTTTGACTAATACATTATGCTTTGATATCGCTTGATCTCCCTTTGACTACACTACCGTAATCCCTACCGGCTACCGTACCTTCTTGCTTCGCGGCGGGATCGGCGGCGGCGTGGGCGTTTGGATGATCGATGATTGTTGAGAGTTATGGCCTGGAATGCTGTCCAATGATCACAGAAAAAAAGTTAGCATCATCAGTAGGCAATAGATAGATAGATCAGCTATCGGTGGCCTGCGTATGATCCATAGTATGAGTGAGGTTTACATTATCAAATATGTTATACTATTGCGTCATCACTATGCAATTCACTCACCAGGATGCGTGGGCGGCTTGGGATAGAAGAAGAGCGAATTCGGACCCTCAATCATCGGTGGAAGGAAGGGAGCCCAGGACTGAAATAGTTGCATAATCACTAGGTAACACATTTATCACACACGAGACCATTTCATTCCTTCATGATAGTCATATTACTCCATAGAGAAATCGCATGGCATTTACTTGTATCGGGTGATAACAAAAACTGTAGATAGAATATTTATAATGCAATATTACTATTTGAAAAAATTGTTAATTAAATTTCTCCAGGAAATAAATTGTCACTTATTTTCACGACCGGCCGCGATGAATCATCGACCCAACGCCCTTTATTCTTTAACGCAACTGTGCGGCGCCAAATCACCGAGTCACGAAAGGTCGATTCAATTTCGCCATTCTCAAGAATCAAGATCACCCTTCCCCATATTTATTGCGTCATGACTATGCAATCTCTGACCTCAATCAATCTCCTTCTTCCACTCGCTTCGATCCTCGACAGTTCTCTCACTAGAATTGCCTGCGCCGCCTGTCGCACCTCGAAGCACGAATCCTGCCATCTGCAAGGGGGAATTTGGGTTTCACTTTTTCCCAATAAAGAGAGGATTAACAACTTTTACCATTCTTATATAAATAATTTGGAGGGTTAAAAACCATTGTACAGCTTTTCGGTCGATTATTGCAAGCCCGAAACCGATACCTAAGTTTATGTCTTGTTGCAAACTGATACAAGCTCTGACAGAGGTTCCATTATAATAAACTGTAAAACGAGAATGTAAATTCCAGATATCGTAATCGACATTATTCTAGATCTACCGTATCCCATCTACTTCTCACTACCGTAATCCTCACTCACTTCCTCGCCAGCAACTCCAATCGTGGCGGCGCGTACAGCTTGCCGCGCTGTTTGAGCGCGTTTGGTAGCAGAACGAGATGGAAGGCGATAGCGACACTCCAACCTGAGGGATACGGTAGGTTAAAGAAATGGTAATCGATGATCTACCGTACCACGTACCGTACGCCTCTAGATGAAACTCAATATCGATCATCATCTACTCTAGTAAGGGAAGATGTTTGATCACACGCCCGTGATCTTCAAGACCTACAGTACTCCCCACTATCTACCGTACCCTGTTTTACTCACCACATTGACTCTGCTTCTCCACCTCTCTCTCCCTCTCTCCTCCTTCCTTTTCCTTCTTGATCATTGACGTTGTCGTTCGCTTCGTGCGCGTCCACGATGCCCTGGAGAAAAACTTCATTATTAGGTAATAAATTCATTAATTAGTTAATTAACTACTTAGAGTAGTTTCCTCTATTCATCAATAAATTAATGAGGAAAAAAAGTTATAATCGTGTCATCCTACGAAATCTGAAATTTTTGATTTCGTTATGACCATGCAATCCGAATATTTTAATTGCATCATCCCTATGTAATCTCCTCACCCTCTCAATGCCATCAGCGTGTTCAGAAGGCCGATCGTCGCCAGCAGATGGACAGTGTTGAGGGAGGAGGCGTACGACCATCTATGAATAATCAAATTATTGGCGCCTCTACGGATTCCATCCCATCTATCCGCACGGCGAAACCAGAATGCGCCGCGGGGGGTGACAGTTTAACTAAAGCGTTTCGAACAATAGAAAGGAGCAATCGATATCCTGTGCAATCGAAAACCTAGTCGGCGTCATATTGGTGAATACACTAAAACAATTAAAATATTTGTCCTAAATAATTTTAAACCCTATAATTTAATACATTCTCACCTCGCTGCTAGCGACCACGCCTTAACGTCGGTGAGCTCGGCTGACGGCATGAAGATACACGTCTTGCCTTTAATATTAATAATTTCCCCTACGCAAATACTCTCAGTTTTCGATTCGATTCTATTTCTACAGTATATATGTTCTTTCAAAAACCACATCATTACAGCACATGAACAGGAGGGCCGATGAATCGGTCTGCAGTATGCCGGAGATACGGTAGCTCTACCGTATGCCCAACTTACTGTATCAGGGGGTTACGGTATTTCTACCATCTGATGAGCTTACCGTCTCCTCTCGTCGAGCTGGCAAACGTCGGCACCCTCGCTATCGGTTGCAGCTGTAGCTTCTTGGCGCACACTCTGTAATCAATAACAGTCTAGTTCATTCATTTATTTTTTTCGTGTCGATAAGCCAATCAATTGTCCAATCATGTCCAAACCTCAGGCTGGCACGTTTGCACACCGTCATCTTCCTTTTTAGTACTCCGCACAGATATCCATCAACCAATCGATAGTGTCTGCCGAGTACAGTACCCCTCGTCGCTACCGTATACCATCAACCATCATTTACAGTCCTCCGCACAGATATTCATCAGCCAATCAATTTCTTCTTCCTACCTACAGTACCCCTCTTCCCCTCTTCACTACCGTATACCTGTCCAGGTCGTCGTCCAGATTCCACGCGTGCAGCAGCGACAGCACGATGCGGGCGAGATCGTGCAGCAGAGTCGACTCGAATTGAAGAGAGAGGCGAGCGGAGAGACCTGCGAAATCGATAAATAAGTCAATCAATAAACAAATTCATTCATTTTGCACTCTTCGACTCGAAGAACAATTTACGAAACGAGGAAAACTTCATCGCTGTCCAGTGTCAACACATTCTTGCATTCACCTTGCGCCAAAAAATATTCCCCGAACCTGCCAAAACTGAGTTTCAGCTTTCCTTCAAAAGCTCCCGCTGACTCATCATACTCAATTCTTGAGGTTGCCTCACTTCCCACACTTAAATTTTGTGCTTCCTTTATTCAAAATTAATAAAACATTTTTTTTAAATGAAAAATCCACCCACTCCTCTCCGAGTCCTGTCTGCTCATCGTGTTGTTCACTGTGGTTGAAGTGCTCGGTAGATGCTCGATACGGTCGTCCTCCTGGTCCAGCTGATAAATATTTATATTTTTTCAGTTCACTCAAAAAAACAATCCGTAGTAACTATACAGCGTTTATGACGATTTTGTAACTCGAAACCGCCTGGTGAAAAATAATTTCACGAAGGCTCAAAACAACACACAAGAAAAATTAACAGCGGCGGTCCGCAGACTTGATTGTATAAAACATCGAGACACTTTTTTTCGCGCTGGGACCTAAAACTTTCCAAAAAAATGGGTTACTGCACGAAAGGCGCATGATACTTGCGCATGATACTCACTTATGGTGAATCTGTAGCAAATCAGTAGTTATACTATCATGTTTTCATCGAGTTTCTGTAACGCATAATTAACCTGATCATTTTAGCAATTTCCTGATTAATAGTATTAAAATAAATCATTAATATAAAATAAATTACTTACAATATTGATCGCATTGACGAGGGCGACGACGTCAAACAGCACGACGTGCGCCCCGTCGTTGCCCATTAGAGGGAAGACCTGGCAGAATATTATGAGGTCGTTGCGTCATCACTAGGTAACATCTTTCCCTGCCAGTCATCACAACTTATTAAGAGTTGAGTTACCACTACATCGCCCAGTCAACCCTCCCGAAAGAGATCAGTGGTGAGTTTGTTCACACACTCCTCTCCTGACCCCTGCCTAGAAAAACATGAATTCACGCATTACGTCATCACTAGGCAAGATCTTTCTCTCAACAAGTTCTTCACCCCCACCCTTCTATAGTCTGCGCCTATCACTCGAAACCGTCTACCGTATCTCCCTCCCCCTACCTACCGTAACCGGCGTGGTCGGCTCGTCGACGTACGGCAGTGCTGCAGCTGCTGCAGCTGTCGCAGTAGAGGGAGAGGCGTCCTTGCTGTTGTGCGCCAGCCCACCGCCCACTTTCTTCACCTGAACAGAGGAGATACTGTAGCATACAGTAATGCACACGACAATTACAGTAGCTTACAGCGGTCCACTAAATTAATATAGTAGCAAAAAATTTTTTTACAACCCGCTCCATCCCACATTGCCGAGTCACTAAATATATCGTAAAATAATTTTTTTTGAGAAGTCCGGACACCTACAATCAGCGACTACAACTTTTCCAAGCAATGTAAACGAGTAGTGAAACGCGTTACAGGCTAGTTTTCCTCATACCAACTGCATTTTTGTGAAATTTTTATGCATTTTATCTGTGCCCTCACTTCACACAGTGTCTTTGAATGCGCGCTATCCTATAATGCTAAATCACAAAATATATCTTTAACACTTTCCAGAAATCCGATTCCGTTCGATCAGCTACAACTAATTCTCCCAGCAATATAAACGAGTAGTGAAACGCGTTACTGGATAGTCTGCAGCATATCAAGTGTTTATGTTAAATCAAAATAAAAACTCTTAACGGTATTCATTTCGTCTTTGTAGGCACGTAATAGTGAGAAATTTCCAGCTACAGTATATTCATATTATAGTAACCCCCTCGTACCGCCTGCAGGTTGCGGTGGCGCAGTGCGCGCACGAGTTGGACGGCGGAAGTGGCGCCCGCCTCGTCTGTCACCTCCTTCATATCTTCTACCTGAATTACTTAATTAAGTAATTAACTAATCAATTGCTATCTATTAATTATAGCTAATTAACGCACATTCTTTCTGGACCATTTGGTTGGCAATAGTCGTTTCGATACCACAACAAATCGATAAAAATCATGATGGCTACAGTATCCCCCTACCGTAGTAGTCGTGCTACCGTACCTCATCACACGCGAGCATCATATCCGACGCCGTCATTCCACTCGCGATTCGGTCGAGGGAAGCTTAAATTGTAATAAATATAATTGACAAAATCAATACTATTTTTAAAATACGCATCGGTGTCCTTTACCATTCTCAGATGCGTTGCGCTTGATAAAACTAGGTGGTGCAACGTCAGAATGCCAAGTTTTAAAAAAAATTTTAAAAAAATATTACAGTATTCAGTTATCAACTCTGTAATACGGTATCGAGCACGATAAATCAATCGATATTCCTCACCCGTTTCCAACTGCCACACGTACACGTCGCCGTCCTTGAGACGCACCAGCATGTAATCGTCCAGTGGTCTGACAAATTATTGATTTAGTAGAATAGTTATTTAATTGTTGGTTGTATCTTAAGATTCAAGGAAAAATTGAACCCGCCTTTAGACAATAACACTCATAGATTGGGTGAAACCACATTCGACCTGGGGGGGGGGCATATCAATCTCATCAATTTCCTTTTCACCCACAATTTCATCATGCGTACTAAAAATCGATTCGATTCTATAACAGCTGTCGTCGAAACGATACCGACTTAGGAAACCAGAATTAGAAGATTTAGAAGACTCTGAAACACTAGACTACCAAGGCCGAAATTGTGCCGTCTAATTCGATATGTTATCTAGTGTCAAATATACTCTTTGATATTGCTCAAAATACATGTTAGCTGTGTGCCTACAATCGTCGGTTGAGTGAAACCAGGGGTTGGGTGGATAAAAATGCACCGTTCAAATGCTAACAAGTCCCGTTTTATTTACGCACGTTCTATACAATCCTTTGCCTAGCTATTGTATCTATTGTGTTTTCCTGATTTTTTTTACTACGCCCCCTCATCATTGAAGTAATTGTTTCCAACCTGAATCGTATGACGTCAATGGGCGCGGGATGGCGTGCAGCCAGCAGCTGGCACTTGAGATCGCGCACGTTTAGAAGAGCAATCGACGCGTCCTCGCCTGACGGCACAATACATTATATATGCTTTTGTTTTTTTCTTCTATTTATGCATTTTTATTTTACTTCCTGATATCGCTATTATTATAATATTTAAAGAACAGTGTTGCCCAATGAATCAGATATTCGCGGCGATCAGTGCCTCTGTAGTAAATACGAAGCACCGATCCGCATAGTGCTCGAACATGTATTTTCAATTCGCGATCAAATTGGCATGTATGCTTTTTTTATTTATTTCAAAGCTTCTAGATATAGGATCGCCTTCCAGAAATAATCAGAACAAAGGGTTTTTTTCTCAAAACCCGGTAATCAAATCAGTTTCTCTGCATGAGCGAACTTCATACATGACCCCCGACCTCTCTCATGATCTCACTACGTTATCGTACATTCTTCTCTCATTTTATCGTTTTCCTCTTTCTATTTGTAACCGCGTTTTCTTTGAACACGCATATATATATATATATATATATATATATATATATATATATGTATATATATATATATATATATATATATCAAAATCCACTCACCCACTGCGCAAACGCACTTCGAGATGGCCTTCTGCAATGAATACAACTTTGGATGAAGAATACTTATCACATAGACTATTTGGATAGCATCATCACTATGCAACCCACCAATTACCGGAACTTTTTACTGATTGTGACTCGATAACGTCATCACTGTGCAGCCTCAGACCTCAGACTGTGGAGAATCCCGATTGCGTCATGACTATGCAATCTCTCGAAGTCCACTCACACTCGTGTTCTCTGGTGGTATGAGGAATCTCGTCACGGGCCCGCCGTTAACAGTGAATCGGTGGATGCGCGTCGCCGTGCTGATGTGCCACATTACCACCTGAAATGTGAAATAAGTCAGTAATCGATCACTCAGTTACAGTACCCCCTGCAAACTGTCGCAATGCTCAATACACAATATTGCGTCTGACAAGAGCAATCACAAAACATGTATTCTAATTAAGCGACTGGTGCTCCGAACGAGCCAACCTCTAGTCCACGAAGCAAGTACCTACACCGCGGAGCACCAAGTGCCCAAATGAACCCAACACATTCGCTGTCGCTCTCTGTGTGCGACATAAAACCTCAACCGCTCTACAGCATACACAATACGCAGTGTCCGTCTCCTTCGTCTACCGTAACCGCCGCGCCAATTTCCATTTACCGTAATCTCCTCATGACTACCGTATCCCCCCACTCACACAATGATCATCTCCTCCCGACAGCACCAGATTGGAGTCGAATCGAGGATGGTGAGAGGCGGGATGGAGAAGGGAACGGACGGAGGAACTGCAATTAGAGAATATAGTGAATTATCGATTTCTATCAACACCCGCAGACAGTCCAGCTTAAAGCTCCTATATGAAACCGGCAATCCCCAGGCTGCCAACAGAGTGGCTGTAATGAAAGCGAAAGAGGATAGAAAAATAACCAAACTGAAACCAGAAAATCGCATTTTCGCTATATAACGGATGCAAAGAAAGGAATTTCCCACTGGTGCGGTTTTTTGACTCTGATGAAGCTAATGCGCTCGTCAAAATCCACTGCCACCCAGATCAAGGTTCCTATATGAAACCAGGAAACTCACATCAAGCAAACTGCAAAGCAGCAACCGTAAAATGTAGAACAACATGATACATTTTCAAGGAGAGAAAATATTTTTGGTTAAGACATAGAACCGGGAAGACCATCGTCGATCGGCTGTTTGTATAGGTAAAATCCCTTGTATGAAACCATCAATCCCCTTGTTGTCAAATGAAAGAAATGAGAAGACGGAGGAAGTTGAACGAGAATAGGATTGGTTAGTTGAAGCATTAAAAAAAGAACAACTATCGTCCTACGCCGAAAATGTCAGCTCACATTTCCTCTCTGAAACCCGCAATCCCCTTTGTTATCAGCGCACACAGACCTAGGATGTGCAAGAAGATTGGTCGATTGAGAGAAAGATATTTGAAACTAAGCGGGACTAATCAGTTCAGCTACAGCCAGCTCAGATCAAATCTGATATCTAAATTCGGGGAAAAATAGAAAGAAATCAAGATCAGCAGCCAACGTTACCTAAATCTCATAGTTGAAACCGGAAACCATAAGCACTTAATGATTTATAGCTTCGCATTTTGCAGGAATACAATGATTGGACTTAAGATCACTTGTTAACTAATGCCTGAAACTTTGAACATTCAGTTATCGCATTGGGGATTAGAAAATGACCTGATGAGTTTGCACGATTTCAACTATGACCACGAAATTGAAGACAAAAAGACTTCACTCACAGCTAGTTTCAATGCTATCAGCTGAAACCGGAAATCGCCTGTATCATCAAGTTTCGCGCAATGAAATAGCTGGCGGGCCATTCACCAATGTGAATAAAACAAAATCCTAGACCAGACGTGCCATGTTACAATTAATGACCACTAGATGAGCTCTAATATTTCTTTCCGGAACTGGGAATCACCACGTTAATTTAGCAAAAAAGAAGGGTTAAAATTTTACAAAATAAATATTGTTTCTTAGATGGATGCAAAGAAGACGGGATCTTGTTCCCGTTTCATCCCTCGGGAATCGTCGGAGAGTTAGCCGAGATCAAAGATCATCCCCCACTCACCGATGTGCTCTCATTGCTCTCGTTGAGTTTCTCCATTGACTGGCGCCTTCAGCGAGGAATCGAGAGGAGATCAACTCACAGATGTATCGAGTCACCTGAGACAATTGAAATTATGTATCATCATTTAAATGATTTTTTTTATTTTTGTTTTCGATTTTCATTCTGAAATCGGTATCTTACAATTACTATAAGCGATTTTCCGAAACCAGCTTGCCGCATCCACATCAGTAGTTCCACATCTTCATCTCTCCTCTACAGACAGGGAAATCGGAAAGTCACTGGTGCTATGATTCGATAAACGCAAAAGTCTCCCAATTTAATCCATTCGTGCCTTTCGTAAAACAAATTTCATAATTTAATGTATTTTTGCCGTCCGTTTCAAAACGCATAAAAGCTTAATGCGGTGCGATCGCAGCTTAATTAGTGTGAAATTATCTTCACTCTCAAGCGCCCAGCTACGTATCACTAATTCCTTTGCACCAGGTTCTCTAATATTACAAGCGAAACACTAAATTCGCTGGTGTTCCTATGCAATCACAGGTCACAACATCTTCCTTAAAATCAAAATAATTGATTATCATAATCTAAAAGGTCAATAAAAGTACATACAATGAATCCGTCCCTCATGCCCATCAACATCCTTCCCTGGCTGGGTACATAGAGTGACGCCGTCACATGCTCGTCCCCCAGATTGGGAAAGTTCTCCTCGTCAGAATACTGCAAAATGACGTCACTATTGGGTAACATTGAGTGATCATTAAGTAATCATGTAGAGAAAAATAACATTTAATTAGGAGGCAGATAACAAGAACTAGGAATTACAATTTCCAGATAGTATTGGTGTTATGAGATCGGCGTGAAACACGAAATGTGCTATTGCGAAAAAATCATTAAATGATGTAATTGACCAAGAAGAACTATGACTCGAGGAGTCAGAACAACTTAACAAAACTGTACCAATTCCGCGTGCTGAAGCCGCCAGTTATTGTCTTTATTTGTTTCATTTGGACAACCCCCCCCCCCAAAGTTCTAATTATGAAATTTCCGTTATCACCCTGTCTACGTAAGAATCATTTAAGTTCAAAATCGCTGTCCCCTTCCTTCGTAATGGCTTCCTAACGGCGGAGAAACACCAAATTTTGCACGGATGTGCTCACTAATTGGTTTGATTCTATGATCGTGGGTACAGAATTGTGTGAGCGCAGTTTCATTTTGCCTACATTACCACAGTGAAACCACGAACCTGCAACTGCTCCCACACCCTCGCCAGCGAGTTCTCGTGCGTGCCCTTGTACTCTGCAAGGTAAGGTATCATTGAAAAGATCAAGGATCAATATTTAGCCATCTGTTTGTGGTTTCGCAAATTACACGCACAAGGAAGTCTATCATATCAGTGATAATTGTACGAGTTAAACACGAAACAATATCAATTCGCACTACACTTTCAGCCTTATAACATATCAGTGCAACCTGAATCAGCCTGTCCTAACTACTACCGCTGTAGATATATCCTAGCATCTAGATACAGGAATCTGCTTACTATCACGGCCTAAATATTCAACTCCAACGATCAAAGTTCAAACTCCAAAGACCAAACTACTTACTGAGTGGCAGCTGTTGCTGCATGCCCGACAGCTTGCGCATGAAATCCGACTCGTACCGGGGCAGTCGCCAGAGCAGCAGACCTTAAAGCATCTTAATAATTTTAACATTTTAATATTAAAAGCATTTAGTTTACTGGAATGCATCCGTGATAATAATAATAGAAACATTTTCATCCAGATTTAACAGGGACTGCGGGGTTAGTGCTCAATGCTCACGAAAGGCAGCGGAATTTCAGCGAAGCTAGGCCATTTCAAATTTCTTATGGCCCGGCAGTTTGTGGTTACAGGCAACAATCTTTGGCCTGAAACAGCAAAGCAATCCGATTACCAAAACAGTGCATCTCCAACAAAAAAATCAGCCATTCTAATTCTTCAATACACCGTAGTCCAAATGGCTTGCAACTTGTCAATTTCTGGTTTACTACGCGTTTGCTCGAAACAGCCAAGACTATCCGATGCCACTTTCTTGACAAATATAACCACCAGCAATGATACCGTACCTTGACTACCGTATCCCTAAACTTCGATCTTATCCTAACATTCTTCCCTGAACCAGGGAATCTTATACTATACGTCTTTTGTCCCTACCGTACTCCTCTACCGTATCCCTTTCCTTCAATCCACAGTACCTCCTCCCTCTCCACCATCTCCGGTGCCTCGTTCTGCTCTTGCAGCAATGTACTCCCCGCCCGGAAGTGCGAGGAAAGTCCACGAGCAGGAGGAGAGCCATTCCTGTAACAGGAGAAATATATTACTATAATAATATAAATATAACTTAGAATATAACTTTGGAGAATGTAATTTGTTACATTCCAGTTTCAATAGTTTCATAAAAAAATTTAAAAAAAGAAAAAAACAGTTAAGTATTAGCATTGTGTTCGGCCCACAGTATGAAAACATACATATCTGCTACACTTTTTTTGGTTCGAAAGAACAAGATTCTCATTATTTCGGATCCCGTGGTCGGTGATCGTCTGAACATGTGAGAACAAATCAACACTCACATGGTACAGCTCCTTCGGCAACGAGTCCAGTCTCGCAAACTCGACTGCGCCACCTGTACAGAGAAAATATATTCTTGCTTTTGTGATCTTTCTAATTTTCTCCATCTTCAAAGACAAACTGCGAGACCCGATGGTTCCGTGAACCAGATTCTAGATAGAGAGTAATCGATCAATGCGCCAACAAAAAGTGAGATGATGCTATTACTGAAACTGTCAACAGTTATCAAACTAAAGAATACCCGTTGGAATGATCATCTCCAGGTGGAAGGTTGCTTCACCAGCCACATAATTACCAAATCAATCAACTCGACAATAATTTCTCAGAAAAGGCTTTGCACGAAAACTAGGCGTTTCCAGGTTCCACGCGCCTCATTTATTACTAGTGTGCCCGAAACATTAATTTACTGAATGGTTTTCATTTTCAACGATAAAAATACTCACCCCCGTTCTGATTACTCCTTCTTCCCCCGCCCCCCAATTCCTACCACCACTCCATCCTCCTCTCACCTCCCCTTCCTCTGTCCAATTTGTTTCCCTCCAGCACATTCTGCCTGCCGGCCGCCGGTCCGAATCTCTCCTCCGCCTGTTGCCCGCGCAGTTGACTGCAAATACTATATCAATTAATTAATTAAGTAAATAATTGATCAATTAATTAAATAATCCACAACCTATTACTCAAGCACCCTCAGAGTATGTCAACAATATGCGCCTATAGCTAGGGGCAAAAAAACTATAGCTAGGGGCCACAACGTGGTCAGCGGAATTGACTGACTGGGGTTGAATGTAGTGTTAAAATGTGCCTACACGTCTCATTAAGACAAATCTTTTGGATTTAGGTCGATATCTTATCTTTGAACCGAGCTACACCTCCAAAACCACGCGCGGTTCAACTGTTGTGAGAGGGAGAGAAGACGCGACGGGAGGGGGGAGGGGCGGAGCCTATTCCCACATCTTTATACGGGCATAGCGCGCTTAATTGGAGATCTTTTGATGGTATGCCAGAAGATAAGTAGTTAATGAGGGTATGGAGAGTACAATAGCGTCTCAAATTGGAGGATTGCACGTGCCAAAGCGCGGAGGGAGTGTGGGAGCATAGCGCGCAATTGCTGAGAGCAAGTATCTTCTCGCATAGCGCAGTGGGTTGAGCGTTTGCCTTGTGAACGGGATGTCGCAAGTTCAATACCCCTTTTGTGAAAACTAGTGCTATTTGCAGTAAAACGTAATGTTGATACTCTCGTACTCTTAAAATCCCCATGTTCACGCACTATTTTTGCAAACGAATGCACAATTCGGAGTCGCCGATTTTTATTTCTTTTTCTCTTGTAATATTCACAGAAAAATCAAAAGAATAGAACGCGGGTCTATCAAAAGTTGAGAGTTTATTGTTAAGCCCAATTTCGACGATTTCGAAATTAATTTTCACTTTTTCGATACCTCAACGTCCTCTGCTCAATTCTGATATAGGCGCAATCGATTGCGCTCTCAAAGAGCTCCAAAACAAGCCATAATATGGCTCATAACGTTTCGAATTACACTTGTGCACTCCAATTCTCATTTTTTTGTCAAATCCGGGTGCCCGATAAGTGGGCGGACGTTGTGGACCCTAACTATAGCAACATATTTTCACTGCGGAACCAAGATACTTGCAATTAATGGATAGCGTGGGGACATAATAAATGTGAAGTGTGAAACAGTAAACTGACGTGATAGGCAGCTGGTAGAGGCGAAGCGTGCCGTCATTGCCAGCTATTGCGACCTACAGGTAATTAAAGTATTATTTAAAGGATTTCCGGTTTCTCATTTCCACCCTTCTCTATTTTTTTTAAAAATTAAAGTCAAGAACGCTGCAACCTGCAGGTAATGTGACGCAGTCAATGGATATAATATCAAACAACTTTTGCGTGCCACGCACTACTTTCCACATCTTTTTTCAAGTAAAGCCATAAACAATTTGATAAACCACACGAGATAAAGTCTGCAGTATCCCACTTCATACAGAAAGCCTACCAATCAATATCCCACACCCGACCACCGTATACCTTATCGACGTCGACGACTCGCCCGGAGACAAGGTTTCCCTCCGACACACCCGTCACGATCACCGACAGGTCGTCCAGATCGATCACCTAGAATCGGGTTATTCAGATCGAGTACGGTAATTTGTTTACAAAGTATCCGTGAGGTAAGGGAAAGGATTGCGAACGTTCGAAGAGTATGAAAATGAGGCTGCTTAATTATCTAATGTCAATAATAAAATTAAGTAATAACTAAATTAGCTTACATGCCACGTGTGCTCGCACACGACCAGCATCAGGCTTTCGTTCACAGTGTCGTACGACGAGTCGCGCACCTGCATATTAATTAAATGAAGAATTAATTAATTAATGTCCTCAGCTTTAATTAATTATTTAATTGCTAATTTATTTAGTTTAAATGCGCTTAAAATGGCAAAAGGGGGTGCCAATTGCGGACCAACAATACGATGAATAGGAATTTACAAAGCCAGGAGATTCGGGGCTAGATGATTTCATAAAGGCATTATGGTGCATGAGAAAAGACGATTCGCATCATGCGCGATTGTGTTCAAAAACTAATATTACTATCATTGTCATTACCAATATTATTATTATTATTATTATTATTATTATTATTATCATTATTATTATTATTCACCTGATTGAGCGCGAGTCTCTTCGATTCGTCCTCGTACGCCGGCGTGTCCATTGTCTGCAATAATCAATGTAAATTCCATGTTTTGATCTTCCCATGTAAGCATATTGTCACAACTGTTGACTTTGTGCTTCATGGCTAATACAATAGCAGCTAGATCCCATGGACAGCAATGTAACTTGTCGATTCATTTGTCGAGTCAACAATATCCATCATAGTCAGTATTGCAGTGATTGCTTGGATATATCGTGCCGTACTACCATAGGTCAAAAAGTGTGTAGATTTCGAGGTAACCTGCCCGCCGAAGGTGGACGCGAAAAATATATGCCTGATCAAAATGACCCCTAAAAACGAAACCTGCCCGACAGAGTTTCCGAAAACAACCCAGAAATGTAGGAACCTGCCCGGTAAACTATCAAAAAATCGAAAACCTGCCCGACCAGATGTTCCATGCTGCTTTACTTTTTGACCTATGCGTACTACTCTCGATCAAAATTGCCCTTTCCATACCCTTCTGCCCAACTACATCGATCATTTTCGGAACTTTCCTATACCTCTTCATACACTACTCCTACCGTACCTCCTGTTTCCAATCAATAACCATTCTCCGCCTACCGTACCTTTCTGTCCAGGTCGATCATCCTCCACAGCTTGATCATGCCGGCCATCGTCAGTCCGACGCAAGCGTCCGTCTTTCCTGCCCGGTGCACAAAGAGGAAGGAGGACACCCAGTCAGGCTCCACCCTGCAACCGGGACCCAGTGATTACAGTTGTAAAATGGTGCGACCATATACGATACATCAACGGACCCTGTAACTGGTGGAGATATCGACCACCTCTACCGTATAAAGAGTGATTGAACCTACCTCTACCGCATACCATCACATAGATGCTACCTCTGGTGTATACCCAGATATTTTAAACTACTTCTACCATATATCCAAACAATGAAACTATCTCCACCGTATACCTAGATTGAAACTGCGGCGTTAGTACGATTTAGACTTTTCGTTAATGAAGAAAAAAGGCGCAATCACTTAAAAAAAACCGCATGTACCACGATTCATCGCTGACATAACAAACATAAAGTGGTACGCGTAGTGGTGTTTACTCGATAAATCAAGGACATGATATAACAAATGGCAGTATTCTCATCCAATGTTGATCAATTAAGAAAATAACTAAGCGCACTTTAAGTAAGCCAGTAAGTTTCCAATTTATCTGCAACAATTACTCCATCAAAACTATTTCCTGCAACAGGGCCCCTCAACATCGTGTACTTGAGGGGGAAAGAAAACTAACCACATATTTCGTGTTTCATCGTGCTCATAAACAATTTTAGGAACCATGCGCATTGATTCCTCTCTTGCCATTGTTGAGGCACACAATAATAAATACGAGAAATAATAACTACACACTGGCACCTCAAACAGGATCTACCGCGAAAGCAACCGCACATTCCCAGTTTCACCGAGCTCATGACTTATTTCGCAGAATCAAGTGATATGTTGCAGCTTGGCCCTCATATTTACGTATGTACCGTAAGATCCAGAATCCAGAGAAATCATATGTACCGTAAGATCCAGAATCCAGAGAAATCATATGTACCGTAAGATTCAGAAAATCAATACTCGATAACGAATCGGTCTACCGTACCTCGAGTTGAAGTAGAACATCACGGTGAGATCGCTCGGGTCGAGCACTACGAGGTCGTTGTACTCTCCCGAGCAGATGATGATCGTGCGCTTCTGCGTGGCCGTGTGATTCAACTGAAAGAGAAGGGGGTACGGTAGGGATACGGTAAGGTGTACGGTAGAAAAAGGATACGGTTAGGGAATTGATCAGCAAACGCACAATATTCTTTGAGATTTTATTATACCAAGCCAATGAGATGCGAACTGTCACTCTATTCCCGGATCCAATATTAGAAAAGACAGAAACACAAATCCGCGGTGAACTCGGGGCAAGATAATTGAAATTGTAGACGGCGAAAGAACGCGGCAGTGAGAATAACGAGCTATCAAAGTAATATCGAACTATTACTTCTCTTACGCAATTATAAATACCATCTAATTGTTAGTGTTTTATGATGATAAAGCTAATTGAGAAAAAGAAAATTTGCTATTAATATCATAGCTTTCTCACAAGCAATAAACCCCAACGGGAAAGTACAAATATGCTGGGTAAAACAACATCAAAGATACCACAATATTGAGACATTATAATAGGGATTCCGGTTTTTTAAAATCTTATTTCGAGCGAAAGATCGATCATACGGCTGATAAGATGCCAGAGTACGAACAACACCGAACCGACATCCATACATTACACTTTTCCTCATATTAGTTCAATTGGGTTTAAAAAAAAAAGAAAATTGCAACTGACATACGGCACCATTCTCCTGTGCAGGTAGTTGCTCTCCGCGGCGTCGATGCATCGGCCGTCCTGCCAGTCCCACAGGGACACCTCGCCATCCGCCGAAGCGGATATGAAACGACTGTAATACGGTAGGTTTGGTAGGGCAATCGATAAATAGCAGTACTACGACCGATCGGATTCAGACAGTAATTGGATCGAGAATCAATAATGAGATCAAAATATAGTAGGAAGCAGATAGGAGAGGGCAGTACGGTAGAAAATACACAGAAATATCAATAATGCTGAATCCAGGAATGGTCGAGAGAAGTGCTCACTCTTAACGTATCGCCTACACGGTCTAACATAATGGCATGCACAATTCACTCCCTCGAGATTCGTGTTTCAGGTAGTCTATAAAAACACCGAGCTCACGTTGATTTGTGTGAGAGCGATGCGGGCGTGAGGGCGGTGATGGCGGCGCAGTGGCCCGTCATCATGAGACGCGGCGTCAGGCCGTCGGGCGCGCATCTGATCATAATTATTGAATAATTTACGAGTTAAAATTGCATGTAATTTTCCATGGCTACTGCAGTCCTCCCTATTTTTATTTCAGAAATCATTTTCCATTTGCGATTAGAAATCTTCTCTCCAGGCATACGGCCAATGGTTAGGAGTGAGCGAATTTGGTTGAACATTCAACCACAGTACAAAGCGATTAGGACGAAATATGTGCGTTGCCGGCAAACAAATCGGTATGGTGATTCAACAACGTTTGATCTCTATGCCGCATCAGATGTAGGCAAATCTATTACTGGCCGCACTCCAAATTATTTTTTAAAAATATGGTTGATGAAGAGGTGTTTTTTAATCTTATTATACCGCGTTTCCTCATGACTCGCATAAATATTATTACCTCCACAGTACGATGACGCCGCTGTCGGATCCGGCCACGATGTGCTCGCCTTGGCCGAGAAACTGCAATCGATTGTTTGCGGCTACCGTAATCTCAGCTGCATCGATCCCGTGTGAGAGGTGTTTGCACTGGTTTCGTACTAGGAAAAGATCTGTGCTTCAGAGTATTCAGACTATCTAAGTGAATTCACGTTTCACGTCTCCAATATAATACCTGTAGACACGTGATCTTCAAGGGTGGGGGCTTGCTGGCCCACATGACGAGTGGAACGATGAGCGTAGAGGGCGGGGGCGGCCCCGTCTCCCCCCTGTCCGCCGTCATCTTGCTTCCTGAAAATCAGGCAATCAATAAATCAATAAATCAACGGCAATATTGATTCAAGATATGCTGGGCGTGAATATACATACACTGCACTAGTGTGCAATGAAACGGCAAACAATAGCAATGCCTAAAATGAGGGTGGTTATCTATCCTGAAAAGGAAAGATACGAGTCAAAAATTTTGCACAGTGCACGCGGTGCGAAAACAACCGGAGAGGGAGGACGTAAACAGATAACAGTGTCTTACGCTTGAATTTGCGGCTCAGATGTTTCTTTGCGGACTTGATCGCTTTCATGACGCGTCGGTCGCGTGAGAAGCAGTCGCGCGTCGGACGCGGCACTACGCGTCGGTTCCGCGGATTGGGAGAAACCGGCTCGGAAAGGCGCGATGATGCCTCGCGCCGCCACCGCCGCCAACTACTCTTTCTCTTTTACATGATCCGCTATTGTGCCAATCCTCGCCGCCTCTTCCTCTCTTCCTACCCTATCCTCTCCCTCCCTCCCCATAATCATCTTCCCTTTTCATCCATTCCTCTCCTGGCGCCCCGTGCACTCTCGCACATTTCTCTCCGGGAAAACGCAATAAACAGCCGAACAAACAGCGCGAAATAACAATAAATCCGCAACGACCAGCAAGGAAGGCAACCTAGGCTAGGAAGGCGTAAGGAAGCGCAACAGACGAAAGGAGTATAAGGAAACAGTGAAACGGGAGAGGTGGAAACAAAGAAACGCAGTGCACGAGGGTCTGCAACGATTGGTTCGACGTGCACAAAGAAAACGCAGAGAGAAAGTTCAATGGCGAGTTGGCAAAGTGCCAGGGAATTTCAGAGTTTGAGTAACACCCAGACTCCCGCCACGATTCAGGCTATTTTCTAACCGCTTTTTGAATACTATGCTCATTTTGTTTTATCGATTGATTCTCGTCAATTTTTATTTATTTATTTTTGTTAATCACGGCCGATTACCTATACGCGCAGACTTTTCGGCGATGGCGACTGCTGCTAGCTCAAACACGGGTCTCACGCTCGTTTCGGCCGGCTCCTTCGTGCACCTGCTCCACGTCGACGGCCGCATTCTGACGAGCATCGATGTACTGCCCATCTCGCAGGTAGCGTCCTCTTCTTTCAAAGCGTTAGCAGTGAAATAGGGGAATCACAATGGACTACAGAGCGATTTGTGTGCAAAGGAAAACGTGCGCAATTAAGAGGGGATGGCGAAGCGATGTTTTGAGTTTCCTCATAAATGTGCGTAATTGCAGGCCGTTCCCATGTTCAAAATTAGCGACGGCACGGAGCGCAAGGAGCAGCTCAAGTTCCACGACAACTTCCAGGTGATTTTAACGTGAAAACTTATTATATTTCAGGTTATTTACTCTCATTATTTCATTTTATTCGCTTTTTCATTGCAGATCCAGGCCACCGCCTTCGCGAACAACGACAAGACGGTGGCTGTCGCGACCTCGGCCAAGACTGTCGTCATCTTCAACGTGCAGGACGGTTAGCGGTTTTTTGTGTCTTTCATTGTTAGAATTACTTCTTTTCTGTTTGATTTCTTCATTAGTTAATGGTATTTTCGGTGTAATTATATTAATTTTAGGCGTGCTGTCCGAGCACCGGTCGTTCCGCATCCCTAAGACGCCTACGGCGCTCGTGTTCGACCGCGCCGACGCCGCCATCATCGTCGCTGACCGCGCGGGCGTTGTGAGGAAGTACTCGGTTGATGCGGCCGCGAAGGAGAACAAGGAGCATATCGATGAGGACGGTTTGTGGCTATTCTTATATAAAATTGATGAATAAATGCCCACTTTGACCTTACGAAACAGTCATACCTTTAATGACACATGAATTATGCAGTGCTATCGAATAGATGTAGTTCTTTTTAAAACTAGTTTAATTATAATATTTTTACAAGCAACTACGAACCCGATTCATATTTTGACGAGCTTGATTTTGAAAACGTTACAGCTCTTTTAATAGGGTTTTGCTTATTTTGTAATTCAAATTTACTTATTTTAAAACAAGAGTAAAGGTAAAAGGTAAATGAGCAACGTCTTCTACACACAAGGTGGACTCGACTAACCTATGTGTGATTAGCAACGAGAACCGTGCCTAAGATGATCAGCGGTATGTTGCCAGGCTAAAGCCTAAAAATTCCGTTGCAGACACGGACGAGACGGACTTCGAGGGCGACTTCGTCTGCTCTGCCATCTCGATGATGCTCGATGTGCAGTTCAGCGATGACGGACGATATCTGCTGGTGACGGATAGGGATGAGAAGCTGCGCATCCATCGATATCCCCAGGTATCAATTTAATTTATTTATCGGGACTTTTTATTAATTTATCAAGCACAAAACGGGGCAACATGTACAGCGTTGAATGTTTCTGGAAAGTTAATAGCGAGATGGTCGGAAACAAAATCTATTCAATAACAACTGAAAGTGGATGGGTCTGATACAAAAATGAACCGAAATCGAATAGCCCGGCCCGTAAAAACCCGGGCTCGTACATGATAGTAGTGACATTAGTAAATTCTACACGTCTTGCTGTTAAAATGGCCGGTGTTTTGCAGACGTTCGTGCTGCACTCGCTGTGCATGGCGCACAAGGACTACGTGAACACGGTGTGCACCACCGCCGTCGGAGAGAAGAAGCTCGCATTCACTGCAGGTTAGGGATTGCGGTAGCATTGGTGGGGTTACGGTAGCATGCACAATCTATCAATGGGAACATTGGTCGAAAGGTACGTAAAAAACGACGAAGCCAATCCGCATTTTGATCATTTTTGTTGAAAAAAATGAAAGCCCAACCCGCGTTTTCGGTTTTGAATGCCCAGATTTGACAAACCCAACCCGCATTGCCGGGGTTTCATGCCCATTTTTGACAAACCCAACCCGTCTTATCGACTTGCCGCAACGCACCCTTTCGACCTATGAATGGGAATTTGGACAAGGTTCCAAAATGGACTTTCCAAGCGCTAATATTCCAAAATTCGGTTGGCGATATTTGGTTTCACAGTTAGTACTATTTCAGTAGATAAACACTTTCCATGATTCCCAAGATCTCTGTAGCATTATGGAAAGAAAGATGATATACTCCGAATATCACATCAATAGTTTACATGTTTTATTTTTCAATTTAAATATCCTTATATTTATATGTATTCTGCAGGCGGTGACGGTGTCGTCATCGGCTGGGACTACCTGCAGGGCGTGGAGATGGGCAGGAGTGCGGCACTCGGAGCTGTGAGAAGACTCAGAGTGCTCGAGGAGGTGAGTGATGTTGTCGATTATCGATTGCTTATGAATAGCAATGTCGTGATCCAGTGAAAATAGTTGAGATTTTTGCACAGGCTGCATCTGGGTTTCACAGTGGCTACTTGTTTCACGGGCGGGCGGTATTTTTAATTAATCCTTTGTTGGCTCTATAAAAATGCACAAGCATAAATATATCACGCGCATACGTATCGGAGATCTGCGGGTAAACCATTTTCGTTCCAGGGCGCTCGCACCATCTCGTCGCAATAATTGTTTCAACATTTAAACTCTAGTAATTTCTCAGTTTCACAGTCCCTATTAATTTCTTGTTTTCGTTTGTTCGGGCAGGAAAATTAATAAACTATACCTCATTCAGGGCACTTCCACTCGTCTCATCGCCCTTCTCAACAACTCGTCCACTGTTGTCGTTCTGCGTGTGGAGGGAGGAGAGAAAATCGAGTTTATCGAGGAGAAGAGAATCGATACGGAGGGACGAGTCATGGACATTACCGTACCCAGCAAGGAGAAGATTGTCGTGGTGTCGAGGTACTGTAGTTATTGATTGATTGGTGGATTATTTAGTTGGGTGATACGAGCTAGATAGATGATATGGTACGATGTGTCTGGATACGCGTGGTATTCATTGAAAGTGACCTGTAGCGGGAATGTGGTGGGTACGGTAGCTTGTCAGGGTTATTGTGTCGATGGATTGCTGTAGTTGATTACGGTATCTACTTGCAGCACGGGTCTGGGCGTGCTGTCGCTTGCCGAGGGTACGGTAGTCTGGTCGGAGCTGTCGGAGGAGCATAAGAAAACACTCGCCGATCAGAAGGATCCGATCCCCGATATGACGAAGAAGGTGGCACACGACAACATGACAGATTATCTACAGGTGCGGTAGATATTTTGACAATCGTTTGAAGAAAGTAGGAGGTTACGGTAGTTTGCCTCACAGGTCGAAAAGTACATAAAATATTTTTTTTGGGTAAAAAAATGAATACTCAAGTTGAACTCAACCGCATTGCCCATTTTTGAAAAATATAACTCGCATTTCCGGTTTTCCATGCCCTTTTAAAACCCGCGTTTTCGACTTGCCGCGGTTCCCACCCTTCCGACCTATGGTTTGTTTACTGTATTCTTTGCGAATCAAAATATGTCATCCGTCTCGCAAGGCACTGCAATTTTTTTTCTATAGAAAACTAGGCAAATGTAAGTTTCATTTAAATTATAATTGACTTGCACTTAGTCGAGATCGTACAATCAAAATTATTTCAGAGGAAACACAAGAAGATTGAGGAGGGACGCAACAAGAAGAGGAAAAACGGCGTCGAGTCGGTGTCGGAACCGCCCCAGAAGAAGGTCAATGACGATACTGTAGCGACCGAGGAGCCTACGATAGCCGAGTAACGTATCGATTGATTGCTAATATGTTGCAAGTGTTTTGGTCATGAATGTGGATAGTTTTAGTGAGTTGATCTCACTCAGATCACTGAAAGTTTAATCGTTATCGATTGATTGTTTCTGTTTGGTTGCATCATCCCTATTGTTTGTTGTTGGACGGATTCTCTGTATATAAAGCACGATTCATCAGAGGAATGGAATTGTGATAACACTATTTCAGGCACATTTTAGTTTCCATTTTTAGCATAATTGACTTTCAATGGTCTCGGCGGAGGTCAGCTAGTGTTTATTGTCTAGTTCTCTAATGAAATTTTTACCGCATTCGAATTTGGATTCCATAGCGATGAAGAAATGCTAAAGTAATGACATAAGCAACAGCAGAATGGTGCAAATACATCTTTTCACCTTTTACCTTCCTACTCGCTTTATTATAATTTCCCGCTTTATTCGTGTTTCTCGCTCACTTCATTTGCTGCTGCTTCTCAACACTCTGATCCAGGTAAAACTGACGTGCTATATTTTGAACTAATTTTTGGTTGCCACACTTATCAAAAGGGAATGTACCAAAAAGTCGAAAATGTTGGCCGATTAATTTCTTTTTGACTGAAAAGTCGTAAATGTAGGCTGATTGTTCATTTTGAGCCGGGGAAGAGAATGGTAGTCGCGAATCCGAAAAAGGGACGCTAATTTCAAAAATAGTGAAAATGACTAATGATTGGAGAAAACTGCAAGGTACACTTTAGGTAAGTAGAACGGATATTATGAAATAATGTGCGAAGTGAGCACCGACAAGATTTACTTACCATGGCCGACTCGCGTCATTCCCGGTAATGGACCTCTTAGTTGCCGTCTCCTCCAACCGGGGGCATAGCTCAGTGGTAGAGCGCTCGCTTAGCATGCGAGAGGGCTGGGGTTCAATTCCCCATGCCTCCAGAAGTTTTTGAATTAATACCATGTATTTCACAATATTGCAATAATTTTTAGTTCTGGCATATTTTTCTTTCTCTTTCAGATGCGATCAACCTAGCACATTCGGTATTATTTGCACAGAATAATTTCGAATGCTTCGAAATTTTAATACAGATCGCACACTATTTTGGGAATTTTCCCATTTCTCCTTGTCAATTGCAAAGTGTGCTCCAAGCCATGGAGAATCGCAGAGAGCAGAAGACCGACTCCTGAAAGAATAATGAATAGAGCCGGAAACACAGAACAACCTGGTGCCCATTTCAAATCGAAAAACATATTGACTACGGATTATCATTCCAATGTCTCAAAGATGCAGCAAAACGCTAACCTAATATTTGCAGCGGGACTTTAATCTGCAGCAAGGATATGATTGCAGCCGGCTGCAGCTGCAGCTGCTGCCTGGCTCCTTCTCGATGTCGATTAGCGGCGATTACAAGTGGATAGGGCACGTTACGGTTGAGAAGAAGCGTGCCCATCTGCAACGGTAGATGCGGCATGATTTCACACCTCCAGAGAGGGGTCAGGAGTGAGAGAATTACTGTGAGAGCCTGTCCGTGACCACTATCGTGTGCCTTTTGGAAGCATCGTAAAGTTTCAGCGTGCAGAGGTATTTGCTGTGCACGCTATATTTTGTTTCTTTTTTATTTGCTTATTTTGTTCGATAGAAAGTCGTATTAAAGCCGCAATCGACAAACAAAATTGATCGATACCGTACATTGTACTCGGTGAATACGGTAAGCAGGGCGAAATTGATCTTCTCGATCGTCGCTCTCGGATGTTTCTTGCTGATAACGAAGGGGTAACTGTCGCCTTCCTGAACTCAGATTCAGATTTGAAATCGTGAGAAAAGAAAATGCAATTTTTAAAACAATCACATGGGAGTTGGCTTGTTCTTTTTCATATCTTTAGGGAGAAATGGAAACATTTCTCACGTTAGACTAAAAATGACAGAGATTACATTCTAGAATTGTTTACTGAATATTTCTCCTGGATACAGCATAGCCTACCCACAGCGTTTCACGGGTAGACATTGAGGGCGAGAGAGTAGAGCCGGCAGAGAAACGAGAGACACCCGCACTCTCCGCCCCTTTCTCTCCCTCCGTCTGCCTACTCTCAAACCCGTCTCGCGTAACTCGCGCTCTCCAACTATGCTATATATGCAGCGCGTGCAAATTTGCGACAACGTCTCTGATTTCCATGGTTCATCGGCACATCTTATCGCTCGAATTTTGCATGGCCTGTCCGGAGCGCACGCAACGCGTCCGCTTCGCTCTCAATTTCGACATCCTCGCTGACATGCACATCAAAGAAATTCAAAACCAAAAGTCCAAAAAGCGACAGGTGTGAAAGGCTGTGCTACCTGCAGACTTCGCGTGAACCAGCTAACACCCGTCTTCTGGCCAGGCGGCAGGGCGATTCTGCAAAAAATATCTGACCCTGTACAATACTCTTTCGTTTAAAAATCTGTTCTTTGACAATACGTTCGCGACACAGTTATCAATGAACATTTTGTGTTCCTCGAGCCCCCGCACTCTTATGTTTCACCGCGCTTATAACATGAATCATGTTAATTACGAGCATTGAGATTGAAGCTATGATTTCTTCAACTTCGACAACCTACATGGTGATTCTTTGAAGTGTCGCATGAATTCAAATATTTACTTCTTTTTTAAAAAAATACAAATCAGCTTACTGCGCCAGTTTGCAATCGTCAGCAACAATCGATGCGTAGAATCCGTAAATATCCGGTTGGTAGAAGAGACCGACGCGCGACGATTCGTTGCACACCTGGGTTGGCATTTACCGGTTATGGATTTAACGATTTCGGGATATCACTATTTGACGGATCCACTCACCATCCGGAAGCAGTCCAGCATGTCGGAGCACCAGTCGGCGGAGGAGTAGGAACCGAGCACGAGAGGGGCCTGGAGAGCGATAACATTGAGGTGTTTGGAACAGTGAAACCCAGGTAAAATTGTAATACCGACAACTAAAAACCAATTTAACTGAATAGTTTTATTCGTATATTCCACTGTTTGATTTATTCTTGGGATATAATGAAATATTATTTTACCTCCTCATCTGTGAAATAATTATCGCCGGAATTGAGTACAACATGACGAGATCCGTCGTGCAAACTACCATTCATCGAGTTGTACGAACTGACAAAACATGTTTATAGAAGAAAAGAAAATAACAAACAGAATCTCCTAATTTTCTATTTTTCACTCGTACTTGACATTATTTACGGAGGAGCTAAGAATGATTGGTACTCTTCGGTTTCACGAATAGTGCTCAAAGAGTACTACTCACTCGCTACACATTAGTTTCTTCAGCCTGATTGCTTACAACAGCAGCGAAAAAATTGGATCTCACGCAAGAGTAGGCAAATATATGTTTGAGGTCGCCCGTCTTAGAAGGTTTAACTGACCTATTGAACATTGCGGCAGATAACTCACGTCGGTTCATTCACTGTCGTTAGCAGGCTGTTGCCCTTGAATCTGCTCTGGTAGATGAAGAAGGCGAAAGCGAATCCGAATTGGTACAGAAGACCGCGGAGTAGATCGACCGTCCAGTTACGATTCTGAACATATTTTAATTTAATAGACCTCATTTTTCACTCGTTCGAGACAATGTGAATCCCTAAGATAGCGACAATAATGCTAGAGAATCGCGACTCTTTATCTTATTCATTTTTGCGGTTTTGTATTCTGAAATGAGCTACCTTCGCCCTAGCAGACACTCCCAGTCGATCGTGCATCCAGTCTCTGATAAGTCCGATTCCCATTGCACAAAGAGCCAGAGCGATGATTATGATAAGAATGTTGGAAGGGAAGACGAGAAAGAAGGAGAGGGAAGAGGATTGGATGAGATTGGATTGAACGGACTCGACGAATACCATCTAAAGATGAATGAATGAATGAATGGAGAATTATATTGCGATTTAAACACGAAACTGTCATTGCTAAGCCTAAAAAATCAATAATTATTATTGATTGCCATTTATGTAGCAGTGACTATAACGTGGTCCACAGATCCACTTCATTTAACGCATTACACAAACAAAGAGAGCGTTGAAATGATGAGTGTCGACTTTACAGTAGTACGTTGTGGCATAGAAATAATCCAGTATTCGATTCGTCGCTTTCAATTTCCCCCCTAAAAAACCAAAAAGGCAACCTTAGTCCATACAACAGAAGTGGTGGATCGGTACATCCTCGGATCGCTCTCCCTCAACCAAGTCGTGTCTGCGGATGTGAACACTTCGCCTCTCGACAGGGCCCCATCGTAGATGGCTCCCCCGTCAACACCTGTCAATGAGAAGTGTGATAATTAAAGCTGAGAAATAAAATGAACAACTTCGAATTTCTTATGACAGATAATACGTTACGAAGAAAATTAAACGTGCTGAACTGACGTTGCCTCTCGTAAGTTCGAACATCGTAGCCTTCACAGCCGAGAATCTTCGAGATCGTGTCGAAAAACTCGGTGAATATTCCCCGAATCTCTCCATTTTCTCTCTTCCACAAGTACGGAAAGTAATCGGGCGTGAACCCAACTACGAGCGTGCCGTTCGGGCACGCAGAGTTGTTCATGAGGGGAAATGAAGGGAGAAGAGGAGATGGAGAAACAAGAAACTGGCGGGTGATGACTGGGTTAAAGTCATCAGACTACACACCTTCATGGCGCGGGTGTCGGGTTTCATCTGACATTTTCTTCCTGCGCAAACGATGGTGTCAGCTGCAAAGGCGCCGAGGCATTAGCGGGTCTGTCAGGGTGTCCCACAATTTCTGTCCCTCGGGCTATTTTCATAGTTGTAAAGAACTGATCTTCGACCGATTCTCAATGTGATACAATATATTTGATAGACACTCCACTCATTATTCAAACAACCGTCAGCACTAGGTCATTGCTTATCTCTTCTGATTTATACATCGATTTTTCCGAAGGACTCATGAATCCACTTTCGGGCGGTTTTGCTCCAAAAAAATTTCTACGGAAACTCAACCATGGAAACTCATGAATAGCTAGTGCATTCAATACTAGAGGAGGCCCCTAGTAAGCCAACTTGTTAGATTCGGCTCCACAGATTAGGTTCCGTAGACTACAGCTTAGGGGATAGACCCTACTCTGACCGCCCCCCTCTTCTTATCCAAACCTCTGTACTCACTGCGTTGGTATCCGAACTCAAAATCAATGCCACTACCATGGGGCCATATACTTATACTTCCATATCCATTGTACGTCAAATCATGCATCATAACTGAAAGAGTCAAAAGCTCAAAAATGTCGCCAATCAAGGAAGATTTGCTCACACCGAGAAGAAACGTGACAATGAGTGTTCGGAGTTTTTCGACTGTCCGGTCAACATGAGGCGGGCCAGTAAGGTAATCGAAATGGATATGAGTGGATCACGTACGACAACACAGACATGAAAACTGGTTGATTGAATGCGGGAGAGTGGCCCAAGTCTGTCCCAAAGAAGAATGTCCACAGAAAGAATAAAATTCTCAGCTGCTTCTCTTCCCTTCTCAACCCCATCTACTGGGACATCCATAGTAATAGGACCACCAACTTCCACGATCACTACTCTGTCCAACTTAAAGAGGTCGCCATCAGCGCCCCTCTTGGTCTCCGGAGATATGCAACATTTCAAATTTTGATGGACTTGTGAAGACCCCATTTTTCGAAAATGTTCCAGAAAAAGCAAGATCCAAGAGATTGGAAGTTAGAGAGGCCAAATATACCGCTGTATGCTCTCTATACCAGCCACTGCAACTGTCGCTATTTTGAATTCTTTGCGGGCTTCCACCCTGAAAAGTTCGCCAATCAGACCGATATCGACGCCGACTATCAATCTTAGATTGACGCCTGGGCTCAGCTCGTCTGAGGAGGGCTATCATGGCTCTGCCCAATCAATGGATAGAAGTCATTATTAGGAACCAGGGCTGTGCGGAAATTTTTTTGGGAAAATTTTTTGGTGCTCTCGGAAACATCGAAACCAGAAGTTACAGACATGTGTTAGTAATTACATTGTAGCTTAATGAATGTACTTCATGAATGATCAGTTGGAATTATCATATTTTTATTGTCTTGAGAATTGTAGCCCATTTCCCAAAAAATTTCCGGAAATGTTCCGAGTCGGAAAAAAATTCCGAAAATTTTTGGGAAATGGGCAACAATTCTCAAGACAATATAAATATGATAGCTCCAACTACTCATTCATAAAGAACATTCATTAAGCTACAATATAATTACTAACACATGTCTGTAACTTCTGGCTTCGATGTTTCCGAGAGCTCCAAAACATTTTCCGAAAAAGTTTTCCGCACAGCCCTGTTAGGAACGACGACTACTTCGATCACTGACCGTTTGCACATGTTAAAGTTATGAACAAAAATATGTTAGTTCAGATTTAGGGACAAAAATTGTGGGACACCCGAATAGGTTGGTTGATCACCGTCGAAGGAGAACCGGCTAGATGGCAACTTATTTTTTCGACAACAAAGCAATCTAGAAAGATCCCTTTCTACCTGATAATGTTTAGATAATGAACATCGCTTCTCATCAGCAGTTAAACCGGGTGCAAACATTCGCCAACGCACGCAACTTTCAAAAATTGCAGTATTTCTCCCGCAAGCTAACACCACTATTATTGCCACAAAAAGTGATTCAGAGTACTTAATATTACTCACGTTCTCTTTCAACGAGATATTCACACTCACTTCATAAACTGATTGTGAGACCTCAAATGCCCAAGAGGCGCCTGCACTTAATTTCATATGAATCAGCTTGCTTTAATCCTTTGATAATGATCTAATGTGCTGATAAATAATGATAAAGCGTCAGACACTGCGTCAACGGGCGCTTTATTTCGAGATTACTGAAGTCGATAACAACGTGGTTTCAATGACTAACTATCGAGTGCTAATCAGAAAAAAAATTGTCCATTCAAGAGTAGTATATTGGTAACGCAATTTCACATCTTCCGAGAGGGACGGGTGGATAACAAGGGTAAAATTAGGAATGTCTACATTCTCTGAAGTTTTGTAGAGGTACAGAACAATGAGGGGCAACGTTAATGGGTGCTTGTGTTGTTTGACCTAATAATTATATTCGAAAATAATACATTGTTATTCGAGAATATCTTTTTTATTCGAGAATAGGATTGTTCGATCTAGCAACACTAATGGGTGCACAAACAGTCGATACGAACATGGAGGACGTTGCTTCCGCGGCTGGAGTTATTCCCTTTTTCTTCTTTGCCTTACCCGAATGGACAATGACAACAATCAACCTGAAACAAGAATAGGTTACCCTCCGCCTACTCCAGATGGCTAAGTGGCGCATTTTCAGAATAAAGTTTTATTGATTTCTGACCTCTTTATGATTAAAGGTGGCTTTTTGATTAAATAACATGACTAAACTGGTATACCTGTTAGCCGGCCGGGCACCCATTCCCAGCGCCCACAGCCACTCACACACTCACAGCCGGGCACCCATTCCCAGCGCCGACCGCGCAACCCCAGCCACTCACACACACTCACAGCCGGGCACCCATTCCCAGCGCCGACCGCGCAACCCCCAGCCACTCACACACACTCACAGCCGGGCACCCATTCCCAGCGCCGACCGCGCAACCCCCAGCCACTCACACACACTCACAGCCGGGCACCCATTCCCAGCGCCGACCGCGCAACCCCCAGCCACTCACACACACTCACAGCCGGGCACCCATTCCCAGCGCCGACCGCGCAACCCCCAGCCACTCACACACACTCACAGCCGGGCACCCATTCCCAGCGCCGACCGCGCAACCCCCAGCCACTCACACACACTCACAGCCGGGCACCCATTCCCAGCGCCGACCGCGCAACCCCCAGCCACTCACACACACTCACAGCCGGGCACCCATTCCCAGCGCCGACCGCGCAACCCCCAGCCACTCACACACACTCACAGCCGGGCACCCATTCCCAGCGCCGACCGCGCAACCCCCAGCCACTCACACACACTCACAGCCGGGCACCCATTCCCAGCGCCGACCGCGCAACCCCCAGCCACTCACACACACTCACAGCCGGGCACCCATTCCCAGCGCCGACCGCGCAACCCCCAGCCACGCACACACACTCACAGCCGGGCACCCATTCCCAGCGCCGACCGCGCAACCCCCAGCCACTCACATACACTCACAGCCGGGCGCCCATTCCCAGCGCCGACCGCGCAACCCCCAGCCACTCACACACACTCACAGCCGGGCGCCCATTCCCAGCGCCGACCGCGCAACCCCCAGCCACTCACACACACTCACAGCCGGGCACCCATTCCCAGCGCCGACCGCGCAACCCCCAGCCACTCACACACACTCACAGCCGGGCACCCATTCCCAGCGCCGACCGCGCAACCCCCAGCCACTCACACACACTCACAGCCGGGCACCCATTCCCAGCGCCGACCGCGCAACCCCCATCCACTCACACACACTCACAGCCGGGCACCCATTCCCAGCGCCGACCGCGCAACCCCCAGCCACTCACACACACTCACAGCCGGGCACCCATTCCCAGCGCCGACCGCGCAACCCCCAGCCACTCACACACACTCACAGCCGGGCACCCATTCCCAGCGCCGACCGCGCAACCCCCAGCCACGCACACACACTCACAGCCGGGCACCCATTCCCAGCGCCGACCGCGCAACCCCCAGCCACTCACATACACTCACAGCCGGGCGCCCATTCCCAGCGCCGACCGCGCAACCCCCAGCCACTCACACACACTCACAGCCGGGCGCCCATTCCCAGCGCCGACCGCGCAACCCCCAGCCACTCACACACACTCACAGCCGGGCACCCATTCCCAGCGCCGACCGCGCAACCCCCAGCCACTCACACACACTCACAGCCGGGCACCCATTCCCAGCGCCGACCGCGCAACCCCCAGCCACTCACACACACTCACAGCCGGGCACCCATTCCCAGCGCCGACCGCGCAACCCCCAGCCACTCACACACACTCACAGCCGGGCACCCATTCCCAGCGCCGACCGCGCAACCCCCAGCCACTCACACACACTCACAGCCGGGCACCCATTCCCAGCGCCGACCGCGCAACCCCCAGCCACTCACACACACTCACAGCCGGGCACCCATTCCCAGCGCCGACCGCGCAACCCCCAGCCACTCACACACACTCACAGCCGGGCACCCATTCCCAGCGCCGACCGCGCAACCCCCAGCCACTCACACACACTCACAGCCGGGCACCCATTCCCAGCGCCGACCGCGCAACCCCCAGCCACTCACACACACTCACAGCCGGGCACCCATTCCCAGCGCCGACCGCGCAACCCCCAGCCACTCACACACACTCACAGCCGGGCACCCATTCCCAGCGCCGACCGCGCAACCCCCAGCCACTCACACACACTCACAGCCGGGCACCCATTCCCAGCGCCGACCGCGCAACCCCCAGCCACTCACACACACTCACAGCCGGGCACCCATTCCCAGCGCCGACCTCACTCCCCTCACTCACTCCCCCCTCAGGTATACCAGTTTACCTATACCTGTTCAGACTATACCTGTTCAGACCATTTTCGTTGCCTATGGATTCCACTAGGGTTCAATTGTCCTTGTGCTGTCTCAATTTACATGCGTTTGCCTGGACTTCAACGCTTACCCGTCCATTCTGCTCGGTAGAGGGTTTCTCTGTTTGTTTCCCGCCCTTGACCCCGTTCTGGAGGCTGCTTCCTATGTCTCACCCGTCCATTCCGCTCACGATATTCCACGAGAGGGAGCAGAAGAAGGCGAGGTACTCGTCCGTGACGGTGGGCATCAAATGGAAGTAGAGAATGACCAGAGTGAGGGTGGGCACGCATTGAAGCACACTCTGAGAGTGCGAATTATATTTGCAAAAAAAGAAAAGAAAATGATATACACAGAAAAAGCCACTAATATTCCTGAAAAAGCTACACAAAAAAAACTTTGATATTCGGGTGAAAGATGGTACACATAGAAAAAAGCTCATAATATTAGGCGGAATGCCCTTCTAATAAGACATCTTAGCGAGATTAGATTTACTATCGGTCTTTGAATTTCTTGAATAGTGAATTGCTACTATAATAGGTAAAAATAACTAGAAGACTTCCTTAATGATCGCGATTGGATGTTTCGGTCCTTGGATTTCAATTTGGTATGTGATCTCAAATTCACACCTGATAGATCAGTTTGTATTCGACGGAATGATTCGTTTCCGCAACATCACGAGTGATCTGAGGACAGCTTCGGTTATAGAATTAAAAATATTACAATACTTTTAGATTCTATGCAAATGTCCTTCTTCAGGCATGTTTCCATACATTTTAAGGTACAAAGAGAGCTTTGTTTTAAAGGCTAATTTATTAATTTAAAAAAAATAGGTATTAGGTATTAGGACTTAAAACTTTGACAAATTTAGGCCGCCGAGATCTTCTTCCTGATTGTCATATTTGTTTTCAGTTTTGTTTGATCAGACTTAACTAGAGTTAAGTACTTACCACAGTACTTTGTCACTTACCACGGACTTCATCTTCCGCAGCGTCGATAGTGATATCGAGTCCATGGTCATCACCAGCCCCATTTCCACGTAGAACAGTGTCGTCAAAAAGCTGCAACAGTCCTCTCCTAATTAAGTGACCATGCAATCTTATAAGAGCTACAGTTTGAAAATTGATGAGGCGTTGATAAGGATCCGAAAAGTTCATGAGAAGAATCGACATGCCTATATCAAAGAAAGCGTCCTTTATATCATGGAAAAATAATTGATGGATCCTAAGCAGAAGAGTCCACCATCATGATAACCCCTTTCACTCAAATGACCGATGGAGAATACAGTAAGTATTATTTCTACTGTGGCTAAAGAAAGTTCAACCAACGTGAGATACGTCTCCCTGCCGGGAGTGTAGGTAAACAACCAACTCATCTTCTCCCGGTGGTACAGGATGTACAGGTTCTCATCTGCAAGGTGTGGGAGAATTATAACAACATGATCTCGAACTCCCCTATGTGATGAGCAAGCCGCTTAAATTCATAACATCTTAGCCTGATATATTTTTGAAAAGCGGGAAAATACTTGAACAAAATCTCTTCATTTTCCTCGCTATCACATAAACCAACCGGCGTCGAGATGTAATTCATATATTTAGTAATTTACTAAATATATGAACTAAATATATTATTTACTCGAATTTCAAACACCGGTATGAGTTACAAGAAGTGATCATCTTACCCAGCCAATGCGCGAGGACAGTCCGGAGTACAGCGAGAACAACACAAACTCCTATCATTATCCATGTGTGGGATTCCCACATCTCTTTCTTCTTCGGGTAGACGATGAAGATAAAACGGTGGAATGCAAAGAGAACGTGCATCTCGCACGAGATGAGGAAGAAGATCTCGGCGGCCTTAACAGTACGTCAGTATTAAGTTGGCCCTAGCAATGCTTAAGTACTTAAGTCTAGTTAAGTCTGATCAAACAAAACTGAAAACAAATATGACAATCAGGAAGAAGATCTCGGCGGCCTAAATTTGTCAAAGTTTTAAGTACTAATACCTATTAATAGTTGAGTGTTGCTAAGTCACGACTAGAACTTGAATGGCCAGTGAGAGCTGTGAAAAAATTGCATTGAATGCTAAATTTTGCATCCACGGGTTGCCAGCGCACCTCAGAGAGGCGCACCATGGCGCACCGCGTTAGACCACGCATTTGCGCGAACAGATTGTTATTACCATTACATGCAGGATGCTAACTGGCGACTGATACGCGGGCGCGAGATGATCGGGAATCAGTGCGAACAGAGTCAGGAACGAGATCTTCAGCGTGTCGCATGTCATTTGAATCGTGCAAATCGTTCCAAATCTGAACAATCAAAACAGTTTTTGAGAATGTTCCAAATAAATATATAATTACTAGATAAAGAATACGTCCTAATGCACGTATCCATTTCATATTCGTAGCTGAGGTTCTCCGTGTTTCGGGAGAAGAGATATCAAATCGTACGAGAGATATAGTATCACATTCCAAAAGTTGACTAACAAGCTCCTCTCTCAGATTTCTCTATTAAACTCACGAATTCTGCAGATATCGAGCTCGCTTGATCGTTAGAATAGCCAGAGAACTTGTCGTAACGCCGAACACAAGGACCTGCGCGACGCACACTATTCATTTGTTTTACATTATCCAAATATCCGGGTCTTTGCGAAGTGAGTCGCATCCTTTCGGGGGAATCGCTCCGGGCTGAGTAAGGATTTCAGACATCCACAATAGAAAAAAATACTTCTCTTTTTTTGGAATTCAATTTTTCTAAGAAATATCTGATGACCAATGAGCATTATTATAACCACGGAATTGGATATGATATTAAAAATACGGAAAAGTCCTTGCCAAGAACATGTACAGCTTGCAGAAGCCGCATTCCATCGTCGACGAGAGACACGCTCCAATGAAACATATAATAATAATAATAATAATAATAAAAAAAAATAATAATAATATGTAAACGCGGTACTATAATGTAAGAGAAATAAAAAGAAAGGCGCGAATCATCAATGAACAGCAAAAAATAAGGTTACTCAGGGAAACAGCACAATTTTCCGACTTTATGAACATGGGCGGCTTTTAAAACGATTCTGGATCACTTCATTTTGTACGGTCTCTCGACCGACCTGTGTGTGAGAGATTGTGGGAAAGACAGGCGTTTGAACTCGTTATTATAATACACTAGGGAGTTGAGAACGCCTCGAGTTATCATCAAGGGCACTGCGATTATTGCTATGGGAATAAAAAGGATCTATCGTCAGAGCGTGTTCACCACATTTTTTTCTTCCGCTTCGTACAGTTTTTCTGGAGATATGTGAACACTTTTATTTGCATACGATGAATGACCCTTCAGAGAATCGAGTTTTTTTACTACGGTGACCCTTCAGAGAATCGAGTTTTCGAAATAAACTATTTTTATTATTAAAAAAAATTTTGTAGCGAAATCAAAATCCTGTTTAATGACAAGGTGAGCGCATTTCATTCTCTTCACGACAGTGATTCTGCCACTGGGATAATTTCCACTGCAGCGTTATTTTGCAGAGGTCTGAATGAGATATGTCGAGGGAAGTGCACGATCGGATACCGTAAGAGGTGGATCCCGAGAAATTCCAAATTCCACTGCAGTCGACAATATTGAATTACACTGCAGTCGACAATATTGAACAATATTATGTTTCAAATACCATTTATTTCCTCACACAGCAAGGATGGAGCAATGCTACTTATTTATTCACTGTTACATTAAATTATATGTGCTACGATGAATGCTTGAATATTTGTTAGAGTTCTAGATAAACATCATTTTTGATTGTTATTAGACTTGGTCGAGTTGAATACTTGCTTCGACAGCTGCCACACGTTGTCCTGATAATTAAGCAATTATATTACTGGTAATTCATAGAAAATAAAGAATTTAAAAAAAAGATGAAATGCATATTGAATTAATTAACATACTTTTACAAGATATACGTGGAAGAACATCAGTGGAGCGAACATCGAAAGGCCACTCACCGTCTGGGATAAAGCGGCAGGCTCATCCAGTTCTTGAAATAATCAAATTTAAGTATTATTTTTATACTCATTAATTGGTTAATTTTGAAGTTATCATCTGGGACAATGCGAAAGGAAAACATTCACACGGGGGCTCAAAAATGCAGATCCTCTACAAGAGAAATGAACAGATAATGGTCACGAGCGCAATGCGTAAAATTTCCATTGCTTACTACGGTATTGCGAAGAAAATTGTGAACTACATCAAGCATTATACCGTAGTAAGTGCAGCTTATTTGCGGACCGCTTTTTTATCCGCCTTTGAGCCCCCGTGATTCAGTTCTTCATATAATGTATTCGTTATTTTGATTGTCATTATCGCGAGGCCTTTATTTAGGAGTCACAACACAAACGCGCTTGAAACGCTAATTTTCGAGAAAGTGCGTGTAAGAAGACTGTTGTTTCATTTTCGCACACTCTCGAACATTAGATACAAACTCTCCGTTTTGAAATAGTACAATTAAAGTTATTTCTTTGAGAGTCTCTATTCACATGGTATCACCGGTAATAGAGAGTATAACACCTTCAAATATCCAGCTTACTGCCACAGATGAGATCAGGGACAAACCCAGCACGATGAACCCAATAATGGACATACTACAACGACTTCACAATTATTTTTCAACAACAATTTTGGTACTCTCATGAAGAAATATGGGAACTTTTCAAATGGGGTCTGAGATCTTATAAGGGGGTGTCTATCGACCGGTGATAACTAGAGATGATCAGTCGAAAAATGTCTTAGTCTGAAATAATGTAGTTCCAGTTCGTTCCGGTTCAATCCTTTGTTCTCCTTTGTTCTCCCTCTCATTCCGGCTTTTCGACTGATCACCTCTAGTGATAACGAATTTTACCTTGATCGAGACCTACTGTCACGGTTTCCTTGTCTGTAATGTTGTAAACGAAGATAAGTTTGCTTAATACTTTAGCCAGAACATTGCACTACTCTCTAAAAATAGATACTCCTAATTGTAATTTTTAAAGGGCAAATTTACCTTGCAAGAATTGTCGTAATGCTTCTTGATATGAACCATAATGGTGTATCCGGTTTGGTGTAAGGTGTACTGATTTTGTACGGGAACCAACTTTCAATATATTGATACTGTAAAATATTTTTTTGCGAGTTAAAAAGACGTAAAAATAATCCAACATGTTTACAAATTCGGTTCCAATTGATGGTAGAATTCCTTATTTTTTACTGCAGATGCACAGTCATCACGAACTCCTACTTTCAAAAATTATTTTTGTTATTGAAATCTCTACCTTCCATTCTTTCTGAGACATTATCAAAAAACAAAAAAAAATGCGGAAATTCAAAACTATATCACGTGTTTGGTAGGGTTTGTCAACTGGTAAGTGGAGATGACTAACAGGCGCAGTTTCATACTAGAGTGCGAAATGCGATGCCACGGTCTCTTCATTTCGCACACTCTCTCGACTGGTCGATTGATGAGAGAGTGTGTGAAATGAAGAGACCGTCGTCTCACATTTCGCACTCTATTTCATACCATGATATATTTCTGTCCCGGAGGAATCGTTGGTGTACATAGACCGAGCACCACCATATAGATGATTGATGTTATATTGAATGAAGCGACGTCTCCTAAGATGGATTCGACTTATCGTATAAATTAGATCACTATGCACGATAGACATCTTTACTCCCTCTGCTGAATGCATGTTCATAAATGTTATTGATTAACAAAAAGTTATTCATAAGAAATATATAATCTTACTTATGTCAATCCATTCACGGCGAAAAAGAGAAATGTAGAGAATTACGGCAATTATTACACATTCCACAGCGATTCTGCAACATCCAAATTGAAAGATCAATGGAACCAGAGGACCTTAAGAACCTACCTTTAATTGTTTATTGTACGCTAAGCGCCTTGAGGCTTAAAACAATTCTCTACACTACACTAAGTCGGGCTTTTATCTGAAGTTTTCAATGATAACACGATTACAGAATTGCTTTACTTCAATTAATCTTAAAATGGAAGAACATACATGGTCCTGAGAATACTTATTTCGATTCTGCTCTCAGCCCATATGGAATTCGCATCTTTGCTGACATTTTGATTTGGAACCACAGCATGCATTTCCGCCATATCTGAAACACTTTATTAACTGGAACTAGCCGGGATGTGTTGAGGTTAAATACACTACGCACTATGCGTACACTACGTTCTGTGCACAGTTCTGAGTGCAGGTTCGGTCCAGGGGGAAATCGGTAGCTGGCTCCAGATTCGGTCCAGGGGGAGCTCGGTATCCTGCTCCAGGTAATGTACTGGGGGAGCTAAGTAGCCAACTTAAGATTCGGTCCAGGGGGACCTCGGTAGCCTTCTTCAGGAACGGTTCAGGGGGACCTCGGTAGCCTTCTTCAGGAACGGTTCAGGGGACCTCGGTAGCCTTCTTCAGGTAAGGTTCAGGGGGACCTCGGTAGCCTTCTTCAGGTAAGGTTCAGGGGGACCTCGGTAGCCTTCTTCAGGTACGGTTCAGGGGGGAAGTAGGTAGCTTGCTTGAGCTTCGGTCCAGGGAGGAGGACTCGGTAGCCGGCTCCAAGTACGGTCCAGGGGGAGTTTAATTTTTTATGTTGGGGAATGTGAATCTCTAGAAAGAGTACTGGCTTATTCCGTTGCAAAAGGCTCGTGAGGCTGAGAGCGTTCGAAAAAAGTTGCCACTACGCCACTTCGTGGCTCCGTGGCAACTTTTTTCGATCGCTCTCAGGCTCAAGAGCCTTTCTCAACCGAAACGCAGGATACCGTGTGTTCCTTTCCCGGGCGTGTTCGAACACGTTTCCGACACCGACATCGGAAAACACTTTTCCTGTGATCTCCCACGCTCTGCGAATCAATTGGGAACTTTTCGAAATTTTCGATTTTTCATGTAAAAACGTGTTAGAAAACGTTCAGACACGTTTCCGATATCGCAAAACACTTTTCCTATGGTCCCCCACGCTCTGCGAATCAATTGGAAACTTTTCAAAATTTTCGATTTTTTTCATTTTAAAACTCGGCAAAACAGGTGAAATCGTGTTTCACGTTACTAAAGAACGTGCTAAAATGGCTTCTGACACTTGCGAAAAATGCGGCAAACGTTTTGCCCGCGGCGGGGTTCGAACCTGGGGGTCTCGGATCGTAAGTCAAGAGTGTAACCCACTTGGCTATATTTTTATATTTTATCGATGCCCGAAGGCGCAACGGAATAATGTGTGATTACACGAACGATGTACAGGCTATGGATTTGGTCATTTAAATATTGCAAAATTTTAAAGAGTTTGGTCTGTTGTTGTATGCAAAAGGATCCGAGAAGAGAGCAATTTTGAAGCGATTTATTAGGAAGCTTCCGGTTACATGATTCCGGCCTCCAGAAAGGGGTCAGGGGCGAGAGAGTGTGCCAAAGTAAGAGAGTCACTCTCGATTTCCCTTACACTCTCGTTCTAACTCCATTCCTGCGAGATTGTCGGCAAGAGGAATGATTTGGAACGAAATGTGCGAAAGTATCATGAAATCGCGTGAAATCAAGTGAAATCAATCGATATTTCACTTCAAAAATCGGCAAAAGATGCTCAAATGTGAATCTCGTTACTCAAAAATGGGGTTGGGCCACATTTGACACTTGCAAAAAACGCGGCAAAAGACTATGCACCGGCGGGGATCGAACCTGCGACACTCGGATTTGAATTCGAGCTCGCTACCGACTTGGCCATGAAATTATCGATTTTTCAAATATAAAAATCGATGTGTTTCGTGATGGGCTATCATATGCAAAAGGATCTGAGAAGATAGCGCGATTTTGAAGCGAAATATAAGGAAAATGCGAAAAAAAATGTCTGTCACGCGTACGGAAGAAAAAAAACAGACAGACAGACAGACAGACACAATGATTTCCTATAAGTGGAGGAACAGAAATTGAGAGTACTCATAGTGGGCGGTCATCAACTTTCATTACTCTGGAGAAATTGTCTCCTGCAGAGAGAGCATGCAAAATCGAGAGAGCAGTCGATATACTCTCTCGATTTTGCACGCTCTCTCTGCAGGAGATGTCCCAGAATAAAGGAAGTCGGAGGTCTCCCGTTCTGAGTACTTTTGACATAAATTAAATCGGGGTATAATGGCGCATTACGGTCCGGTAAAAAAGAGAAAACAAATCGTGCAAGAACCACGTTGTATTGCGGGTTCGCGCGCTGTTCCTCTCGCGTGGGTTGACCATCAAATCGAGAGACTCCCCCTGCGGAAGAGGACAGCTGGCAGAATATCTCATTATCCCACTCCCCCCCCCTGTCCGCCAGTCCTTGCTCTCTCATCTCCACGCACTCTCTCGTGTCCTGTCGTGACCAATGCTCTCCCCGTCACTAGAACCGGATCGCCAAACGCCGCGCGCTTATTCTCCGGGACTATTTGTGCTTCACGTGTTCTATATGGGAAGTAAAGGTGTTGTGAATACACTGATGACTTGTTTGACGTGCTCACAATGGCTTTACAAGAACTCGTTAATTTTTTTGCTGTTGTGAACTTATTTTAATTTATGTAATTGATATTTATGAAAGGTTCTCGAGAGCTCCCTCCGGCCAGCATGATGACTGCGATAAAGATACCCTATGGAAAAGTAGAGTCGCCTGAAATTCGGGTAAATATTTGGATTAGATCTCATCATTTCGCTCACTATCTACGCCAGTCGATAAGAGAAGCGAAGAGATCTAATCCAATTATTTGCCCGAATTTCAAACTCTACGACAAAGGTGCCATCTGGTTAGAACGCAATCACCGACCTACTTTGGAAACGGCAAGACTCTGTATCGAAGTAACGGTGTACGCTATTTTTTTTATTTACAGATCAAATCATTGAAATTTGAGACATTTGCACCAATCCTTTTTCATTTGTCTTTTACTGAGCAAGATATTAATTTTGTATTAAAAAAAACTATTTTCAGCACTTTAATTATCTGGTCGGTATCTCTCTTTGTCGCGTACAGTGCTGAAAGCAACGGATGGATTACCCAGAGTGAGATTTTTAAAATAATATTTTTAATATAAATATTTGTCTTATCTTTCGTTAACATTATCATTTCATTTATATAATTTGTCCAATAGTCCAATCCAGGGGTTTAAACACTAATTTTAAGAAAGCGGTCATTTTATCGCTCATATCGCTGACTATCGCCGCATCACACTCTATAGAGTCACACTCACACTCTATCGATATATCGCTGGCTACTTCCACTTCTCAGTCGTTTATCGTTAAAATGCATTTTTTTCTTTTTTAGGAGAAATCTTCTTCTTCTGCTTGTTAATACTCATGCTTTTTTCACTCGAACTGTGCATTTGCGAATCTGTCTCCAATGTTCCGTACACACGGGTGAGCTATGATGGTTCTCCGAGATGCCGGTTAGATATTGGGAATTTCCTAGTCTCTTTTCACACTCCACTCTCCCAAAAAAATCGAATTACGAATATCGAACTTGCATCCCAATAGTCAGCTACTTTTCCCCCTTTTGCAATGCCATTTCCTACACTGATCGCAAATTGCCAGGGGAACGATTTTCGAACCTCCTCCAACTTCCGCAAGCTCACTCGTTTGATCTCAGGAAAAGAGAGAGCATGCGCTGAAGGAGGAGGTTTGAGAACCGTTCCTTAAGAAACATAGTAAATTCATCCCTAGTATGTACATACTCATTGGAAATTATCTGTTCTCTCATCTTCCCAGTAGAGTCATGATGAAGGACATTATCGTTTTCTTTCCATTTCTGGGTTGATAATGACAGTTTTCATTACGATTTCCAAGTAAATATAGCTGAAAGTGCGTAATCTAGGATTAAACGGGGAAAGAGCAAGTCGGCTCATGCGCTTTCATACGTATAGCATTGATTTACCTGCACATTGTTGGGAGTCTCCAACTTCCCCTAGGTGAATGTTTTCTTCTGCTAATAGAGTATTTATAATTGAGAGATCACATCTCACTATCTCTACATTACTCTCTCGATTTTGCATGATCCTTAAGAGAGGTATTACCAGAGATTGTAGGTTGCTCGGAACAATTTTCAAAAAAATATTTCTGATTTCGATCAAACTTTTATGTGAGAGTACCCAGGAGATAAGAATTCGATTTTTCCTGGTCTCAGGTCTCGGAGCCGGCTTTTAGGAATTCGCCGGTTCTGTCGCCGGAATCGTCATAACTCAGCTTAATGTTGAGTAGGAAAGCTCGCATAGAGCTCAAAATGTGCGGAAAAGATTGCCGAACAACTTTTATGAAGTCAATGAGTACGTATCTCTTCATCACAAAAAGTTATGTGCCAAAAACTAAATTCCAGGATGTTTGAAAAAAATTCTCCCAAGTTAGATGAGCGATAGGTGCTATTTTTATTTCGGATTATGACAGAGTACATCATGCAGTATTAAAATAAAAATATAAACTGGGTGATTAGGGTATCACCCGTGGGGTAAAAACTGCGTTGAATCCATTTTTCGCCGTATTTTCGAGAAATAAGCTTACTCTAACTTTGCTCAAACTGTTCAGATACATCGGAGTTCACATTTAAAATTTATATTTGAACATATTGAATTGTAATTTGCCACTTCTTGGTCATTAAATTCATTTTCTCACTTGCGCATTTGGCGAAGCTCTGAGAAATTTAGCAAAAACATATTTTTTTCGGAAACACTTTTATTCTCTCGAAATATAGTTGAATTTATTTTTGTCGATAAAATGCATGATGATAAATATTAAATAGCGATACAAAACATTACAATACAAGATAAAATTTTTTTGTAAAATTTTTTTTTGCATGAATTTTTATCATCGGAAAATGCGCAAGTGAGAAAATAAATTTAATGACCAAGAAGTGGCAAATTACAATTCAATATGTTCAAATATAAATTTTAAATGTGAACTCCGATGTATCTGAACAGTTTGAGCAAAGTTAGAGTAAGCTTATTTCTCGAAAATACGGCGAAAAATGGATTCAACGCAGTTTTTACCCCACGGGTGATACCCTAATCACCCAGTTTATATTTTTATTTTAATACTGCATGATGTACTCTTTCATAATCCGAAATAAAAATAGCACCTATCGCTCATCTAACTTGGGAGAATTTTTTTCAAACATTCTGGAATTTAGTTTTTGGCACATAAATTTTTGTGATGAAAAGATACGTACTCATTGACTTCATAAAAGTTGTTCGGCAATCTTTTCCGCACATTTTGAGCTCTATGCGAGCTTTCCTACTCAACTTTAAGCTGAGTTATGACGATTCCGGCGACAGAACCGGCGAATTCCTAAAACCCGGCTCCGAGACCTGAGACCAGGATAAATCGAATTCTTATCTCCTGGGTACTCTCACATAAAAGTTTGATCGAAATCAGAAATATTTTTTTTGAAAATTGTTCCTCAAAGGTCATGTTTACCTACAATCTCTCGTGATACCTCTCTTAAGCAGGAAGCAACAGCTCCAGAGTAAGGGAAGTTGGAGACTAAATAAATTTAATTAAAACAATTATATGTGTATTTAATTAAAATAATTAAGCGCTGTGATCTTTACTGGCCTCATTCTCCTCCTCTTCCCTCTCTCTTGCGTATTTTGGCGGGCCTTTATTACCGTCTTCGACATTCTGTTGACAGGCGGTTTGCCTCCACCCAACAGCGTTCTCGACGAAAGGTGGCAATGATTTATCTATGCCCGAGGAGAAATAAGGGGAAGATATGGGGGACTCTCCGAATTTCACTTGAGATGACATGAGATAAAAAAAAATGTTGGATAAGAGCCTCTGACACGTCTCGAGCACACTAGTCTTGTAAGAAGAAAAAAACAATATGAAAATTCGTAATTTGTCAGTCGTTTCTTGAATATTCGATGATTTGGGGCAGGTTCTCCGCACAATGGTTCCCCGCGATCGTATACGTTCCTCTAGCCCAAGTTCTTCTCATGCTCGCCAGCATCGTTACGGTGAGAAGATAACATCTATAGTATTATCGATTATTGATTTTTACCCGACTCGAAACTCGCTAAAATCAGTAAACTCTATCATTCGGCGGTGAACATTGAGCTTGAAACACATATCAATCCTCCCATATCGGCCGTCACTCTCATAAACTTTCATGAGCCTTAAATTAGAATACAGTCAGATGCTATTTATAGATGATTATTGATTATTTAAATGTTGATTTTGCAGCGCGAAATGTGGTTTGTCGTGATGCTTCTCTTCAACTACTCAGAGTGTGCAAATGCTGGCGCAGAAAGGCAATCGATAAAAGAAGGAAATCGATTAATAAAACGGAGCAGCAAATTTGCGCCGTTTGTGCAACACATGAAAATGCTGAATAAAGTATGAAAAGAAAATCCGCACCTAAATTAGACTAACTATTATTTCTTCTCTTGCATAAGCCATAGTAAATAGCATGATAAAGATATTATTATTATTATATTATTATTATTATTATTATTATTATTACTAATCACGTTGATCACACGCTCTTCGATCTCGGATCTCTCCAGATGTCTGTGCTAAAGTCGACGGAGCTGCAGAGATCAAGAGAGATCGTAGTGCAAAGACTAAAGATCAACCTACATACAGTCAAAGTCCACAGGCTCCCGTAATTGTGAAACCGTAAATGAGAAATATAGATGTTGTAGACAATTATCCACCGACTCTCTCCATTTCACACACTGTCTCGTCTTCGCCTCTCAACCACCAACAGTCTCCCCCTCTCCTGTCTTACAACCTCTGCTCTCCCTCATGGTGTACGGACCATCTGGCAGAATAGCTCATTGACCCATCCATTCTTTTTTCTCTCTCCCTCTCTCTCCCTCTCTCTCTGTGGTCCTTTCGTGGCCTAGACTCTCTCGGGTCTGCTCGAAAGATGCCTCAATTTTTCCTTCCGGATTCAAAAGACGCAATTAATTTTCGATCAGATTACTTGTTCAATATGAACAGATTTTCTTGGAACGTGTTCTTCGTGGGAAAGTGTTCTTCCTATACAGTAGTCTATATATATCTATACTATATAGGATATACTCTTTTAATGCTGATATACTTCTCCATCATTTTCATGTCGTATCTATTAGATCGCATAACGCTGTGATCGCATAACGTTGTTTGATTAAATACAATCTATAATATAATGCAATAATTTTCGCAATATAATATAATATTTTTATAGTGCAATGTAATATAATAATTGTTTAGTGATTTCCTCGGCAATATGACATCTATACAAATAGAACCATGCGACAAGCGTTGCATATCAATGGAGCGGACCAGCTTTACAGAGCGAGCCTACAGCGGAACGGAAGGATTCGCAATCATCTTGAAGGGGTACGAATAAGTGCGATTTATTTCAAATACATAATAAATGTTGTTCCCTTCAAATAAATTGGAATAAGAAATTGTTCACTTTTGCACTCCGGTTCACAAATCGGTCACTCCTCTATAGACTCTTTCAGACAATCTCTATTTCAGACTTGCAATCCAACTATTTATATCATTATTCACGTACAATTATGTTCAACTATTCGGCCGGGATCTAGATGAACAGAGTGAGATCTAAAATATAATGCAATGTAATGTAATATAATATTTATGCGAGTCACGAGAAAGCGCGGTACAAAGCGCGGTAAGGTAAATTATAAGAAAAGCACGAATCATCAACGGACAACAAGAGCAATAACGTCACTCAGGGAAAGTACTCAATTAAACCGTTTTTTTGTGAAAATGAGAGAGCTGGTTTCTAGTTTTTGTGGACGTTTTCCGAATTAATTTTAATTAATTTATATTTTTCAGAAGCCGTGCTCAAATTCAACATGACCGCGACATTCTTGTTCTTTCTGAGCTGCGCCTTTTGTGATGCTCTGCCTCGAACAAAGGTTTGGTAATTTTTTTAAATCGTGAAAATTATTTGTTATTCATTGAAAATCTCAGCCTTCATGCTCCAAATCCCGCCTCGTTTTCGCGAAATTTTGCGACTGGTTCATAATTATGCCCGATGTCAGGTCGCTTTCTTACGACGGCTTGCAGTGTGCGAAAAACCCTCCGGAAGACGAAAAGTATTGGCGCTTGTACTAACATTCATCACAAGGTAACAAATAGTATCAGCATTTGATCCGTCAAAATTAATTTTTTTTCCAATTCCGACAGTTAGAGTCAACGGGGCAGGGTGGTTTTTTATTAATTTAAAATTTTAAAGTTGTAATCACATTTCAGCGCATCGATCGTCACTTGCCTGTTCCTGTTTGTCAAATTGATCTCTCCCATTTTCTGGGCCTTCCTAAACTTTTCCAACGACTCACTTCTCAAATTATATCCCGAAAATGAGCCTCTTATCGACTGCGCCGTTCCAAATCTCACGTTTCTCGTCTTGATCTCGGGAATAATAATAAGCATTGTAACGGTAGGTCGATTATTCATAGTTAATTGTTGCTGTAAAATAACAGCCTTCCCTTATCATTCATTAATCATGAACACGCTGTTAAAGAGCATTTATTATTTAAAAAAATATATATGAGAAAATGAATTTTAGGAGCTGATATGGTATCGTGTGGTGTTGATGTTGACTGAGAATTTGCAAGAGGATATGGGACACTTTCAAATCAAGATGAATGAACAAGATAAAACATTCAAACCGTCTCGCTGAATAAAGTATTTATTTATAATTTCTGTAACTTCACATTCATTCTATTTGCCGTCACTCACAATAACCGACCGCGTCACGTGAAGCCCCAGGGAAATAAATAATATAAAAAATAACAAATAATAATACAATAGTAATAAATATTGTCGCTGCAACAGCTAACAATCACTCCGGTTTAGAAACGCACGATGTGTGCGTGCACCACGTCCGTGCAGTGCACGTCCATCGCACGTTCAGTGTACTGACTCTCTTACATTTCTTCCCTCTCTCGGCTGAGTATCAGCGCGGCGAGAGAGCGAAGAATTGTAAGAGAGACGTGCGCACAAGGTGCATTCGAAAACCGGAGCAGCACACATGATTCCTTCACTTCCTGAAGCGTGTCAAGAAACGAGATCTACCGCGTAGAACAAGGCACCGATATTGCTCCGATAACAATATCACCCACCCCCTTACACCCCGGTCCCCTCCCTGTAGTGTGCGAACCATGTGGCAGAATAGCTCATTGACCTCTTCTTCTCTGCTCGTCTCTCCCAATCGCACGCTCTCTCCGCTCTTCTCTCTCTCCACTCTCTCTCTCTCTCTCTCTCTCTCTCTCTCTCTCTCGCTCACTCATTCTCGATCTCTTTCTTGGCCCTGACTCTCCCGACCAGGCTCGACAAAAGCTCCAGTCTGAGCTTGTCTTTAGTCTTTATCTATCTACCCCCACCCTTTTAAAATCAAAAAGGGAAGGAGTAGAGCTCGAGGATTTGAGTCTTTTATTGTCGGCCCCATGCTTCATATTTATTTCCCATTTCGCATAGATAATTGTTCAAATTTAAAAATGAATTATGAAATTTCAGGCCATTTCCCGGTTCTGCAGGAAATGACGGCCATCAAAATACCGTATGACAAGCGGACGATCACTATTCGACGGACAAGTGTTTTTTTTCGAATTTCCCCCTGTTGAAGCGACAGCCAGAGACTGGATAAACATGTACGTCTTAAAATGATTCCAAACCTACAGAACGGGTCAAGGCGAGATATTGCGCGAACGTTAAAGAGCCCCTCTCGATTTTACACGCTGTCTCACTCCAAAAAGCCTTTTTGAAACATATCACCGACAAAATTATCATTCAAAAAGTATATGAACAATGCGACTCGGGAACAGGAATTAACTGCGTCGCTACATTAAAATATATTTGTTCATTTCCGATGTTAAATTTACTCGCATATTTTTGTTGCAGATTTGGATCCAAATTGATCCTTCTCTTCTTCTCATACATTTATCTACGAATCGTCGGAAGGCATCTTGATGAACAACGTGAGATCTGAATCATTTAATTGTTTATTAGGGGACCACATATCATATTTTTCCTTGCCAGCGAATTTCATTTTAATGGCCTACTTATATATATATATATATATATATATATATATATATATATATACAGTAGCGGACAAAAGTTTACGGGCACTTTTTCTTTTTGATATAACTTTAGAACCCCTGGAAGGTTTGACGCGACATGCTGGGGTCTAATACGAAACCCAATGGAGATTACGATGCAACTATTGGGGTATTGCGAAATCTTCCCGTTATTGCGTCGTGATGACGCAATCGATGCATACTTTTTTGAATGGACATTATTCTTTCACGGAATTTTTCCTGCTCGCCTAACTTTCAGGATGTTAAGACATGCCCAAGGTCTACCTATAAAATTTTTTTCAAGTTGCTGCGTCACACAGACCCAATCAATACATCAAAATGATCACAATCATGACTGCTTATGATCCTGAGAATATGGTCGCGGTAGGCCACCATTTGCCTTCAGGGCACGAAAAAATCACTTTTTCGCAATATTGTGGTCTGACGAAGGGGAAGTCTATAGGACGTGCTCTAAAGATCTGGTTTGCGCGTGGATTCGGTTGAGAATCTATGGGAGAAACGATTACTAGCTGCAATAAGCGTTTCGATTGGATTCCTATCCGGGGCGATCGATTTCCGGAAGGACACTGGTTTGGCCACGCCCATTTTCCTCCCGTTGACAAGGCTCGCACTTTAGAGTGTATCTCGGCTCTGAGTTAACGAAGAATGCTGGCAGACCCATCAATGGAATCAGCGTGGCTTGCTCTATAATCTCATTCACAAATTGCATCACCACTATGCAATATTTCATCATTCTTAGGCAATAATTCTCAGAATCATATAACACACACATAATAATAACGTAATTTGCGCTTTACAGTTATGGAAGGATCAAATTGATTTTATTTGCACCGGTTCCACCATTTTCCGTTGACTTACCGCAAAGAATACATAAAAAATAGGAGTATTGCCTAAGGATGACGTAAAATTTCATAGTGATGATGTAATTTGTGCTCGAGATTATAGAGCAAACCATCCTGATTCCATTGATGGGTCTGCCAGCATTCTTCGTTAACTCAGAGCCGAGATACACTCAAAAGTGCGAGCCTTGTCAACGGGAGGAAAATGGGCGTGGCCAAACCAGTGTCCTTCCGGAAATCGATCGCCCCGGACAGGAATCCAATCGAAACGCTTATTGCAGCTAGTAATCGTTTCTCCCATAGATTCTCAACCGAATCCACGCGCAAACCAGATCTTTAGAGCACGTCCTATGGACTTCCCCTTCGTCAGACCACAATATTGCGAAAAAGTGATTTTTTCGTGCCCTGAAGGCAAATGGTGGCCTACCGCGACCATATTCTCAGGATCATAAGCAGTCATGATTGTGATCATTTTGATGTATTGATTGGGTCTGTGTGACGCAGCAACTTGAAAAAAATTTTATAGGTAGACCTTGGGCATGTCTTAACATCCTGAAAGTTAGGCGAGCAGGAAAAATTCCGTGAAAGAATAATGTCCATTCAAAAAAGTATGCATCGATTGCGTCATCACGACGCAATAACGGGAAGATTTCGCAATACCCCAATAGTTGCATCGTAATCTCCATTGGGTTTCGTATTAGACCCCAGCATGTCGCGTCAAACCTTCCAGGGGTTCTAAAGTTATATCAAAAAGAAAAAGTGCCCGTAAACTTTTGTCCGCTACTGTATATATATATATATATATATATATAAGTAGGCCATTAAAATGAAATTCGCTGGCAAGGAAAAATATGATATGTGGTCCCCTAATAAACAATTAAATGATTCAGATCTCACGTTGTTTATCAAGATGCCTGAACCAATAATTCTTCCTTCTCATCTCTTCTCTCTTTTCTCCATTTCATATATTTTTCTTTCCATTGATTCTGCTGATTTCGGGGTCTCCATATCGATCGACTTGTTCCATTTCGATGATCCACTCCTGGTAGATGTTGATGTCCATTTCTCGTCTCTCTCTTGGCCTCACATAGAAGAACCAAATTATCTTGCTCTAATAAGCCTGCGCTCATTTAGGACATCAATACAGGATTGACCTGCGACTGTACCCCACAGCTTTCGCTTTCTACAAGGTGAACAGTGATGGATTGGTTCTCGGACAAGTCTACAGTGACAACCTCATCGGGAATCGCACTCGCGAACACTGTGGCTGGCAGCGCACGACCTCGTGCCATTTCTGGTATACGCATGCCTTCGTGTCGGTGAAAGGGAAAACGGAAGAAGCGTTGAAAACTGTAAAGGAATGGACAGATATGATAGTGTATGTCGGCTCGGATCACATGGTCAACTATGAATACCCCGAATACGCCTATAATCCGACCTACTTGCAACTCAACAAAGGAGAGAAAAAGACGGAAATATACAAAAACGGGCCTTTCACCTCCGGCTTCATTATTACCCAGCATGGTCCGAATGCGAAGAGAGGTGAGAGTTCCCCCCCCCCTTATAATTATCATTTGGTTCTAATTCGTTAGGTGGGTCCAACTAGTTATCCAGTTAAAAAAAGGATATTGCGGTTAAAAAACTGTTGAAACATGACTAATATATAATAATTAATTATAATTGAGCGCATTTCAGTGGAGTTGTGGTTTCCCGCCGACTCAAAAGGAGCCGATGGTAAATGGCAAAATCGTGGCTGTAGCGGAAATGAAATATTGGATTTCCACTCCCGGAATCTATCGCTACCGTCTCAAGGAGGGAACGATGAATGAGATCTACTACGATCACCAGCTCTCCGGAAACAAATATCTCCTCTAATTCGCCAAAATAAATGAGCTTGCATAACTCTAATCCACGCCTTGTCTTGTTACCGCCATACAAATAATGCAGTGCTTAAAGGGAAAGTTTAGCTTATTGTTAGTTTACAAGTCGTTTGTGAAGAGGCTATTCGGGTTCTCTGGGACTGGAATTGGAGTTCTTACGACGTTGATAAGGCTCAGTATCGTCGGTCGATTGGCGTCGGAGGAGCGAGTCATCTTGAATGGGTTTCGAGGTGAGGATCGGTCTTTTCTCAGTGAATGACTGATATTACAATTTTAAAATGATACGTTCATGATATGGACTACTGGTGGTGTACTCTCCTTCTATACCTCGGCGCGTCTCTCGCTTTCTCATGCTCTCTCGCAGACGTATCTGTTGTTCAGCACTGATTATCAACGGAACGTTTTATTATTTTGGATGAGTGTGTGTGAATTTGTAATATGCAAGACCATCTTGCTTTGGGAATAGGAAACGGCCAGGGGCCATCCGTGAGAATCTCGTGCGAAACAGGGATATTGGGGTTGAGCTTGAATTAGAGTCCCCCAAACTTGAGCCATCGATCTTTTTATTTCTAACCAGAGAGAATTAAGAGGAATACTGCCGATCAATTCAATTTATAGGCCACATACCCATCAAAAGGCTACCACTCTGGCTTGGATGGGGATTCTAATTTCTAGGGTCAATAGGAGAGATCGGCACTAGCGAGATGGGCTGAGCTAGGAGAAAGTGCACCTGTCCATCGCAGGAAATGGAGAGACGACCGCTCGTGACAACTGTCAAAAACAAGAATGCCACAGACACACCAGGTCTGGCTCATGTTTGCCACTTTCCGCGGCGTAGGGATAGAGATAGTGAGTGATGCATGTGACAGCAGAATGCAAGATTGCAAGTGACAGCAGAATGCAAGATTAACAATAATAATGATCTGTATTTCCGGGAAGAGATGTGTCAATTGATGTCTCCAACTCGTTTTGATCTTCCGCTAACGAGCATGCACTCGTGGGGACACCATTTCCATGGAACAATGGCTACGTGAGAGGGCACTTCTTCACTTTACCGCACCACTCGGGATGCAAGTTCGGTTTTCGTATTACGACTCTCTCCGCGAGAGATCGGTAATGCGGCTGATAAAGGAGAGAGAAGTTGAGAAAAAGAGACGCCGTATTACCGAAACCGACGCCGAACGGGCAACCCTACGCACCACTCAATCTATCTGGGAATGAATGTGAGGTGACCTAGTTGGTATCGATGTAAGTTCCGTATCCCCACTACATCCGGGTTACGGTACGCTCTACAATATTGCGGTAGAACTCGTAGTCACCCAAAATGCTAAGTTAGTTTGATAGTAAAATCTACTCAAACATCATTTAGAGTGCACGAAAAGTGTACTTTTTCTTGCGGATGTTCTCGAAGTTTTTATAACTGCACAAGATATTTATATACGCATTATATTCTACGGAGTGAATATAATGCAAGAGAAACAACGGCAGGGTATCGATATAGTTGGATAACCTCCGTGACCTTCATCTTAACAAAGTGTCTCATTAACTCTCACTTTCATGGCATGATTCTCTCTCTCTCTCTCTCTCTCTCTCTCTCTCTCTCTTTCTCTCTTTCTCTCTTTCTCTCTCTCTTACTCTTTCTCTCTTTCTGTCCACCTTTTACATTCCACCCTATTGATTCGCTTACAGTGAGCCAATCTTCTCTCTTCTTTCGTTTCACTCCCACTCACTCATTCATCCTTCACTCTAGTTAGCCTCTATTTCTCTCTCTATTCTCTCTCCCTCTCTCTCTCTCTCTCTCTCTCTCTCTCTCTCTCTCTCCTCTTTCTCGTTCTACATGCACCCATATACCTTTTCCATTACGTCGAGCTCATTGCTTATGCCTACCATGTTGAGGGGTCAAACTCTCCATTTCACACCATCTCTATTAGATGAGAGACTGTGCAAAATGAAGATTACCTCGATGTATGTATATTGATGAATACTGAGCCCAACATTCTAGTTTGAATTTCGATTGCTGGAGTAGATCTCCTTATTTCCAATGTTCTATTCTCAGTGTTTCCAGCACTAAAATTATACACCCCCGAAATGAGAATGCATATATTTTATTTTTTTCATCTGGTCTTCTTTTCTCCCCACAATCATCTCCCGTCTCTCATTTCAATACAGTTTTTTTGTATTTCTCCATTTCTAAGCATGCTGACGCACCCTTGTAGTAGGGGGGGGGTGACAGTTCGGTGTTGACCATACCCTCTGCACCCAAAATTACTATTGAGTGTATCCTACACATATGTAGCGTAAGTTTTACGGAAAAGCTCTTGGAAAAACGATCGAGAGTGTTAGTTTTCCCCCTAGCTTTTCCGGAAAAGTAGTTAGATTTGAATTTCCGCATTTTCTGTATCTCGGCTCTTATTGAAGCTAGCAATTAGAAAATTTGTTTTAGGGTTACTTTTCGCATTTAGGCTTCATTCTTCAACTTTGGTAAGCCTAGCTGCACTGGGAACCGAGTTAGCGCCGAAAATCAATAATTGCGGGAATTCAAATAATTAGCTTTTCCGAGCCCGCCGTGAGAAATGGAAAAGTAAAAACTAACACTCCTCTTAGTTTTTCCAAGAGCTTTTCCGGAAAACTAACACCGCATGATTTATGGCACCTAGTGTATGATACACTTACAAATCTCTCGTTTTCGCCCGCTCTCTCGACGCGCGAATACACTCAAAATTGAGTGTATCAAACACTGGGTGTCTCATCTCAGTATATTCATTCTCTGTGTGGTAGTATTTTTTCTCTGACTCTCTTCGCCATATCAGTAATACCTATATCTCCTCGAAAAAGGCGGCCATACGAATGCCGAACTTACACCCCCATTACAATATTAAAATTATACGTTCATGAAATGGACTTCTGGTGTGTTTACTATCTTTCAATGTCTCGACGTGCTCTCTCTCTCAACCACATCTGTCGTTTAGGAACGGAAACTTTAATTATTTTGAGTTTCGTGTTCGTGTTTCGTGTTCGTCAATTTGTAATATTAGAAACAACGTTTGAGATGTGTATCGTCATTATAATATTCCTTCTGCTCATATCGACCAGCGCATCGATCGATAATACAACGTGTGGCGAGACAAAGGACTGTCTCTTCTCACCACCAGGTATAATTTAAATTTAAATTTCAGAAAGGTCGCATTTCTATTTCGCACTTTCTCACTGGCGAAGAACAATGTTTATTTGAAATAAACAGGAAATTCCTCTCTGCTTTTTTCACGAGTTGCTGAACGCATTCAGCAGAAATTTTTCTTCACTTTTAATAGGTTCCAGTAGGAGAACCGTGGTGAGGGGAGTGTGTAAACTATCACGAGATCAGGATTTCGTTTATGCACTTTACAATTAGGATTGCCCTTATTGGAAGCTATTGGGAATGGGGGAGTTTGAAGAACAAAGAAACGCATTGCGTATGTGAAATGGAGAGAGAGAAGATGACATTTCCAATAATGAAACCTACACTCAAAAAAATGTTTGTAGAAAAAATGCTGAAGTAACCAACGTGTTTGTTGTACGGCGCTTTTGTTACATTTTACAAACATGTAAGTAGAAAAGTACATACATTTTTCTCTGTGTATTTAAAGTTCATTTCCAATAAGTGAACCATATTTGCATCTCCAGGCTGCACTCCCAGCACTTGCGCCTACTTTCTCTCGCTCACCTCGGAAGATGAGTGGACCATTTTCGAGGTGAGTCAATTTACATAATTTAATTTTTAAAAACAATTTTATCTAGTAAATTTATGATTTTGAATTTATATTTTATATTTGAATTGAATTTATAGAAATACATTTTATATCGTGCTGCTTGAGTAGTCATAAACGAACAGTATCTTACTGTGTAATGCGCTAAGGGAATTGAATGATGAAAGTTCTGTGCCAAAAAATGCCTTCTCAAGGGCCCGTATATAATCACTTTCTTTCTGTGTGTACACAATCAAGTTATCGATAGGAGCGTTCGTTAGGGATGGCGGTGTCTCGTTGTGCATACCCTCAGGCATTTATATAATAAATAGAGGCAAAATATAGGCAGTTATATATAATAGATTGGAAATATAAATGTCATTTCCTTCTTTAACTCTCTTCGCCGTATCCGCCGTTTCACCAATTTATCACTTAATTTCCATGAATCAAGTCAACAGTTAGCTATTTCCAGGCTCCCGGTATAATTTTACATTTTTTCAGCGTGAATTCAGGAATGAGTAAAATTAAAATAATATATATATATATATTCTATTCAGGTCTCAACAACGAATGTGAGCAGAAAGACGAACTATCTCGCGGTTGGAATGAGCGATGACGATGCCATGGTAGGAAGTACTAATTTTAAACCTCCAGAACGGGTATGGAGCCACATGATCCCAAACCTACAGACCAGGGTTAGGACGAGAGAGTGTGCAAAAGTGAGAGAGTCCCTCTCGATTTCACACGCTTTCTCACTCCAAAGGCCTTTCTGGAAGGTTGACCGGCCTGTGGAATGATGTGGAGCGAAAATGCAAGACTCCATCTCATTTTCTATCATACTACTATGATTTATGTGTATTTACAGGGAGAAGAACCTGTGACATTCTGCTTCTTTCCCGAAAGCGGAGCGCCTTCGGTGAATGTCGGTTACAACAATGGAAAGAGCAACACCGTGGCGGATGATTCGCTAAAGGTAAGACAGAAAAGGACAAAAGATTTCACGTCTCCAATAAGGTGTAGGGAGAGAGACATGGGGCATTCTGGCGAGCCTATGCAAATTGAGGTAGACAGTAAGCGAAAATATCACGCAAAAAGCGATGGTCTCGCAAGGAATTGAATTTTGGCATTTTGCCTAGAACGCCGTTAGAGAGAAAATCTGTATGGACTCACACACATTCGATCACTACGCATCTGAGAAATGATGCTTTGAGATGTTCCGTTTATATTGCGCGACTTTTCAATCAATCAATTTATCACGCCGAAAATCATGTGAGTGAAAGGTGTGTGAATACGATAGGTGCGATGCCACAACAACAAAGTTAGCGAAAAAAATTAATTTAATTTTTCTTTCAGCCACTCCTTACCAAAAATGTGGAATTGCTGCATGCCGAGAAAACAGACAACACTCTAATCTGCTCTTTCCGACAGCGGATTCAGTTAGTCAAATTTCATTATATAATATCGTGAGAAGCACGTAACTAGATTTTGCTCTCTGAGGAATGGCCTCAACAGGGCGCGAAGTATGATTCTTTCATATTTTATGTCTGAAATTGCGTTTCAATCTTTAACATGAAATAGTCCACTCAGAAATAATGCATGCGAGCTAATGATTAAATTACTTTGTTTCTGCAGAGAGAGTGCGAAAGGTATGGAGAGCTTAAGTAATTTAATAATTAAATCGCATGCATGGCGACGCAATTTTTCTCTGTGTGCAGACGAATGCCCAAGTGACGGTCGCGGAATTCGTACGCTCCACATGATTCCAAACATACAGACCAGGGTCAGAACGAGAGAGTGTGCAAAAGTGAGAGAGTCCCTCTCGATTTCACACGCTCTCTCACTCAAAAGGCCTTTCTGTAAGGTTGACCTGTGGAATGATGTGGCTCGAGTGTGCTTCGGAAATGGAACTTATTCCGCCATATTCCGCATATTGATTTCAGGCCCTCCGAGGAGCACGAAATGCTGCCGGATCTATCGAAGAAGTACACCGTGCTCATGGCAAGGGGAGCGGCTAAATCGCCCACTCGTGAGCTTTCCTATATGCCATCATCAATCGATATCACGTCCAGAAAGGGAACACGGGAAATGGGGAAATGTGTCTTTCATTTCCACGCGCTCCCTCAGTCCTGGTCCCTTTCTGGAGGCTTGGAAGGCGAATGATGCGAATGGGTTTTCAGATCTGGGCATTCACGGACTCACACCGAATTTAGCGGATTTCCCTTTCATTTCGCCCTCGTCGATAAATCTCACTCATTTCTACTCCAGTGCCCCAAGCACCACCCTTCCTTCCATGGGTGAGCCAACTCTCTTTCCTTGTTGTCTTGTATGGTGTCGGACGGCGCGGAATGTGTGCCTGGACAATTTTTTAAATTCACAAATCGACGTCCAAAATTAAAAAAAATATAATCAATTCTTTGATCTACCATCTGTAAAACCTTGATACTAAAAAAAGGCTTGTGGTATTACATTTATAATATGATACGAACACACAAAAAGTCAGAATGGTACTTCCTGTGTTTACCAAAGCGAGAGAGCGGGCAAACGTGAGAGGGTCGCGTACGTGTCTGTATGGTAAACTAGCGAGGTTGTATTGAGGTTAAATGTACTACGCTCTATGCGTACACTACGCTCTATGCGTACACTACGCTCTATGCATAGTTCTGGGTGCGTGTTCAGTCCAGGGGGAGCTCGATAGGAGGCTCCAGGTACGGTCCAGGGGGCGCCCTGTAGCCGGCTCCAGGTACGGTCCAGGGGGCGCCCTGTAACCGGCACCAGGTACGGTCCAGGGGGCGCCCTGTAGCCGGCTCCAGGTACGGTCCAGGGGGCGCCCTGTAGCCGGCTCCAGGTACGGTCCAGGGGGCGCCCTGTAGCCGGCTCCAGGTTAGGTCCAGGGGGAGCTCGGTAGCCGGCTACATTAAAGCTCGCAGTATGCTGGGGAATGTTAATCGCTACCAAGAGTACTGGCTCATTCCGGTGTAAAAGGCTCGTGAGGCAGAGAGCGATCGAAAAAAGTTGCCACTACGCTCTCTGCCTCACGAGCCTTTCACAACGGAAACGCAGTATACAATGCGTTCAGAACTTTTTGAACACTTTCAGAGATGGTTCCTGTGATTCCGTATGCAAAACGCGTTAGAACACGTTTCCGACATCACAAAACGCTTTTCCTGCGAACCCCTACGCTCTCTGAATCATTTTGGAACTTTTCGAAATTTTCGATTTTTCACGTTAAAACGTGTTAGAACAGGTTCAGACACGTTCGTTTCTGACATCGCAAAACACTTTTAAAGTGATCCCCGACACTCACCGATGCGTTTGGAGAAAGTTCGAAAATTTCGATTTTTCAAGTTAAAACTCGGCAAAACAGGTGAAAACGTGTTTCACGGTACTCAAAAACGTGTTAGAACAGTTTCTGACACGGCAAAAGGTTTGCCCGCGGCGGGGGGTCGAACCTGGGGGTCTCGGATTCAAAGTTTGCCTTGTAACCCACTTGGCTATGGATTTGGTTAATTGTATTTTGTAAAATTTGAAAGGTATTCTGGCCGGTTATCATATGCAAAAGGATCTGAGAAGATTGATTGAGTTTGAAGCGATTTATAGCGAAAAAACGAAAACTTCCGTCACGCGGTTAAAACTCGGCAAAACAGGTGAAAACGTGTTTCACGGTGCTCGAAAACGTGCTAGAACGGTTTCTGACACTCGCGAAAAATGCGGCAAAAGGTTTGCCCGCGGCGGGGGTCGAACCTGCGTCGGTCGGATTGCTAGTCCAGCGCGTAACCCACTTGGCCATGGATTTGGTGATTTAAATTTTGTAAAATTTTAAAGCAATTCTGGTCTATTATCATATGCAAAAGGTTCTGAGAAGATGCAAAAGGTTCTGAGAAGAGCGAATTTGAAGCGAAATATAAGGAAAATGAGAAAAATCTGGACGGACACCTGGACAAAAAAAAACAGACAGACAGACAGACAGACAGACATACAGACGTTAGCATTTTCTAATATATTGTAACAGCGGAAGTCCGTCATTTGACTTTTTGGTGTGATCGTATCGTTTTATAAATGTAATATAAACCGTGTTTTGAATAGATCCTTCAGAAGCGGAGTCCACTACTGATGCATCAACGTCGTCCTCATCACCATCGCCTTCTTCTACTGCTCCCTCGGGACTCTTCGACTTCTCAAAGGAATCCCGACTCTTCATGATCCGCATCCACGGTTTGCTAGTAATAATATTAAAGTGATCGTGTAGAATGTGAAGAATGCAAGGTAATACTTGGCTGACAAAGTATCGTAGCAAGGGGACAAAGGGAGAATGAAAAAATATGGTCGAAGAGCTATTGGGATAAAGTATTCCGTTTCACGAGCTGCGACCCTGAGGACAATATGCATCCCGCGTAAACTCCTTGTACATCTTACTCTCTCTCTTCTCTTCAGGCATTCTGATGATCATTCCGTGGCTGTTTCTCATTCCATCAGCAATTTTCTCCGCACGATACCTACGCAACGAGTGGAGACTGTACTCGCCTGGAGGCATCAAAATCTGGTTCCATGTAAGGGTTGCAATTTTTGTATTATTTTATATTTGTCGTATGAGGAGCGGTGTGCACGGCACAGTAATCCAATGGATCATTCATTCATTTCTGACGTGTAACGTCACCACAAAACTCCAGAAAACGGGTCAGGGACCCCATTCTTGATGTTAGGCGGGATGTAGTACCTAAAAAAATCGTAACTTACCGTAATCTATCATTTTTGTTATCGTAAATTGATCATAACACAAACATATTTTTATTATTATTGATAATTCTGTTATTTTTTAAAAATTTAATCTTATTATTATTAATTTTTCTAAATCACAGATTCATCGTTCGCTCAACTGGATCTCTCTTCTCTTCCTCGTTGTGGCTACTCTTCTAGTTCTGATGGCCAAGGACTTCCTGTGGAAAGGACCGTGGCCGGGCAAGCCGAAGGGGAAACAAGCCAGTCCCGGATCAATTCATTCACTGGTATTACAATTTTTAACCGATATGTTCACGAAAAGGACTACTGGTTCGTGTACTCCCATTCTATAGCGCGTCTCTCGCTTTATCATGCCCTCTCGCAGCCACATGTGTTTTTAAGGAGAGGAACGGTTCAATATTTTGGACGAGTGATTGTGAATTTATAATACGTATACCAATGGGACAGGAAGAATTTTTCTAAACTAAAATAACGATAGAGGTTAGAGTTTTCAAGAAACATTTTCTCTCGAGTTTAGTTGGTTGAAACACAATTTGAGATCCTGTTAAAAACCATTTTCCCAATTTATAATACTGGACAATTGCTCAATTGCTCAAACACAAACAACTGACATAAATTTTTCCTTAGTCATAAAAAAAGAAAATTTCTATGACGCCAGTTCGATTCTCTCACTTGGTGCGAGACTTTCTGTAAATATTAAAAAAAAGAGTTTATATAAATATTTCCAGCTCGGCGCGGTGTCTCTCGTGTGTACTCTCCTTCAAATTGCCTTCGCTCTCGTTCGACCGTCGCCCGATTCCAAGATCCGACCGTACTTCAATGGAATCCATCGAGTCGTCGGACTGGTCTCACTCATTTTCGCAAGTTCGTCCGCGAAAATTAGGTTTAACTGAATTGCCGAAGTCGTATTTTTTGGAGAAAACATTATGAAAAAGCTATTGCCGATTTGGATCACTCAATGCCGATTAGAAAAAAACAATAAAAAAGGTTATGTTAATAAATTTTCAGTCCCCACAACTCTCATCGCCTCTTTCTACTTCCTCAAGTACTGGAATGATCAATCCACTGCATTCCTTCTTACTATTGCATCTACTCTTCTGATCGGACTCGCTTTCATCCTGTTCGAGGTCGGTTCCCTATTTTTCTTTATTTTATTTTAATTATGATGTTGAATAAAATATTATTTAAAAAAATATTTACCTCCAGAAAGTGGTAAGTATGTAGAGAATCCACAACACTGTTTTGACCCCTTTTGGCGGATTGATCAGAAGATGAACATCTAATAGAAAAAAAGAATGGAAACTGGAGGGGAGAGTATTAAAATGTCGCAGGTCGTCCGGAGGTACAAACAGAAGAGGGAACTGGAAGAGATCGAGATGGACGGAGGAAAAACTGCTATCAGAGTAGAATCTCAATTGGAGAATATCTTAACCAAGCTTGTATTCATACTATTCTGCCTGAGTTCCTGTGCTCTCATCGCCTTAATCGTTCTTAATTTAATCGCATGAGTTACTCTACCGGTGCCAATCATCCTGCCATATCAATATTTATCACGGTGAACAGAAACTCGAGGAATGTATATACACATTGAACTGAATAAATTATTTTATTATTTTAATTTATTTTTCAAGCGAAATTGTTCCAACAGTAAGATGAAAAATAAAGAAGAAGTGAATTTATTTCATATTTTCAAACTCTGATAATTTTTTTCAGGATATATTTGAAATAGGTTTCACACCACGAGTGGATAATACAAAAGAAAAAAAATAGTTTAAGAGAAACGCTCTCTCACTTTCACACACTGTCTTCTTCATGATCCCTTTCTGGTGCATGTGAGTTATGAAACCACACATGCCCAATGATGTCATTCCAGTTCTCGTGCATTCAAATCCGCTTGCCATTTTCGCATTTTGCGATTCGACCGCAAGTGCTCTTTTTCAGTACTTTCACAAGGTATCCTATGTACTCTGATGCTGATGATTCTCTCTTCCGCGTTTTCACCGCTTGCTCAGCAACAGAATCGAGAGAGCCAGAAAATGGACGAGAGAGCGCGCGAGTCGAGAGGGCCAGACACTATCTTGGCACTGATCCAATGAGATTCTGTGGTTGGCTAGTGAGCGTGGGAAAGTGAGAGAGTGTCTCCCCATTTTTCTAACTGTTGGTCGTTTCGAACTCGCGTTGTTTACGACCGGCAAGTCGTCCACCGGTTATCGGCTTATATTTCATAAAACGGTTCGGTTAGTTTTGGTAGGCAAATTTCATCTTTCGATCCCTGTGTTCACCACCGCTTTTACCGTATATAAACCAGGTGGTATCGAGTTTCCAGACAACTCCGGTTTAGACAGTACCGATTTTCAAGGAAAACTAGTTTTTGTTTTCAAAATAGCAGAACTATTTTTTCGTGTTATTTCTGAACGTGTGGGTTGATGTTGGCTAAGCAGACACCAGTTTCGCTAATTCTCAAAACTAATTTGATTGATGATTCGAGCGTGATGGACTTGTGGAAGAAAGATGCGCCATCCGTTCGTCAGGACTGCCTTCAGCCTCACGTTACGTCCATGGTCCTAAGAGGTGTCGTCTATTTCTCCAGCAACTTCAAAGAAGATGGTCTGTGAATGGGAAGAAGAGCGATCCACTACCCCGACCCCAGCCGAAATGATTCGTCCATACTGAGAAGAATGATCCTGACCCCTGAAACCACATCTTCACTTGACGTTATCGTCTGACGTGATAAATATTGTATTGTATTGTGGGTTCCAAAACATGCTTCGATCAACTTTCATTTTGTATTGTTCTAAGCGGGTCATGACGAAATGCCCCGTGTGTTTTACTCATCATCCATCTCCACCCCCTGTGTACACCTTCCCTCGCTACTATTGACATTCAACCTCAAATTGAACTCTGTGGCTTTTGATTCTCGGAAGATTTCTGCCCCTCCCTTCTCCCCTCACTCTGTAAATACACTTCTAAAGATTGGCGCGTGTAATCGATACGTCTCGACAATTGTGTTCTCGAGTTACTAGAAACATGCGGGGGCAAAAAGTAAGTGTGTAAGATTCGCGCTTCTCTCACGTCATCTGAGTGAAAAGGCAGTTTGTTTGATCGAAAGATGGGAAAGCGTCGTTTCACATCGGCCTGGTAACCCCACGGAAATGTTATTCTGAGAGAGCGAGTGAAATCGAGAGGGACTCTCTCACTGTTGCACGCTCTCTCGTCCTTGCCGTTTTCTGTAGAGATGGAAGAGCATCGTTGACACTTCGCTTCTACGACCCTCCATGAGTCAACGGATGACAAACGAAATCTATCTATGCCGGCATGATGTCTTTTCCGACATCACATCGTTCCACGGTTCTTCCAGAAATAGGTTGCAAGACTCCGTATGCTGGAATGATGAGCACCATCTGTGCCCGCTGACAGTTGCTCCTTTCCCCTCCCCGTTTCCATGCATTGAACCAGGGAGTTATAGTAATTGCTCAAAAGCAAGAGAGAACAAGCGAGAGGAGGTAGAGAACATCACCCTTTGCTCTCTAGTACCCTTCCATCTCCCTCTCTCCCCCTCCGTTTCTCCGGTAATCCCCCGATCGGCGCATTTCATACATGATGCATTGTTTCGCCCGTGCCATGTCTGTTGTTCCCAATATACTTTCAGATGTGTTTGTCGGCATGACTCATCGTGTTTATCGATTGATTTTCTCACTAATAATCGATTTATTAATTTGTGTATCGATTGTTTCTTCTCCTGGTTAATCAGATAGATTACAGAGTTTCGGAACAGATGATAATCCTTAGGATTAGCGCGATATTTATTGATTCGTTCATGTAATTTATCGATTTATTCATCCGGTTATACATTTATTATCGATTTATTTCAGCATTGGGAAATGCTCCCCTTATTAACACTCGCGCTCCTGGTGCGAGTTACACAGGAACAAGGGATAGTATCAACTACGGGAATTCCCATGGTAAGCTAAAACCATAAGTCTAACAAGTGACTTAGACTAACTTAGCGACTAACTTAGCGACCAGCGACTAACTTAGACTCGATCCCCTGCATCTCAGAGACTTTGAAATCGCCGTTGGCGAGTCGAGAACTTCTGTGAGATGAAAATTGTGACAAACAAGTGTCAAGAAGCTTTTCTTGTGATTCAAAAAGTATTGAGTTTCGTCGTTTCCGATGCGACTATAGTCCAATTTCACAAGATCCATCCAACAGATATCCCCTACACGATCATTCGCCGCACAAATCCCCCTTGATCCGAGAAGTTAGCAGTAATACAATTTCCCCTCATTTTGATTGGCCATGTATCGATCTATCTTCGAAAGGAAAAAGTTAGCAAATTTTAAAATCAATGAGCAATGTTGATTTCATGTATGATTTCAGTGTCCCTGCGTGCAAACCGGCTCGAATTGTCAGCAATTTGACCGGAGATATCAGGTATAGGGGATTTTGATTGGAAATTTAAGTTGATAGAAACCATAATCCATTTCACGTTTAAAAAAAGTAAATATTGATTTTTTTTATTTTAGGCTCACACTCTCGAGGACGCGATGACTGCCTTCAATGACCTCTCATACGATCGATCAGCCGTCCAACCCTCTACCGTATATGAGGTAAAACTGTATTTTCTAGGAATACACCTTACACACATTATCCCGTCTCCTCGGGTGTCCAATATAGAACTGGTCTACTCGTTGTGAATTTTTGCTCTCGTTATTTTCTTCCGGAAACAGACTAAAGTCTATTTTCTTTAAAGTTTATCTGAAAATCAATATCAATCACTAATTATCGTTTATTGGAGGACGAGTACTGTGAGACGGAGGACTGCACCGACTGTCGCTTGTTCCTGCAGGGAAAACTGAAGCAGGTCGAATTATTGATTTTTTTCTGAATCGTAAAATACACTTTACCTTCACACGTCCACCCGTAGCCAGTGACCCAGTATTGCACTTTCATGACCTTTCATGCCAAATTGAAATTCAATCTGCATAATTCTAATTCAAACATTCACTTCCTGGAGCGTCGTGATTATGTGATACCCTTTGTCGCTCCACGCGAAATCGTGTCTCTGTTTTGCCAGCACCTACTAGACATACTTTTTAGTTAAACATACTATTTTTTTTAAAAGACAAGACAACAATATTATTAAAAAATTCAAATTCAGGTTGGACTCTACGAGGAATCCCCTCTCGAGCCCTTCGTTCGCACCGATTTGACGAACAAAACCTGCGATCGATATCGATTTTCGACGCCCGAGGGCATGGCGGTAAGTTTTACTGTAGCTTTGATACATGCTATCGCTTCATAACGCTAACTTCCGCCAGTTAGCAGCCCGAGTAGACTTTGCAGCAGCGACAAAAATTTGCAGCGCAAATGGCTTCGCGCTTTCTATTATCTGCTTCGCCACGAAGCGCTCCAGAACCCGCAGGTGGGGTCGGCAGAGTCGTGGGCTCGGGGTCGAGTTTTGGCCTGAACCCGAACCGGAATTCCGGATCCAAGAATATCCCCTCTTCTATCTCAGGGCGCATTCGACATGGGTCTGCTCACGTTCTATACCATCTTCGAGATGCGCATTCTTGAGATTGACCGGCTAATGGTATCCGAAAGTAGTGGATGGTGGGGGTGCCTGTCTCTTTCCAGCACACAGACGCAACTATTTTCCAGTAGCTACTTCTTTTTTTGTTGTTTTCTGGTACTTTTTGCAGTGTGCACTTTTCATTCATTTCTCGGTCTAGTCTGGAAAACTATACCAGGACTTCGGATAGAGATTATCTTGGAAGGGAAGTGTGAGTAGTGGTTGGCGGGGTGCCTGTCTCTTGCTGCACACATCTGAAAAGAGGTCGCACGGACTGAACCAGAATATAGCTTCGACCACTTTTTCAGTTTCCAAGCGTGACATTTGCATTACACCCAGAATGAATACACTTACTATTGAGTGTGTCATACACTGAGTTAGTGCATCGAGTGTATGATACACTTACAAATCTCTCGTTTTCGTACGCTCTCTCGACGCGCGAATACACTTAATATTGAGTGTATCATACACTAGATGCCCTAACTCAGTGTATTCATTCTCTGTTTAGGTACACTGCTTGTTTCGAAGTAGTGGATGGTGGGGGTGACTGTCTCTTTCCTATTCACATTCAAAAGGCAGCCTATTGGACTACACAATAGTACAGCGTCGACCGCTTTTCGAGTTGTCATGCGTGGTAGTGTTGTTAGGAACTCGGATGCATCGAGGTAGTATATGGTTGTGGGGAGCCAGCATCGTTCTGTACGCATGTTATGCTGCTGTAGTGTTGTCTTAGGCTGTCCCTGTTGGAAGAGACACCAAGGCATTGTGCCACACTTTCATGGAAGATACAGAGAGTTTCAGCAGGGGAGAATGGGGTGCCTGCATCTTTCTGTACGCATCCGGAGAAAGATCTGCAAGAGTAGTATCCCGGAATGTAACAAATTTTTGGGAACAGCCATTTCGTAAATTTTTGAACAATGGCCCTTCTTCCAATTTCTTTGTTCAACATTTGCAGATCTATTGTTCAAAAATTTACGAAATGGCCGTTCCTAAAAATTTATTACATTCCGGGATACTACCTCTGCAAGGTCTGCAACGATGGAGTCCGATGGCGATCCCTCTCCGAATTCATCAATAACTTTTACTGTCTTCATTTCTATGTCAACAGGACAGTGATCGAAGAGCGAAAACATAATTGACTAACCGCTCTCTCAAGAATCTTCCTCTGTGTGTTGTGTGAGCATTCGTAGAGGACACGCACGCAAGCTGCCTTATTTCGCACTTTTATGACTCCCATCATTGATTTTGCATATCGACGTGATGGGCATCTCACAGTAAACAAGGATCGGAGCACAATGATCTTACTGTTGATCTTTTGACGCTTATTGTTGACGCCTTTCTGCATTCCACACTGGACCATTTCGAGTATGTGCTAGACAGTGTCCCAATTCGACACTTTCACCGTGTTTATTCTAGTTTCCAGGCACGGAGCTGTGTGAATCTATCTAATATATGTGACTTGTAGTTGGTGCTATGCGAGTGGTAGGATGTGTGGTGCTCGTAAATTTTATCCGCACGACCAAAAACATGTATTATTCAGGAAGCGGAAATGAAAGAATCCTCTTCCTTTTCCTCAGAAGAGGAGAGTGACAGCGACGAGATTGAGGAGGTAATTAAAATTAATTAATTGATTAATTATTTTTAATTTCCAAAATTTCCGTGTTACAAATACCCTATTCCGAAATCTCGCAAAAAATAATCAGGTAGAAAGTTCGATATCAAACATTCGAAACAATCAAAATCGAAAAATCAATGCAAACATCACCGTCGCGACAATTCTGCATACATATATTGCTTTTACGAAGTAACATGACGCGGAAAATTGATTTTGGAAGGGTGAAATGAGAGGGAAATCCGATTATTTCCCTGTGCTCGACACCTGATTTGGAGGGATCGTTACGGGGCTTACGCGGCATGTGTGCGAAATGTGTTTAGGGTTACGGTAATTGGAAGTAATCCAGTAATGGTTATCGATTGAAAATATATTTGTAAAATTCAGATTGAAAAGAAGAAGAAGAAGAGCAAGCACCAGAGAGACAAGCGACAGGTGCCGCCCGGCGTGCCCACTACGGACAACTCGATTATTGGTTAGATGCCTTGCCAAACTCTTTTTTTTTGCAAAACTGAACAAAGCCCATGAGCAGAGAAAAGTATTCGAGATTTTTTTTCGTTCGTTAAATGTAAATAGCAATTCAATGTAATTATTATATATATTATTGCCCGGAAAAAATCCAGAAAATATAAAGAAAAAATATAACATTTCGTGATAATTTGTGCGGTTACTCATTATCTGAGGTTAAGCAAACACGACGGAAGATGTTGATGATAATATTTTGGGTGATTCAGGAACTCGGTACACCATCTCTTGCACGAAACGAGGCGCGTCCACTGATGCATCGGGTCGAGTGAGTCAACTTGAAACATCACATTCAACCATCCAGAAAGGCCTTTGGAGTGAGAGAGCGTGTGAAATCGAGAGGGACTCTCTCACTTTTGCACACTCTCTCGCTCTAACCCTGGTCTGTAGGTTTGGAATCATGTGATTCGGGATGGTTGGCAATAGGGAGCGAAGCAATCACAGCTAGCGAACGAAATGATCGAAATGTACTATAGCATTATATAATCGACGGTAAATCGGGATTTCGCGGCAAATATATGCGCCCTGTGATTGTCAGGGATAGTTTTAAAGAAACAATATTAAATAAAGATTCAAACATACTTTTTCTTAGATCTCCCTCTGCTCCTCTTGTTGGGTGTGGCGGAAGCTTCCGATCAACTATTCACCGCAATACGTCAACGAACTCATCTGCGATACCACGGACACCGCTTGTCTATCAGGTTCGTTAAAAAGTTTCCGAAATTTGATTTCTCACGTCTCATCGACCGACCTACCTTGACCGACCGAGGTACCTCGGAATGGTTTTCATAAATCTACCAGTTAGTGGAACAAATTCGCCAGCAATAGCATGTGTTTCACTTTTTCGTGAAAAAGTGTTATCAAGAGTTGCTGTCGAAGAGTTGAACGCTCGTGAAATAATTAATTCATAGATTTTTTAACATACCGTAATTTCCCTCGCAGGATATGCCTCGTGCTCGGTCGGCACGCATTCAATCGATGTTGTGCGAAATGATAGCGGCAAGCTGACTACGGTAGGATATTATTGATTTTCCAACTCGAAAACCAGCACTTTATTCTCTAAAATTAAATTCAGGTTGCTCTCACTGCTGGGTCCTATTGCGAATGCAAGGCAACTGTGAGTTTTCATTTATTAAAGCATATGATCTCTCGTAATTTTCATATTTAGGTATTTATAAGTAAATAACATTTAATTAACAAATATATATTTGTAGGCCAACTCCGCTATTCAGTCGCTCGTTAGCGGCACAGGCCTGAAGAATTCCGTTCCCGCTCTTTCTAACGCGACAGTAAAAGGATGAAAATATCGATCAATAATTTCCCTAATTAGCAATTCGAAGCAACAAATATTTGAGTTATACAGATTGCATACTTTTGTACTCAGAATCGATGGCAGACGCTTTAACTATAATGAGACGTAGGGTGGTCACCATATCTAGTTGTACTTAACATTGCACAAGGACTGTATCACACAGAGCGGCAAATTTGCCAGAAAATAGTTTCTTGGAAAAAGTTTGCCACTCTCTCCGCCGCTCCGCACACTCTCTCGTGTGTGGAGAGAGCGTTCGGAGTGAGGAGTGTGGCAAACGTTTTCCAACGTAAGAAACGAAACCTTGGCAAAGCGTGTTCCTAGCAAATTTGTTTTCAGTGCATGACCGTTAAGCACCCCTCTCATTTTTTGAGTTTAGTAGTACAGAACCGTTCGTTTTGTTAATTCGTACCCTATTCCAGTTGCTTGTCATTCATTCCCTTTAGAAACTCATCTCACAGTTAGACAGGTGTGAGATTCCAATCGATTCGTACAGTATTCCCTCCTACTACTGTATCACAGATACCATGACGTGTACACTCCCTATTTTCCGCCCCAATGAAAACCACCTGTTACCACTATGACCAAATTCCGCCGACTGCATGACTTGCCGACTGTACAATAAACTATTTTTTCTAAGCACGTATTTTGCTAAATTCCGTTTGAATCGATGGAATTTTAAAAAAAAGCATCAGGTTAATGATTTGCAAATAACGCAATGAGTCAATTGTCGGACATGATAGACACATGCGTAAAGTGGAAGGACAGTGTTCAATACGCACTCTGCATCACTTTATTGATTACAAATTAGCAAGTAGGACGACAATCGAGGCGAACATGAATACTCTGTGATCAGCAGGATTGGGTTGATTATCTCCATCACTGGCATTTGTTAGCTCGGAGTCAGATGGCGAATCAGTGACATTAAAAGCGGGAGTGGTATCGTCGTTACCAGTTGCAGTGTCAGTGGTAGTGGGAGTGGGGGCAGGGATAGGGGCAGCGGTCGTGGCAGCGGGGGCAGGGGTAGGGGCAGCGGTCGTGGCAGTGGGGGCAGGGGTAGGGGCAGCGGTCGTGGCAGTGGGGGCAGGGGTAGGGGCAGCGGTCGTGGGAGTGGGGGCAGGGGTAGGGGCAGCGGTCGTGGTAGGAGGGGCAGGGGTATGATCAGCGGTCGTGGCAGTGGGGGCAGGGGTAGGGTCAGCGGTCGTGGCAGTGGGGGCAGGGGTAGGATCAGCGGTCGTGGCAGTGGGGGCAGGGGTAGGGGCAGCGGTCGTGGGAGTGGGGGCAGGGGTAGGGGCAGCGGTCGTGGTAGGAGGGGCAGGGGTATGATCAGCGGTCGTGGCAGTGGGGGTAGGGGTAGGGTCAGCGGTTGTGGTAGTTGGGGCAGCCGTAGGAGCATCGGTTTTGGTAGTCTCAGAGTTGCTCGCACTTGCAGGAGCAAGGGTTGTGGAAGTGTGATTGTCCATCGCAGTTGTCCGGGCAGTAGATGCGGTTTCCGAAGGAAATGGGCGATGCCACACACCACCACCCTCCAACAACGGTCTACGACTACTCCGGGAACCAGCGTCTGCAAATATCGTTTCCTCGTATAGTATAACACTTATTGTGCTGACAATCATTGATGGTAAAGTAAAGGTTAAGGGGGCTAGTGAAATCAGCACTAGAACACATATTGAAAAATCCGGGTCTTCAGCATGCTTTCGATCCACGAAACTTTTCTGTAGCTGATCGTAAAATATTATGCATACTTACCCTTTCGTTTCTTACATAATTGAATGGAATAGCGTTAGCTCAAGAGATAAAGCCCTATTGTTAGTCAAGAAAAATATTACTTGTTGTGAGATCGTTCAGCGGATTGGCAGAGATTCCTATTTCACCCATCGTGAAGAGGATAATGAGAACGGATCTCTGAAAAAAAAACATCTGTAATTTTGATTGATGGTAAATATAAAAAAAATATTCACAGAACTGCATTAGTTATCTCGCCAACCTCCAACCCATTTTTGGAGGTTTGACGCAGCTGCGATATGCTAATGTAGACTTCACTTTCAACAAAGTGCATCGATGTACTCTTCTTTTCACAAACTATCTTGCCGGTCGGTGAAATAGTCTGTGAGTTGAAGAGCACATCGGTGCACATTTACGAACATCGAATTCTTTAAAGAGACTACGGAAAAAATGTAAAATACTCACGATAAGAACGGACGTCTTCATGGTTGTGTTGAGCGACACTAGAATGAGAAGGAATCCTCCGCTACCGTTTACGTTTTGTCTGCAGCTTCTGGTAGATATCGTTTTGACTGCGGCCGACACCCGCGATGCAAGAAGCTAGAAGAGCTCAGACGATACATGAATCAGCACAAGCTTATCGTGTGCTTCTGTTCGGAAAGATTCTCAACCCCACGCTTCTCTACTAGCTACGGTCGTCGCTGTTAGAGTAGTGCTGACGAAATGAATAGAAAATCAAAAATGTCAAGTACACAATGTGCTTCGTCGATGCTTTCGAATTCCCAGAAATGCTAAGGAGGAATTGAAGAGCAGTGGGCGTCCGTTGCCAGTCTCGACACGGAATGGGTAAAGGTAAAGATGCTACTGGAATGAAGAGGACTTTAACTCGAAAACCTGATTACTCTTTCGGGGCCGACAGGTAATGTCGGCTTCTTGGGCACGTTAACAAGGAATAGGACTGTTTACCATTCAATGCTGTAGCGATTGTTTCCACAATTCCCTGGGACTGAGTAAGAACTGAAAGTATCACTAGCATTTTATTCTAGAGTAATACCAATCTTCATGCGGAGAGCCGCGGAAGGTTGTTGCTCACGGTGTGCTGAAAAATACTGGAATCGAATATGAAGCCCCGATGACGGAACTTATGAGCTAGAATGATGCGGGAATCAATTGGCTTGATTTCAGTCATGCCGACGCCGTATTCTTGCACTACTTGATAACAATTCTCGTTTGTGTCTTTGTCGTTGTTATTTGTGTACTGATCACCATCGGATTCTTACGAATGGTCATACTCAAAGTCCTTTGTCTCTCTTCCGACGAAGATGCGCATTCAAGAAAGTGGGAGAGAACGAACTATGATATGAGAGGGATGGCATTTGCAGTCGTTCGTTCCCCTACGATCTTTTGCCTTTCGTTGCCGCCACCTTTTTCAACCTATGAGGGAAGCATCGGAGATTAAAAAAACAGAAAAAAAGAAGAAAAAAAGAAATCGAGACTGGGAACGGGAAGACTATGAGAGAGCGAGGGGGCCACATAGCGACATCGATACGGTACGGACAATCCTATTGTATATTCCCAGGTTTGAATCTATTTACCTATATCGTCAGATCATGATTTAGGCTTCACAACTTTTACCTTTCCCTTACTACCTCTTCCCAAGTTAATGCATCACGGATACGTGTACACCCCCTGTGTGACGCCCCATTGACAGAAAAATATTACCACTCTGACAAAATGCCGGTGATTGCGTCATTTGAGGAATATAGAATAAACTCAAATACAACGCTTGAACTACGATTAAATTGCAAACGATAATTTATTAACAAATTCAGCTTGACTTCATGTTTAAAATAGGAATAGACGTCAGTTAGACGATTCAAAACGACATAATGAGTAACTTGCCGGATATGATAGACATGTAGGCTTTCCAGGAAAGCGTTCAATACACATTATGCATTCCTTTATTGATTAATACTTAGCAAGTAAAACGGCAATCGACGAGAACAAGAATAGTAGAGGATTAGCAAGATTGGATTGATAATCTCCATCTCTGGCATTTGTTTGCTCGGAGGCAGAAGGCGGATCAGTGACATCGACAAGCGCAGTGGTGGTGGAATTGTCGTTGTCAGTTTCGTTTCCAGTGACAATTGCATTGGTAGAGGAAATGTCAGTGACAGTTCCAGGGGTAGTGGTAGTGGGAATGTCGTTTGCAGTTGTAGGAGCAGTGGTAGTGGCTGTGGCAGGGGTAGTGGTACTCTCCGTTGCAGGGGCAGTGGTAGTGGCTGTGGCAGGGGGAGTGGTACTCTCCGTTGCAGGGGCAGTGGTAGTGGTTGTGGTAGGGGGAGTGGTACTCTCCGTTGCAGGGGCAGTGGTAGTGGTTGTGGTAGGGGGAGTGGTACTCTCCGTTGCAGGGGCAGTGGTAGTGGTTGTGGTAGGGGGAGTGGTACTCTCCGTTGCAGGGGCAGTGGTAGTGGTTGTGGTAGGGGGAGTGGTACTCTCCGTTGCAGGGGCAGTGGTAGTGGTTGTGGTAGGGGGAGTGGTACTCTCCGTTGCATGGGCAGTGGTAGTGGTTGTGGTAGGGGGAGTGGTACTCTCCGTTGCAGGGGCAGTGGTAGTGGTTGTGGTAGGGGGGGGGTGGTACTCTCCGTTGCAGGGGCAGTGGTAGTGGTTGTGGTAGGGGGGGGGGTGGTACTCTCCGTTGCAGGGGCAGTGGTAGTGGTTGTGGTAGGGGGGGGGGTGGTACTCTCCGTTGCAGGGGCAGTGGTAGTGGTTGTGGTAGGGGGGGGGGTGGTACTCTCCGTTGCAGGGGCAGTGGTAGTGGTTGTGGTAGGGGGAGTGGTACTCTCCGTTGCAGGGGCAGTGGTAGTGGTTGTGGTAGGGGGAGTGGTACTCTCCGTTGCAGGGGCAGTGGTAGTGGTTGTGGTAGGGGGAGTGGTACTCTCCGTTGCAGGGGCAGTGGTAGTGGTTGTGGTAGGGGGAGTGGTACTCTCCGTTGCAGGGGCAGTGGTAGTGGTTGTGGTAGGGGGAGTGGTACTCTCCGTTGCAGGGGCAGTGGTAGTGGTTGTGGTAGGGGGAGTGGTACTCTCCGTTGCAGGGGCAGTGGTAGTGGTTGTGGTAGGGGGAGTGGTACTCTCCGTTGCAGGGGCAGTGGTAGTGGTTGTGGTAGGGGGAGTGGTACTCTCCGTTGCAGGGGCAGTGGTAGTGGTTGTGGTAGGGGGAGTGGTACTCTCCGTTGCAGGGGCAGTGGTAGTGGTTGTGGTAGGGGGAGTGGTACTCTCCGTTGCAGGGGCAGTGGTAGTGGTTGTGGTAGGGGGAGTGGTACTCTCCGTTGCAGGGGCAGTGGTAGTGGTTGTGGTAGGGGGAGTGGTACTCTCCGTTGCAGGGGCAGTGGTAGTGGTTGTGGTAGGGGGAGTGGTACTCTCCGTTGCAGGGGCAGTGGTAGTGGTTGTGGTAGGGGGAGTGGTACTCTCCGTTGCAGGGGCAGTGGTAGCGGTTGGCATAGGGGGAGTGGTACTCTCCGTTGCAGGGGCAGTGGTAGCGGTTGGCATAGGGGGAGTGGTACTCTCCGTTGCAGGGGCAGTGGTAGCGGTTGGCATAGGGGGAGTGGTATCGGCAGTTGTACCGGATCTGGCAGCGGTTGGCACAGGGGGAGTGGTATCGGCAGTTGTACCGGATCTGGCAGCGGTTGGCACAGGGGGAGTGGTATCGGCAGTTGTACCGGATCTGGCAGCGGTTGGCATGGGGGGAGTGGTATCGGCAGTTGTGCCGGATCTGGCTGCGGTTGGTATAGGGGGAGTGGTATCGGCAGTTGTACCGGATCTGGCAGCGGTTGGCATAGGGGGAGTGGTATCGGCAGTTGTGCCGGATCTGGCTGCGGTTGGCATAGGGGGAGTGGTATCGGCAGTTGTGCCGGATCTGGCTGCGGTTGGCATAGGGGGAGTGGTATCGGCAGTTGTGCCGGATCTGGCAGAGGTTGGCATCGGGGGAGTGGTATCGGCAGTTGTGCCGGATCTGGCATAGGTTGGCATCGGGGGAGTGATATCGGCAGTTGTGCCGGATCTGGCAGCGGTTGGCATAGGGGGAGTGGTATCGGCAGTTGTACCGGATCTGGCAGTGGTTATGGTAGCAGGATTGTTGCTCGCATATGCATGGGCAGTGGCCGGGGTTGTGGTAGTGGGATTGTCTAAAAAAATGCAATTTCCATTGAAATACTCCCATTTATGTAATTTCACTCACATTGGTATTGTGGGTGGCATATAAATTGTCAGGTAAATCTGCTCCGCCTCCAAACTTTGCATATTTGAAAACTTACTTGATCTGAGATGGGCTGTCACTGTAGTCGAGTGTCCCACTACGCCCCACGAAAGGAGAATAAGGAGAACCGAACTCTGCAATATATTTGAACTTCTGATAATATTAACACAGCGTGAACACTACCAGAAAGGGGACTACGAGCGGGAGGAACACTTTATAAAAGTTAAAAATTCACATTGCCCTGTCTTTTCTCTCGTTTCAGGCAAAAGGTGAAAAAAACTTACCGTCAAAATGAGCGTCTTCATAGTTGCGGGACGCGATCACAAGTATGCGCCTCTGGGCGCCGATGACATATATATACAGGTCACCGAATAATCTCCACCCATTTTTGTTGTGGCTTCAACCCCGCGGGGAAATGACGATGGAGTTTAATACATTCATCAACCGATGAATCGGGTCGCGTGAGTCAACTCCAAACGTCGCTATCGGAAGGTTAGCAATAGGGAGCGAATAAGTTGTGCTTAGGAAAACCATGGATTGTGAAATTATCAAGTGATATATTATAAATTCGTCGATTAAAATAGTAACAAATCAATAATAATTCTGATCAGTGCTGCAATAAAACACTTGCATCACATGACTTGTGTCCACCAGTACTTTCCGTGTCGGAAGGAAGCATAACCTAGATGCTCTAGCGCAAATGATTCATTTCAATGGAATCGTGCGTGGTCTGAAGTGTCAGATTTTGAGAAAATTCAGCATAACTGAGAATTGCTTCAAAACCATCGCATTTAGAGACAAAATTAAATTTGTATGAAGAAAATGTCATTGAAGATAAATCATCCGCAAAGCGAAACGGGAAAATGAAATTTCAATTTTACCGCAACCTGAAATGACAGCAAAATACTTCAAATTGAAGATATTTAAACGATGTTCAACTGATTCTTTATTGAAAATGTTTGTCGCCTTGTTGGAACAAATAGGCCTTTGGAATCTCACTGCCTCCTCATAATTTCCATTGACCTCACATTTGTCAATCGATTGAAAATAATAATAGATAAAAGAAGATAGTCGATTGATAGTCGATTGAAATGTTAATTTTGCGAATCTTTTATCGATTATTACCGGTGCGCTCATTGCTCAGTGAGCGTACCAACCGATCTGTACCTCAAGTCAATCGATTTACAAAGATTATCGATTGAGCCCTTTCTATTATCATTTCCATAATAATTTGAGTAATAATTAGACGGTCTCTAAGTGCCCCCCTCCTCCACTCATTTCTCGCCCACAACGAGCTGCCGAGCGGTAGATGTCGTGAGTTTGTCCTCTTTTCTTCACATTTCTTCCGGTTTTTTGAAGCATACGTAGGTTAAGTAGTTTTTTCAACAGTCATTACCCACGGCACTACAGTGTTTGGGGTCGGCCAACTTTTGTCTCTTCATAGAGCTGTTGTCTCTCGCTTTTTCCTTAGTCGCCTGGCACTTCTTCACTTTACCGGTCCAAGCAATCTATATGTGAGTGAAGGAGAGGTGACCGCTAGATTCACACATTGAGATGGTGAATGAGGATCCCACCTAGGGTAACTTTGTCCTGTAAAAGTGAAGAAGTGCCCGTCGCCTGGTCGCTTCTCTAGAAATGCTGTGCAACTGCAGGTCAAGCATCAAACAGAGCGAGGCCGAGCTGCCTCTGTCCCCTTCGTCCCGCGTGGAGATAAACAAAGACTCGTCCCTCAAGAAGCTGGTCAACCGATACAGCAGAAGAAAGAAGAAGTGAGTGTTCATTTTACAGTTAAAAACGATTTTGCTTTGGATATGTTTTTTTCGTTTGCACGATAGCTCGCCCATGTCCTGTGTTTTTTCCTATAATTATGATGGCGCAAATTGAGCATTTAGATTCAAAATTATTTCATTATTTGAAGGGCCGGCGACAGCGCGGCCGCCACCGAACCCGCGCGCTTCACGTACGAGCACATGCTTCTCAGATACGGTACGACATCTGATAGTTCCATTTCCCGGTCTCACTTCCAGAAAGGGATTGAAAGTGGGCAATGTGCATTTCCTGGATTTTACACACTCTTGCTCCGGACTCTATTATGAAAATTATCTTCCAGTTATGCCTATTTCTATCTACCGTCTATTGAATCGGACAATAGTTGAAAATGGTCGCAATCTGTTACTCCACTAATCCCGATAATTACACTGTCCAAACATGAGATTTCAGCTTTCAAATTGATCTTTGAACTTTAACGATGGTTTGTTCAGGCCACTTTTCGCAAGTTCGCATGCAGTTGGTGGTCTACACGGCTCTCATGCTCATTAGCCACTTCTACAGGGCCCACAGGTTATAGCTTAATATCTTCGTAATCTTATTACAAATTCAAAAACACTAGTCCAGAATAATGAAACATTCCATGCCTAAACAACAGATATGGCGGCGAGAGAACATGATAAAACGAGAGACGCGCCGAGGTATAGAAAGAGAGTACACCACCAGTAGTCCATATCATGAACGTATCATTTTAATATTGTAATATAATACATTACATTAACTATAGTAAGCTGTTACTGGCAACTAAAACATTGTAATTTGTAGGGACTAATGTGTATTAGAGAAAAATTAAATTGGCGAATTTGGAAAAAAAATCCAGGTATCGAAGAGCTTCCACTACTGTTACATCATATCGTGAACGAGACATTTGAAATTGGTTTCAGAGATGGCCTACAACTTTAAATGTGTCTTACGTTTTTGATGGTTGTCATCATGCTATTAAAATTAATAATAAACAATTTATGTTTGTGCATTATGTAGAAACTAGTCTATAAAATTTTTTTAACTTAGCCAAATTAAATAATTATATTTTAATGTTAAAACATTACTCTTCAGCACTCTCCTCACTGACTTCTCCCGTCTGCACACTCTCACTGGCGGCGCGCACATTCACTGCTGTTGCGATACGCGACCAGTGTTCGAGTACATGGTGAAGATGGTCGAAATGGTGAGTTTCGCAATCTTTTCTAGGATATAGGGTTCTCTTATTGGATCTGATTCCCGAATACCAATAAGGAGAACAAAGGAACTCACACCGCGAGGGTGGTGAGAGAGAATTGAAAATGAGAGTGCAATGGAATTCCAATGGATTTCTAATTGAATTATTTTTCAGTAAGAGAACCCTAGTAGGGTTCCTTAATGATACACGATAATCCAACTATAAAAAGTGGAACAAAAGAATTTCTATTGTTCCACTTTTTATAATTGGCTTTTCGTGTATCATTTGGGAACCCTACGCTTTTCCGAGCAAAATGATGCGATTAAGCAGATGTAAGGTGTAGGATATCTTGTGATTATTTCCTCCTCAACAGTATCATGGCAAATGCAAAGAAGGAAATGCACGCGTGGTGTGTGCCTATCTACCGTATCGTGGCAGTTTCTTTGTTACAAAGACAGTGTCTCCCCAAAAATCAGCAAGAGAAGTTGCATGTGAAATGTAGAGAGCGTATTTCTCGCTGATCATTTGTTTATTTGCAGTACGGTATCGACAGTCCACTGGCGCACTCTCAGCTCGCCTTCGCCGGACTCTTCACGCTCACTTGCCCGCTATGGGAGAAGTTAGTTAACAATACAGTAATAATAATTAAATACCTCGTAATTGGAATGATTTCGCACGAATGTCATTTTATTGTACATGTAACAGTAAGTAATGGTATTGTAGGACATCTAACTCGTCAAAAAATGGTTAATTGAATTAATATATTATTTTTCAGACATCTCGGCAGACGCAAGGCGCTAATCATCGCGTTCGTTGTCGGAGCCTGCTTTTCGAGTAATATTAATTATTAAAATGTTAATTACTAAAATATTAATTAATAAAATATTATTAAATGTGTTTTAGTTGGCTCCATCTTTCCATCGTCACCAGAAGTCCGAGCGGTGCTGTCGCTCGCGATGTCGCAGTCCACAATGGTTTGCATTGAAAACTTTGTTGTTACCGAAGATGACGCTCTGTTGCCGGATTATGATCAGGAAAGGGAGATTTTAGGTGTGTTTCGCAAATGCCCATAATTGCAAGTTATGCTCGTTATTTCTGTGCGCTGATATACGACGAATTAAAAAAATATGATTAATGTTCAAAAAAGTCAAGTAGGCTCTAGCAGTACCGGAAAGTGTTCAAACAGTGTTACGTATGTGTGCTATTACATTTATAAAATGATACGAACAAAATGTCGAACTGGGACTTCCTGTGTTTACCGAGACGAGAGAGCACGCAAAAGCGAGAGGGTCGCCAATGTTCCTGTATGGTAAAAAAAGGCAGTTCGCTATTCGACTTTTTGGTATTATCGTATCATTTTATATTATAAATGTTCTAATCAGGTGGTCACTCTGATCTCGATGGCCACGTTCTGCGAGATGCTTCCCTACAATCGTCGATACATGGCGGTCGTCGTATATCTCTACGTGTCGGGACTCTCGAACGCGATTGCTGTGAGTACTCTCAAAGACTTTAGCTTTAGCTTTAGTCTTATCTTTAGAGGATAGCCCCGCGCCTTCACCCCTATCACCCCCTAACTAGATCCAAAGAATAGATTTGGCCCTCCGAAGTCAATTATGTGCTGGCCTTAGCAGTGACTCCTTCTTGGAGCATACAATAGAAGGACGCCTTTACTTTTACCCGCCCCTCACCCTATCATCCTTGCCCCCTCTATCACCTAACACAGTTAATTTGGTTGTCAATTAAATTTCGATTTTCAAGTCATTTCCTGAGAGTTGGCGAAAATCATAATGATGGGTATTCGCGGTTAGATGAATGAATCTTCATCAGACGCTCCATTTCCACTATCGTCTGCTGGATAACACGCAATATCTCGGCATCACCTCGGCGATCCTGAACGTGATCGGCGTGCTTCTTGTCGTTTTGTGAGTACATTTTAAAATGTCAAAAAATCTAATGGTGGCTTTTACACCTCTACACACAGAGATCATTGTGTATGTGTACAAGAAAAAAAGACTTTCAGGGAATCAATAAAATGCCCATTGGAGTCAATAAAATACGAATCGATTTTTTCAGCTTCGCAAACGATTCGATAATTCATCTTGTCATTCGCAATAAGACCGACGTCATTGAGCAGGTTAGAAATATTTAAATTGTTTTAGAGAAAAAATATTTCGTTCTCGAAAAAACCTCTGGATTGAAATTGCTATAGAGTGCAAAAAAAGTGATCGAGGAATTGCAAAAAAACAAAATTTTAATTGTTCAGTGGATTCTTCGGGAAGAAATGGCGATCTACGAGCGGCAACCGGAGGGCAGCGAGTGGCTGCATCGACGCTACGCGTGGAAGGTCTTCCAAGAGATCATTTCAGTGTGAGTAGATTGTGATATGGAAATGTTCAACGCCAAACGAGAAAATCAACAGATTTCTCGAGAAAGATTGGGGTGCTTGGTAACTTTTCAAATTCTAGAGAGAAGTTTAGGAAATTCACCCTCATTCAGCTATAATTTGGTTAAAAATAACTATTAATGTCAGTGATCAAGACGAGCTCAAATTGTGGACGTTCCTGAAGAATCTCTACTCGAACTGGGCCATGATCGAGATCCTTCTCGTATTCTTCCAATCGTCAGTTCTAATGTTTTTTTTTCTTTTTCAGTTCTATTGACTTCTAACGATGTGCGCTATTTTGAGAAGGCGTACTACGATGTTTCGAAAATGACAAGTAATTTTCGCTGAACAGTAAACGACAGAGTACGAAATTTAAAAAATACATTTTAAAATGCACAAAAAGTTGTTGTTGTTCAGTATCTCTTCCGGTCTGGTGGAATATGAGTTTGAGCACTTTTTCACTCAACATTTCGCCGATCCCTACTTTGCAAATGGAGTGATGGTAAATTGAATTAAATTGTTTAAAAAGCAAAATCTGTATATTCCAGGTGTCCGGCTATGTACTCACTGGCACTATCATGTCCATGCTTCGAAAGTTTGTTTTTCATCTTGATTTAATTAAATATATAAATTAAATTTTTCTTAAATTATTATTATAAATCATCTAATTAAAAATATTTTTTTTGAAAAGATTAAACATTATTGTTTGCAGCACTCACCGTGTCAAGTCGATTCAAATGATGGTCGCTGCTTGCATGCTCACAACTTGCTTATGGCATACAATTGTGAGTAGGGATAAAACGTTCCGCTGCTAAAAGCATTTCTGCGTTTAGCAGCGGAATGTTTTATTATTTTGACGAGCGTTTGTGAATTTGCAAAGTTCCTTTTGCAGGTGCAGGACGACAAGGGAAATCAGTGCTCGGAAGAACATCACTTTTGCGAAAGTGAGTAAAATACAAAAAGAGTATCACTGCACAGAGCACGAAGTCTCCAGCTTGCCTTACTTTGTCTCCTGCTGAGAGAGCATGAGAAATTGAGAGATGGAGACATCTCTTCTCCATATTTTTTGGAGTTGAAGACACTCCAGAATAAGGAAAGCTGGAGACGTCGCTCTCTGAGTGGGAAAAACGCCAAAATTAGGCTCTTTTTCAAGGAAAGCTGCAAAATCTTTGGAACATATGCATAATAGAAACGTGTACGGAGCTTCATTTAAGTGACATTCTCAATATTTTTCCAGAACAGTACCATTGGTTCACGGCAATAATCGGCAGCGCGGCGGTCGGATTTGGATCGAGCTTGCAAATGACGGTTAGTTATTACCGTAAGACTTAGCTTTAAGTCTTAAAGTTAAGCCCTTAAGCCTTGTTAAGGTCCTGCTCCACTTCTTCGAAACCGCCCCCTCTATTCTCCGAATGGTCTGCGTCATGATGGTGTATGTGCCGACGGTAAGTTCCGCATGCTTTGCGTCGTAGGGTGCGCACTCAGAGAAATTTTTATACTGCTCATAAAACCTTGGAACACTATTACATTTATAAAATGATACGAACAAACAAAAAGTCAAAATGGAACTTCCTGTGTTTACCAAAGCGAGAGAGCGGGCAAACGTGAGAGGGTCGCGTACGTGCCTGTGTGGTAAACAACGGAAGTCCGTCATTTGACTTTTTGGTGTGATCGTATCATTTTATAAATGTAATAGCCGCGGAGGGCACTCATCCCCCGCCGACACTGCAAGAGTCATAAAAAAGATGGCACGAAATGTCTTGAGCGGCGCAAGCGCAACCTCAAATGTGAATAAATATAATATTTAATTTCAGAAACTGGCGATAGTCGTAATTCGAGAGGTGATTGGGAATCATGGAGTCGAGGTAATTTTTATTATTTTTTTGTGTTAAAACAAATTTATCGCTGTTCAATCTCTACTCAAAAATTATCAATGAATGCCTTTTTACAAAACAAAAACAAACAAAATTGTTTACAGACCTTGACCGGCATGTGGCTCGTGTACCTCTACCACCTTGCCATTATTGTCATCACAATGATGCGATCCAGAACCAAAGAAAAACTGCAGTTCTCGCTCTACCTCTTCGATCTGATGCCACAGTGAGTTTTTTTATAAATTAAAATATATTTTTTTATTTTTTTATAAATTTAATAGTTTTGAACGTTTTCAGAGAAAACGATCGCAGCTTAGAAGAGGATGATGCAGAGGAGAACTACAGAATGGAGGAGGTAGCACGTTATATCTGGATTAGAGATGCCAGAGGAAGAGTGAGAGGAAGGCCTTCCTTTCTCTCGCCCTTGTGATTATGATAATGCGTTTTTGGAAAGGAAGCTCAGAAATAACAGGGCATGGATGCCGCAGGCGAAAAGCATGGAAGCCGGTTGGCAGAAAGCATGGAAGCCGCAGGGTAAAATGGTATCGAGCAGGCTGCAACATGCATGCTTTGTACCTGCCCAATACCCGCCTACCTTCTCGGTACCTGCAGCATGCATGCCCTGTGTCGATACTCAGTTTGTCAACCTGTAGCAAAAGCAAAGCATGGCAGTCCCTTTACCTGCGGCTTCCATGCTTTTTAGCAGCCGGCAGGTAAGTTTTGGCTGCCGCGTACCTGCGGCATCCATGCCCCGTTATTTCTGAGAGAGTAGGGAAAAGGGATTAACTCTTTCGGAAGAGTAGAGGTCTTCCGGAAGAGTTGTCTATTGTAAATGAAATATATAACTACTCTGAGACATAATTTTCAACAAATAGGCATGTAATTAGCATATAAGCCCATTATGCAATGTTTCTGCGTGGAGACTGTACATGTTTCGTCTCATTCTAAATGATTTAGTATTCCTATTTTCATGACAGAGAAAGCGTGATTGAGGAGATGAAGATGTCCTGCCTACTCGAAAGAATCTTCCATGAGTCAACTGGACACTTTCCCAGTGTTTTCCCCCCTTTTCAAGCCCTTCTACATTAGTAGTGAGAGTCTGACAATGACTTTACATCGCGACATCCAAACAATCAGCTCAAATCAAATAGGAACACCTCGCTGTGGGCTTCTATTTTATTTTACAGCGGAAAAAATATTTCTGAGTGTGATTTTACTGGTTTCAATGACCAACTCTCCCGGAAGACATCTACTCTTCCGGAAGAGTTAATCCCTATTTACATCTTGGCGAGGTCTGCCTTTGTCCAAAAACTCTTCCTCTGGCATCTCTAATTAGGATCAGGGCGTTTTAAAATCAGATAGACTGTCCTTATTCCTACTATTGTAATGCCTACACTGCTTTTGTGTGTTGGATTCATGTGGTTGTAATACTTTTTGTATTAAAAGAAAGGCAGGTCTAACTGGCTATGTGTACTGTGCAATTTTAGAGTGGACTTATATATTTTTTAAAATTATTCAAAACAATCTTGACTCAATTGCAGTCAGCTCGCACTAAGACTGGTGGAGCATCCGGTGGATTGTCGGAGATTAGCGAAATATCAAAAAGAAAGATAGACAAGGAGTAAAAGGTTTGATTGCACGTTTGTATTTTTTGAAATGAATATTTTACTTTCAGAAACTCTCGCAATACACACATGATCGCGAAAAAGTAGACGACATTCACGAATAAATAATTACCATGATGTTATTGTTGCTTGAATGTTTCAATTTTATTTCAAAAATGCGACATGGGAATTACTATTCGTCGGCAACAAAATTACTCATCAATTTAACATTTTTGTTAATCTAATATTTTATCTGCGTTTTTGAGAAAGAATACACGGTAATGTCTCGATTAGACTTTGAAAGGTAACTAAACAACTACCCGCATAAGAGGGAAATTACACCCCCACCCTCTTCATTCTCCGCACTCTCTCTCTTCAAAAAAGCGGTCAATTTCCTTGTTATGCTGGTAGTTGTTTAGTTACCTTTCAAAGTCTAGTCTTGATAGAGATGCGTAGATGGCTATCGATATGAGAGCAGGTAATAAATGTAAACGAAACATATACATATAAAACGCGTTCTCTGTAAGAACGTCGGAGGGGTCCGCACAACTAATTCAAAATGGTCGTCCAGGACCCAAACTTTTTTCACAAACAGTCATAGGTATAACATAAATTTCAAATGTGAGAAATACTCAAAATATCTACTTTTCAAAAATCGGTAATTTTTTTACGAAAAAAAATTTTTTTTTCATTTTTTTTATTTTCATGTCATGTTATATATCATTCGAAAGAGCATCGAAAGTTATGTATAAATCCGCAGAATCATGTGAATTGACCTTCTGGGTGCGGAAATCGGTGACTACATCCGAACAAAATAATCGTTTTGGTGAAACTTAATTTTGGATGACCACATTCCCATGATTTGCGACCCACAGTTTTGATATATATTACGTATTTTTCATCAAGGAAATTGATGGTAATCATTTCATGTCAGATTTCGGTAGTAAAAGTACTCAATTTTTCACTAGACCACTACCACTCTGTTGTAAAGCTCAATCTCGAGATGTGGAAAAAAATGTTTCCAGTAATGAAAACTAAATCAAATGTATGTCATCTTTAAGAGCATCAAAAGTTATGCATAAATCCGAAATTTCAGGAGGATTGAACAACTAGTAGCGAAAATCGATAATCACATCCGCAAAAGTTGATATTTTTGTTGAAGCTATGTATTTTGCTCTACTCTTTTTCAAAGTGATCAACAAGGGCTGAAACTTTTTTTCACGAGCATTTTTAGGGTTAAAGTAAATTTTGAAAGCGAAAAAGTCACAAAAAGTAAAATTTTGAAAAATCGATAAAAAAAATTTCGAAAAAAAAAATTTTATTTTTTAAAATAACGAGAATAACGTGACATATGTAGTGATGCAATCACCATTTCTCTGCTATTCGGACCTCAATCTTCATGAAAGTATAGAATTATATATAACTTTTGATGCTCTTTCGAATGAGATATAACACGACAAAAAATATTTTAAAAAATAAAAATTTATTTTTTTTCGAAAAAATTTTTTATCGATTTTTCAAAATTTTACTTTTTGTGACTTTTTCGCTTTCAAAATTTACTTTAACCCTAAAAATGCTCGTGAAAAAAGTTTCAGCCCTTGTCGATTTTGTCGATTACACTTTGAAAAAGAGTAGAGCAAAATACATAGCTTCAACAAAAATATCAACTTTTTATTTATTTATTTATTTTTTTATTTGATACACCCGCGAAGGGTGTGACGGCAATTAAAGAAACTATGAAAAAAAAGAAATATATAAATATGAATGAATACGGATGAGGAAGGTGAGGGGAGGGATCAGGCTAGACAGGGAAACACAATTGGCCACCTATTGGGATGAGGTGGACGAAGCCTCGGAACGGGGAGGGAGCCGTTCGGATCCATATATGTCTGATGGATCAAGTGGAGCAACCGTGAATCGACTTTTGCGGATGTGATTATCGATTTTCGCTCCTAGTTGTTCAATCCTCCTGAAATTTCGGATTTATACATAACTTTTGATGCTCTTAAAGATGACATACATTTGATTTAGTTTTCATTACTGGAAACATTTTTTCCGCATCTCGAGATTGAGCTTTACAACAGAGTGGTAGTGGTCTAGTGAAAAATTGAGTACTTTTACTACCGAAATCTGACATGAAATGATTACCATCAATTTCCTTGATGAAAAATACGTAATATATATCAAAACTGTGGGTCGCAAATCATGGGAATGTGGTCATCCAAAATTAAGTTTCACCAAAACGATTATTTTGTTCGGATGTAGTCACCTATTTCCGCTATCCGAAGGTCAATTCACATGATTCTGCGGATTTATACATAACTTTCGATGCTCTTTCGAATGATATATAAGATGACTTGAAAATAAAAAAAATGAAAAAAAAATTTTTTTTCGTAAAAAAATTACCGATTTTTGAAAACTAGATATTTTGAGTATTTCTCACATTTAAAATTTATGTTATACCTATGACTGTTTGTGAAAAAAGTTTGGGTCCTGGACGACCATTTTGAATTAGTTGTGCGGCTTACCCCAGCCCCGCACTGCGCTCTTACAGAGAACGCGTTATAAATTCTATCTGTATTAGAGATCGGGAATATTGCCAAGCTCTTAGGGTGATCGTTGCAATGGATCTTAACGTGTATTACGGTAGATCTTTCGTTAGATTACGGTGGATTTTAAGGTGCGTAACAGTGGACCATACGATGGGTTACGGTAGGCCTTAGTTACGGTGAACTACTGTGTACTACTCACTGAGGTACATTCGACTCTCGTCGTTTCGTTTTCGCGTCTCACACCCTCGTCGTCTAATTTCCGTTTCACCACAAGTTACTGTAATAATCTCGACGCGATTATTCTGCATCGCCAGTATGATCGAATTCCAAATCGCCTTCTTAATGCCGAAATATCGATTAGACTTGTCGGATTCCTGTTGGACAATGGCTATAGTCTTCGTGAGCTTGGAACATTTGATCAGAAATTCGCCTGTAAAGATTGAATGTCGATTGGATATAAATAGCTAAGGGAGGAACACAGTCCACTGAGATCCTTTTTAACCAAAACTCTGGCCTAGTATTGGAAATATTTATAGTTTATTGCTGAAACTTGTGATTGTAAACACAAAAAGAGATAGCTTTGGATTGCTAAAAAAACTCACGCAGTTTCTCGAAAGAGCAGGTCTCCATAGCCATGTACATCTTATCGACATTGCTCCTTTCGATCATTCCCAGCACTTTTCGCCTTAATAATTTGTAATTAGTAAACTTAGAGCTTAATTAATCATTTTAAGCGCCGCTCACCTGTATTCATGCGTGCACTATTTCTTCATCACTCGAAGGTCGTAGATCGGGACGTTTCTCAGAGGCTGATTCAGGATATATAATGTCTCTCCAGTTACTTGCTGCGCGATAAGAACCTGATAAATGGTGTGCGTCAAAGATGCAAATAGTATTTCATTGTCTAGCCGGCATCTCCACCCCGCCCTTCTTCCCTACCCAAATATATCTATTTCTTCCTCGTTTCTCAATAATTCCGCCCTTCGCGGGCGTAGCAAAACATAAATAAATAAAACCTCGATCTTGGAGCACCGCAGAAAAATGCGGCCGAGTTGGCGGAGAGCGTCACTTTTGACGAAACGCGTCGGCATTTCCTCCTCTTCGATACTCTCCCGATAACCAAATGAGAATAATGCTAACACATGAGCAGAAGGCGGTGTGCAATCAAAAATAGGGAAGAGAGCACGGCGAAGAAGGTATTCGGGTGATAGAGAGCCATTGCGTTCTGAAAAATGCTTACGTTCACAAAGTTGGATCCATTTCCTCGACCTATATCGACGAAAGGGATCCACTCTCGCCGTTGGGGTATAAAAAAGACATATTTCTTCGTGAAAAATCACTCCCGTCCTCCCCCATTCACTAGAGACCTCCAAACTATTGTCAATTGCGTAAATAATCGACTATTTACGCGACTGGATAATAGGCCAATCGCGTAAGAATCATTTTGCATACTTCCGGTGATGTTTCTTTTTGCGAACTAGTTCATTTCGGTGTTTCATGAGGGTCTGAGCGGTATCCAAGATAATATCTTCTGCATGGTAGTCAGTAACCATGGTTGAACAAGCCTATTGTTATGATGCCTTCATTGTCGATGTCCTATCATTTAAAAAAAGGTAATGTAAACCCCCTCAGTTTTTTGACACTGAATCCAGCATTAATAGTTTGACGGTCTATACAACTCACCTCAGCGGATTCGGAAGCAGGAGATGTGACGACGGGGTCTCGGGTGGTCTCATAAACGCCCACTTCAGTATTGTCCAAGTCGACGTGAAAATCGAGCGTGGAATACTGTAAAGAGCGCGAAATTACGAAATATATTTAAGCATAACTATTGTGAGATCATTGTACTAGGATAAGGACACACCGTCTACTTACCTGTAAGTGAAATAGGTAATTGAGAGTCGTCCATTTGTATCCTGATCCTAGTGACTTTTTGCTCAGCGTGGCTAGTTTCAACTAACCTTTCCTCCCGTGTTAAACCACTTCCAGTTCCAGTCTTCATCAGAGAAGTGCTCGACATGGGCTGATTTCACTTGCACTTCCACTGTTAACCGTCGACTGTTCTCGTTCAGATACATCCACACTCGCTCGATGGGCGGAAACCGTTTCCTATGTTGCAGATGCTCCAGCACGAGAGAGTTCCAGGTTCGCGAAATCTATATCAAATATGTTAAAAAGGATCACGATGGTACACCACACATTTCTATGACGAAAGGAACAAGTGAAAAACTATCAGTGTTCAAAAAGACATTCGACAGCTCTTCTCTTTGTTCCGAGGTTGGATATGATCTCAGAATGTGGTTGGAACTCGCCAATCGCATGTTCTCCATTGATTCTCCCTCCAGACGAATGATTCTTCTGAGGATATCGGGTGGCATTGAGGAGATACCAATGGGATCCTTCTCTCCGGAGAAGGACATTGCAAACACGTTGATAGGAACGATGGAGCCACAAAAAATGACGGTACTGCTTATTCTGCGCTGAATGTTGCTAACACAACGCGTCTTTTGCACTAGACGCCACTTATGTCTGCGTCCTCCCCCGGCGGCGTTATTTAGACGGCATGTAGGTTTGTAGGTGAAATAATGCGTCGTTCATCCCCTTTTGCGTCTTCTGAATGATTTTTTGTTGTAAGCCAGGCTCACACCCAAATAATGGCATTGCAAGTTGAGTAAATCTATTTCTATTACGTACACTACGTTGTGAGCAAAGAGGCATTCGGTTTTCACTGATCTTTTGTTCTCGTAATCAGCCTCACCAGCATTTTGAAAGGAAACGCAGGATACTACGTTGAAACTGTGACTTTGTAATTCTTCCTTCTCTCAATCTCCACCGTAGGCGAGGGCGAGGAATTAGTATCTGCATAAGGATGACTGTCTGACGCTAAGGGAGCGAAACAGTCATACCTATTTCCAGTGACGACAAAATCTGTAGCTCTTCTCCCTGACGAGATGGACATTGAAATTTAAAAAAAATGACCCGAATTCGACATTGTTCGATTTCGACAGATCAGACTATGAGGCAAACATATGTCGATAGTCACCTATTGCAGTTATAATCACGATTACTTGTAGTACACTTGAAATTGGCTTTGTATAGACATAGACATATTTATCCTGACATCAAGACAAAGGGCCTGCAGGAGGCATCATTCGGGGCAGAGGTGGTGGGATCTTCGAACTCGAGGCAACTGGGTCAAGGGAATAAATCGTGCTTGGCTTCCTTGGTCAATTGTAGTGTCGACCTTGGACGATAGGCATTGAGCATAGAAGTAGCTTCCAGAGGCGTCCTGACTAACGTGCATCAACCGAAGTGTTTACTCACGTGTTGGTCTTGCGGATGGGGCTTTTCTTGATAGTTGGTGACTTGAATTAGAAGTAGTCGATCCGGGTCCTTTGCTCGAAGTGGTACCAGTTTGCTTGCTTTGTATATTGTAAACTAATTCTAATAGGTTGGACAAGCGCATCGTCTGAACACCTTTGGAAGAACAACATATTAAAAAAATATTTTATCTGCTCTCATGAGAAGTACGAAGGGATAGATGAAAAAATTCCGAGGCAAAACAAGCATACAATGAGTAAAAAAACAAAAACAAATTCGTATCACTTCATGAAAACATTTCAAAATGAAAATGAGCATCTCTCGACCCTTCTCACTATGGTATTTGCGGCTCTCATAATCTTCACAGGAAATTCCGTTAAATCCGTATCTTCTAATCCCGATTTCACCACACATGATTATAATAATGTGTACACTATTGCGCTGCATCGCTAGTATCATCGAATTCCAGATAGCTCTCTTAATTCCGAAATATCGATTAGACATTTCAGGATGCTGCTGGTAGATATGAATTTCCTTCGTGAGCGTGGAACATTTGATAAGAAATTCGCCTGAGAAAAAAGAAGATTTAAATAATTACCAAGCTAATTAATTAGTGAATAACAAGATAATTAATTACGCTACCATTTATATTATAATTCAAAAAAATCATAACTCACGCAGTTGCTTGAAAGAACAGGTGTCCATCGCCATGCAAATTTCCTCGACACTATTCCGTTCTATCACTCCCAGCACCTTTCGCCTAAAGAAAATTTGTTAAAAACGTTTAATTAGTAATTTTATAGAAATTAATGTTGCTCACCTATATTCATGAGTGCAGTGCTTCTGTCTGACTTGAAAATATTGTACGGGAACATTTCGCAGAGTGCTGCTTAGAAAGTCCAGGACATCTCCATCGATATGCTCGACGTGAAATGATTCGATGCGCGAGCACCGCAGAAATATCCAGCGCAGTTGACGGAGCGCCTCGGCTTTTGCAATGAAAATTCCATCCTCCTTGCTCGTATCCCGATATTTAGAGGAGAATAATGAGAATAGCAAGAACGGAAGTCGACAGATGAATAGCAGAAGTGAAGTGAGCAAATCGTAGAAACATGGACCTGCTTCTGATTTTGTGTCTTCTTCATTGTAGAGATCGATGTGATACTCGAGCCAAGGCATCTGTAAAATTGATCTCTACCTCAAATTATATCCTGATTAATTTGTTTCAATGATGATATAAAAGCCAAGTGAAAATTGCCGTTGGCAGATGGGACCACTCCTTTTTTTAATCCAGTTATGTACACTATATGAAATAGGCGTCTAGGATACAACTCAATAAGTTCCGCAAGTTTCCTCAAATTTCATCTTGTTCCATGGATACATTCGTTACGCATTCACCAATCTTTCCTGTCGATTTCCTCCACATCAACGGAAAACTTTCACGAGAGAAGTGATCGACATGAGCCGATTTCACTCTAACGGCCACAATTAGCTCTTTACTGTTGTCTTCCGAGTGGTACACCCAAACTTTCTCAATTGGGCGAAGTCGTTTCCGCCTTTGCAGATTTTTTTCCGACACAACGAGCTCGTTCCAGGTTCGCGAAATCTGAATCGTTTAATGGTGAATTGCAAAAGATGTGTGAAATACGATAACTTTTCATTTAAGTTTTTTATGGTAAATTTTGAGAACCATTGTGTGGAATAGAAACTCGGAAAAGTGTGAACTGCCTATCATAATATTGAAAAAAAAAGAAATTCTAAAGTTCTGTATTCTGTTCTCGGGTTGCACACAGAAAAAAGGTCTTACATACGGCCCATAAGATATGGGGGTTCTTAACAAAAGGTCTTATATATAAGAGAGGATTCGCGAGATAATCGAGGACGGCAGGGACAAGGTATAACAATCATCCCTCTATCAAATGGCGTTGGCAGAATTTCGATAAAAAATTTCGCAACTGCGTGAAACACAAAACAACCGGGTGTCTTCGGATTTTTTCTTTAAAAAGTTAAAGTTTGAAAAATCATAACTCGCTTCAAAATCAAGATAGAGTCTTCCGGTTTGGATATTTGGATAGAGACAACTCGTATAATTTAACGTATAATTTTTGCTTAGAATTTTTTTGAAATTTTTTAAAATTTATTTTTATTTTTTTAAATTTTTCGTTTTTTCGATGTTAAATTATTATTTCTTTTTCTAGTTTCGTCTTCTCAAAGTTAGATATACTGCTTAGATAGCGTTTGATTGATTCAGATAGTTTCACTCCGAAATTTCACATTGTTTACACATCAATTATGCCAAAAAAATTTTGCTTATTCAGACTCCTCAGCGATCTCCTATTCTACATGTATGTATTCCTCATCATGCATAGAACATTTCTCTTTTTGAAATAGAGTTGATATCTATTCGTTAAAATGAGTTATAAGATCTAGAAAACTGCATATCTGAGGAACGTCGCGCGCTCTGCTTCTCTAGCACTCTCTAACTTCCACACGCTCTCTCGCCAAGTTCGGGCCCCGAGCTCGGCATGAATCTTTTGCTAGAAATATAACATCTGAGAAAAGCGTTGTTTTCGAACTTTCCAAGGTGCTGATCACAACGAAGTGTGTGCCATCACTTACTAATTACTCTCCAGTCATTCATTCATTCATTCATTCATTGTTTATTCCGTCAGAATCATGTTCAAGAATTATAACTGTGAATGGAGGGCAAGAGACGGATGTCCGTCGACGTCGTCGAATCGGTGGTTTTGCTTTGGCAGCAAGGGCATTGGAGAGGGGTGGGGAGGGGAATCAGAGCCAATTTTTAATCATGGATTCAGGGAAAAATGAGATGGGTTGAGAGCGAAGAAATATGCGGAAAGTATCGAAGAATTTTGCGGAAAGTAAAACTGATTTATAAGGGAGGGAGTTCCAGATTGTGATAGTTCTAGAGGCAAATGTGGAATGGGAATTGTGAGGGAGGAAGGGAAGTGAAATGCGGAAAGGATGGGAATTACGTATAAAACGAGTGAGAGGAGAGAGAGTAAGAAGAGAGGAATAATCAAGTTCATATCGTACGCCAAGAACACTTTGTACAAAGGTGCGACACGGTGTCGCACAGTGCGACACTTTTTCGCACCTTTTTCGCACTTTTCAGTTTCCGTTGAAATTCGCCTCGAAATAACATGATTTTATGGTGTCGCTTGTTTGCGATCGATTCATATCTCAATTTGCTACTTCTCTGGTAAAATAAAATTTTAAAATAATATTAAATAAACTTTTAAATGCTATTAAAAGAAAAATTTAAAAATTCAATCAGTTTTCAATCGCGAGCAAGGATACGGTAGGTGCAATGGTGCGATGTGTACTCTCCACTTTGGTGTTCCGCGAGTCTATCACTCTCTTCAGAGCTACCTGTAATAATTTTCCTGTGATTATTGATCGATTTCCGGCATTCTCTCAGTCCATTGAATCGGTCAGAACTTCGTTTTCGATTATGACAGCCAACTAACAATGATAACACAAGTTTCTCGGTGATCGAATCAATATATCATGCCTAGCATGTATTCTGTGTCTATTTAAAAATATATATGTTGACATTCGGTAGGACTGACGACATAAAATAAAATTTTGAATACAAAATATCCATAATAAAGCAAATCAGTTGAAATCAAGACTAAGACCAACTACCGTAATCTCAAGACATGATACCGTATGACACATACCGCATAGCTGCGATTATTGCAATATATAGCATATAATCCTTACCAAGACATTTTTTAATAGTGCTATGTATGGGATAGAAGTGTTATATATCGAGCAGTACAGTAGTGTGCGCGCATAAGGTGTGCGGTAGGCAAATACAGGTTGTTTGTATGTGCACGGATAATTACATATATTATTGGTCACAGGTTATGTAAGAGAATTAACGCACAAGATGGTTGCGACAAATTTTTTTTTTTCGAAGCACGCTTTGATTCTAGTTTGTTCTTAAACCTCGAAACAAATTATCAGCGGAACTCCCGCAGTCTACCTTATGCGCGCACACTACTGTACTGCTCGATAAATGATAATTCTTCTATCCCATGCAGATCACTATTAAAAAAATATCTTGGTAAGGATTATATGCTATATATTGCAATAATCGCGGCTTTGCGGTATGTGTCATACGGTATCATGTCTTGAGATTACGGTAGTTTGTCTTCGTCTTGATTTCAACTGATTTGCTTTATTATGGATGTTTTCTATTCAAAATTTTATTATAAGTCGCCAGTCCTACCGAATGTCAACATATACATTTTTTAAATAGACACAGAATACATGCTAGGCATGATATATTGATTCGATCACCGAGAAACTTGTGTTATCATTGTTAGTTGGCTGTCATAGTCGAAAACGAAGTTCTGACCGATGCAATGGACTGAGAGAATGCCGAAAATCGATCAATAATCATAGGAAAATTATTACAGGTAGCTCTGAAGAGAGTGATAGACGCGCGAAGCGCCAAAGTGGAGAGTACACATCGCACCATTGCACCTACCGTATCCTTGCTCGCGATTGAAAAATGATTGAATTTTAAAATTTTTCTTTTAGTAGCATTTAAAAGTTTATTTAACATTATTTTAAAATTTTATTTTACCAGAGAAGTAGCAAATTGAGATATGAATCGATCGCAAACAAGCGACACCATAAAATCATGTTATTTCGAGGCGAATTTCAACGGAAACTGAAAAGTGCGAAAAAGGTGCGAAAAAGTGTCGCACTGTGCGACACCGTGTCGCACCTTTGTACAAAGTGTTCTTGGCGTACGATACTTCCTATGGAGGGTTGAATGCAGGAATACGATATCTGTGATAACTCTACGCCTTTCTAATGTTACTAGATTCAGATTCAGTTTCGTCAGATATGCAAATTAATTATTTCGTCTCATTTTATTATATTTAGCGATTTCTCTGTACTTTCTCGCCAACTTTCCGAAATTGAAGGCTCGTTGGGTAAATATTCACACAATCAACACAATTACGCCATTCATGTATTTGCATATTTCTACGCGGAAATACAAGATTATCATGTAGTTCTGATTAGTGAGGCATGAAAATTACGGAGCATGTGTGTGGCACTTTCTGTGACCTACCATATAATTATGGGCGCATAGATTTGTTCCCACGTCGAGTTATCAATTCTTTAGTAAACGAACTTTGAGGAAATAGCAGCCGATCCGAGCCACCGATCTTTCATTTGCAATGTCCAGGAATTAAGTGTAAGAGAATGACTGTTTCCAGCAGAATTAGCTTCATTCCGTTGATGCAAGGCTCTCGCAAAAGATTAATGCCGAGCTCGGGCCCGAACTTGACGAGAGAGCGTGTGGAAGTTAGAGAGTGCTAGGGAAGCAGAGCGCGCGACGTTCGTCAGATATGCAGTTTTCTAGATCTTATAACTCATTTTAACGAATAGATATCAACTCTATTTCAAAAAGAGAAATGTTCTATGCATGATGAGGAATACATACATGTAGAATAGGAGATCGCTGAGGAGTCTGAATAAGCAAAATTTTTTTGGCATAATTGATGTGTAAACAATGTGAAATTTCGGAGTGAAACTATCTGAATCAATCAAACGCTATCTAAGCAGTATATCTAACTTTGAGAAGACGAAACTAGAAAAAGAAATAATAATTTAACATCGAAAAAACGAAAAATTTCAAAAAAAAAATTTTTTTTTTTAAATTTCAAAAATATTCTAAGCAAAAAATATACGTTACAACTTAGCTTAGGCAACTGCTTCATGGTTTTAGGGTAGTTTTCAAGTTATTCCGGCGAAAATAACACTAGTTGTGTCGGAGTTTTATACGACCGACTTCACAAAATTTTACGTCTTCTCGTGCCTCTTTACAATGCATGGCTCTTTTTGGCTCTAGTTTTGGTAAGAATTAGTGCTAACAACCAGTACCAGAACGCGCGTAGTGGGAGCCAGTACTTTTTACTTTTACGAAAGTAATCATATCTTTTACAAAAGCGACCGCCCCTCATCGGCTCAAAAACCACGAATGAGTTTTATATTTTTACCTTGTAGCCGAGAGTTGTCTCTATCCAAATATCCAAACCGGAAGACTCTATCTTGATTTTGAAGCGAGTTATGATTTTTCAAACTTTAACTTTTTAAAGAAAAAATCCGAAGACACCCGGTTGTTTTGTGTTTCACGCAGTTGCGAATTTTTTTATCGAAATTCTGCCAACGCCATTTGATAGAGGGATGATTGTTATACCTTATGTTAAGTTTTCAGCCAAATCAAAAATCATACATTTCTACGTCCCTCCAGCAGGCGAGATGCTCGAGTCTCTCGCGATTCCTCTCATAAGACATTTTGTTAAGAACCCCCATATCTTATGGGCCGTATGTAAGACCATTTTTTCTGTGTGTGATGATGGAAGATGAAGCAAAAAAACTCACCAATCGCATGTTCTCTATTGACTCCCCCTCGAGTCGAATGATTCGTCTGATGATATCGGGAGGCATTGAGGAGAGACCAAAGGAATGCTCCTCTTCAGAGAGCGACATAGCAAAAGGGGTATTAGATTATAAATTATGCTTAGCACAGGAGGATTTAGCGTCGTTTACAACGCTACTAATGAATTCACCCCCTGGCGGAGTTCTTTAGACGACAACATCCACAACTACTTCTTTGTCATTTCTCCCCTTTTCGCGCCTTTTTCGACGCTACTAAAGAAAATCTGGTCGTCACTACTGTTGTAGGTGAGGAAATAAAATAGGACTGGTGCAATGTGGAGGAATGCACAATATTGCGAAAGTGAACGATAAAGTGTGATGTGGGACGAAATGTGTTGATCTGGCATTGCCAAACTTTATCGCCCTGCAAAAAAAATTTCGTGTTCAAATTCATCTCGCGAAAGTTTTTTCTAGACATAATATTTGATTTATCTATATGCAATTGTGACAAATGTTGTTCGTTAAAATCATATGTGAACTTGCTTTTTATCGATTTTCAAGTCTAAATCTAATAAAAAAGTACTTTCCATCTCATTTTTCCATAAACAATTACATTAGTAGGATCAGAATCGCACGGCGGTTGGAATGAGGTATGACACGACCTGCACACTATAAAGAGTCAAAAACTCTTAATTACCGTCTAATTAGGTTAATTAGCGACTAATAAATTAGTCAGCGAGATTCGCCATCAAATTCTGAAAGTACTCGTGAGATTGTGACGCTCTATCTGCAATTTTGAAAGAGATAATTTCCAAAATTCGATTTCCCCGTATTCTGGCGCGGCGCCGTTTTGGCGCCAATATTGAAATTCATGAAAAACGAAAGACGCCACCTTGTAGAGCATCGAAAACTACCCCAGCGGGCAAGTTATGGAGAGAAACAGAGAGATAATTTTGAGCTGTGCTGAGCTCTGTTGGAGAATTGTTGAATCTATCGCGGACAGCGTCATATATCGGGGTTATTCGAATATTACGAGAGGCTACTCGATCGACATATTTGTTCAGAGACTTGGCACAGTACGAAAAGAGCGTTGATGAGATAAACATGCCACGTTGTAGTGTGGCCGAGGCTGAGTTGAGGCATGCTATGGAAAAAGTGTGAAAACGCTTCTACGCCTCAGGGCATGACGTCATAGGAATTTCCGGTTTTTCAAAAACTTCATCGAATGGCCTAATGAGTGGTACCAATCGATTCCTCATAATATTCTAAGACTTTTTCGACTCCATTACTTTTCGCCAATCTTTCATAGAAGCTTGGAAAATTCAAAAATCTGTTTTGAAATTTAAGTTAAAATATTTATGTGTAGTTTCCCTGAGGAAATGGCAAAATTTTATCAGCGTAATACAATACTGTAACAATGATGGTTCAACTCTGTAAAGGTCTTTTTGTATCGAGGCCATAAAGGATGTTCAGTAGGCTGAAGCCCAAGTGCACTTGTAATTGTGGTGTGGCCTACAGTAACCCGGAGTATTTTCCAAAAGCTTTGAGAGCTGCCATATCCATTCGAGAATGAATGAGTAACTTCATGCCACCAGGTGTATGGTTCACACGATTCCCCACCCCAGCCAGAGATTCCTAAAGTACACTTACGAATTACTCCGGGTTACTGTAGGCCACACCACAATTACAAGTGCACTTGGGCTTCAGCCTACTGAACATCCTTTATGGCCTCGATACAAAAAGACCTTTACAGAGTTGAACCATCATTGTTACAGTATTGTATTACGCTGATAAAATTTTGCCATTTCCTCAGGGAAACTACACATAAATATTTTAACTTAAATTTCAAAACAGATTTTTGAATTTTCCAAGCTTCTATGAAAGATTGGCGAAAAAGTCATGGAGTCGAAAAAGTCTTAGAATATTATGAGGAATCGATTAGTACCACTCATTGGGCCATTCGATGAAGTTTTTGAAAAACCGGAAATTCCTATGACGTCATGCCCTGAGGCGTAGAAGCGTTTTCACACTTTTTCCATAGCATGCCTCAACTCAGCCTCGGCCACACTACATTGCGGCATGTTTATCTCATCAACGCTCTTTTCGTACTGTGCCAAGACTAATTCGGCTGAGTCAGATAGTCTCTCTTGTATTTATCAAATTAGCAACGGACAGTGACGAAGAGGGAGAGGATGACGTTGACGACCTTCATGCCGAAGCCCTCGTCCTTGTCGGGGCACGTCTCGAAGCGCTTGACGCGCTGCAATCGATAATCTTGGTTACGGTATCAAATGATTATGGTATTTCAAGATTACGGTATCCAAAGGCAACCACATTAAAGGTCACGGAATCCGACGGTTACGGTAGTTCGACTTGACCATCACAAATTTGGTTCATTTGGGAATACAGTATCCCCGAACTACGGTGTCTCAATCGATACCGGATCCATCAGCTACAGTATGCCCACCTTCTCCGAGCCCTTGGCAGCGCTCTCCTCCGACGCTTCCGCCGCGCGTCTGATGTCCTTCGCGTGCCGCTTCACGATGTCGTCTGGAATAACGGTATCTCACCTCAAGACAGCTACAACCCCCTCTTACAGTACTCTAAACATGAAGAATACTGATAGCCAGCTACAACCCCCTCTTACAGTACTCTAAACATGAAGAATACTGATAGCCAGCTACAGTACCTCGAAGGTACCGTACCTCTAGGCTACTGTGGGTCACAAACTCACTTTCAATTGCATCGCCGAGCTCGACCGACGCGGCGTCCACCGTGTAGCTGTAAAATAGGGAATCAGAGTTACGGTACTCGAGATCTGGAGGTCCAATGGAATCCTAAGATCTAAAGCTCCTGGGGATCGTTAGATCGTCAGTCGACCGCTAGTATCGATGCGATAGACGTGAAATGAACCTGCAGACGAGGGCGAGGAGGAGGAAAGAGAAGAGGAGGCGCATTGTCGATCACAGTGAATGAGGAATTCAAAGAATCGATCGGTTTTATAGGCCGGACAGGACCACTTTTACATACAAAATTGATTGTTGTTGCCAAAAACAAAGGGTATTTCATTTTTTTGTGATCTTGCTGTCATTGTTGAATAGTGTTATTATTTTGTTCAATCTAACAATGACTCTAACTCAATCAAGTATTGAGTGATTTTGATTTTTTTCTTAATTATTCACTATAAGCCGCTGATCACAACCAAACATAATCGACAACCAATGCTGAGATTGCATCCCCACCTCCCTCTTGTATCCTTCTTGTTTGGCTTAATTCTTTTAGGACATACTGATTCTAGATATCTGTAAAATATACATGACCATGAAACTAGCTTCCGCTAATGTGTAAATCTTTAAAAAATTTGATATTTCTGAAGTGATCTGCATGTCGGCCCCGTATTTATGAGATAAAATCAATGATAGGCAATAATGTCCCCCAATACAACACAACATTGCATGAATGCGTCTTTATCAGCTAAATACTCTTCAATTCTCCATTTATGCCTTGAAGTAGGCGTTTCTGGAGGGGCAGGGGCAGTACTCGGCATCGGCTCCAGGGGCTCCATCGGCTCCCTTCTCTCCGGGTCCTCCGGGCTGTCCAGCGCGTCCGGGGAATCCAGGTCTGCCCTGGTTTCCGGGCTTGCCAGGCTGTCCGTCGGGTCCGGCCTCTCCGGGCTGTCCGGGAGCTCCGAGGGGTCCGGGTCTTCCGTCGTTTCCGGGGCGTCCAGCGAGTCCGGGAGTGTAGGTGACTCCGTCACGGCCGGGATGTCCAGCGTTTCCGGGTCTGCCGTCGTTTCCGGGGGCTCCGGCGGGTCCAGCCTCTCCACGGTCTCCGGGGGATCCGGGGTTTCCGGCGGGTCCCTTGAATCCGGGTCTGCCAAGGGGTCCAGCGGGTCCGACGGGTCCGGGAGGTCCACGGGGTCCGGGAGGTCCGGGAGGGCACTTGACGCAACCGCCGGGGATGTCGAAGGTAGCGGCGAGGGCGATTCCGTTGGCTCCGGGTCTTCCAGACTCTCCGTCCTTTCCGGGAAGTCCGGCATCTCCGGGAGCTCCGGGAGCTCCGGGAGGTCCAGCAGGGCATCCACGAGACTGGGGTCCGCAGTTGCACTCAGCATTGGCCTGACGCTTGTTGCGGCCGAGAAGGGTGGCGAAGGTAGGGGCAGCCTTGGAGGATCCAGTTGGGTTGAGGTGAAGGGTCATGATGCGGGTCCAGGTATCCTCAGAGATGATCTGCAATGTAGGAGGTCAGGTTCCGATTCAAGATGGTTCCATTACATGAAACAGGATCGATTAACCAAGCGAAAGGTTCCAGTTGGGTTATGATATTACTAAGTGCTACCGTGGTGCCCAAATGGGTGTCTGGACTTACTCTGAACTCGGTCATGCCTCCGTTGATGTCGTCCTGGAGCTTGGAGATGTTTCCGACAAGAACGGAAGCGGAGAAAAGGCAAGAAAGGGTGGCCACGAGGGCTCCAGCAGAGACAACTCCCACAAGAGTAGTGGACATCTCTGATGAAGGAGATGCGAGATTAGAGAATCTGTTGAATGAAGGGAGGAGAGGGCTTTTATAGGGGAACTGGTCTATTACTCGAGTCAGCGAGAAAAATACGATTTGTTACTTGAGGAGATTAGAGAGTACGTAAAAATAAGAGACATTTGAGATTAAGGGGAAAATGAGAAAAAGATAACTGAAAGTGAAAGTAATGTGTGTGTGAAATGGAGTAATTGAAAGGACGCTCGAATGAAATGAAGTTCCAGCAAGAGTAGAATAACGCGAGCCTTTAAAGTGAGAATTTGAGATACTCTCGCCAATACTACAGACCAGAATCCTGCAATGTAATATGCTCCACACATTGTTGGATCTATTCCTAAAATAATAATAATATTTCTGATCAGTTTGCAGGGGTGTATTCGATTACCTCGAAATGATTTGCTGATCAGCAAACCCCCGTAATTATGATTCCTCTTCTCTTGGATGTTTTCTTTCACACGAACCGTTCTCATCAATTGTTTTATTCTATTCAATTATATGTATCATGTAAGGCAAAAGTTGTCATTGTCAATAGAGGAAATCCCATCGATGGCCCGACATTCTTCATTTTTTGTCCGCCATAGTGGAACAGTTTCTGGTCACCTCTCCTTTGAAGATTGTTTATCAGTTTTCTCCCTCGCCGGAACGATTTCCCCTTCTGCGCCGTCGCATTCTAAACAACAGAGCTCGTCCTCTTCTTTAATGGTTCGATCTCTCTCTCCTATCCCTTCTCCCATCTTAATCTCGTCAATCTCCCCGTGTACTCTCTCATTACTACTCTGCTCTTACTTTCGCCCCGTGTGCGAATTTCAGTTCCATCACGCGAGTCACAGCGTCCATTTTTGACCTTGAGAAAGAAGGACGAGATGAGATATGGCGGAAGAAGAGGGCAGATTACGTGGCTAATAGCGAAGTGTGCAGAAATGGGAAAGGAATGAAGGAATTGCACGCGGTTAAATATCCCGGTTTGGGAAACGGAAAAATCTGTTTGACTTGCTTAAAATACATCAATATTTTGCGGGGTTATATGTCTAAGTTTCAGACAAAACAATTCAGAATGCATCTCGGCCAAATAAGCCGTAGGTACAGAATGCGGAAGCTATCATATACGAACTTCTCCTTACATAAAACTTACAGACCATCGTTCCTTTTGCGTAAAGAATATTAGCTGTTCGTGAAGTATACCGTTCATTGGGGAAACCGTTCATTGTATTACTCCATCTCTACAACTCCTTCAAGCCCGCGCTCATCAGCTACCGCTGGAATATTCTATATCATCAATAAGTGAGTAGACCACTCAGACGTATCCTACGTCTATCTCGGATTTCCAATTTGGATCACATCATTTCATAGCATTCCGTTCAGAACGATCAAGTAAAGCTCAGAGTAGTAGCTCTCTCGACGTTTTTGTGCACTATTCCAAGGTCGAATTCCCCGGCGCCCGTCTCACACCCTTCCCCTCTCTTTCTCTGACCGTTCTATCCACCACCCTCTCCATTTCGCCTGCTCTCTCACCGAGAAATCGTCTAAGCCTTTCGAGAAGAGTAGTAGCCGAAGAGAGTAGCCCCTCGGTTCCCCTATAAAAGCATCCTCCTCCCTTCCTTCAACAGATTCTCCAATCTCGCATCTCCTTCATCCGAGATGTCCACTACTCTTGTGGGAGTTGTCTCTGCTGGAGCCCTCGTGGCCACCCTTTCTTGCCTTTTCTCCGCTTCCGTTCTTGTCGGAAACATCTCCAAGCTCCAGGACGACATCAACGGAGGCATGACCGAGTTCAGAGTAAGTCCAGACACCCATTTGGGCACCACGGTAGCACTTAGTAATATCATAACCCAACTGGAACCTTTCGCTTGGTTAATCGATCCATTCTCATGTAATGGAACCATCTTGAAACGGAACCTGACCTCCTACATTGCAGATTATCTCTGAGGATACCTGGACCCGCATCATGACCCTTCACCTCAACCCCACTGGATCCTCCAAGGCTGCCCCTACCTTCGCCACCCTTCTCGGCCGCAACAAGCGTCAGGCCGATGCTCAGTGCAACTGCGGACCCCAGTCTCGTGGATGCCCCGCTGGACCTCCCGGAGCCCCCGGAGCCCCCGGAGATGCCGGACTTCCCGGAAAGGACGGAGAGTCTGGAAGACCCGGAGCCAACGGAATCGCCCTTGCCGCTACCTTCGACATTCCCGGCGGTTGCGTCAAGTGCCCTCCCGGACCTCCCGGACCCCGTGGACCTCCCGGACCCGTCGGACCCGCTGGACCCCTTGGCAGACCCGGATTCAAGGGACCCGCCGGAAACCCCGGAGCTCCCGGAGACCGTGGAGAGGCTGGAGATGCCGGAGCACCCGGAAACGACGGCAGACCCGGAAACGCTGGACATCCCGGCCGTGACGGAGTCACCTACACTCCCGGACCCGCTGGACGCCCCGGAAACGACGGAAGACCCGGACCCCTCGGAGACCCCGGACAGCCCGGAGAGGCCGGACCCGACGGACAGCCTGGCAAGCCCGGAAACCAGGGCAGACCTGGATTCCCCGGACGCGCTGGACAGCCCGGAGGACCCGGAGAGAAGGGAGCCGATGGAGCCCCTGGAGCCGATGCCGAGTACTGCCCCTGCCCCGCCAGAGCTTAAGCGGAGGACTGTAGAGTATAGTAAAGATAAAGAATCATCACTGCAATTTGCTATCGTGTTTGGGACAGGCACATGGGAGTCGGAACATGAACAAATCGATATTGACATTGACATCGCAGTAACTGTTTCATGGGGAAAGTCCGTTTGGCTATTGTGTTTCCCATTCGAGGATATTCTTACTTGGGAAGTTACGAGGGGTGATTATTAAAGAACAACGAGTGGAAAATGGAAAGTGCGGGTCATTCATCTCAAGCGTCAGGCCATCTTGAATAGTTTTCCTCGATATCAAGTGATAATCTGATCGATACGACTTCCCCACAATAAACGAACTGGTTCGTTTACTACGATCGATCGTCATAGAAACGATCGATCGTTTCACCCTCCAAAGTGATCAATCATTTGGACCGAATTAACTTACCGCTACCGGTTGCGAACTCTATCTTTCGCAGAATTATTTAATTGGACAACACTATTCGCGTACCATAACACATTTTTATATCCGTTCATCACAATGACTCCATCGTTCTGATCAATCCTCTGCGTGAAGAGAATGCGAAACCAACCATCCACTTCCTGGCTGAAGTTATCAATAAACTACGCTACATAACAGAATTTCAAATTACATAGGTGCGAACTTTCGTGATTATTCATAAAAAGAAATTATTGCCTCCACTTGAATGTGTGTTGTGATTATGAACAAATCAAGTGGTGCCTTCACAAATAACAGAAGTGGCTAATGATTCAAGCCATTTCTTAGTAAAAATGAAATTCTTTAAAGGAGGACGAACAGCAGAATGTCCCACCACGATAACCCTGAACTTCGCTTGGGAAACGGTATAGCGAGAGATAGGTGTCAAGCGAGACGAGAGGCTGATCTACCGGGAGAGTCGAGTAGAGTGTCTAGAGGTTGAGTTTATGATCTACCCCTTCCCTGGCCTTCTCTCTTCCCCTTTTCCTCCCTCTAGTGCACGTAAACTCGACACGAGAGGGAAAGCTGACCGAGAGATTTGTTTAGTCGCGCACGCGCGCGTCGCACTTGAACCTGATTTCCCTGATCCCTGTAGCTTCTTTGCGCGCGGGTTTCTCGATTCAGAAGAAAGATGGGGGTGTCAAATTTTGGATTTGTATTTTCGTTCACAGAAGAAATTGAGCAATGGCATTAGATACAAACTCTATTTTTCCTGTTCCTCCTCCTTTAAAACGAAAGTAAGATCGGTGCGGTACTGTTAACGGACAAATAAAGAATAATGAGATGCATATTGAGAATTAAAGTGAGTCTAATCAGTTGAATCAGTACGGTTAAATGTCGTTGCAAACGGAAAAAAACCCAGAAAAATCAGTTTCGTCTAAAGGAAAATGAGGGTGAGGAATTTAAAGCTTCGAAATTAGAATACGAGTAAAGATGGCAGAGAAGATGAACATTCATTTAATTCGTCTGCAATATCGTCCCAGAATGATCATTTGTACTCGTGAATTTGTTCTTGCTAAATTGAGTAAACATGCATTATTTTTGAGCAGATTTTCCAAGTAAAACTGAATCATTCGTGCACAGTAGGGTTGGTTAAATCGGTTCGAGCCGAAGGTTAACCTCGGCTCGTGGTCGGCCCGTGATCGAGAGAGAGCGCGCGGTCCGAGCCGCGAGCCGAGGTTAACCGCTGGACCGCGATGGACCGCGGTCCAGCGGTTAACCTCGGGCTCGCGGCTCGGACCGCGCGCTCTCACTCGATCACGGTGAACCGGCTCGGTGACGGGCTTTTCGCGGGCTTTATCGTTGCAAAAAGGGACGGTTAACCGTGTGCCGAGCTTCACCGATTTTACCAACCCTAGTGCACAGTCTCCATCATTTTCTCAAACAATAAAATATTGTGTTTGAAAAAGCAAGATGTACTTTTTTTACACATTCCTCTCACTCGTACCGATCTTTTCTTCTTTTCCTCTCCCCCATCTCAAACCACTCTCCTATTTGCGTACTCTCTACTTCACTCAATGCGGACTGTATTTTTCTCGCTCATTCGAGAACTGCTCTGTTCCCTATAAAAGCCCCCTCTTCCCTTCCTTCAACAGATTCTCCAATCTCGCATCTCTTGAGATGTCTACTACTCTTGTGGGAGTTGTCTCTGCTGGAGCCCTCGTGGCCACCCTTTCTTGCCTCTTCTCCGCTTCCGTTCTTGTCGGAAACATCTCCAAGCTCCAGGACGACATCAATGGAGGCATGACCGAGTTCAGAGTAAGTCCATACACTCATTTGAGTACCACGGTGGCACTTTGTAATATCATAACCCATCTGGAACCTCTCGCTTGGTTAATCGATCCATTCTCATATAATGGAACCACATTGCAGATCATCTCTGAGGATACCTGGACCCGCATCATGACCCTTCACCTCAACCCCACTGGATCCTCCAAGGCTGCCCCTACCTTCGCCACCCTTCTCGGCCGCAACAAGCGTCAGGCCAATGCTGAGTGCAACTGCGGACCCCAGTCTCGTGGATGCCCCGCTGGACCTCCCGGAGCTCCCGGAGCTCCCGGAGAGGCCGGACTTCCCGGAAAGGACGGAGAGTCTGGAAGACCCGGAGCCAACGGAATCGCCCTCGCCGCTACCTTCGACATTCCCGGCGGTTGCGTCAAGTGCCCTCCCGGACCTCCCGGACCCCGTGGACCTCCCGGACCCGTCGGACCCGCTGGACCCCTTGGCAGACCCGGATTCAAGGGACCCGCCGGAAACCCCGGAGCTCCCGGAGACCGTGGAGAGGCTGGAGATGCCGGAGCACCCGGAAACGACGGCAGACCCGGAAACGCTGGACATCCCGGCCGTGACGGAGTCACCTACACTCCCGGACCCGCTGGACGCCCCGGAAACGACGGAAGACCCGGACCCCTCGGAGCCCCCGGACAGCCCGGAGAGGCCGGACCCGACGGACAGCCTGGCAAGCCCGGAAACCAGGGCAGACCTGGATTCCCCGGACGCGCTGGACAGCCCGGAGGACCCGGAGAGAAGGGAGCCGATGGAGCCCCTGGAGCCGATGCTGAGTACTGCCCCTGCCCCGCCAGAGCTTAAATGGAGAGATGAGCAGTATAGATATGATAAAGACGCATTATTGCAATGTTGTGACTTGCTTGGGGATATAACCAGTGTTAATGCTGAATAGCACCATCAATGATGTTCATGGATCATCGATTGTTTTTTTTTAATTATTTAACAAGCAAATACGGCTCCGAATAGGATTAGAGGTATTCATCTTATATTCATCTGATATTTTCTTAAAGAAGGTGTCCCACGAATATTTGGTCAACTGAGTTCTCACTGTGGGCAATGTAGATATAATACCCGAGGAGAACCTCAAAAATCGCACGATTCAGTTTTTAGTTTAAATTAAGTTATGTTTAATAAACTGTATAAAACTACCAGAATTCTTACAGTATCTCACATTGAAACTACAATCTTTTCGCGGTGGGAGTTGGCATTTTGTGGAGAAGAAGTCAGAGAAAGGCAGAGAGATAAGGGGAAACGAGGAGGGTGCGTGAGGGAAACGCGCGCTGCATTTGTGTTTCACCAACTACTGATAACAGAAATGAAACCTCGAACATCGGGGTAAATAAATGGTTTCAATCATTCGTGTTACGCCTTCTTTAAATGTCGGCCTATGGACATAGTGAGGTGGTCAATATCGCCGGAGGAACACGAACTGCGCCGATAAAAGAGCATTCACTCTCTAACAGTCGTCCTCAATTATCATAGCCTAGCATGCCGTGATATTGTTTCGTCATGACTTTGATTTTGCAGATTCGTTCAGTTATTGTCGAATTACTAGAATTTGCCTCTATTTAGAGTGGAATTTCATCCACGGAATTTACGTTGCGTCTGAATCATTATTGAGATGGCAAATGATGCGTTGAGAATGAAATTTTGTTATCGAAAAGAGAATATTCACTTTGAAATAGCGTCATTTCGGAATGAATGTTCAGCCAAAACAGTACCGAATGGTTTATATTTTACCCAGAAGGAAACCGATTCATTCCAGTGCCTTCTCTTTCTCAAATGCGCCTCCTTATAATCGTCGTAAGTTTACCTTCAAATATTATTTACCACCTCCCCCAGAAACGGGGGAGAGGACTATGTGAGCCGAAGAGTACTCTCCTTCAGTTTTCGCTCAGAACCCCTTTTCGAAAATTAATTGTGCTGTAAAGCGTTTCCGTTCCCTCCAAATCACATTTCGATATCCGAACGTGGATATCCGACTGTTATATACATACAGTCCGGTCAGATCCCCATGTGAAAACGGGGCGCCCGGGGGCGCCCGGGGCAACCGAAGCGACCCATTGACTTTCACAGCAAGGAGAATGAGAAATTCACGTTGAATTAAAGTGTGCTGTGTTATCGAGGTCATTACCGAACTTTTATTTTATTTCGCATAAATTTAAAAAAATTGCATTAAAGTCAAAATGACATATTGTGAACAAAGTATTATAAGATATCATAAGTTATTATAACTATTTATAACTTCTTTTTCCTGAGGTTCCCAGTGAACCGAAAAATCTGAAATTTTGGCAGTCGCCTTTTTTCCACTTGCGAATAACTTATTACCGAACAGAATTTTAATAAAAAAAGTCATTTTAAAAAGTTCTAGCGCGGTTTCCCGTAGTTCGCAATTTGAAACCAGAGCCGGGACGCGGGCGAGCCAGAGCTGGGATTCCTAACAAGCCGGATCCGGAAATTAGATTTCGAATTTACTGCTATTCAAATACCTCGCCAGGTTATTATTGGCTTGGAGTTCCAACCGCTCGCGCATACCCAATTGTGGCAACGGTTGATTGGTATCAACGCGAGAAATTTGAATACGAAATCTAATTCCCGGATCCGGGTTGTTAGGAATCCCGGCTCTGGCTCGCCCACGTCCCGGCTCTGGCTCGCCCGCGTCCTGGCTCTGGCTTCAAATTACGAACTACGGGAAACCGCCCAGAACTTTTTGAAATGATTTTTTATTAAAAATTCTGTTCGTTAATTTTTCACAAGCGGAAAAAAGGTGACTGCTAAAATTTCAAATTTTTCGGTTCACTGGGAACCTCAGGAAAAAGAAGTTATAAATAGTTATAATAACAATAAAAAGAAGTTATAAATAGTTATAATAAGTTATAAATAGTTATGATATCTTATAATACTTTGTTCACAATATGTCATTTTGACTGTAATTATAAATAAATTGTTTAAAACAGTTCAATTTAGGAATAATAAAATTTAATTTAGGATAGCACGTCAAGACCGGGTCCGTAACAAAGAAAGCTCTTAACTACGGTAGTCCGCCTCGGTTGCACTTATTATTCCCAAATTGAACCGTGAAATACATAAAAAGTTCGGAAATGACCTCGAGAACACATGGCACTTTAATTCAACGTGAATTTCTCACTCTCCCGGCTGAGAAAGTCAATGGGCCGCTTCGGGTCGCCCCGTTTTCACATGGGGATCTGACCGGACTGTATATCGAAAGTGCAAAACTGTTTTAGCGGTTCCCCGCTCGTAAATACTCCTATAGAAACTTTTCTTTATTTCAGATTCCGTTTTTACTGATAATCTCAGCACTAACCATTAAAAGTACCTCTGGAGGTTCGTTTTTTCATTGTGAGCTATGGTGAACCAAAGAAATAATAATAACCAAATGTACTGATTCTCAATATGCTTATAATACATTTCAATATAATTTCAGGCTCAACTGCATCAAAATTGAATTACTTTTTTGTAAAGAATTAACAACCAAAAATGTTTTAGACAGGAGTCTTCACAATGAAACAACAACTAGCCAAGGCGATGAACTAAGAGGAGAAGAAGACATCTATGAATATAACTCGGAATCCGGTACTCAAATTACGCCTATCAAAATTTAATCACTATATTTCATTGAATTCTAAAAAAAATATCGAAATAGTAAATCGATATATTTAGAAGGGGATGAATTGAGAGGAGAAGAGGAACACCACGATGCTGAGACCACTGAATCCGGTACTCAAATTACGTTTATCAAAATTGAATAAAATATATTTTATTGAATTCCAAATAAAAATATCGAAATAGTAAATCGATATATTTAGAAGGGGATGAATTGAGAGGAGAAGAGGAACACCACGATGCTGAGACCACTGAATCCGGTACTCAAATTTCGTTTATCAAAATTGAATAAAATATATTTTATTGAATTCCAAACAAAAATATCGAAATAGTAAATCGATATATTTAGAAGGGGATGAATTGAGAGGAGAAGAGGAACACCACGATGCTGAGACCACTGAATCCGGTACTCAAATTACGTTTAACAAAATTGAATAAAATATATTTTATTGAATTCCAAACAAAAATATCGAAATAGTAAATCGATACATTTTGAAGGGGATGAATTGAGAGGAGAAGAGGAACACCACGATGCTGAGACCACTGAATCCGGTACTCAAATTACGTTTATCAAAATTGAATCAAACGATTTTTGAATTTTAAACAAAAATATCGAAATAGTAAATCGATACATTTTGAAGGGGATGAATTGAGAGGAGAAGAGGAACACCACGATGCTGAGACCACTGAATCCGGTACTCAAATTACGTTTATCAAAATTGAATAAAATATATTTTATTGAATTCCAAACAAAAATATCGAAATAGTAAATCGATACATTTTGAAGGGGATGAATTGAGAGGAGAAGAGGAACACCACGATGCTGAGACCACTGAATCCGGTACTCAAATTTCGTTTATCACAATTGAATAAAATATATTTTATTGAATTCCAAACAAAAATATCGAAATAGTAAATCAATACATTTTGAAGGGGATGAATTGAGTGGAGAAGAGGAACACTACGATGCTGAGACCACTGAATCCGGTACTCAAATTACGTTTTACAAAATTGAATAAAATATATTTTATTGAATTCCAAACAAAAATATCGAAATAGTAAATCGATACATTTTGAAGGGGATGAATTGAGAGGAGAAGAGGAACACCACGATGCTGAGACCACTGAATCCGGTACTCAAATTACGTTTATCAAAATTGAATAAAATATATTTTATTGAATTCCAAACAAAAATATCGAAATAGTAAATCGATACATTTTGAAGGGGATGAATTGAGAGGAGAAGAGGAACACCACGATGCTGAGACCACTGAATCCGGTACTCAAATTTCGTTTATCACAATTGAATAAAATATATTTTATTGAATTCCAAACAAAAATATCGAAATAGTAAATCAATACATTTTGAAGGGGATGAATTGAGTGGAGAAGAGGAACACTACGATGCTGAGACCACTGAATCCGGTACTCAAATTACGTTTTACAAAATTGAATAAAATATATTTTATTGAATTCCAAACAAAAATATCGAAATAGTAAATCGATACATTTTGAAGGGGATGAATTGAGAGGAGAAGAGGAACACCACGATGCTGAGACCACTGAATCCGGTACTCAAATTACGTTTATCAAAATTGAATAAAATATATTTTATTGAATTCCAAACAAAAATATCGAAATAGTAAATCGATACATTTTGAAGGGGATGAATTCAGAGAAGAAGAGGAACACTACGATGCTGAGACCACTGAATCCGGTACTCAAATTACGTTTATCAAAATTGAATCAAACGATTTTTGAATTTAAACAATAAAGTCGAAATACCACATCGATATATTTTTGAAGGTGGTGAAGTGAGCGGAGAAGAAGACACTGATGCCACAGAATCGGGTACTCAAATTACGTCTACCCTGGAGGAAGTACATACCACATTGCCTATCGTAACTACTGCTACTGTCGAGCCTACCACTACCACTGAACCAGAGTTGACTACAACAACCACTGCAACTGATAAACCTTCCACGATCCCAGTACCCGAGTTGACTACCCAGACAACTTCAACGGAGGGACTTGCCAAAATCATCAAAACGAAGATTCCACCTGCGCGAATTACCAAGCCTACTACCAAAAAATATCTATCGGAGGATTCAACCACAGCTACTGTACCGATGGATTCTGAAGCGCACACTAATGGAGGAGAGCATGCTTCAGCGAGCTTTATCATTGCCTCATTGGCCATTCTTGTTGTAGCGTTTGTGTGATGTAAGAGAGACTATCTGACTCAGCCGAACTTACGAATTACTCCGGGTTACTGTAGGCCACACCACAATTACAAGTGCACTTGGGCTTCAGCCTACTGAACATCCTTTAGGGCCTCGATACGAAAAGACCTTTACAGAGTTGAACCATCATTGTTACAGTATTGTATTACGCTGATAAAATTTTGTCATTTCGTCAGGGAAACTACACATAAATATTTTAATTTAAATTTCAAAACAGATTTTTGAATTTTCCAAGCTTCTATGAAAGATTGGCGAAAAAGTCATGGAGTCGAAAAAGTCTTAGAATATTATGAGGAATCGATTGGTACCATGCATTAGGCCATTCGATGAAGTTTTTGAAAAACCGGAAATTCCTATGACGTCATGCCCTGAGGCGTAGAAGCGTTTTCACACTTTTTCCATAGCATGCCTCAACTCAGCCTCGGCCACACTACAACGTGGCATGTTTATCTCATCAACGCTCTTTTCGTACTGTACCAAGTCTCTGAACGTTGATGAGATAAACATGCCGCAATGTAGTGTGGCCGAGGCTGAGTTGAGGCATGCTATGGAAAAAGTGTGAAAACGCTTCTACGCCTCAGGGCATGACGTCATAGGAATTTCCGGTTTTTCAAAAACTTCATCGAATGGCCCAATGAGTGGTACTAATCGATTCCTCATAATATTCTAAGACTTTTTCGACTCCATGACTTTTTCGCCAATCTTTCATAGAAGCTTGGAAAATTCAAAAATCTGTTTTGAAATTTAAGTTAAAATATTTATGTGTAGTTTCCCTGAGGAAATGGCAAAATTTTATCAGCGTAATACAATACTGTAACAATGATGGTTCAACTCTGTAAAGGTCTTTTTGTATCGAGGCCATAAAGGATGTTCAGTAGGCTGAAGCCCAAGTGCACTTGTAATTGTGGTGTGGCCTACAGTAACCCGGAGTAATTCGTAAGTGTACTTTAGGAATCTCTGGCTGGGGTGGGGAATCGTGTGAACCATACACCTGGTGGCATGAAGTTACTCATTCATTCTCGAATGGATATGGCAGCTCTCAAAGCTTTTGGAAAATACTCCGGGTTACTGTAGGCCACACCACAATTACAAGTGCACTTGGGCTTCAGCCTACTGAACATCCTTTAGGGCCTCGATACGAAAAGACCTTTACAGAGTTGAACCATCATTGTTACAGTATTGTATTACGCTGATAAAATTTTGTCATTTCGTCAGGGAAACTACACATAAATATTTTAATTTAAATTTCAAAACAGATTTTTGAATTTTCCAAGCTTCTATGAAAGATTGGCGAAAAAGTCATGGAGTCGAAAAAGTCTTAGAATATTATGAGGAATCGATTGGTACCATGCATTAGGCCATTCGATGAAGTTTTTGAAAAACCGGAAATTCCTATGACGTCATGCCCTGAGGCGTAGAAGCGTTTTCACACTTTTTCCATAGCATGCCTCAACTCAGCCTCGGCCACACTACAACGTGGCATGTTTATCTCATCAACGCTCTTTTCGTACTGTACCAAGTCTCTGAACAAATATGTCGATCGAGTCAGATAGCCTCTCATAATCGATAAAATGTAAACCGATAAACATTATCGATTGATCGAATTCGATTTGTAGTTTGTATATAACTCTCAAAATGATGCCACAAATATACTAGTGTTTTGTCACGTACCAATGCTGATTAGCGCAATATTGTGAAGCCCATGCAAATCGCCCCGCGCCCGTCTATATAATCGATTGATCTTGTTTTCCAAATCATTCACTCTCATCGACAATGCGTCTCCTCTTCTCTCACCTCCTCCTCGCCCTCATCTGCAGGTTCATTTCACGCGGTGTTGGGTGTTGTTGGTGGTCGGTTGAGGATCTATTCATCTTTTGGGTCTTCTTTACTTTAGGGAGTAAGCCCCGCCCATTTCCCATATCACCCTTTATCATCCCTCCCTTCCTCTCGTGATCTCTTGAACTCATCCTCGAAAGGGGAACGGGCGGGACTTACCCCTAAAGTAAAGAAGTGCCCATCTTTTGTCTGGTGATCTCTTGATCTTAAGTACAGTAACCCTTCTCATTGATGGTAAGATACCGTAACCCCTAGAGATATCGATTATTTCAGCCTTGCCGTCATCGCCGCTAAGGTGGAGCTGGAGAAGGGCGCGGGTGAGTACTGTATCCGAGTCACTTTGCGATTCGCTCGTGATTACCGTAGTAACAAAGAGCTTACTGCGCGATTTCGTGTCACTTGCTTATAGTTGTCCCAGTAGGTACTATCCATTTCACCAAATAATTATTAAAATAAATAAAATTTAAATATTATTGTTTATCTTTATTATTCAGTCGCCGTCCGCCGTCACCCGAAGGAGGTTCCGTTCCCGTCCGAGTGCTGCGTGTTCAGTGACGGCGTGGCTGAGACAAGGTATTTATTTTAAATTATTTTTAAAATTAAAAAAAAATCGTTTTGTTATTCCGAACGCGAATTCCCAGCTTGAACTGTGTAAAGAGTTTGCGCAAAATGAATGAGAGTGCTTGAAATGTCTCCCCTATTCCAATCGTCTGATTTCAGGATGGCCGTCCTGCCCCTGCTGCTCTTCTTAGCTGCTGCTGCTGCTGCGAGGTAGAAGCGACCAACCGAGACCTACCGCAGCGCGGGCGTGACCTACCTCGTCGCCACTCCCTTCCCTTTCCATTTTCCTGTTTGAGGCATGCACAGATGATAAAGATGATATATATCTTTATCGCAACAAAGTAAATTGTGCGAACATAAAAACCAGTAGCTAGGAACTGGTAGGCGACAATATAAAACGGCGAAATGTCGAAGAGAGGGTAGATGTCATCGCGATTCGACGACCCGAGCTGAGTTAGGTTAAAAGAAGGAGAGAGAATAGATTAGAAAAAATAAGAGACGGGTATAAAGGGTGCAATGTGTTTAAGAAATAATGTTGACGAGAGGGAAAGAGTTCCTTTCGGCAGAGAATTGAGCAATGAATAAGTTCGATGAGAAATGAAGTTTTTAGACAGATTATCTGTGGCTCGGAACAGGGGATAGAGTTTACGAGTAGCACCACGCGTACGAGAGAGGCGATGTTCAATGATGCAATTCATTCCAATTTTTTTTTAAATTTTGACAATCAAAATATTTATTATTTAGAGATAATTACATGATGAACGCATGATTGTCAAAGACAGAAGAGCAATAATTAGTAGGCAGTTTATTAAAAGACGCGCTACAGGCGACAAGCAGTGAGCGATTTTCGTGATTTTAGTAAGCTCTGCCATCTGTCGACCGTCGAAGCGGTTTGAAGAATTCAGCACATCATATTTTGAACTCAATTCTCAGGGAATGGAATAGTAGGGAATAGTAAAGCGGTTGCATTCACGTCTTCCGTTCCCTTTATAATTTGCGCAGCAATTCGTCTGGAAGCAGCGTCTCTGTGAAGCTATACAATCTCCAATCAACTCGCCATAAAGGAGTTTGGAGTTGAAGTTCTGTTGGTCATCTCTACCGCCCTGCAAAATCGCCATGGAGTAAAGTAGTGTGTGACAGTGATTGTGTACCTCTTAGGCTCTCGGTATCAGACACTTTCGCACTCCTGCCCTCTCCAGCGAATCAATCTGCAAATTGATGTGGATAGATTCCAAAGACTCTTTAGGCGAATGCCGTGTAACTTTTTTTCAAAGCATATTCAGATGTGTTTCAGTTTGTGTAGGAATATGTTTTCCGGCCTGTTTTTTTCAATTACGTAGCGATATGAAATAATTTTTAAAAAGGAAACAAATTAGCCTGATTTGGTGTGGAGATTTGAATTAATTCAATTCAATTATTTATCATGTCAGGCAATAGTGCTCAGATGAGGATGGGCCGGAATTCTTCGTTAGTTGCATTCCACCATTGGGGCCCGATTGCTCGTTTCAGGTCATCTCTCCATCGGGTATTGGGGTGGCCTTGGGGGCGTTTCCAGTTGTAGGGGGTCCACATCGTAGTTGCCCGCGTCCAATGGTTGATTTCCATTCGCCTTATCTTCAAGGCCCATTTCGCTTTCCGTTTAAGTGCCTCCTTATTCCAGTCTCGAATTTGGGTGATTTCTCGTAATCGTTCATTCCTCATTCGATCCAGAAGGGTGACTCCAATCATCCGACGTTCCATCTTCCTCAGGGTGACATCGAGGCGCTCTTTGTCACTCGATCTCAAAGCCCACACCTCGCTACCATAGAGTACGGTAGGCAAGATGCAGCTGTCGAAGAGCCTCCTCTTAGTCTTCATGGGAAGAATGCGTGACGCCAGCAGGTGGTGGAGTTTGCTCCAGGCAGCCCAACCCAGACGAATCCTGTATTCCACTTCTTCGGAGGGGTCCAGGGGAAGGGAAATTCTCCCGCCAAGATATGTGGTAAACTCAACGAACTTGAATACTTGACCGTCGATGGTAATGGGTGCGCGAGTCGTGCTACAGGATGTAAGGAACCGTTTTGGAGGCATTGACTTCGAGACCGACTCGTGCGCACGCTTCCATGAGCTTTCGCAGCATCTTCTCCAGTTCCGGTCGAGACTTGGCGACAAGGGCGACGTCGTCCGCGTACTCCGGATGACTAAGATGACGTCCGTCGATCCGGATTCCGCAGGTCTCCCAATCGATGTCGTCCATCGCGCTTCTCAGTACCGCGTTGAAGAGACGGGGAGAAAGTGTGTCTCCCTGGCGGACTCCTCTCTTCACGCACACTGGGACCAGGTCCTCGTTCACTCGGATTAGGGTGGAAGAGGACTCGTAGAGGCGCCGTAAGAGATCGACGAGGGTGGGATGGACTCCAAACGTGCAGAGTGCTTGCCACACTGCATTCCATTCCACGCAGTCGAAGGCCTTCTTGAAGTCGACGCATCCGAGGTAGAGAGGCATACCATATTCGTGAGTCCTTTCAGCGAGCTGCTTAATGGCGTGCAGATTGTCGAGTGTACTGAACCCTTTCCTGAAACCGGTCTGGGTGAGTGACTCCGACTCATCGAGAGACGTCTCGACTCGCTTTAGGATGACACGGGTAATGCTCTTCAGGGTGACTGTCAGTAGTGAGATGGGGCGGAAGTTGCCAATGTTGGAGGGATCGCCCTTTGTGAAGAAGGGAGACGACAGCTTCGACCAGAGCTCCAGGGACGGGGTCACCGGCAACAAGGTGGTTCAGTAGATCGGCTAGCGGTTGAGCGAGGTACTCCCTTGATAGATGGAGCATATCAGGGAGGACACCATCGGAGCCGGGGGAATGACCACACTTGAGGAGGGATAGAGCATGTCGGGTTTCATCAGCCAGGAACGGTGGAAAGGGCTCAGAGGGTGGGGCGGCAGCGAGAGGGAGCGCCACTGCAGGGGTGTAGAGAGTCTCGTAGAAACGTTTGACGGCAAGCTTGGTTGCATCTTGAGAGAGCGCGCCAGAGATTGGGTCAGGGACGAGTAGGCGTTTCCGAGACGAGTGGAGGTCCTTCATCGTTTTGACGATGCTCCTTCCCTTGGCAGCCGCGAGGTGCGCTTAATTCTCCTTCCTTCTTCGGATGTCGTCACAAAGGGCAGCACGGGCTGTCTTGCAGGAAATGGAGTAGGACACGGTGGTTCGAGGGTCAGCGCGAAGGGAATGACGGGAGGCGAGTAGGCGACGAGTGGTGGGCGAAATCCAGGGCGGGGTTTGGCGCTTCCTCCAGCAGTTGGTAGCCGCGGTCTTGGCGAAAGCGGTAATGGTACGGTAGGCTTCCGGGGCGGACTGGGCACGTGCAAGGGGCAGTGACCCGAGAAGACTCGAGTTGGCAGAATAAGCGCGCCGATCGAAATCGTAACGCTCCCTGCGACTTTTCTGCTTCATCTTGCGGGTAAGAGAGAGACACATCCGGACGAGGCGGTGGTCGGAGTTGAACTCGAAGGGACCGACGACTCCGCAATCGACAACTCGCGCTGATGGAGGGGCAGCGATGAAGTCAATTTGCGATAAGGTCAAGCCGTTTGGGGACCGCCAAGTCCAGAGTCTACCGTGTCGTCTCTTGGGAAAAGTGTTCCATATGCGCAGGTTGTTTCTCACGCAGGCCTCGGTAAAAATGCGGCCGCGCGAGTTCGGGGTCTGAGAGGCGAAGTCACCGACATGGATCTCATTGCCAGGCTCCCTCGACACTCTACAGTTTAAGTCCCCCGTCAACACTGGCATAAAGCCTCTGGGCGCACTCTGCAGCGCGGCATCGACCTGATCGAGGAATGCGTCATACTCGTCGTCCTGGTAGGCAGACGTCGGAGCGTAGGCGCAAACGAGGAAGAGCCGTTGGTCGGGAAGCTGCAGAGTCGCTAGACGTTCGGAGAGGCCACGGAACACAGCTCCTCGCGCGAGGTGCGGTCGGAGGAGGAAGGCCACGCCATGGGACGCGGATGGGCCACCCGAGTGGTAGATCACTGTGCCTGAGGATGGGAGATTGAACGAGGCACAACCCACAATCCTGGCTTCCTGCACAGCAATCACGTCCCACTGGATCTTGTCGAGGGCCAGCTCCATCTCGATGTGTTTGTCCTTCGGGGCGAGCGTCCGGGCGTTGATGGTGCCGATGTAGAGGTGGCGACTCATCATGGTGGCTTACAACTACCGAGGGCCAAACTCTTCTGGTAGAGGGACACTGGGCGGCTCACGAGCGGAGGGAAAGAATGTCCGACCGCTCGCTACGCTCTTGAGAACCCAGAATGATTTGAATGAAAGAATGAGAGATTTGAAGTCGGAAGGCAATGAAATAATAGCAATTTTGAGTATAATTAATTTTTGATCGAATCGGGATTTTTTTCCTTTTAAACATTTTTTGAAACAGCGCATACAAGCCATTCAAAAAAATATACAAGCGAAACACATTATCTTGATGGCTCATTGAGCATCCTTAGAAATTTCCAGCCATCTTCGTAAATGTTCAGAAGTTCTGCGATTGGATAGCCACGACTACAAATGACGAGGCCCAGTGCGAGAAGGAGGAAGTCGTGCTGAACAAGAATTTTTAATGATAAATAATATTTTTGCGATCAGAAAAGATCCGAGCAATGAACACTATATTGTTTACTACAGAGTTAAAAAGGATAGTGCAAACTTCGGGGCATAGACCAATCCTCTGCAATCCGCAAAAATTTTAAATGCCGAAATACTTCTTGAACATTCATATTGCATTTAGACCAACTTAGTGTACTAATGCAACCTACGCATCTCACATCTGATTCATTATCTCAACAGCTCTCGAATAAGCCCTCTTTTGCCACGTTTGGTCAAGAATTCGGGCTGTACATCACCCGGTCCACCAATTTGCGATTTGGTCTCACCAAGGAGTGGGCGGACCCTGTGGTCCCTTCTTGTGTAGTGTGCGGATGGAAAAAGCTAAGCATATAACGCCGTACAAGGATCGAACAATCGTTGGTACAGCAAAAATATAATCGATTTCCTAAAAATTTCGCCATCGGGGTTATTTGAGGTGCTGATCACGATAGGCTATCTCATTTCGCGTCATTTTGACTCGTTGGCGCGGTATGGCGCGGCGCCATTTGGCGACTTTTGAGGTTTTGCGAGAATATCTCAACGACCAATCGACCGATTCGGATGAAATTTGTTTTACAGGGCTAGCTTTTTGTGCTGATCATCGCTATGTTGTTTATTTGGCGCTATCTTTTCAGATCTCGAGATATAGCAACTTCATTGTATGGCTCGGGCAGAAGAAATGAAACACACCATTGTCTTTGGATTTGCGTGCGTATATCGCTCTTACAACTTCATGTGATAAAAATCCCCAGGTCGAAAGTTATGAATTTTCAAAGTATTTCGCACACTGGGCAAACGCGCGCTGAGCGAAGAGTGAGTCTATGTTTCACCTCTAATTAATGGCTAGAGCGGGCGTGGTAACCATAGCATAAGGATAGAGTATTCGAAACTCCTTCTATGTCGTGGCATTTGTTGAACTTATCCTCTCTCTTTGCTTCTCCTCTCAAAGTCGTGAACCATGCACACTCCTACCGTAAGTACAAACAGGCACAGTCATTTACGTCAAAATTACCTATTCTAGCATCCTTCCCATGGCTACGGTAACGTTAGCTGCGGGACCGCTAGAATAGGTCATTTTGACGTAACACAGATCTTCTGAGTAAGTGTAGGAAAATTCGAACTCTCTGAAGCAAAAAATATTTTTTGCCTCCGATTCCTATGTAATTTGAATTATGCATACATATAAAATTAAGAAATTTTTTTATGAACTTGGTTTTTCGAAATTTGCATATTATCGATTTTTTTGATCTACCTCTTTGGAGGGCCATATCTCAGTCAGATTAAAAGATTTTTGCTACTTCTTTTTTGCTAAATTGTTCCTCACGGCATGATCTACATTTTCTTCAATTAGCACCAACATCTATTTTCACTCGTTTTGGAGATATTTGTCAAAAACCAAATTTTGATATACGTTTTCTTCTTTTTCTCGAAAATATTGGTCAAGCACCATCAGGGTTATTTCAGAATCTGAATCAGCGTGATTGATTTAATATATTTGCATATTTCGTTTAGCATATCTCTGTGCGCTTTTTTGCGCACCCCCAGTGAATTTTCGGACTTGTACGAAAAAACGCTCGGAAACGTATTCATTCGTAACTTCCTTAAAACTCATCGCTTAGAGCTCACCCGGTGTTCAATCGATAGCTGATCAGCTGATCTACAATTTAAATTTAGTACATCTAGACGTCAAACGCACTGGTTTTTTAGTTACGGTTGAAAACAAAAATTAACAGCGACATTGAAATTGTACAGATCGCATAAAAGCATTTGCCCACTTTTCTCGTTACCTGTTACTTGTGAACCAGATGTGTAATAGTCAGAAATAATTACTATGTGTAGTACACACCGTTCACATCCGTTTTGAACATTTTTACAGGAGGATTATCCGTTTTTTTTTTACAGGAGGATTATCCGTTTTTTTAAATTTAAATTGTAGATCAGCTGATCAGCTATCGATTGAACACCGGGTGAGCTCTAAGCGATGAGTTTTAAGGAAGTTACGAATGAATACGTTTCCGAGCGTTTTTTCGTACAAGTCCGAAAATTCACTGGGGGTGCGCAAAAAAGCGCACAGAGATATGCTAAACGAAATATGCAAATATATTAAATCAATCACGCTGATTCAGATTCTGAAATAACCCTGATGGTGCTTGACCAATATTTTCGAGAAAAAGAAGAAAACGTATATCAAAATTTGGTTTTTGACAAATATCTCCAAAACGAGTGAAAATAGATGTTGGTGCTAATTGAAGAAAATGTAGATCATGCCGTGAGGAACAATTTAGCAAAAAAGAAGTAGCAAAAATCTTTTAATCTGACTGAGATATGGCCCTTCAAAGAGGTAGATCAAAAAATCGATAATATGCAAATTTCGAAAAACCAAGTTCATAAAAAAATTTCTTAATTTTATATGTATGCATAATTCAAATTACATAGGAATCGGAGGCAAAAAATATTTTTTGCTGCAACGGTTCCTACACCTTCTCAAAAGATCTGTGGTAAATGACTGTGCCTGTTTGTACTTACGGTATGATTGTGTATGGTTCACGACTTTGAGAGGAAAGCATAGAGAGAGGATAAGTTCAACAAATGCCACGACATAGAAGGAGTTTCGAATACTCTATCCTTATGCTATGGTTACCACGCCCGCTCTAGCCATCAATTAGAGGTGAAACATAGACTCACTCTTCGCTCAGCGCGCGTTTGCCCAGTGTGCGAAATACTTTAAAAATTCATAACTTTCGACCTGGGGATTTTTATCACATGAAGTTGTAAGAGCGATATACGCACGCAAATCGAAAGACGTGTGTTTTTTTTTCTTCTGCCCGAGCCATACAATGAAGTTGCTATATCTCGAGATCTGAAAAGATAGCTCCAAATAAACAACATAGCGATGATCAGCACAAAAAGTTAGCCCTGTAAAACAAATTTCAGCCGAATCGGTCGATTGGTCGTTGAGATATTCTTGCAAAACCTCAAAAGTCGCCAAATAGCGCCGCGCCATACCGCGCCAACGAGCCGAAATGACGCGAAATGAGATAGCCTATCGTGATCAGCACCTCAATTAACCCTAATGGCGAAATTTTTAGGAAATCGGATTTTTTTGCTGTACCTGTGTCTGTTGGCATTTGTTCGATCGTTACAAATACGGCGTTATATAGACGCCGAGGACTGAGCGTGACGCGCTTTTCACACTCGAATCATTTCTTTTGTCAAATAGCGTCATCTATTTGCTAATTAGCAACATTTTACTTTCAGAATGGCAACTTTTCTTCACCGAGGAATTTTCACCGATAGTGGAAGTATGGTGGATGCAATTGAGGTTGTTTTTCCTTCCTTTTTGGAAAAAAAATTGAATTTTCAAAGTTGTTTCAAAGTTCAATCATTCTATCCCAATCCAATGTAAAATAGCCCAAACTTTTGTTTATTAAAAATTCGAGTCTTTTTAGGAGTTTCACAAAAACGATTTCACATTCACTTGCAATGAGCGGCGTTACAAATTGATAAGCGAGCGGAGAGTGGACGCCTACTCCGTCGGTACGACAAGATGCATTGCACTCTGCTCGGCGACAGATGCCTTCCCTGACATGTCGAGGTTAGTGCGACGAATGGTCTTTTTGCCTCACCAGATTGTCAAAACAACAGCTTCTTTTCACATTTTGCTTCTCTAAAAAGAGACATTTGGCTTTTCTTGGAACATGGGAATTTGCTTCCTCACAAAAATTAAAAGGAGTCACCTAAACTTCAGGATAGCAACATTAGTTGCGAAAGGTAACGTGCCCTAGAGGCCTTCAGAAAGCTTGGGTTACATAATCCCACGTTGCAGCTAACCGGCTTGCCCCCATCTAGGGTGATAGCTTGCAACTGTAAAATCGCTTGAACCTTAGTTAGGTGTGGGGCACCAGAGCACACATTTGTCCCTCAAACTACACTCTCCTAATCTACATACACCAATCTTCATCTTCGCCAATGATCACTTGACTCTAGCCTCATTATCATACACTTTTACATGTCGTTTTCAATTGTCATTATCTAGTCATATTAGGTAACACTAGTCTTAGTCGTCTCGGATCAAGCTGAGCGGTCGACTCCGCGGGAATCGTCATCGATCGATGTGACGTCATCAATCGCCCGTGTATTGTACGTTTACGGTAGTAGATCAGCTGGTAGATAAAATCTTAGTAGTTATAACCGTTCCATCCTTGTTTACTCACACACTTACCACTCTCTATGCGCACCTATAAGAATCCGAGAGTACCTCTGGTACCATCTATGTCTAATTTGGGGGCCGAACCAGCTGATATAGTCGCTATGAGATGTGGAAGTAGTGTTGAGTTCGAGGTAGCCCACGGGGGCGTTTACGGTACTACTAGAGCTGATACTGCTTATCCGTTGAGGTCAATCGATCGCCACGTGCCCAGAGACCAAAGAACACCGGCCAGTGGACGAGAAGGATCCCAAGAGCCGAGTGGTAGCAGAACCAACGTGTGGACTGCTGATGACGTGGAGGAACAACTACGAGAGATGCGACAGTCTCTGCGTGAGTTGGGATGCCCCACTGACCCCTTAGATGGGTATGAACCTGGTCCTAGTGTGGTAGGTCACGATCTCTGTTCCCGACTGACTTCTAGTGGAAGTGATATTCCGTCCGATTATCGATCTTTCGCTGAGAAGGGGCTCTGGTTTGAAAGACCCCAGATAGATCATTACCATAAGGGACGAGATTATCCATCGATTGGAGTGGACTTTGATCCCCGATCGATATCAGTCGATGATTCACCGGTAAGTTGGTTGTCCGGTAAGTGTGCCCCTGCCGATGCGTCGGAGGTGGCGAAATCGACAGTACCTACCGCTTTGACGGTCGAGGGAAGGCAGTCGATATCGACAGTACCAGCCGTGAGAACGGATGTGGGAAGGCGGTCGATAAAGTTGACAGTACCTACCGCTTTGACGGTCGAGGGAAGGCAGTCGACAATGGTGACAGTACCAGCCGTGCATACGGATGTGGGAAGGCAGTCGCCCAGGGCAGTACCTGTCAGTTATCTGAATGTGGGAAGCATGATGCCCAATGCTACAGTACCTGCCGCTTTGACGGATGTGGGAAGGATGGTAGCTACAGTACCCGTCGGGGTGGGAGTGATGATTCCCCCGAACGTGGCAATGGACCAGCACCGACTGGGTTCCATTTCTGATCTGAGAGTGCCACCGATGCACTATGGGGTCGCCCTTGCCGCAGAGACGGAAGAGGCCAAGAATCAGCAGAGACTGAACCCCTATGATCTACCGGTACTACCGATGAGTGAATCGCGACTACAGTATCCCATCATGGATCGATGGATGGCTGTTACGTAACGGATCCACGTGTATACTATGATTACCATACAGTGCAGTGCGAGGCGAATGATCAAAGACAAGATTATCTCAAATTGATCGATGCGGGGCATGCAAATGGTATTGAGGATGCGATGACTGGAGAGTTTATCGCAGATCAAAGATCAAATGAGATGACAACTGGGAGAGATCAAAGTTCAATAGACAGTGACACTCTCAGAGATCGAAGATCATTCGTGGATAAGAACAGTGCAGATCAAAGATCAATTGATTGCAAGACTGGAAGAGATCAAAGATCAATTGACAATGGTTTCTTCAAAGACCAAAGATCAATGGCATTTGAGAATAACCCAGATCAGAGAGTAACGAATGAGGAGATCAGGAATAATCAGAGACCATTCGGTAATGAGATCAAAGATCACTCGAGAGTAGTGACTTTCCGATACGACGTGGAAGTGATTGATCTGGATGATAGATTAAGTGATTTCGATTATCAATACGATCCGAATGCATACATGAAACAATTGATTGTCTCATACACTGACGAAGTGTCGGAATATTGCATTCGAAAATACCAGCCAAGACCATTCAGAAGATTCAGTGAGATGAGACGAATCATGATGGAAGCTGGCGACGATTCACTTAGTTTCTATGATAGAGAACTGATGAACTGGGGAGATGTGAACACCGACGATAGAAGTATCGAGTCGTTCCTCTCAGAATTCAATGTGAATGCATATTATTTCAAACTGACTGAGAAGGAAAAGAGTATCTGGTTGCCGCAGTACCTGAAACCGAAGGCACGCGCGATTTTCACATCGTGTGAAATCGAACATGATGAAATGTGCTTCGAGGATATAGTGGAGACTTTCAAAACTGAGTGGTACCGATATGCACATTGTATTGATTTAGTTCTTGGAGAGGATAGCCAATGGATGGATGTTGCTAAGATCGACCCGAGTGGTGCGATGCTGGGAATGCACGAGAGAATACAAAAGGCTGTAAAGTACCTTAGCCGGGCAGAACAGAATGCAGTGGTTGAGAAGGTTAATGAGAGAAAAGAGTGGTTTGCTCAGATGGTCGAAGCACGCAACTCTGTTAATGGAAAACAGATGGGTGATTGTGTGACTACGGTATCTGTCGTTCACAGCTCGAATGACGTCACCAACGAATCAATCGATAGTAGATCCACGTCGCCTGAATTCGCACAGGATCTTATTGATTTGAGTGATTCGTGTGTTATGGAAAGTGGGAACAGTGGTCAATTCGAGCTCGTTTCGAAGGATTCGATCGAGGAGAAAGAGAATTGTGACCCACTCGAATATCCGTTAGTCTCTGATGCCATCTTTATTTCTGGGAGAGAATCAGAGATTGACGAGGGTATTAGTGAATGCACACGTGATAGAATGACTGTTGATCCCAATAGTAGCATTGCGGAACAGAGTCAATTGGTTACTGAGAAGAATGAACATTATACGAAATGTTCGAAGGGTGAAATCACTGGAGAGGTATATACCAGTGTAAATATGGAAACGAGAGTCGACATTGAGAATGTCGAGTGCCCTCAGACACCGATCGGCACTACCGGCGTCATCTTCATTTCAGGAAGAGAGTCGAATACGAGTGAGATCAGTGATGGACAGAGCTCTTTCGGAGAACTCTACCAGAGTGATAAGAAGGGGAATGATAATTACCCATTGTCGATGTCTAATGAATATCTGAATGAGTCAGTTCAGAAGTGTCTAACTGATCAAAGTTTAAAGATCAATCAGTCAATGGACAAAGGCCAGGTCAGGGTGAATTCGATCCCTGATAGAAATAAGAATGAATGTGGATGGGGAATGAATCCTACGCACAAAGGATTTGTGCAACCCACAATTCGCAGTCCAGAGAAATGTGAGAAATCTCTCGAGATACGTTGTTCACGGGAACAAATGAAGGAGAGATACGATCAGACAAATTCGATTAACATGGATGGAGATAATTTCTCATTTGGAAATCGAAAGATCAAAGATCAAAAGTTGGCATTGCCACAAAACAAACAGAATCATGGTGATTCGAGAAGTGAGATTCATAGCGAAGTGAACCTCAAAATGTGCGAGATCGGGGATCCGTACAAGAAGGATGTGTCGCCCACTTTTCGCAGTCCAAATGATTGCGATTTACTCGACGAGTGGTATCCCATCAAGTATGAGCATATCAGAATGAGAATCAGTACTCGAAAGAATGGCAATAATGAAACAATTGGATTCCAAAGTGAAGTGGAACCAAGTGTGTGTGCAGAAGAGCCGATAATTTGTGGCAATTCTTCTTACAAAGGGAATATGTACAGAAACAATCGAGAATTCGAAGGAGATTCCTATGTGAATTGTGGAGAGAGAGCACCATCGAGAATGGTCGAACCCACATTTCGGAGTCCAAGTTACGAGGTCTCACCTTCCAATTCTGTACAAAATGTGTGCGTGATCGGTGATCCGTACAAGGAACACGTCCCTCCCACTATTCGAACCCCGAATGAATGTGAAATACTCAAAGCAAGTTGCAAAATCACGTGTAATCATCTGAATACGGCAAATACAATTCGATTGAGTAGCATGGCATTACAAATTCCGGCAAGGGAGTGTGCATTCGGATTTCAAACTGAGGTTGTAAAGCCGATGTACAGTCGAGAGAAATCGATAAATGGAGTGAATTCATCGTTTGAATTCGGCGAACAAGCTGGAAAAATTGTATTCAAGGGAGATCTATGCTTGAATTGTTATGAGAAGGACCCGGAGAGAATGGTCGAATCCACAATTCGTAATCGAAGTCTCGATTACTCGATCTCACAATTCGCACATCGGAGCCACAAAAATTCGAATCGATCGAAGAGAATGAAATATGATGAGATATTCATTCTGCCAATCTCTATCACGAATTCGTTTCGCAATGTCAATCCCCACGGAAGAGAGTACGCTGTACTGCCAGGAGGCATGTACTGTGTGTATTGAGGAGAATTGAAGAGATACTCCATAGACTCAGTGGAAGAGCCTAAAATTGGGGAGCGGCGAGTAGTTAGGTGTGGGGCACCAGAGCACACATTTGTCCCTCAAACTACACTCTCCTAATCTACATACACCAATCTTCATCTTCGCCAATGATCACTTGACTCTAGCCTCATTATCATACACTTTTACATGTCGTTTTCAATTGTCATTATCTAGTCATATTAGGTAACACTAGTCTTAGTCGTCTCGGATCAAGCTGAGCGGTCGACTCCGCGGGAATCGTCATCGATCGATGTGACGTCATCAATCGCCCGTGTATTGTACGTTTACGGTAGTAGATCAGCTGGTAGATAAAATCTTAGTAGTTATAACCGTTCCATCCTTGTTTACTCACACACTTACCACTCTCTATGCGCACCTATAAGAATCCGAGAGTACCTCTGGTACCATCTATGTCTAATTCCTTTACATTTAAAAAAAAACCTTCAAATTAAAATTTTTAAAATTTAAAAAAAAACTTTACATTTTACCTTTTTTTTCAGGATGACCAATCTGGTTGTGCTACTCGACAAGGTTTATTGCTGGAGCGGTGATCGATTGTGGTCGCTTGACCTCACCCGACGATTGTGGGAAATTGTGCCATTGCATCGGTTCGAAGTGAGTCGTTTTGCACTCAACACATGACAATTTATCAGAAAACAAATCAAGTATGGAAACGATATGTGAGTTAAAAATGGAAGAGTAGCATCAAAGACGATTTGTGTAATTATGAATCGATATATCTTATTTCAGGCGCGCTGGCCACGGTATGGCGCGTGCCTTCGCATAGTCGAAACGGGCATAAGGGTGCTCGAACTGACTGAGATACAACAGGAGTGGATCAGCCGTAAAAAGTTCATAATTGCTGACGAGATCGAGTGGACAAGAGGCGAAGCGGACTTATTGGACCGCGCAATCGGAAATTACTTCGTCAACGAACCGTCGGAGCTGAGGGAGAAAGAGAAGCGGGAAATGCTCGTCGGCCTGTTGAGAGAGGCGGACGAGAGGAGGTTAACGCTTAACATTCCTTTTCTCCATTATTTTACTTTTTTACAAGTTGTTAACGAGGGATTTTACGACTTAAAATTGCACGATGCAACTCGGAGTTTTGTAGAGTTTTAAATTCGGTTAAATAAATGTCCGGCCGACTTTTAAAATGAAGGTGTGGAATGAAGAGATCTGATTCAATTATTTATCCGAATTTCAAACTCTGAAACGTTGTTATATTGCAGACATCGCTCTCTCACTTCTCGTCCCTTCTCTCGTCGCTGCGCCATTTGCTTCATCGATGACCCCGTCAATCGGGCAGCGTTCACGTCGTGCGGCCACTTCTGCTGTCTCGCCTGTGCCCACGATATTGCCGACCGGAACCGGAAATTGGTGTGCCCGTTCTGTCGTGTGCGCACTGGATTCGTGAAGCTGTTTGAAGAGGCCAAAGAGGAGTCTGGGCAGGGAAGATGATACATTATGATTTAATTCATCTATCACTGTGTCTTCCAACTCAAGCGTCTCTTGTTGGCTGTTTCATTATTATTTTTTTTCGTTTTTCTATACACTCATTTTCAGCCCATTGTATAACTTTACATACGTATTTCTTTCTCGCGAAAAATAAAAATATTTTAAAATACAACTTTTATCTTGGTCCGTGCTAAGAATATAATTATTCTTTCACACTTGTCGAGGTAATTAATTGAATGTATGTGACATGTATGTGTTGGGCCTTTTTCTATTGGTAATTATCGATAATGACTTTAAATACGAACTCTCTTCCCGTTCGGGTACGGTAGGCACATCGTTCCGTCGTTCTACAACGGTCAGCGAGTTAAAGACAGCGAAGGAACGAGTAGAGTCGTCTGCAAATGCATGTACTGAAGGTTAGGGAATTGATCGATAAATGTATTGTGTTCTGTCATAATTGTCACTCTTTTCTGTCCGGAAAATAAATATAGGGCTGACTCATAAGTTTTGCACGATTTGGGTTGTGAACTTCGGTCTCTCGGATTTCGGTGATGTCAAATGGACAGCCCCTGTAGTCAGGGTATGTTGGGGCAGGAACACATTATAACAACATCCAACATCAGGATGATTATACTCTATCTGAATGCTCGAGATTTTGTTTTGAGAAAATATGAAGAAAATGACAATTTTTTATTCGAATTTTGTTAACTCATAGATTGTTTTTATCAAAAGTTCTACCTAGAATATATTCGAGTATTTGAAGTCTTCTTTCAAATTATGGCAAGATCAGACAGCTGCGTTGCTTATTCCAGAAGTTCTGTTTCCCCAACATAGAGTACTCCTCGAAAAATAGTGGCTGTAGGAATTCAAATGATGCTTCTCAATGTGAAGCTATCGAGATCCCATATCGTCCGTTATATTAAATGACACTTTGACTTCAGTGGACAGTGGTTCGTTTGAGGTACAAATGTCGTATAATTTTCGTACTTACAAAAAACGGGAAAAGCGGAAATGTGCTAAATTTCGCTAAAATTACGTATTTTGGTCCTTCGTTTGATGGTGTTCCCTATCCAAGTATGGGAAATCAACCAATACCCTGTTTATCAGTTACACTAGTAGACATTCTCTGTAGAATGAGCTAATCAGCGGATCAATAGAGGCTTCACCAAATTCGTGGCATTTCGTGAAGCCTGATTTTTGATCATCTATTTCTACCATTTTATGGCGTCCAACGCATCTCAGCAATAGGATCAGTAGAAGTTAAATGAATAACACTTTTCAAATACCTATGGGATGTATGAGAAATGAGGGTAGTATGGGAATTCAATACTCATTGGGAACGCCACAGAGCCGAATGTTGACAATCTCGAGATATGCCTAGAGTAAATTACGTTTTTGATGTAGAATTTCTGACTCGCCCAATGAGGTAGCACGATCCTTGGAGTGCTTTTGTATTCATCTGAGATCACCCTCCATAATTGTAACTTGAACGGAATGGCATCTCGATCCGCTGGTGATATGCAATCCATTGAAAGAATCTGGTCGATAAGGACCTTCCGACCTTCTCTCTTTCGTCAATGTGGATCTTTATATCAGATCTTTTTGCCGCTTTGTACAAATATTTTTAGAAAATTACTAAACATCCTCAAGATAGAGTCCATTTGCACAAGTTCGTTAAGCAATCATCTACCTTGATGACGGAGAAGCCTGCGCCCTTGTATGGCTTCTTCTTCTCTCATCGATCCTCTCCAATTCCGAAGAAGGTCCCCCTCTCACTCTCTTTTTATCAACCCATTGCTTTTATATTATCATAAATTATTTGTTTGCTTGTATTGTGATAGAATCATACGCTGAGTATTCCCCTCTGCCTTCTGCTTCTACTTGAAAACGTGGAATCGGGCTCTATGTGGTGTTGCCTGCAATCTCCACCACTATTGTTTTCATATTGTTTTCCTGAAATACAATTTGAATCGTACCTCAGCCGTCCAATGCCGTGCTGCAGTCGGTTCCGTCGCGGCTCTGCGACCATGACTACTACGACCGTGCAGCCGGCAGGTACGATAAGTTGCGTGAAGGTGTTCCATTCTTGAAAACGCCCTTAAAATGTATCCTCGCGACGAGCGATCAACCAATAGCAAATGTTTGCTCATGATGGAACACTATTCGAGATAACTTCAAATTGCCAGATTTCTAAAGGGACAAATTCTTTGAAACACAGGTGTTAATTTTGTTTGAAAATGCATCAATTGCAGGCAGAAGTTGCTTCAGCTCTCCTCTCCTATCGCCCGCAGTGCTGGACCGATTAGCGCCCTACAAGTAAGAATTGCTCTCTGCTTTTTTTCGAAGAACAACATTTTACATTTACATTTGAACAACTTTATCAGCTGGTTTTGGGTGTTAAAGCTGGGTTGCCATGAGAGATCTCCATTGCTTGCGATCGTTTCTTGCGAGTTGCACGAATTGTGGTCCAGCAGCGTTGACGAAATCATCTCTCCATCTCTTTGCCGGTCGGCCTCGCTTCCTCTTCCCTCTTGGGGTCCAATCGCCTTTTCGACGGTGTAGTTCTACCCGCACTCTTGTATGGTTCCGAGACTTGGTACCTCTGTAAACGAGAAAAACAAATTCTTTCCGTCGCTCAGCGCAAACTAGAACGCAAAATGATTGGAATTACCGTATTTGATCACGTCACAAATGAGCGGATCCGTGACATCACTAAATTGAACGAAGAACAATGTCAAGACAATTTACATTTTTTTTTTTTTGAAAATTAATTTTTTAATATTTTTTTCAGAAATGTCCTCATCGTCATGGCGGGCGTCACTTTTCTCTTTGCGCTTCTCGTTGTGCTCGAGAACATTCTTTACATAACGGCTAATGAACGGTGCGTTTTAATAAATAAATAAATATATTCCTAATCGTTCCCTCATTGATTAGAGATTGCCACATTGCTTTGCTCGTAGTTTATTGATGTCATTGATGACGTCACTATCTCGATAGCCAAACAACTGTGACGTAATTACGCTGACGCTGATTTAGAGGTCGTACCATTAATATTGCGCTATTCTATCGCTATATCGAAAATCCGGCGCGTCGTCGTCTCTATGTTAGTCGGGGCTTCGTCAATTTAGTGTGATTGCCACGAAGCCGTAGAGGATTACCGCGCGTCAGCTGAGTTCTCTCACCCACATTAGAACCGGCGGAGCTAAAAAGCAAGGTGAATATTGAGGATGACACATGTTTCGAGCATCACTCTACAATATACTTCTGGGTATTCCGATATCGTAAACGGCTTCTGCTTTGATTTTCTTGCGTCAGCATAGCTCTCTGATCCGTTTTTATCAAGATATCCGAAATCGCAAATATGAGCGGTTGCACTAGCGTTTGAATTCCTAAAGACTATTATTTCAGATCATTTTTCGACGGAATTGTCGAAATTTCTCGGAAATAGGCGTAGGATGTGAAGAATCGCGCGATACACATGCTGCGTAGTACAACACGTGTTATAGCATATGCCAACGCGTTCTAACGTGTCCAAACGGTGTGTCTGTGTGTCCGGCGGTCACGTTTTTCGCATTTTCCTTATATTTCGCTTCAAAATCGCGCTATCTTCCCAAATCCTTTTGCATATGATTCCCGACCAGAATACCTTTCAAATTTTACAAAATTTAATTAACGAAATCCATAGCCAAGTGGGTTACGAGCCAAACTTTGAATCCGAGACCCCCAGGTTCGATCCCCGCCGCGGGCAAACCTTTTGCCGCATTTTTCGCAAGTGCCAGAAACTGTTCTAACACGGTTTTGAGTACCGTGAAACACGTTTTCACCTGTTTTGCCGAGTTTTAACGTGAAAAATCGAAATTTTCGATATTTTCCCAAATGATGAAGGGAGTGTCGGGGATCATAGGAAAAGTATATTGCTATGTCAGAAACGTGTCTGAACGTGTTCTAACACGTTCTAACGTGAAAAATCGAAAATTTCAAAAAGTTCCAAAATGATTCAGAGAGCGTAGGTGATCACAGGAAAAGTGTTTTGCGATGTCAGAAACGTGTCTGAACGTGTTCTAACACGTTCTAACGTGAAAAATCGAAAATTTCAAAAAGTTCCAAAATGATTCAGAGAGCGTAGGGGATCATAGAAAACGTTTCCGAAATTGCTCTAAAAGTTCTGAACGCACTGTATCCTGCGTTTCCGTTGTGAAAGGCTCGTGAGGCTGAGAGCGATCGAAAAAAGTTGCCACGGAGCCACGAAGTGGCGTAGTGGCAACTTTTTTCGATCGCTCTCAGCCTCACGAGCCTTTTGCAACGGAATAAGCCAGTACTCTTTGCACATTAACACTCCCCAACATAAGTCGAGCTTCAATGTCACCTGGGGCCGGCTATCGAGCTCCCGCTGGACCGAACTTGGAGCAGGCTGTCGAGCTTCCCCTGGACCGAACTTGGAGCCGGCTAAAAACCCCTGGACCGAACTTGGAGCCTGCTACCGAGCTTCCCCTGGACCGAACCTTCGGCCGGCTGCAAAGCTCCCCCTGGACCGATCTTGGAGCCGGCTACCGAGCTCCCCCTGGACCGAATTTGGAGCCGGCTACAGAGCTCCCCCCTGGACCGAGCCTGGAGTCGGCTGCAAAGCTCCCCCTGGACCGAACTGTGCCCTGCAACTGAACGCCCCCCTGAACCATACTTTGAAAACGTCGTGCGCACCTTACCATAACGTAGTTTAACCTCAACACACTCTGCTAGTTGTGCTACACAGAGAATGAATACACTGAGTTAGGACATCGAGTGTACGATACACTCAATATTGAGTGTATTCGCGCGTCGAGAGAGCGTGCGAAAACGAGAGATGTGTAAGTGTATCATACACTAGATGCCCTAACTCAGTGTATGATACACTCAATAGTTAGTGTGTTCATTCTGGGTGTAAAGCCTATGCAAGTTCACGAAACGCTTTTTGACAACATCCCAATTAGAAAACTAAAATGATCTTCCATTTGAATTTACGGCATTGAGTCATTGAATGTTCACTGGAAAACCTCAAGGTAATAATAATAAAATACCAGAAAGTGGCCTCTCGAATGAAATGGCCTTTTTGTTGCCATTACGGTAGGCCTCATATGACCTGCTACCTAATCGAGCGAATTAGTATAAAACCATAAATCATAATTTTCTAAAGTCGTTCTCAGCAATATCGTGGGGGAATGCGAAGGCTATAATTATGTGCAAATTGTGAAACATAATTGTCCGTGTGCATTCGGTGCACAGCATTTCGAGAGCGGCCAAATGCCAGACGAGGAGAGAAAAAGCGAGAGACAGCAACGCTATGAAGAGACTCGTGCGTTGCGGTTGCGTTGCGTGCCTTTCTCCACAGTTCAAATTCAAAATTCTGGAATTTTGCCAAAAAGTGTGTGGCCGTCTCGCTGTACCCCTGAATCGCTGTGCGGTGCAACAACATGGGTTGCAAGGGGAAGGGTCAGCAGTGGTATTTTTACAGCAAATGTCTCTGATTCATGAGTTGTTCTGTAAAACGATAACATCAGTTGTATATTCTTTTTTTTCAGATACGCCTGGCTCCTTCTCATCCCATATCTTCTCTCGTGGGCTCTGATGATAGTCGGTTTCGGCTTTGCGCACATCGCGTACAGAGTCAATGAACACAGCAAGAAGCTGTTTAGACGGTACGATTTATATACAGGACATTTCGTTGCCAAAATAAGATGATCTTCGACAAGAAATATAACAAAGTGATGAATGGTGATGTGTACAGTGATATTTTTGACAAACCTTCCAGCCACACAGGAAGTTCTGTAGTTGCTTACGTCTAACTATGCGGATCATTGGAATACCAAGAACCGACAGACAATATTATTTACAGACAAACTGTGGGGTACGCTGAGGCTTCTCGAGCGCCTTCTCCCACGCAATCTCTGTCCGCCACCGTCAATCCAAATATGTACGGACAGGTATGTTTCATCGTTTGCAGATATTGTTAGTTATCACTTTCTCCACAATGGTGCCCACCCACTGATGTAATAAATGTTTTTACAGAAAGTCATTTTCCCCCATATATTAAGTTTCTCTGTCCTTATCGATGAATTATGAAAGATCAGAAAACATCTGCGCCGTAATATTGAGCACCCACCTGTTGCATGGCATTACGATAGTCGACATATTTTTTAAACTGTAATTAACTTAATTTAGCAGATGTCAATGGCGTCGTATATGATGTGCGACACTGGCGCTGGTCCACAGATCTTCCTGAGCACTCCCTACATGGGCTACTCGCCCTACCAGTTCTATCCGCCAGGCACTCCACTGCCACAATCCAACTTTCCCATGAGTCAATGTAAACAGCTGACTGTGAATACCTTCTTTAAGCCATGATTCCTTTGCTCCATTAATCTCGGGGACGAAAGAAATTGTCGAAATAAGAAAGACGTTCTCACTTCTTCACATGTTTGGCTGGGGCCAAAAGCTTGAACAGCGATGACAATTTGTACAGCATTCAAGAGACGCTATTTTGACTTCTCGAAAGATATATATATTCTATTTTTATATTCTATATTCTATAAGATTATATTCGCGTTCCAGTAGGTCCGCTGGGCTTCGCTCCATGCGATCTTCGTGTGCCCTCCGCTCTCCACTCCTTTGCCGGACCCGTCTCGCCGCAGTCCCCGCAGTCCCCGCTCGCTACCGTCATGCCGGGTGGGTTTGATTATGGTACGTTTGGAAACTTTGGTTGAGAAACAATTAAAATTGTGACTCCAAACAAATCCTAGATTGTTTTTCTTCAGAATGGTCCTAAACGAAAGTTCCAAAACATACCATATGTTTCACTTATTGTTTATCCAAACTTAGAATCGAGATCGAAGTTGATGAACATTTACGGGCCTCATTTAAGTCGCGAACTGTCATGAATAACAAATTTCGAAAACAAATACAGTTTTTTTGTGCAGAAGCGGAAACAATGATGGTGGTTGTGCCTCCACCCGAACCACCCTCGTATCTGGAGGCAGTGAGAGGAACCGGCCCGGAGCCTGCCGAGCCGCGCGACGAATAATATTGAATCGAGTAGATCTTGAATCGGATTCCATTCATCGATCGATAACGCGTTTCTCACATTCAGATAGATGTGTCCACGAATCGAAAAGTCTAGGCTGCCGATATCGAAGCGAATAAAATTTTAGCACTTCGCTCGGTGGCTTTTGAATTCGTAGACGTAATTCCTTGTGATTGTTAACGAGCTGTATCGGAGCCTATATATATATATATATATATATATAGGCTATCACGAGAGATAGTATGTAAAAAGGGCTATGGCGGAACAATTTTCAAAAAAAATAATTTTGATTTCGACCAAACTTTTATATTACAGTACCCGGCAGACGAGAATTCAATTTATCCTGGTCCCAGGTCCAGAGCCGGCTTTTAGGAAATTCCCGGCTCCAAAACCGGAATCATCATAACTCAGCTCAAAAGCGAGCTACAATGCTGCGGTTGGGCTAAAAATGTTCATAAAAGTAAGTTACACAAAATTACTGTTGGATAGAAGTTTCGTACTCGTTAACCTCAAAAGTTGTGACCGATAACGTGAATTCCATGTGTTTCAAAAAAATCTCAGATATCGAAAGTGCGAGATGCCACGCTTTTTTATTGCGGTACTACTAGGAAAAAAATTACCACCAGACAAAAATGGGGACTTAAACTCGAAAAATATTGTTGAAGGTGAAAAATCGTAAAAAGTCGTCCAAAAAAATAGTAGTTTTTCATAGATCTCGCAACACTGTAAGCTCGGGAAAAAACATTTCCGTGTTTGTAAAGACTATTCGGACCAATAGAAATCGAAAAATTAACAAAATTGCTTAAAAATGACGAAAACCTGTTTCAGAAATAAAATATCGACAAACTCGGTTCTTGACTAAGATATAAATATGAATTTTAATTACATATAAACATTAATACACCATTTTTGACAATCGCTAACCACGTATAGTCTCGAATTTTTACATAATTGTCAGTTGTTTAGACATTTTTACCAGTTTGCTGAATGGATGATCCAAAAAGTAACCTTAATGAGCATGACAAGCACGGATATATTTTTTGCCGATCTTACAGTGTTGCAAGGTTCAGGAAAAAGTAGTATTTACTTGGTTTTCGAAAAATTCATTTTTGCACTTTTTACGATTTTTCACCTTCAACAATATTTTTCGAGTTTAAGTCCCCTCTTTTTGTGTGGTTTTAATTTTTTTCCTAGTAGTACTTCAAGAGCTCTTTCATATTCCGCAATAAAAAAGCGTGGCATCTCGCATTTTCGATATCTGAGATTTTTTTGAAACCCATGGAATTCACGTTATCGGTCACAACTTTTGAGGTTAACGAGTACGAAACTTCTATCCAACAGTAATTTTGTGTAACTTATTTTTATGAACATTTTGAGCCTAACCGCAGCACTGTAGCTCGCTTTTGAGCTGAGTTATGATGATTCCGGTTTTGGAGCCGGGAATTTCCTAAAAGCCGGCTCTGGTCCTGGGACCAGGATAAATCGAATTCTCGTCTGCCGGGTACTCTAATATGAAAGTTTGGTCGAAATAAAAATTATTTTTTTGAAAATTGTTCCGAGCCACCTGCAATCTCTGGTGAGACCTCTCATATGAGAGGAATCGCGAGAGACTCGACCACTTCGGCCATGGCCAGGACGTAGAAATTTTTATTTTTTGATTTGGCTGAAAATTTTACCTAAGGTATTTCAACACCTCCTCTATCGATTGGCGTTGGCAGAATTTTGATTAAAAATTTCGCAATCGTGTGAAACATATCCAAACCTGGAGTCTTCGGTGTTTTTCGCCGAAAGGACAAAGTTTGATAAATCATAACTCTGTTCAAAATAAAGATAGAGAATTGTGGTTTTGTTGGTTAGATAGAGAATACAGTTGGCTACTGGTAGGGCCGTGTCAACTCATTCCTGGGTGACGCATTGGCGCGGAGCGGTCGGTTTCATGAAAAATGTTATAAGTCACGTTAAAATTAAATGCGGTCTTAGGTTCTTTGTTAGTTCTAATGTGCACGGCAGTTACTCACTATAACCGAGAAATGGGCCAAATCGGCCCATGCATGGGAATTGCGCTAAGGTGAATTTTTTTGTTAAAAATTTTTTTTTCTCTTTCTGCGACAATCAGTGATATTTGAGGTGAAAATATTTGCAAATATTCTAAAAACACGATTAAGCTTGTTATAGAGGGTTTTTAAAGCGAACTTTTTGAGAAATTTTTTTTTGAAAAATTTCAAGGCTGTTTTTAACTTTTGACTAAACTGTACTTTTGTAAAGTCCTATTTTGTACTAATGTTCCCATAATCAATATTTATGATGCTACGGTGAAGAATTGTGCATCTAACTATAGACACTAAATGCTTATTGCATTTTCAGCACTCGTTATGAGATGATCGGTTTCATATTTTGCAGCGGTTCGCATGTCCACCAAACTTCCTTAGAAATTAACTCAACATGCGAAGAGCAATTAGTCAAATGACTGTGAGTCCCTATTTCTTCATTGTGGGCAGCTACAACAACTATATTTTCCAATATTTGTCTGACAGCCTTCTCAAAGAGCAAATAACGTATTTTGCGAAAATACGTCCACTTTTTCACACATATCTCAAAAATTTGGATCTCTACCGAATCCTGGCGCAGGTTAAATTGTTTGGAGAGTTTCATTGAATCATTTTGTTGTTGGTAGTATACAAATCTATTGATGATTTGATCTCATAAAAAATCGAAGACTCAAAATTGCTCAAATTTCTGAACAAAAAAAATTAATTCTGAGGATATTTGAAACGCTTCTAGTGAAATATTGCCCACATTCATTTTCCTATACCTAAAGAAGAACTATGGAACTATTAACATTAACTTATGAAAACAATTTTTTTTTGAAAAATACCTTGACCCCGGGTTCATGGTGAAAAATTATTTTTGGACCATGACCCCGGGTTCATGGTATTTTTCAACAAAAAAAATTTATTCATAAGTTTAAGTTATTAGTTTCATAGTTCTTCTTTAGGTATATGAAAATGAATGTGGGTAATATTTCGCTTGAAACGTTTCAGAAATCCTCAGAATAATATTTTTTTGTTCAGAAATTTGAGCAATTTTGAGTCTTCGATTTTGCTCAAAAACAAAAAAAATTTTTTTTTTGAGATCAAATCATCAATAGATTTGTATACTACCAACAACAAAATGATTCAATGAAACTCTCCAAACAATTTAACCTGCGCCAGGATTCGGTAGAGATCCAAATTTTTGAGATATGTGTGAAAAAGTGGACGTATTTTCGCAAAATACGCTATTTGATCTTTGAGAAGGCTTCCAGACAAATATTGGAAAATATAGTTGTTGTAGCTGCCCACAATGAAGAAATAGGGACCCACAGTCATTTAAATAATCGCTCTTCACATGTTGAGTTACTTTCTAAGGAAGTTTGGTGGACATGCGAACCGCTGCAAAATATGAAACCGATCATCTCATAACGAGTGCTGAAAATGCAATAAGCATTTAGTGTCTATAGTTAGATGCACAATTCTTCACCGTAGCATCATAAATATTGATTATGGGAACATTAGTACAAAATAGGACTTTACAAAAGTACAGTTTAGTCAAAAGTTAAAATCAGCCTTGAAATTTTTCAAAAAAAAATTTCTCAAAACGTTCGCTTTAAAAACCCTCTATAACAAGCTTAATCGTGTTTTTAGAATATTTGCAAATATTTTCACCTCAAATATCACTGATTGTCGCAGAAAGAGAAACAAAAATTTGAACAAAAAAAAGTTCACCTTAGCGCAATTCCCATGCATGGGCCGATTTGGCCCATTTCTCGGTTATAGTGAGTAACTGCCGTGCACATTAGAACTAACAAAGAACCTAAGACCGCATTTAATTTTAACGTGACTTATAACATTTTTCATGAAACCGACCGCTCCGCGCCAATGCATCACCCAGGAATGAGTTGACACGGCCCTACCAGTAGCCAACTGTTTTCTCTATCTAACCAACAAAACCACAATTCTCTATCTTTATTTTGAACAGAGTTATGATTTATCAAACTTTGTCCTTTCGGCGAAAAACACCGAAGACTCCAGGTTTGGATATGTTTCACACAATTGCGAAATTTTTTATCAAAATTCTGCCAACGCCAATCGAAAGAGGAGGTGTTGAAATACCTTAGGTAAAATTTTCAGCCAAATTAAAAAATAAAAATTTCTACGTCCTGGCCATTGTCGAGTCTCCCGCGATTCCTCTCATATATACATATATATAGAGCGACAATGCGTTTGTGATTGCGAAATGTGTGATTTGTCTACTCGATAAAGTATGGCTATGTACATCTGGGAACTATGCTGCGGAAGACAACGTGCTCTAGATGCTAGAGTGCGAAATGTGAGACCACGGTCTCTTCATTTCACACACTCTCTAGACCGGTCGATAGACGAGAGAGTGCGCGAAATGAAGAGACCGTGGTCTCACATTTCGCACTCTACTAGATGCGTAGAGGATGATTGGGCACGTAATCCCACGTTGCATCTTGCTGGCTAACCCATCTTGCGTGGTATATTGCTACTGTGAAACCCTTAGGCATTAAACCAACGTATTTTTGTAATAGCTGGGGCATCGTTGGACAATTTACAGCTTTTTATTCTCTTTCTTTTATTCTAATACAACCCAAGAGAAATTGTACAGAGCAGGAACTTTGCCAGAGGCACCATCACAAGACGCCGTACTATAAATGCCAAGATACTATAAAATTACTGTGTATATCAGACGCAATACTATAGACGGAAAGCAATTTTCATTACCACTTATATACTATTTTGTAACTTATTTCATATATTGTTTCCTATTTTTGCAGGTGAAAAAGCGACAGTGCAGATCAAAGAAGAACACGATTCAGACTGAATCGGTAAGTGATATGTATCTGTCTCCTAAAAAAACGATGTTAAAATGGAATTGACTAGTGAAACCGTTATTCATACTAAGGGTAATAAGGTAATGAGTTCGATCACCTCCGAAATTGCTAGGTATTACCTACAATGTGATCTCTTTCAGGTGTCGCTGACCTCACTGCCGATTGAGATATTCGACTATATTCGTTCATTCTTGCAAAATGGGGACAGGAAGAGCTTGGGAAACTCGTGCCGGAAAATTCGTAATTTCGACTTTACCCTTGGGGGAAGAGCTTTTCGCAAAATTACATTCATATGCGATCAGTTTCTCGAATCGAATCCTAACTCGGTTAATTGCATATTATTTTGTAGTCTTTCTATCAGTCTTTATTCCCCGTTTCTGTCAGTCGTCGTGAGCGGTCCCTCTCCATTTTCCTCTGATGGAGAGGGGACTTCCCTAGTTCCCCGGACCCCCTCGTCTTTCTACTAAAGACTCGACACGATCGGAATCCCCGTCCTAGCCGGCCTGGTCACCGTGGATGGGTACGACCGTTTGATGTTGGCTACTCAGATACCAGTTTCGCTAATTCTCAATTTGATTGATGATTCGAGCTTGGTGGACTCAAGTGGAAGAAAGATGCGCCATCCGTTCGTCAGGACTGCCTTCAGCCTCACGTAACCTCCCCTTTCCTCCTACGTCCATGTTCCTAAGAGAGATCTCGTCTATTCCTCCAGCAACTTCAAAGAAGATAGTCTGTGAATGGGAAGAAGACCGATCCTCTACCCCGACCCCAGCCGAAATGATCCGTGAATACTGAGAAGAATAATCCTGACCCCTGAAACCATATCCTCACCTGACGTTACCGTCTGACGTGATAAACATTGTATTGTATTGTATTTTGTAAGGAATCGCATGTGAGATGGGCAAAAAAGAGGGATTTCATTACAGTCCCCCCTAATTTTGAAGAGCCGATTATATTCGGGAGCTATTGCATTCAGTCAATACCGCTCTTTTGTGGCACGTAAAAGACAATCAAATTCAAATTTTTTCTTAGTGTCATATTTTCGAAAACCTGTGCCTTTTCAGAGTCCAGGTGGAATCTTAATCTACTTTGAAACTGGTCGTCAACTATCCATTGATGAGGATTATGTGAACTACATCGACCCAAGTCGGTACTGTTGTAAGAAGCTGTTGAAGAAGTCGAGTACCAACCGTCTTTCTCTTATGGTAATTAAAAATGATCTCTAATTGGCACACGTGCTACAAACCAATTCTATAATTATCAATGATAAGTTCATGAAATGGACAACTGCGCACAGAGCGGCAAATTTGCTAGGAAAACGCTTAGCCAAGGTTTCGTTTCTTGGAAAAAGTTTGCCACGCTCTCCGCACCGCACACTCTCTTGTGTGCGAAGTTGGGAGAGTGGAAAGTTTTTCCAACTAACGAAATCTTGGTAAAGCGTTTTCCTAGCAAATTTGTTTTCAGTGTTTGTGCTCACACTCAGAGCGGGTATGTTATCACCCAGGAACAAAATACGCAATGAGCAGATAGACGGTGTATGAGGAGTTGGCAGCAATGGCAATAAGGTGAATCTGAATTATTCTTGAATATGTCGCTAGAAGTCGTCCCCACGCCGAACCGCGAAATAAACGGATCAAGGAAGTTTAGAGCAGGAGTGGAGTAGAACAACCGAAATTAGACGGTCGACGCCAATTGAAAGAACGCAAAAGCAGCCTGCCGATATGCCAATCTCTGGCAACATCTTAATTCATATTGATTTCATTTGAACAACATCATCATCTGAGTTGGGTATTAGATAATTTTTAAAATTATTTTTTAAAATTTTTTTTTTATTTTGCCGCATTCCTTCTTTTCACGTCGCCTAATCGATTAGAAATATTTCATTCCGTTTTTTTATTATCTGTGATTTTACAGTTGCCTAGAAATTGAAGTTAGTTGCCACAGTTTCACTATCGCTTTTATTCGAGAAATCGAACCTGAAGCGCTGTACACGTTGCGTTGTCGATAACAGCATAGCCAAATATAACGTGCAATTTGACTAAAGGTCCGAACTGAATTTGATAAATTAATTTTTAAAGGTCACATCCACAGCTATTCTTCCACGAGCCTAGCTCTAACAAGGTATGCCACATCATTCCACGGGCCGGTCATTCTTACAGAAAGGCCTTTGGAGTGAGAGAGCGTGTGAAATCGAGAGGGACTCTCTCACTTTTGCACACTCTCTCGCTCTGACCCTGGTCTGTAGGTTTGGAATCATGTGATGCGTTCACCTGGTGTATAAAATCGAAGAATGAGCATAGTCCAATGAGCACATTACATGTTGTGCGAAGAGATCTAGAGAAACTATGCATCCAGTAATCTTTTTTTCTATTTTTTAAAATTTGTTTTGCTGAAAATGATATTCTAATCAAACTCATAGTTCTGAAAGGCTATTGCTGAGAGAAAATTCTTTCCAATGTTGCTCTTACTTGGTCATTATTGTTGTCCAAAGAAGCAAAAAGTTGGAGCAAATCCCGAATACAGAGAGTAGGGCCATAACCACAAATATGTACTTTACCATTATTAATCTCGAATCTTCCATTACACTTTCTACAAAACATGGATGCATTATGAATATTTAGTGCGTTTTAGTGAGTTACAAGAGAAAGCTCGTGAAAAATAAGCAGGACGATTGGCAATTATCAGCGCAATCTATGATTCCTTTATGATTAGACTGTCGGAAAGAGTCTTGTTTCTGCGTGACGAAAATGTTAGTCTCCATGATATTAGGCAGGAGGCAGATGATACCGCAGTTCGCCCGATTCAAGATCGTATTGCTACAATCAGCATTTAATAATTATATTTTCAATATATTTTTTCCTGAAAATTTGGCACTCACCTGCACAGCTACAACGCAAAATCCCGTGTTCGGTTGCCTCAAATCAACTCCGTAGATATCGATTATTGCAGGTGGAACATGGGCGCTGCAATCGAACTGTTCCTTTTTCTAGGCGTCTAAGGTTCCCTCCCAATTTCTTTCCTGTCCACGCAGTATTCCCACTCAATAGTACAATTATAAAATGATCCGATCATAACAAAAAGTCAAAGCACGGATTTCCATTGTTTACAATCCAGGTGACCTACTCACTTATGTGTGTTCTCTCGCATTCGGAAAAAAAACAAAAATTAACATTTTCTCATTATGCTCACATTGCAGTTTATAAATGTGATACCAGTATTCGTGCAGGGACCAACCGTGTGCTCTTATTACGCAGAAAAGCGAGGACAGAATCTCCAACGAAAATGCCAATGTAGAAATAGTAGATGAGAACTGCGAGAGTCGCCCATTGCGAAATCTTCCACGAGGAAACACGAGATTTACTTCCACTAGAATTAAGGATTATTAGATGGATGGCCATTTTCCAACGTTGTAGTGTACTCAGACCTCATATTACATATTATAAGTGTCCTCTCAGACACTTATTAGCTACAAAACACCATGATTCTCGTACCACACTATAATAATTTTCGCTGGGCATTCTCGTAACTATTGTGAGTAAACACGGTCTTTTCTTTTGAAGCGTGCTCACCTTGTTACTGTTTTGTATCCACATGATTCCAAACCTACAGACCAGGGTTAGAGCGAGAGAGTATGCTAAAGTGAGAGAGAGTCCCTCTCGATTTCACACGCTCTCTCACTCCAAAGGCCTTTCTGTAAGGTTGACCGGTCTGTGGAATGATGTGTATCGGTAGAGAAGTGGTAGGCGATAACTAAGAAAGTTTGGTAGTAAGTAGCGATAAAGAGCAAGCAGAAGGGAGTATCCATCGGTCCTAATATATACAATTTGAAAACTAGGATAAATGAGCTGCGATAAATGTAATTAAGTTACATTAAAATCGATGTCACGAAATTTTATTTTACTGCACGATCTTCTCACTCTTCTACGTCGTTACAGAAGATCTGTGAAAATTGTGTTTCGACGATGAATATTACATTCCGAAAGCTTACAAAGTGGTATTTTTCAAGCTGTCGGACAATTTTTTATCGCAGTGCGAAGACCCATACTCCACTTTTCTGACCACTCACTTCCGAAGTAGACCATATTTCCAGCATGCCTTGGAAATCCATAGAATCCGGTTGACGTCATGTGGATTACCAATAATTTTGATTATCAATAAAAGAACAATTTGTTTGGAAAAGATACCGGTTGGAGTCCCGCGTGACGTCGCAAACAGCGAAAACAGCTAGTAGATATCGATATGCGCCAAGATTTGCGGAAGGGGTGGAGTAGATTATGAAGAGGAGTAATCCATTTGAGAATAGCGACAACGATGTGATGACCCATACGAAATAGGAGTGAAACGGATCAGTGAAAATGAAGTAGTACCAAGATGATACCATCTGAAAGAGAGTGAATTTAAAAAATGGAAAAAGACAACAATTGTACGAATGTAAACTATCAGATGATAGAAGGGAAATAAATCGAATTCGCTCAGAAAAAAAACAACAAAACCGTCACGCAGAAGCTTATTTATCTTTGACAAAGTTCTCATCGAAAAAAACATAGATTACTTTCATTATTCTCACAGAATTCATTTGTTTATAGTTTTCAGGAAAATGAAAAGTTCGGAAAAGCAACACAATGCGTAGGTGTTTTGCCGTTATTATTCAGAAACTAAACTTACTAATTGACAAAACTTATATTTTCACAATTCCCAGTGCTGTAAGGTATACGAAATCTTGTTGTTCCGCAAAATGGTAACAAGTAAAGGTGCTACTCAGAGAACGAAGTCTCCTCTAGCTTTCCTTACACTGGAGTGCTCCAGTTATTAGGAGAAGTCATGGCTCCATCTCTCGATTTCTCATGCTCTCTCGGCAGGAGACAACATCTCCAGAGTAAGGAAAGCTGGAGGCTTCGTGCTCTGTGTGATAAAGGTGTTCTACAGGCGAAGCGGTCTCGACCATCCCTATGCTTCATTTTTGCTGCGAGAAACAAGATGTTGGGAAGCCGTCTCCGCCCAAGTTCGGCGCAACTCCCTACTGTTCAGCAATGCAGGAATGACTATCGTGCCTACTAATTCAAACGAATATTCAAGAATCTAATCGATCACGATTAAGAAGATGGTGTTTGTCGTAGCCCACTCGAACAGAGATTCATTAAGGTTCGATTGTATTAGTCGCCTTTGAAGGAGAGAACTGAATTTAATCTGGTAGAGTCCAAATTATCCACGAGAAATTACTGAGTTGTCAGAACAAGGAATATAAAAGCTATTGGCTTCAATTTAAAAAAAATGACCATATTGTAACTGAAAATACATTTAAAAAATGGTTTCAGAGAATTCTGATTCGGGCAGAATAGTTCATTTACAATGTTTGAGCACTCCAAACATAATGTTTTATGTCTGTGAGTTTTGCTGTGAGCAATTGGAGCGACTGAAGGAGATGAACGACCAATGGGAGGCTCATTTTGAGAAGCACAAAGCGGCGACTAGACCAGTGTGGAAGTCGAGGGAATCTATGAGGTAATAACTTCTCCTATGAGCTATGAACCTATGAGGTTCTTTCTTCGTATTAACATCATTGCGCTAATATTTATCTTCAAAAATATGAGGGAAATATGAAAAGTATAAATAATATGCGGGAACCTCTCTGCGCACATATTTGTCTTCGAAAATAATTCGCACTTTTTTTTATCAGCTGAAACTGGTGAAATTAAGTGTATGCAATAATAATGCAATAATTAGCTGGTAAAAAACAAACAAAAATTCAAGTACGGAAGTCAAATCGCGCGACTCCATGATTTATGTCCATAAATTCGGGACTTGGACGGAAATCACAAGAAAAAAATTGTCAAAGCAGAATAACATTTCTGCCTACTCAGCTCACCTGAGTTCCCCGATATTCATCGAAATCGAATAGCCCATCAAAACTCAATACCCAGTTTCTAGAGAATGACTAAAAATATCGCATTTTTGCATCGCTTTTCGCATATTTGTATTTGTGCAAATGTGTTTCACGAGTGTCACTTACATATTACAATTTATTAAAAAGAAGCTCGATAATTGACTGTTTTCCAGAGGTTGATTCTTCAAAAAAAAACAAGAATGGACGAATTGTGCGACATGTTTCATGTGAAACTTTCGAATTTGTTCTTCGGGTATTACATATACGATTTCGGATAAACCCACTACGTTTAATTCCCACGTAAAAGCTTCCCATATTTGTTTTTTTTTCTCATGATATTCTTAAATGTTTCTTTTTTTTCACCGTTCCATCCCTTCTTTATTATATTAATCATTACTCGTCGAAAATAGCAGAAAATGTTTTTGGCACTTTACATCGCTTTGGATCACTTTTTTCATATCATCTATGCCCTGTTACTAGTTTGATGCACATATTTATTTTGACAATTTAGTATTCCACTATGCAGTTTGTTTTGGATTCAGTTGAGAAACGGAGATTGAACTCTTGTGGAAAGGCATGCGAAATGCACGAAAAAATGAAGCTCTAAAGCGAGGGATTAGGAATATGATAAATAGCGCATCGATGGAGGGAAAGATGGTAGTTGTCATAAAGATAGGATTCCCGATGGCGCCCAGGTCGATACCTACAAAGTTCAATAATGTTTCATTTGTTTGTCATACAAAGTAAATTGTTGAATATGATAATCACACGTATTAACAAAAAATGCATTGCACAGAAATCATATTGTTTAAAGAAGGCGTAACACGAATGAATAAAACCTTATATTTTCCCCGATATTCGAAGTTTCATTTCTGTTATCAGAAGTTGGTGAAACACAAATGCAGCGCGCGTTTCCCTCGCGCACCCTCCTCGTTTCCCCTTCTCTCTCTGCCTTTCTCTGACTTCTTCTCCACAAAATGCCCACTCCCACCGCGAAAAGATTGCAGTTTCAATGTGAGATACTGTAATAATTCTGGTCGTTTTGGACAGTTTATTAAACATAACTTTCTTCTAACTAAAAACTGAAACATGCGATTTTCGAGGCTCTCATCGGGTATTCGACCTCCATTGCCTCACAGTGAGAACTCAGTTGACTAAATATTCGTGGGACACCTTCTTTAAAGAAGGACGAATGTCCGCGACTCCCGACTGGAAATTTTCTTAGCGAACAAGCGGGTACTGTAAGCAAAAGTTGAAGATAATCATCGCTAACTGAGTTCGCCGCTAAACACAGTAACACTTTTGGTGATTCCATCTGTCCCTCCCCTTCCCTAATCCCTCGTTTGCATGCACTCTCTTCCCTCCCCTCCCTCTTCCCTGTGGGGGACAAGGGAAGGAAGGGAAGAGAGTGCACGCAAATTCGACAGGAGAGAGAAAGTTGACCGAGAGATTTGGTTACTCGCGCACGTGTGAGAACGCCCCCTTTACCGTATTCGGCATTTGACCCTGATTGTCCCTTAGCGACGGTAGTTTCTTTGCGCGCCGATATCTCGGTTCGGAGAAAAGATAGAGGTCTCAAATTTTGGATTTCTGTTATCGTTCACAGGAGAAATCGAGTAATACCATCAGTTTGAGATTCTATTTTTGAGGTTATTCCTTCTTTAATGGGCAACATAAAATTTAGAAAACGATAAGCCTCGAAACTGTAATCTGCATTGTCGAACCTGTCAGTGGGAAAAAATAAGATGAGTGAGAGTGGAAAGTAAGAAGAAAAGCAGGGAACACCGGTCTAAAACGATTTTCATTTCTATTTAAAATAGAAAATTGTAATTGTGATAAATTCGTTGGACTCGTAACCTGAATTAGCAATGCTCTGAACAGCTCCTGCTGCATCTTTCTGGTTTTCTCCGATAGATCAGCAGCTCTGCATGAACAGAAACATCACAACTATGTTTTAGCTATAGAAGAACTTGAGCGACTTAGTGATCTTCACAATGCATCCCACTATAACCGTGCCGGTTCCCATGTACAAAACGGCGCAAGTTATCATTGCGATCACAGTTGGATAATGCCACTCCATCAAACCCGATTGTAGATTCTCTCGCTGGAAGTAGATAAAAATCTATAAATATATAAAGGTGTCCCATGCCAAGCGACATTAAAGTCGCAAGCCATGCAGCACTATGGGCCAGCTGCGGCCTCAAACGTAAAACGAAAACGAAACCTTCCAAGTAATATGGAAAAAGCCAATATCTGGATCGCTTGCATTCACATTATACAGATCAATAAAGAAGCTGGGAGCGACCATCCTATAGCAAAGTATATGTTTGTTGTGTAAAAGAAAGTGAAACCTGCTGTAATCCGATCCCATGAAGGCGTACCATCCACACCACAGAAATGCCGAAATGTAGAGAACATAAACCACTGCGCCCAAAACTACCCAATGAGCCAATGTCCAGTCCTCGAAAACCGATATACCACTGCAAATATTCAATTCAATTCAATTATTTATCATTCCAGGCAATAAGGTCAGAGGAGGATGTGCCGGTATTCTTTATTAGTTGCGGGGGTCACCGGAAACAAGGTGGTTCAGAATGTCGGCAAGCGGTTGGGCGAGGTGTTCCCTTGATATAGGTGGAGCATATCAGAGAGGATACTGTCGGAACCGGGAGAATGATCACACTTGAAGAGATAGAGGGCATGTCGGGTCTCATCGACCAGAAAGGGGGGGGGGAGAAGTTCAGGCGGGGGAAGGGCAGCAAGAGGGAGCGCCACTGCAGGGATGTGGAGGGTATCGTAGAAGCGTTGGCCGGCATTCTTGGTTGCTTCTTGTGAGAGCGCACCAGAGATGGGGTCGGACAAGCTGTTCCGAGACGAGTGGAGGTCCTCATCGTTTTGACGCTGATCCTTACCTTGGCAGCTGCGAAGAGCGCTTAGTTCTCCTTCCTTTGACGTATGACGTCACAAAGGGCGGCAGGAGTGGTTTTGCAGGCAACAGAGTAGGACACTGTGGATTGAGGGTTGGCACGAAGACGATGGAGGGAGGCGAGAAGACGGCGAGTTATGGGCGATATCCATGGCCGGACTTGGCGTCCTCCCCAGCATATGGTATCCGCGGTCTTGGCGAACGTCTTGATGGTACAGTAGCCTTCTGGGGCAGGCTGGGCGCGCGCAAGATGCAGTGACCCGAGAAGCCTCGAGTTGGCAAAATAAACGCGCCGATTGAAATCGTAACGCTCCCTGCGTCTTTTCTGCTTCACCTTGCGGATAAGAGAGGCCACGCCATTGGACGCGGATCGGCCACCCGAATGGTAGATCACTGTGGATGTAAGATTGAAAGAAGCACAGTCTACTATCATGGCTTCCTGTACAGCAATCACGTCCCACTGGATCTTGTCGACGGCCAGCTCCATCTCGATGTGTTTGTCCATCGATGCGAGCATCCGGGCGTTGATGGTGCCGATGTAGAGGTGACGACTATTCATGGTGGCTTACAACTATCGAAGGCCAAACACTTCTGGTAGACTGACACTGAGTGGCTCGCGAGCGGAGGGAAAGAGTGTCCGACCGCTCGCTACGTTCTTGAGAACCCAGAATGTAAGCTGCAATTATGGCTGCTCATAATTAGGGATACCAAATGAAGAGCAATTTGTTAATTTGAGCTTTAGAATAATCTGGTGCATGTACCGATACACGGTAACTCAATTATCGTCACAGGCGATACATTTTCATGGTAATGAGGGTTTCCTTCCCTGTCATCTTTTCTCTCTGACTCAAATTGACTGGTTTATTGATAATTATTTGTGGAATGGAATGAATCTGAGATCGACCTCCTTCTTAATTTCTCCATCTCAGAATCAATTCCCGCTCGAAATCCCTCATTTCCATGTACCACTCGTGTATCAATTTGTGCATCGGAACTAATTCAATTATGTACTGTACCACAATGATACACCGCTAATTGGTACACGGTCTATGCAAAATGTATCGTGTACGTATATTACGTTACGGACCATTACGGAACTCTAAGAATAATGTTTGTTTTCTGCAATAAGGTAATAAATCATATGAAGACTTTGATCACATCTATCGAGAATTTTATCTAGAAGATCTGTGAGTATATTTCATCACCCAACATTTACATTCTTTATTTCTGTGAACAACTCTTCATGAAGAATCTGCGATTATTCTAGTTTCCAGCTTTTTTGAACTCTAGTTTGCGAATAACAAGGATTTTGTTTTTGAAATTCACTTTTCATTCCCTACCATGACTGGAACAAACTGAAATTGCCGGCACAACAATTAGTTCACATCACTTGAGTATATTAATAATCGCTACTTTCCAAATGCTCTCCATTTGGCATCCAGAATCGATCATGATTATTCACTTACCGAACCAGAACGTTGAGGCGGTAAACAAAATGATAGGAGAGAATGAGGAATATTTGGAAGTAAGTTGACATGTAGATGAAACACATTATTATAGGCAATGTACCTGCATTCCGTTAATTTGTTGGTTCGTGAAGCTATTTTGATCTACCGCCTTTGCTTTTAAAGATTCCTTCATTGCGAGGAATGACCCAAAAACCTGTCGAAGTCATGTGAAGGTGCTGAATGTTTTTTGTCATAATTAATGTTCCGAATGCAATTATTACCGGAAGTACAACAAAATGCAAGGTGGAAGTGAGCATGTCGAATAGGGCAAAGGATAGCAACAGATAACGATAGTTGCCGATGTCCGCGCTTTTTGCATTGAATATAATGTATATCAGCAGCGGGTTTGTCAGTAGGGAAATTGTACTTATGACACCGTAGAAAATGGAACGAAAAGGTTCGGAGAAGACCCAATAAAAAAAAGGAAGAGTGAAGGCAGAAGTCATATTTAACGACCGAGATGACGCCAACGATGGGGATGAATTAGACATTCTTGAAGAAGAAGACGAAAATATTATGCTTAAATTATCGGCTCGGTAAGATAAAAATAATTTCCGGAAATTCGCGCCGGGACTTGGCACATCATACTCATCCCATGGGAGCACCCTAGGGGCCTATTTACAAAAGTATTCGAATTTGTGCCCTGAGGCTCAAACCTCACGTAGTGTCTAAACGTGACAAAATTTTGGAAATTTTTTTTTCATCCACATTAGCTAGTTATAATGTTTGATGAGTAGCATGTTCAACTTCTCTAGGCATATTTCGCTAAGTATAAAAAGTATATTTCCCAAATTTTCCCGTGGCTTTTATATACGAAAAATATATTTTGAAATTCAATTTTTGATTTTTTTCAAACAGCTTGAAAAATTGAAAAAAATAACATTTTGCACGGAGTTTTCAAAAAATCGTTATATACTCATCATACTGCATCTACTAAATAAATATCGGATTTGCTCATTCACTGAGCATAATTTTCTTCTTACTAAAATCTTGATTTTTTGGACCATTACGTTGGTTCATGGTGATTTTTCAACAAACAACATTCACGCCGATTGTTATTTTCTATGTTACTGTACTCTAAGGGTATGAATAAAAGGTAAAAAAGGTAAAGGTGCTAGGTCTTCTACACGCAAGGCGGTCTCGACCACCCCTATGCCTGAGTAGCAACGAGAGCCTGTCCTGAGGTGATCAGCGGTCTGTTGCGAGGCTATCCTCGTGTTGTGTGCACGTGAATCGGGGACCCATTTCGGGGCATGTTTGGATCGTGATTTACCAATCACTACCAACATTTCTTAACCCCCTTGGTTGGGTGGATCTGCAGACACGGGGGTCGAACTTGTGACCATTCGATTCGCATTCTAGCACACAACCACTGCGCTACCCGGTAATGAATAATCTAATTTAAAAAAAAAAACTTATGAACGGTCGGATTTGACCCTCAGGGCACAAATTCGAACACGTGTGTAAATAGGGCCCTAGAGTATGAAAATGATTTGCCAAATCGAAAGACACTCCCGACCAAGAAAATTGTGAACATCGAAGTGTGCCGAGTGACAAGCAAAAGGTGTATGGAAATGTGTTAGATACAAAATAGTTGCTATGGGGATGCGATAGATTCACAAGGGTCGATATCTTTGCCGTTGCTGAGTATAGAGACAATGTTGAGACAAAGTGATCGGCTTGTGCGTAGTCGAAGCGACGAGATGAGTGAGTACACAGAGCGCGAAGTCTCCAACTTTCCTTACTCAGGAGTTGTCTCCACACACAGAAAAAAGGTCTTACATACGGCCCATAAGATATTGGGGTTCTTAACAAAATGTCTTATATATAAGACCTTTTGTTAAGAACCCCCATATCTTATGGGCCGTATGTAAGACCTTTTTTTCTGTGTGCAGCTAGAGATCATATCGAGAGATGGAGACGTCAAGTTGCCCATTGATAGGAAAAGTGAACACTCCTGAGTAAAGGAAGCTCGAGAGAATATAAGATATGAAATTTGATATCTCCTTTGCATATCTGAAAAGTGATCATGGCATTGTAGCTATCAGAGATTGGTATTACTATTGCTATTTTGTTTTGTATCATTATTTATCGGATTCTATGATATCTGATTCTTTTCGCCTGTTTGCACGGTAATGTTTGATGAGGTCCATATACGGAAAGACTAGAGATTCGAAAGACAATCATTTCGTAGATGCTTACCAAAGCATTTTGTGCATCGAAGCAATTCATTGATTCTATCAAAGCGAGGGTCATACCCAACCCCCCCCCCTCCTAAAAAAGATGCCCAAAATGTCCCCGGAGAAAGTGCCCGAAATGTCCCCTACCCAAAATGTCCCCCCATGCCCAAAATGTCCCCCTGCCCAAAATATCCCCTGCCCGAAATGTCCCCCCCCCCTTTCGAGGAGAGGGAGAGAGTAAGGGAGAGGAGAGAGATAGCGTCCTAGCCTTTGCCGCCAAGCCATTTTAGGCCAATTTCAAGGTGCTCGATCTCAGCCGAGAGTAAACCGATCGACATAATTTTTGGTGTCAGAGGTCTTCTTGCTTATCGCAATAAATTGAACCGGGTATTAAGCAAAAATATTAAAATAGAGTCGAGTTACAGCAAGTCAAATATGGCCGTTTTCACCCACATGATCTCGCAAATTTTAATGAAATATTGATACAACACATTTCCCATTATGGGGAATTCGATTTCATCAATATTTTCACTTGATTTCGCCTCCTAAAGCGGCAATTGTGGACTGCTTGAGGTTGTTTTATCGCTATTACGCTGTTTTTTCTCAAATAATTTATTATAATTTCTATGAAGACAGTAAAATATATTAAAAGAAGAAAAAGTTCAGTCGCCGTACTAATCCCATCTCGTTTGCCAGGAAGGGAACATGTTAGAGAGTGTGTTGGAGAAGAGATGCAGAGAAAGTTATCTAGCAAACGAGCGGGTTTGGGAGAGGGGAAAATTCGTTCGCCAGGCGAGAGACAACCGTTATGTCACGAGCACAAATAAAAAATAAAAGTGAATTTGCCTCGTTTACCTAATCAAACGAGCTAGTTTTTACCCAGTGGGGGTAGACTGATAGCCACGGGGTGCGAAATCATCTACCCCCAGACAGCGGAGGAGAAAGGAATGATAAGTGAGACTCAAGGTTCCCTCCATCTACTATAAGGGTGTCCGGAAAGTTTTCGCACTTTTTCACGTTTTTGCTTTTCCTTCTTTTCGCCTCAATCGCATGGGGTATTGTTGTAGCACGTTAGTGTGAGGGCCTGCTCTCACTACTTTTCTGGTTCTAGGGAGTTATGGCACTGATGTTGCCTATTGTTGAACAACGAACTTACGAACAACGAACTTACTCAGACCTGAATTTCAAAAGTTTTCATATTTTTTTCTCGAATAGTAGTCGAAAAAGTTCGCCCAAATTGTCAAATGAGTCAACCAATGATTGCGGATAATAAAAACAAAAATAAACTTTCGCAAAAATAAATTTTCAACGTGTTTTTTCAACCGATGAGATTGCGGATAATAAAAACAAAAATAAATTTTCGCCAAAAAAATTTTTCAACGTGTTTTTTTGAATCGATGAGATTTTCTCCGTAAAAAAACGGTGGTAAATTTTTTTATTCACTTATAATTGTTTATAAGCCATGTTTGGAGTGAATTGGGGCTGAAGAAGTAGGAAATTTAAAAATGTCGGAAAAAATATTTTCGACATTTTTTCCAGTTCTCGACTTTTACAACAACCTGCTCTCGATTTAGGCTTTTGAAAAAAATAGTTAAATGCAATTTATATTCTTAAAATTCTATTTATATTCTTAATATTTTATTTTATTTGCTTTTTAGTTTTATGGTTCCTGGGAGTCGATCCTCATTTCCATTGCTCTCCCTCTGTCTGCAATTTGTCTGTACACTCCCATTCTCTCAGTATCTATCCCGATTTCTGTGATCTACCGAACCTCCCGGTCTGACATTTTCTATAGATCATCTCGAAAAGTTCATTTTCCAGGAGTATATCAAAGGGGTTTGGTAAGGCAGCGGATGTGCGACTTTTACTAGGAAATATGTCCAGGATTGTGAGACTGGGCGATGCGAATGTTTGGAGTGAAATTTTTCTGGGGTTATCTATTTGGGGGGTTTTCATGTTATATTTTTAAAATATCTTTTTTATATTATTTTTGACCAAACATCGGAGTATTCTGTGCAATGTGTGTCTGTTCTTTCACTGTGTGGCCTTCCCGGAACATTGTTGAATGTGTAGTTAAATTATTTCTTATTTTCCCTTTCCATATATAAGATATATTTCTTATTTTCCCTAGTTTGGGCTTTTTTTGCCCAAAACTAGGGATAACAAAATGAAAACGGAAAGCGGAATCCGCCATGCAAATCGGCGAGAGTCGTCTCTTGCCGGCATGCGCGCTAATCTAATCAAATTTCCGCTTTGGTGCCGGCTCGAAAGCGGAAACATCACGAAAACGGAAAATCATTTTTTTCCGTTTTCCGATAATTTTTCCACAGAAGCTGGGCCAATCGGTCCCTGCAGAGACGATATACAATATATAAAGATTCTCAAACCAATTTATAAGGTCAAGAAATATTCATTTTTGTGGTATTAATCCACCAAAATTCGGGGTTGCTATGGATTTACATACGATCAGACGAGAGAGAGGGTTTTCTGCCTTGATTCCGCCTAGGTAATGAGCACATTGAGCTCTTACCGGCAATAAGGGCACATCAATTTGAATTCCACCTTTATTACGCTTTCCGTTTTTGCCATCCCTCCCTGAAACGTCTCAAATAAAGTGAATATTCAATCACGCTTGTCTTTCCGCTCGGTCATACACAGATCATTCTACAGAATGGCGAGAATTACTGAATCTCTTTCTTTCTGGGTGTCTATTCACACCTGGAAATGTATATCGTCCCTTCCCTTGTGCTCGAATCGGTGGTGGTGGAAGGTTGTTGTTGTTGAGTGGGGCTGGGCCAACTCAAGTGTGAGTGTACAGAGTGTGGCAGGGCCGACTCTGGAGAGGTTGAGTGAGTGTGGCCGGGCCAACTCTGAGTGTGTGGTGAGCAAGGCTCACATACGGACTGTCAAGAGAAAGTCTCTTTGACGAGTCAGATTGGTGGTGATTTGAGCAAGGCTCATTTCACAAGATATCGATCGATAAGAGAGTGATTGGTGGTGATTTGAAGTATTGCTTGAAGGGATCAAAGTACACGAGAGAGAGATGGCTGAGGCCAAACAGGAAGTAGTGGATGAGTCATCGACTAATCAGTTGGCAAAGGTAATGATGATGATGATGATGATGGAAACGACAAAGGCTGAAATGGCAAATCAGAGATTATTGATTGAGTTGGTGAACAGGGAAAAGAAGATTATCTGCAGAGGCAGACAGAAGAAAGACCTCAAGAGGAGAGAAATAAATCGATAATCGTGAAATCGATTGAGAATAATCTGCAGAGGCAGACAGAAGAAAGCCCTCAAAAGGAGGCACAGAAACAAAGAGTCGTGAATACGATGAAGATAATACTGCAGAGGCAGAATGATAAAAGCCCTCAGGAGGAGGCAAATAAATCGATAAATGTGGAATCGATCAAGAATAATCTGCAGAATCTGACAGATGAAAGTCCTCTGGAACAGAGAAATGGATAATGAGATTGGAATGGAACAGAACGAGATTCTGCACACAGAGAAACGTTTGTAGAATATAACCGACACTCGTCTATTGTTGGGGGCACCTGGAAAGCGGCGTCGGTTACCCAGGAATTGACACGAGTGTCAATTATATTTAACAAACACCGCTTGTTGTTTTTTAACCGATTCAATTCAATTCAACTATTTATCACGTCATGCGGTAACGCTATCTGGTGAGGATGGGGCCGTATTCTTCGGTGTTTGCATTCCACCACTGAGGACCAATTGCTCTCCGTAGATCATCTCTCCATCTTGATAGAGGGCGCCCTGGGGGTTGATGTCTGTTGTATGGTGTCCATACGGTAGTCGCTCTGCACCAATCGTCGATGTCCTTCCTTCTTAACTTAAGTGCCCAGTTAGCTTTGCGTCGAATTGCTTCATTATTCCAATCCTTAACTCGCGTGACTGCTCGCAAGTTCTCGTTACGTCATCTATCTCTCAATGTAATACCGATCATCTTTCGTTCCATTTTCCTTAGTGCAATATCTAGACACTCTTTGTCACTCGCTCGCAGTGCCCAGACCTCACAGCCATAGAGTACGGTAGAAGTGACACAGCTTTCGAAAAGGCGATTTTTCGTCTTCATTGGTAGTAATCGGGATGAGAAGAGATGAGCTAGTTTACTCCAAGCGTACCATCCCATATTAATTCGATGTTTGATAATTTCTGAGGGATCGAGAGGTAGAGATATCCGGCTCCCCAAGTAGATTGTCGAATCCTTGAAGTTAAATACGTTGTTGTATATCGTAATGGGGGCGCGAGTAGTTTTGCACGACGTCAGAAGAATCGACTTTCCCGCATTGACTTCCAATCCCACTTTTTCGCACGCCTCCATTAGTTTCTTTATCATTCTTTCCAACTCAGGTCTACTTTTTGCGATGAGTGCGATGTCGTCTGCATATTCCACGTGACAAAGAAGTCTTCCATCAATTCGAACTCCGTCATTCTCCCAGTCAATTTGATCCATTGCAGAACGGAGGACAACATTGAAGAGGCGGGGCGAAAGAGTGTCGCCCTGGCGGACTCCTCTGGAAACATTGACAGAGACGCGTTCTTCATTTACTTTGATCATAGTTGAGGCTGATTCGTAGATTCTTCTTAGGAGATGGATAAGTGAAGGATGGACTTCACTTATCCATCTCCTTTTAATTTTTAAAATTTTTAACCGACGGCGTTGTCAAAACCTGAGGCTCCCCCTCCTCTGCTCGCTCTTATAATGAATAAGAATACCCCACCCCCCCTCCCCATCCCAAACACCTTTCCATTGCACTGGGTAATAGTGGAAGAACAGTTTTATCGACAAATGAAAACAAAGTTACCTGTAAATACGAGTAAATAATAAGGGTACGAAAATGAGTGATACATATTAATCGATTACGAAGCAATAGTGATATCAGAAGGGCAAAAAGCGGGAGGAGTACGGTAGGTCAGGGGGGGGGACAAATCGAATGATACAAGAACGCAAGAAACTATCAATCAGGATACTACACGATCAAAGGAAAATCTACCGTAGTCAAATTAGAGGAAGGTGTACGGTAGATCGGGTAGGTCATCAATTCAAATGGCAATGTTCTCGTCGCCCTTATCCATCCTCCTCGCTCTTTGCCTTCTTCGTTGTTCCCTTCACTTCTTATTCGTCGTGAGCGCGCTTCTTTCTGAAAAGGGAGGGTTACGGTACTCAATAATCAATACGTCTTTAACGCCAACAAATAAACCGGTGATAAGACATTACGGAAACGCTCCGCGTTCGATACCTCAACACATATTTTCGAGTCATTTTCTGACTATCCTCGTATTGTTTGTTTTTCGAGTTTGAGGCGCATGGTAATGGAATATGCAAAAGACAAAATAAAATAATTGATAATTATGCCGAAAACAGCTGTCAAAGCCGAAAGATTAATGTGCGCGCTCACGCGTTGCGGTTGTGTCGCGGTTAAAAATTTCCTAAACGTCTTTTCCGAATTGTCTTATCACCAATAAACCGATAAATGAGATTCCGATTGCGTCCACTACCGTACCTGACGAGCGATGAGATTTCGTTGTGGTTGTGTCCGAGTTGGCGTTCGATGTTGGGAGAATGGAAGGCTGCTTTCTGAATACATTCGAAGGTCACATAATATTAACGCAATCGATAGAAATTCCAATGGCCGCAAGTTATCATTCGAATTTCAATTCGTTTTCTGAAAACGGTAGCCAATCCTCGATACTTCGCCTACCGTACTCCACTCACCATCTTCTTCGGGACTTCCAATCCCTTGCTATTCTCTGCTCTCTCCTTGAAGTCCTTGATGATCGACTCCAACTCGACTAGTTTCTCTTCTCGTCAATGGGCGCATCGCCCGCCGCAGCCTTCACCATGGCTGTAATACCAATAAATAGAATTAATTAATTTATAATATAAAAAAAGCAGAATTAAATGGATAACATCTTCACATCTAATTCTATGAGATTGAATTATCGCCAGTCCCTTCTTCACAAAAAAAACTATCAAAAATCAACTCACAAATGGTGATCTCCATCGCAGCAGCGGCCTAAACGAAGACGGTCAATGTGACCCCGTGGAAGTAGATCTGAGAGAGCGAAATAACTACATACCGTATTCAGTGGATCGATAAAAAGCTATTCGACATTATTGTCAATAGGCAGATTTGATCATAGGTAGAAAGGGTGCGTTGCGACAAATCGAAAATGCAGGTTGGGTTTGTCAAAAATGCGCTTGAAAAACAAAAATGCGGGTTGGCTTCGTCGTTTTTACGTACCTTTCAACCTATGGATGTGCTCACCAGGGATGAGCGTTCTCCTTCGTAAGCAATGAAATCGGGTGAAATAATTTTTGCAAGGATATACGATAACTGTTTAACCAGGTAACCAACAATACCCGAAAAATCGATAAAAATGAATAAACCGTACCTCGAGCGTCTCCCAAGCCAGCTGAGAAGACGCCACTTCCTACTCTGAAAGCAACAATATCATTATATTAGTATCTAATCAATAACTTCCGCATTCCTCCATACTCAGCCCCCTTATCGCACCTCCGATTTCCTCCTTCTCCCTTTCCATTTAGTCTCCTTCCTCATCAGTGGCCTCCAAAGCGTCTTCCATCTTCTCATCAGTCTTTTCCGTCTTCTCTTCGGTGGCAGTTTCGTCTAAAAAATATAGATTTCATGGCTCTGTTCTAGTATCCCCTCACTAAGGGAATAGAAAGGTCCCATGGGAATAGAAAGGTCCCAAAAAACAGAAAGGTCCCATGGGAATAGAAAGGTCCCAAAAAAACAGAAAGGTCCCATAGGAACAGAAAGGCCCCAAAAAAACAGAAAGGTCCCATGGGAATAGAAAGGTCCCAAAAAAACAGAAAGGTCCCAAGAAAGAGAGAAAAATAAATTACCGGAATAGAAAAGTCCCAAGAACAGAAAGGTCCCAAGAGCGCTGTAAAAAGATGAAAAATAATAGAAAGGTCCCAAGAACGTTGAAAATCGCATGTCAAGAATAGAAAGGTCCCAACAGAATAGAAAGGTCCCAAGAGCGCTGTAAAAAAGATGAAAAATAATAGAAAGGTCTCAACAGAACAGAAAGGTCCCAAGAATCGAAAAATGTGCCCAAAATAATAGAAAGGTCCCAAGATAATAGAAAGGTCCCATTCCTTCACAAGATCGTTCCAATCCCGCTCAACCACAGTACATGCAATTTACTGAAGCTAATTTAAGAAGAGAAATAATAAGTTACTATAAAGGGTCAAAATTTCTATTTTTCTCCGTTTTTTCGACCGTCCTGAAAAAAATTGCCCATCTATTGACAACGATTTTACGATTTTTAGAATCTTCATCAAAATCTGTATCAAGGAACATAAAAGCTTGAATAAGGACTGTCCCGCCGATATTCGTAAACTTTACCGTGCACTCTGGCCGATCATTTCTGCGATTAGAACGGTAATAGCAAAGGAACGTTTTATTATTTTGGACGAGTGTTCGTGAATTTTTAATAGTGGGACGACGAGTGGTAATGGGAGGAAGTACTGTGGTTGAGCGGGATTGGAAGGATCTTGTGAAGGAATGGGAACTTTCTATTATCTTGGGACCTTTCTATTATTTTGGGCACATTTTTCGATTCTTGGGACCTTTCTGTTCTGTTGGGACCTTTCTATTATTTTTCATCTTTTTACAGCGCTCTTGGGACCTTTCTATTCTGTTGGGACCTTTCTATTATTTTCAGGCCAATTTTTCGATTCTTGGGACCTTTCTATTATTTTCAAGCCATTTTTTCGATTCTTGGGACCTTTCTATTCTTGACATGCGATTTTCAACGTTCTTGGGACCTTTCTATTATTTTCCATCTTTTTACAGCGCTCTTGGGACCTTTCTGTTCTTGGGACCTTTCTATTCCGGTAATTTATTTTTCTCTCTTTCTTGGGACCTTTCTGTTTTTTTGGGACCTTTCTATTCCCATGGGACCTTTCTGTTTTTTTGGGACCTTTCTGTTCCCATGGGACCTTTCTGTTTTTTTGGGACCTTTCTATTCCCATGGGACCTTTCTGTTTTTTTGGGACCTTTCTATTCCCATGGGACCTTTCTATTCCCTTAGTGAGGGGATACTAGAACAGAGCCGATTTCATATGCCAGTTAATCGGTAGCCACGCCAAAACCAACCTACTAGGATGGCCTAAACCGGGTCGGATTTTGAAGTACCCGGGTGCAGGATGTTCCCGAGAACAGCTCAAAAAGCGAGAGTGAGTACCCGTTTGTTCCCCGTACCCGCGGGTCCAAGAAGTAACCGCGGGTACCAGCTATCAAAATTTGTGTAGTACAAGCTGTATGGATATGTTCAATCGCAGAAATTTAAAAGCGGGAGTCGCCTGAAACAAATGAAATACAGTGGTAAAGATATAGCGAGGGTGAAATGTTTTATAATTTCCGTTATTCGACCATCAAAGGGTACAATTTTCCCACATTCCACACTTTCTTCTTCCTAATTCTGGGTCCCCGCGGGTACTTTTTGAATCCGCGGATACCGGGAACAAACGGGTACTCATGGTCCAATTCCGACCTGGTCCCGGGTATTGGGTACAGAATGGATATTTATTTTATTTATTTATTTATCGTACGTCACAAGAGTGCGATAAATAAAATAAATAAATAATAAATAAATAAATGGGCCTTTACTTCTTCAACTTTCTTCTCCTCTTCCTCCTTCTCCTCGGAGGCCTCTTCTCTCTTCTCCAATGACTCTGCATTCTAAGCCGGAGCGTCGGCCACCATGTCGCGCACTTCGTCTCTCTCCTTCTCTAAATACAGTCAATCGATACCATGTCCCACACCCATCGATAACTACTCACCAGTCATGCTCTCGTTTCCGTCGTTCTCCTCACTCCTGTCACCCCTGTCGCCCTTGGCCTCCTCTTTCCATGCTTGCGCCCAGCTCCACCATCGATCGGCCATCCTGAAAAACACAGCATTTAAAAAATTGATTAAACAGAAATTGCGAAATCATTCCGAATCATAGTAACTAAATGAAGGCAATGAGTAATTTACCATGAAGTTGGGCTCGAATGACCCGGCTGCGAACTCGCCGTAGAATTCGGTACTGCAATCGAGTGAATTTAGAAAGTTGTGAGACGAAATAGTGTATGAGAAAATCGATATAACGGGAGAAACTGACGAGAATTGCGCTGCTTGCCCGAAGTTTTCAGAAGCGGAGTCGAAGTTGCCGGCCATAAGCTTGCGCTGGCCGGTGGCCTTGACTTGGATGATCTTTGCCTTCTTCCTGCGATCAACACAATTTTAACAACTTCAAAATTAGGCAGAACAAGAAAGAAAGAAGCAAACGTAAAGATGGAAATATAATTTGGAGAATGCTATCGTTATAGAGCATAATTCGAACGTCTGCATCGGGTAGTGAGAGGAGAGACGCGAAGAGAACGAGTTTGGGCATACAATAAACATAAAAGTCAAACAGCAAGCAAACAAATCGATAAATATCGAACAATTGTTCGGAATATTTTCGAAATAGAAATTACGGTAGCCGTAGTTTTCAACACACAACTCTTTTTACCGGACCTGGTCTCCATTTTAACGAACACTGTTTGTATTATTTAATTGACACGTTTATCATTTTCACAATTGACGAACGTATATTTTCCGAGTACTCACATGCTTGTTTAATATAACCAACGCGGTTGTCATGTGAGGTGCTTGTAGTTTCAAAACAACAAATGTTTCTCTGTGTGTGTGGAAAGGTGTCCCCGATGTGGAACCAAATGTGGAAAGCGGAATGGTGATAGAAGAGGTGAATAAGAGTGAGATCAAGAGTGATCCTCTCTGGGATGGAATGATGACTTCCTCTAATGAGGAAGTGAGGAGATCAACTCGAATCAAGAAACCGCCGAACAGACTGGGCGTCGATCCCCTCAAGAAGTCATATCGAGACGGATAATCCCCATCCCATTTTTCATACTGTATTTTATTGTTGTTCAGACTCTCCCCAAGCTTGAATCTTGGAGGGGAGGTGTTGTATCGTAGAGTGACCCCTACTCACAGACAGTGTGTCGACTGAGCGTCGAGTGTAGTTTGCTCACTCAGGCTATTTATAGCTCCTCTCTCGCTCTCCCTTGCGTGTATCGATTGAAGGCGCGCGCTCTCTCCCCTCTCCCTCGCCCCGCCCCTTCCCGTCTCAGTCGAGTCGCCCGGTTAGCTAGAGACTGGTGACTTCTCTCTATTTATGTGGTGTTAGTTTTCGGAAAAAGGAAACGGGAAAAGGCCAAGATTTGAATTCCCGCAATTTCATATCTCAGTTCTCCGTGGAGCAATCGACTCAAAACTTCGAAAATAACATTTTTCGCATTTAAAGAAGGACTCCCACGAATTTTTGGTCACATAGACTGCCAACGCAGTTCAGAGGGAAACGCTCATCACATTGCAACGCATCCGAAAATCTACCGTAATCTATAAATCGATATATTCTCGCCCAAATGGCTGCAAAAGAATCAATAATCGAAGGGCAACGCGTGTTAGTATACGTTATACTACTTGCAATCGACGTAAAATTAAGTTAAAAACGAAAAAAAAATTATAGTTTTCGTAAAGGTACGATTAGAAATTGCTCATATTCCGAATGAGCGTTCTCGATTTTCGTGTTCAGTTATACGGTATTGGCTAATTGAAAATCAGGCAACATTGGACTCGTGGGAGGCCTTCTTTGACGTGTTTAAACAAAATTTTCGAAAGTCTACCAAACGAATCGGGGAGCGTATGTAAACACAGGTCTTGATATGTGTCTTGATATCATAAACGTGTGCAAATACATCCCACGTAAGTCAGCGAACCGTTGTGAAAGGCTCGTGAGGCTGAGAGGAAACAAAAATAGGTGCTACGGAGCCACTAGTGGCGTAGTCGCCAGTGCTATTTATAGAGATTGATTTTCCCAACGTTTGCCTCGTCTAAATGTGCTACCGGCAACCGAATTCCCCCTGGGCAGAACTGTGCTCAGCAAACCAAGTCCCTGGACGAATTGGATGAATTAATCGATTACATGCTGTGCTATTTGAGAACGCCGTCTGTTACATGACGTACGACATTGTATTCCTCCATTCCACCCCTCACAGCACCTACGAACTAGACGATTTCTCTCTTCTTAATCGGGCCCCTCTTACTCGCTTTGAACGCAATACACATTCTTTCCGAATTTAACTGCCCTCCTTTCCTCCAAATTCGCATACCACACTTACATCTAGGACGATCTCTAACTGGACTTCCCTCCCCATTAAATCAGTGTACCTTTACTTTTTCATATCATTTATGCTCTGTCAATGACGTGTTGCACAAATTTATTTCAACAAATAATATTAATAGTATGCCGTTACGCAGTTTGTTTTGGATTCAATTGAGAAACTGAAGTTGAATTCTTGTGGAAAGGCAGGCGAAATGAACGAAAAATTGAGTTTCGAAAACGAGGGATGAAGAATATGACAAATAACGCATCGATGGAGGGAAAGATGGTAGTTGTCATTATGAGAGGATTCCCAATCGCGCCCAGGTCGATTCCTGCACAGTTCAATTATGTTTGATTTGTGTTTCTTAAAAAGTTTAATGTCGATAATGATGGCGGCACGTACTCATGCAAGAGATATGTTTTATTATTTTTAAATTGTGATGATCCGTCCCTAAAAGGAAACTAAATTGCAGAACCTGTCAGTGGGAACAGTAAAACGATTGCAAGTGGAACGTAAGAAAATATGCAGGGAACACCGGTCTGAAAACACGATTGACCATTTTTGACCATTTTGCTTGATTGATTATGAGTAATGTTAAAAATGGACTATTTGGATTGGAATAAATATATGGCAACCTGAACGAGCAACGCTCTGAATAGCTGCTGCTGCATCTTCATGGTTGCCGCCGATAGTTCAACCGCTCTAAATGTACAAATAACACAATTTGTGTTTTTCGATCGCCTACTTAAGCGACTTGGTGATCATCACAATGCATCCCAGTATAACCGTGCCGGTTCCAAAGAACAAACCGGCGCAAGTTATCATTGCGATCACAGTTGGATAATGCCACTCCATCAAACCCGATTGTAGATTCTCTCGCTGGAAGAGTAGATAAAAATGTTTAAATATAAAGGTGTTCTATGCCAAGCGATATTACATTCGCAAGTTATGTGGGATTCAGTGTTCATCAATGTACATCGTTTCACACACTATCTCGACCGGTCGGTGGACGAGAGAGTGGGTGAAATGAAGAGTGCATCGATGTACACTGAAGTACATTGATGTGACACTGAAGGGGGCATTATTAAGCAAGATGGGGCGAGGCGGTAAGCCAGCTGTGGTCTTGAACGTATAACGAAAACGAAACCTTCCAAGTAATATGGAAAAAGCCAATATCTGGATCTCTCGCATCCAAGTTATACAAGTAAATAAAGTAGCTGGGAGCGACAATTCTAGTATATAGCAAAGTGTCTGTTTGTTGCGCTCAAGAATGCGAAACCTGCTGTATTCCGATGCCATGAAAGCGTACCATCCACACCACAGAAAGGCCGAAATGTAGAGAACATAAACCACTGCGCCCAAAATGACCCAATTCGCCATCGTCCAATCCTCGAAAATCGATAAACCACTACAAATATTAATCGCCCAGTATCGATCATGATTATATGCTTACCGAACCAGCACTTTGAGACGGTAAATAAAATGATAGCATATAATGAGAAAGACTTGGTAGTTGCAATATAGACGAAACACATGATTATAGGCAATGTTCCTGCGTCCCGTCATTTTGCTGGATCGCGAAGCTATTTTGATCTACCGCCTTTGCTTTTAAAGATTCCTTCGTTTCGTGGAAAGACCCAGAAACCTGCCGACGTCATGTGAACGTGCTGCAGCATATAAAACTATAATTAATTTTCCCAATGCAATTTGTTACCGGAAGTACAACAAAATGCATGGTTGAAGTGAGCATGTCGAATAGGGCAAAGCATAGGAGCAGATAACGATAGTTACCGATGGCCGTGCATTTCACAGTGAAGATAGTGTACATGAGAAGGGAGTTTGTCATCACTGAGAGGCTACTTGAGACTGCGAAAAAAGTAGAATGGAAAGGATCGGAGAATAGCCAGAAGAATGAGGGAAGAGTAAAGTCAGAAGTCATATTTAACGACCGTGATGACGTCATCGATGGGGATGAAGAAGAATCCATTGAAGAATTAGACGAAGATAATATGCTGAAATGATTATTTAAATCTGAAGCTAGCGCAGATAAGAATTGCTCGTTTCGAGTTGTGTACACCTCCCTTAAATACCACTACGATTCGATTTGCAGGGAAAATGAAATTGAGAGGATCGGTCTTATCGTGAGAAGTTCCCCCGCAAGTCGTTGTCACTCGAAGATTGACCAGGTTTTCTTTCTTCTCATGTTCAAGCGAAAACGGTAACTTTTAATCAGGGAATGATGTGATAGCGAGCGAATTACAATCTAACAATCGAGAAAAAAAAATTGTGCCGGTGTTCTCAGCACAGGCACGGTGCTGAACGGGACCCCACTCTCGCTTTTTGACCTGTACCCGGGAACAAGTAGCACCGGCCGGTGCTGACACCGATTTCGCACCGGGTCCAGGTGTACACTGAAATAGGCCACCCTAGTGTGCAAGTGAGAGAGCGCCCCTTTCGATTTTGAATGCTTCTAATTTACCCCTTCTGGAGCTTTGACCGACCGTGGAATTAGATTTACTATCGGACTTGATTTTCTTGAATAGTGAATTGCTACTATGATAGGCAAAAACAACTAGAAGACTTCCTAAATGATCGCGGTTGGATGTTTCGGTCCTTGGGTTCGAAGACACCCAACCGCCTCACGATGGTGTGTCTCGTTCGATCCCATGAAAATGGACGGCGGGCCGCCTCCATCTCCAAGAGTACAGTACACTTATTCTCGCCGAGCTGAATACACTCAATACTGGGTGTATTTCCCGAATCAAGTGTTTCTGATATGTATCTCTTGATTGTATCTCCTACTGTTCAATACACTTAAGTATCTTCACGCTCAGTGCAGCAGGTAACGATATTTTTAGGTCGATATCCGTGCTTTTAGCATTGAAAATAGTGTAGATTAGAAGTGAAGTTGTTAGCAGTGAGAGACTACTTGAGACAATGAAGACAATCGAGTGACAACGATCAAGTGTGTGAAAAAGTCAGGAGTCATAAAACAACCGAAATTCATGGATGGGGATGAAATAATTGAAATCTGAAGGGAAAAAACGGCCATTATTCGACTTGCAAGGAGAATATCGCTCTTGTTGTGTGAAAGTGTGCTCCGCAATATTGTGGCCGCTCGAACCGTGAGATGGTTTTTCGTTTTCTCATGTAGAATTGTGAAAATAGTGTGTGAAAATGGCGTGCTAGCGATCGAATAACAATCTATCAAAAATAACATCACACTTTACCTTTGATCACCCACGCTCCCCAGCTCATTTGGTAGTAGTACGAAAGGAATTCAAAGCCAAAAAAAGTGACAACTTTTCTGACTCTTTTGAACACGTTTGTGAGATCACAAAAAAATGCCTCCCAAGATTCCCAACGCTCCGCGGATGCTTTGATCAATTTTCTAGAAGAGTGCACAATTATTGAATCGACGTTTGTAATTTGGAATGTGATTGTCGGAGAAGAAAGCTAGAGTCAAATTAAAATAAAGAGAGTAAGATGGAGAAAATGAAGAGTGTAAGATCCAGATTCGCTGTGCTTCACTGATTATGAAGAGAGATATCTCTCTACCAGTTCACCAGTCGTTTCTCCAACAATTTGTATTAATGTTGTGGTGACAATCACTATGATTCGCGTTGCATACTGTTTCTCTGTCCCGGAAATATCATATTTTTGTAAGGATTAACCGCTGGTACACTGTTATTTATCAAACCGGTCACAGGATACGGTAAAATTGTCATGAGTGACCAAACTAGGGTCATTTAGACCTATGGGCACACTAACAATACACTGTCAAAATTTCCCCGTTGTAATCTACAAGCTGAGAAAATGATCGGAAAGTTGGGACCTCACCCAACCTTTGTAACTTCACCAGTTCTATCGTCCTTTCCCGCATTACCTGTGTGGCGCAGCAGGTAATTTAGATATTTGCCAACATTTTGGAGGTTTGTGGTTCGATGACTGCAGGGTGTAACCACTTTTTGTTCTCTTTGTAATGACACTCTATCAATTATCATTTCACAAAATGAGCAAAATACATACGCTTCCAGAGGAATCGAAACAACGACTTACTTGCTGCGCCACACAGGTCATGTGGGAAAGGGCGACATAACTAGTGAATTCACAAGGGTTGGGTGAGGTCCACACTTTCCAACCATTTTCTCAGCTGGTAGATCACAACGGGAAAATTTGACAGTGGATTGGTGGTGTGCCCATTGGGCTAAATGACCCTCGGTAGGTCACTCATGACAATTTTACCTTATCCTGTGACCGATCCTTTGTTAGACAAAATCACGTCGATTTTTGTTATTCTTTATCGCTACGTGAATTACTGTCGCACCCTTCGCGGATTTATAAAATAAACTAAAAATAAATAAAATGAAACAAATACCATTAGGGAGATGAAGAGCACACTTGAATAGATGAAGAGCAGATGAAGAGGGGTGTTTATGCAAAGTGGGATTTGCTCTTCATGAAGAGGCGAGGGGTCGGTCTGCTCTTCATGAAGAGCTGATATTAATAAAATGGATATTAATACATAATTTAAGCTTTTCTTTCTCAGATGCAACTTGGTTTACCATAAATACATTTGGAAAATAGCTTATCCACTTTTGCGAGACAGCTTTTCATTTTCACTGTTTCGTTCACTGCGAGTTCTTACCGTCTATTCGTCTGTAGTACCACACTTATCGATTAGAAAGTTGTCGTCGGATGGTGACTATACTTTCAGTCTGGTTAAAATTTTGCTGGTAATTAATAATACAATTATTAGCTAAGTTCTTTCAGCCGGCGAAATCATATCACGCGTTTCATGGGAAATTTGAGGATCTGCTTGCACATTAATTTTTTAACCCTCCATTTTCAACACGTTTTTCGATAGCCCCAGGTCAGGTGACTTCTAATCTGGAGTAACAGACTCGGGAGATCACTCGCCTCTCCAGGAGGTCACGTCAATAATCGGCGTTGAGGCACGCTTTTTCAGCATTTACTCGGATCAGAGAGAAGCTATCGATTAAGTTTCAACAGATGAAATGTGTGTTTTTATGAGCTCTATACGATGTATCGTCGATATTAATGATTATAATGAGTCGGTCTGTCCTACGTCCTAAGTTGTCACCATGTCATTTGCGTCACAGAGTTTTAAGTTCAGTAGAAAGAGCTCGACGAGATTGCAAAAAATCAGCAAAAGAGATACGAAGGAAGAGGGAATCGAACACAAGAAGTCTAAAATATAATGCCTCTAAGGCTAACGCGCTACCATCTTTACCACAAAGGCCGATGTAACTCGCATCACTCAATGCAACCAGGAGAGGGAGGGGGTAGATCAAGCCTCCCTCTCCTCGCGTGTCTCTCTGACCCCGACGAAAAAACTTCTGATTGGAGTCGGAATTGGTTTTTCGGCCTTTTCTGTTCTTAAGTCCCCTCGAAATTGGGGTGTTCAGCATATCATTCAAAAGCTCTCGTCGAGCTCTTTCTACGGAACTCAAAATTCTGTGACGCAAATGATATGGTGACAACTTAGGACGTAGGACAGACCGACTCATTATAATCATTAATATCGACGATACATCGTATAGAGCTCATAAAAACAAACATTTCATCTGTTGAAACTTAATCGATAGCTTCTCTCTGAACCGAGTAAATGCTGAAAAAGCGTAACGCCGATTATTGACGTGACCTCCTGGAGAGGCGAGTGATCTCCCGAGTCTGTTACTCCAGATTAGAAGTCACCTGACCTGGGGCTATCGAAAAACGTGTTGAAAATGGGGGGTTAAAAAATTAATGTGAAAGGAGCACCGCGGAAATATGCGATTTTCCCATGAATATTACTGCGTGATATTACGACGCGAAATGCGGCCACAACATGAGACAGCAAGAAGATGACGCTGTTTTGCATCTGTTTTCTCAAACTGCCAATTTCTTTGCAATCGCCAACGTTATCATATCGGGTAGCGCAATTCTCAAAATGATGGAGGTATGTACCACTTGATTCCAAGCCTACAGAGCGGGGTTAGGACGACATGATACGCATACGTGATACAGACCCTCTCTACTCTCAAAGAAAAAACTCTAGTCTCGATATATCGAGACCGAGAGTTTGAAACTCTAATATTAGAGAGCGTGCGAAAGTAAGAGAGCGCGTCTCTCGTTTTAGCGCACTCTCTCGAAAATTAGAGTTTAAAACTCTCGGTCTCGACATATGGTGTTGTTTTTTCTTTGTGAGTATTTTATAAGTTCTCTTCTAAAACCATTTCGGTAAGGTTAGAAGGCTTTTCTCTATGATGAAAAAAACTCAAGCATGAATTCCTTACGACGATTTCAAAATTACAAGCATTAATACAAAATAATAAAACGTTTCCAAACATACATTCGGCGAGAGAGCTCATCTTTCTTCATCTTTCGTTCATCTTTCAACGGTTCACCGAAAGAGCAAAAAAGTTTCAAAACTATCAAGACTTTTCTGAGCTTCTGAAGCATTTTCATACTTCTTCTTTATTTTCATTGCATTCTTCGTGGTCGCTTATCAATTTCCCACGCGAAATAATATCGATTCGTAGTGGATAACGAGCGAGGAAGACTTAAAGGGACCTTGCATAGATCGCAAAATGCACTTGTTTAGCAGTATTTTGTCCACTGATCACGGGAAAAATAAGGAAAAAAAACGGACTATTTGGAGAGCCGCTACGGTCTTACCCGCAAACCACACCACAATGGATCAAAGGGGGCCGCCTTTTCCTAATATTTCTGAAAACGGTTCTAGTCCTAACAGTTCGTGGCGGATAAATGAGTGCGATGTCCTGGATGGCTACTGAGTAAAATACCTGGTGTTTCATGATGATTCCCTGTACTTAAGACACCATTAGAAAACGTCGAACTTGTACACCACGAACATTGAGATGTTCATATCTAGAAACAGAAAGTCCCAATATTTTTTTCTGATATTTTCCGTGATATATGGCCCAAACTCCACAAATAGAGTTCAAGTTGCCCATCTATGCCGGGTCCAACTATGTCCATCTATGCCGGGTCCACGGGTCAAACTACCATATTTTGCTGACAAATATGGCCTATTCGCCGGCTCTTCCGGTCTTTTCCCGAATTTTCCGAAGGATTCCACGCTCGTTATTCGTTATAATTTTATATTATTTCGTTCGGGAAATGGATAATCGGCAATGAAGAATGCAACGGAAACAAAGAAGAAGTGTGAAAATAAAGTCTTGAAAGTTTTGAAAGTTTCAGAATCTTTCAGCTCTTTCGGTGAACCGTTGAAAGATGAACGTATGATATGACAACACGAGAGGTACACGCCGAGGTATAGAAAGAGAGTGCACGCACCAGATGTCCATTTCATGATTGAATCATTTTTGCGAAAGCGACCACCCCGCGGCGGATCAACCATGAATGACTTCGAGCGGTTGGTAAACAAGCCAAGTCATTTATCTATCTAACATACCAAACCGTGAATTTCTATCTTTACTTTGAAGATATTTATGATTTTCAAACTTTGCTATTTCTCGAAAAAGTTCCCGACTTTCCAGTTTCATTTGTGTTTCACGCGAAAACGAATTTTTTTAAAAAAATTCTGAAAACGCTATTCGTTAGAGGAAGGTTGATTGTACCTTATGTTAAATTTTCAGCCAATTTAAAAATCGTAAATTTCTATATCCCGGCCATTGCCGAGATCGAGTCTCTCGCGATTCTTCTCTTATTTCGTTATTAATATAATACTATTCTGAAATCAGCGAAAATGTTAATTCATTCATTATTTGATTGGGCACCTAACAAAGAACAATTGTATACGCTACTTTAATTTTCTCTGTCGTATCCTTCCTTATTCTATAATTTCTGGATGCTCCATAACGTGATAAATATATTTCATTTTTTTACTTATTTAAGATGTTCTGTATGAAAATAGTCAGAAGACCAAGAATTTGAAAATTGATGAATACAAAAAAATAACTTTCTTTTTATAACTACTCGAATGGCAGTGAATTGGCTGATTTTCCGTTTATACATCAACCTAATCCTATTCTTTGTAATTTACTTCAGATTATCAAATATTAGAAGGAACTATTAACGGAAAATATTATTAGAGAAAAATAAAATCGAATTCAGATGTCGTCATGTAGAGAAGAGGATGTCACGGTGATGTCCGAACATTTCAGAACTATTAAATACAAAGATGTGTATTTATACTTACCATCTAGCGTCGATTTAGCAAGAAGGTACGTGTTACATTTCCACATTACAACCATCACAGCCATGTCATCTCTCCGATTTTTGACCGTCCATCGAAAATTGTCTATTTTTGCTGAAACTTTAGTTTTGCATCACTAAAAATATTAGAGTGCGAAATGTGAGACCAAGATCTCCTCATTTCGCACACTCCATCGCCCACCGAGCGGTGAAGAGAGCAGTCATCTCAGTTATACTACACACAGAAAAAAAGGTCTTACATACGGCCCATAAGACCTGGGGGTTCTTAACAAAATGTCTTATATATAAGACCTTTTGTTAAGAACCCCCTCATCTTATGGGCCGTATGTAAGACTTTTTTCTGTGTGTATATTCTGATCACTGATTCAATCCCTTCCTAAAACTATTTCTGCTCAGGTTGTTGTTGGGTGCACTGATCAACAGGAGGAACAAAGTTGAATTTCTTCTGAGCTGGGAACATTTTGACACCGACATCGGGCAAATATGTCAACTTCTCCTCGAATTGCCGAAAATGAACTACATAAGGGTAGACCTGCCCTACCATCGCAAATTTGTGAGTAGAACATGGAAGTGCAGTACAAAACACGAAAGGTAATGATGTAAATATGCTATTCTCGGCATTCTAGAAAAGTTAAATCCGTTGACATCTTTCCATGATTAGCGTTTGATATTAGACTGCGACGTGAGACCACGGCCTCCTCATTTCGCACACTCTGTAGATGAGCGAGTGTGCGAAATGAAATGTTCGTCGTCTCACATTTCTCACTATTTTGGATACTATAATAGATATTTTAGATATTGCAGCTTGCTAAAATTGCTGTTAAAATCATTAGAACACATTCAGCCGCCCAAATCATACTATGATTCAAAACGCGGTTCGGATGTATGGAAACAGGAAGATGACGCGTTTCTTCATCTATTTGTCAAAACTGCCGGCTACGTGGCAACGTTATTCTAAAAGCGTTGCCACGTAGCCGGCAGCGATTCTAAAAGCTGTCGAGGTGTGTTTTTGATTTCATTGCACGAGAATAAAAAAACATTATAGTTACAAAATGTTATTTTATTTTTGATGTCACTTATAATTATGTACTCCCTTTTCCAGATGTTTGCGGAATCAGGGAACGAACAATCGGACATAGTTACGCCTAATTACTGCTTCGACGATTTTCAGCGCGTCATTCGTCGCAACTCTTCATTCGTCGCAAAAGATTCAGACGCGACGGAAAGACAAACGAATATACAATTATGAACAGAGAAGACGGATTAGAAACGATTGTTATGGTCAGAACTGAGAGCAGAACTGTCCATAACATTACAATTGTTAGATTACTGATCTTCAACACAGTGGAGTAAAGTGGAAAAAAATACGTGTAGCTATCTCGGGGCGGGTGGTCATCAAGAGACTTAATCTGAATATTTGCTCAAATATAAACCTAAATTTGCAGCCGTCGAGCCCTTCCAATTTTTAAAACAATTTACATAAATCAATAGTGATACATAAAAGCGTATTTATTGAATTATTTATTTAGCACGCGATAGTTGGAGATAATACAATACACTATTTATGAGTGTCGAATTTGGGGGCGCTGATTAAGATGGTTTTCTTGTTTAAAATGATTCGTTTTCTCCCGAATTGAGCATCGGGATCGGCCGACTCTTTCGCCTAAGAGTTATGTGTTTAGTAGCGGATATTTGTTTTACTTCGAACGCGTATTTTTGATTTTACAATAATAATATATCATGCAGTCAGTCTGCCGCTGCGCCCAATCAAGAGTAGACTTTGAAAAGTAACGGTTCAACTAGTTGCACATTAGGGAAATTGAGTGTTTTTTTAAAAAGGGTGCGAGAAATGAGGAGTGTGATTGAGGAGAAAGCAACTAGTTGCATCGTTACTTTTCAAAGTCTAATCAAGAGCACGTATCTGCTGTATTCACGACAAGTGGGAGCGTACAGAAAGTTGACCAGTGGCAACATCAAGGACGCCTAATTGAGTACTGTATGCTGAACAGACGCAAGAATATGGACGCGAAGTGAGTTTCGTTTCCACTTATGTAATATTTTATGTCTTTGCTTTCTTGGTTTGTTTTTGTACAGATGGGGAAGCGACGTTGCAGAGAAAAGAAGAACAAGAGTGAGAATGAATCGGTAAGTCATCTACTTTTTAATGAACTGAATCCAGTACTCAAATCGTGAACTCTCTAATCAGAGTCTCTCTAATGAGTTCGACTCTCTTATATTCAAGAGAATCCGCATTATACTCTTTAAATCAATTTTGCCCCGCGGGTTCAACTCCTCGCCATCGTCCAACTTTTTGCTATATTTTTGGAAAGTTGTGCGAATGCAGAAAATTATTTTCTTCCGTAAAATTATACGTGTGCAGCATTAACCGAAAGATAATGCAGCAGCCAAGTTTCCCCCCTTCCAATTCTTGTGATAATGAAAAGGAAGTCATTAAGTAAACAAATTATACAATGTTCGTAGATGTAATTTGTTTGAGAAGCTGGGCGGAAGCACGAAAGACTTTTCAAAAATTTCAAAATTGTTGATTTCTTTCGTCCCATTCTGATATTACTCATTACTCTTTTATTATAGAATTAAATTAATCAGAATCATTACTTATACAATTACTCAGATTCGCATTGTTAGAATGTTAGAAATTGGAATTTTATATTGTTGTTTTTTTCTAAATTCGCAAAAGCATTGAAAATATTCCCTTAGTACGGATAAAAAGCCGTAGTACGGCTTTGACCCCACCTCTCTCCTTACTCAGGCGAGAGCGAGAGAGTTGACCTCGCGAGAGGCCGAAGTAAGGGTGAGTGATAAGAGAGAGGGGAGAGAGAACCGTACTATCAATACCGAACGAACAACCCTACTCTATAGTAACTATTTTAAAAATGCGTTTTGGTTCTGACACAGCTCTAACTTTGTTTGGCTAGCAGCAACTTCTCTCTAAATATCATACACCGAACTTTCAAAGGACCGTGTTTGCGCTAATTGAATCTGATTGAATCAACTCAATTATGCGATCTTGCGCACAATGAACAATTAAGCTAAATGAAATTTAATATAACTCAACCTCCGAGAAAAAAGTAGTTCCGATTTACAATTAGACGCTGATATCTTTGCTTACTGCAGGCTAGGGATGGCTTTGCAAAAAATCAATCTCTTCGTCTCACACTATCACACCGGTCTAACTGACGAAGCAGTGAGCAGAATGATGAGGGAATTTCGTGTGAAGCCGTCCCTACTGCACACTCGTACCCATCTTAGAATATCTCTGTTATTTTCTTCCCAGTGGTATCCCAGTTCCCCCTCCCACTGGGAGAAATATCAAAGGTTCCGACGGTTTCCCCCAGTGGGATCCCAGTGACATCAGTGGGATGAACCATCGGAACCTTTGATCTTTCTCCCAGTGGGAGGGGGAACTGGGATACCACTGGGAAGAAAATACCAGAGATGCTTTTCTTTTTCTTCCTTTTCCTCCCTCTTTTCCGTTGTTCCCGCTCTATTTCAGCATCCCCTCCTTATTCGGATAGATTAGAACTCTCCAACATTCGGTGTCTGTACACTCGTCGTATCATTGTTGATCTTGTATTTGCATTGATATTTGTCGCATGTTCTTTTGATCTACACACAGAAAAAAAGGTCTTACATACGGCCCATACGATTTTTTCTGTGTGTACCGGTAAATCTTTTCTACTCTTACCGGCCCATAAAGACGTAACAATGCGTTCGTTGTGCATATTCCCAAAGCTGCTCGCGAAAACCTCCAAGTCTCTTCCGCTCATAGAACAGCTTTTTTTTAAAAATTACACTTACATAATGACCTTAAACATTCCTTTCCAACTATCAAAAATAATTTATTGCTACTTCCCGACCTCACATCTTTGCTAGGTATTTTTGTCCCTTATCTGTAGGTCTTCCTCCCTCAAACATTTCCCGACATTTGCTCCACTCGGAGATCCAATAAGATATGCATTGCATTAGCGGCCCCTCCACCGCTTCTGATGTTCCTCTCCTCATTCCTAATTTCCATGTGTTCGCCCAGATCACTCCCTCCCCGATCCGCTCCTCCTGTGAACTTTCCATTTCTAAATATTATTATTACTCGTACATTTATGTTGTCGCACCTTCGTGGAGTACGATTGACAATGCAATATGATCTCTTTCAGATGTTGTCGCTTACCTCCCTTCCGATAGAGATTTTCGACTTCATTCGTTCCTTCTTGCCTCGTCGGGATAGGAAGAACTTGGGTTATTCGTGCCGACAAATTCGCGAATTTGACTTAAGACTCGGGGAGAAATCATTTCGGGAGGTAGTAATTTTCTCAACGCCATGCAAATATTCCACACCTCCCAACAAGAAAAGCAAAACGGTGAGCTGATTGTTATTTGTATTTTGTGCACTCGACTACTTCCGCATCGGATTCAGAGTCTGTTTACGCGTTCCGCGCCCCTGAAAACGTTCAAAAATCATACGACAACTTTTAGACACAATAATTGTTTCAACATTTTATTATCTGCTCGAGTTGCTCATTTTGATCGATAATTTTCTTTCTAGAAGGGTAGTTTACATTTTACGCGCTGTTTCTCAGTAGCAAAAAATCGGATCTCCAAATAAACAACACCATTAGAAGCAACACATTATGGTAGATGTTATATCTTTGCATTACAGGCAGGCTATATGATTGCCATTAACATTGACACAGGACTTGGGCTGGGCTTTGAACGCAGGCCTGATAACTGGTTCATGGCAAACACATACTTCTGTAAACTCTTAAAGAAGTCGATTAGCGACGGTATCTACCTCGTGGTAAGTGATTGCTAATTATATCAAATTTCTACTTATAAATAATATTCGCTCCCTATAACATTAGACATTAGACATTATTTATCCTGACATCAAGACATAGGCAGGAGGTATCATTCGGGGGCAGTATAACAATAGTAATCTATTTCAGTGCTCGTCATGCACTGAAGAGGGTGTCGACATGATTTCTGACCTTCTGGGAAGCATTCGCTACAGAATCCTCCGGATAAACCTCCCCTCCCGCATCGATTTCTCAAGACAGTAAGTCTCGCAATTTTTTGTATTATCTATATCAAACACCACAAGGATGAGGCAGCATTTACATAGATGGGCGTCTATTACAAATTCACAAACACTCGTCCAAAATTATTTCAAACGAGAGATCATGATACAGCGAGAGACACGCCGAGGATAGAAAGAGAGTACACACTACAGTAGTCCATTTCATGAACTCACCATTTTAAAATTTTAATACTGTGTTAACGATCACGATTCAGGATAATACGTACAATACTGAAGAGGCGTAACTTAAAAGGCAGTGAAATGTTCTTTGAATGGAAACTATTTGAAGCAGACGCTGGGCAAATATGCCAACTTCTCCTCGAAGTACCGATTAACATCAGAGTGGACCTCCCATCTGACCGCAAATTTGTAAGCAATAATATGCTTGTTCTCTCTTACTAATCAATTCCATAATAGATGTCGAGGACGGGTGAGGCGAAATGATATGTGATATTTATGCTGTGAACTAGTCTGAAATGGTCTCGACATTTTGAACACTCTCACGACCGGTGTGGGATAATGTGCGCAATGACGAGACCATTTCAGAATAGTCGGGTACACTGATCACTGCATTAATGACCCTCATAAGCGGACGCAATGCAAATTGAGATGATCAGCAATTTTTTCATTCAGAACACTCAGAGAAAAATTACGTCGCCATGCATGCTTTTTTCTGCAGAGAAAGAGCATGGAAAGTGTCGAGAGCTTGAGTAATTTAATCATTAGCTCGCAAAAATTACTTCGCCATGCATGCAAGTTAATGATTAAATTACTTAAGAGAGCATCCACGAGAGGCCGGGACGCTGGGGGGATATTCACGGATGGCTTTTTAGTAACCTATCCCAATAACTTGGGGGTGAAGTCAGGATCACAAATGCTGATATTTGGCCAAGTAACTAAGGTTCTGGGTCCCGCCCCGGAAAGTTACAGTAAACGAGGTTCCGAAATCGATTTTTTCACTATTTTAAAAAGTAGATTTTTATAAGTGCTCTAGGTGTATTTTGCGGAAAAAAATGCGAATAAAACTGTTTTGGAAGCGAACTGACAAAGATAAAGGGTCGAAAAAGTAATTTTTCATCGTTTTTTCGCTCTCCTGAAAAAAAGTTGGTCGTGTCCCCAACTTCTCATTACAATTTTCGGAATCTACATCGAATTCTACGTCTTGTATGCTACACCGCAGGAAATTCAATGCGTATTGCCGAAGATGGTAAAGCGGCAAACTTCACACATTTCGCGTTTTCAGGTTGCTTCAAAAGAGATTTTTTATCGATTACGAAATAATTGGTCCCAATTTTCATCCTCATTTTATTTTTATTAATTTTCCGTAATTTCTAGCCTATTTAGACACTGTTTCAGCGATATTCCTTTCAATATTTTTTTCGACCATGACCCCCGGGTTCATGGATTTTTCGCGAAAATGTTTTTCTTCAAAAGTCGATTTACCTGTGTGAAATGTGTTCAATACATGTAATACAAAAAAGTATGATCAAAATTGCACAACAAAACTATAAGATGTACCAGAATTTATTTTTTTTGTATTGAATTTTTATTGCGAGTTTCTTTCGTAGTGTGAACCTGAATAGTGTAATACTATTAAGGTCATAGTCAAATATTGAGCACACTTTTTGTATTACATGTATTGAACACATTTCACACAGTAAATCGACTTTTAAAGAAAAAAAATTTTCGCGAAAAATCCATGAACCCGGGGTCATGGTCGAAAAAAATATTGAAGGAAATGTCGCTGAAACAGTGTCTAAATAGGCTAGAAATTACGGAAAATCTATAAAAATATAAGGAAGATGAAAATCGGGGCCAAATATTTCGAAATCGAAAAAAAATCTCTTTTGATGCGACCTGAAAATGCGAAATGTGTGAAGTTTGCCGCTTTACAATACGCATTGAATCTCCTGCGGTGTAGCATACAAGACGTAGAGTTCGATGTAGATTCCGAAAATCGTAATGAGAAGTTGGGGACACGACCAACTTTTTTTCAGGAGAGCGAAAAAACGATGAAAAATTACTTTTTCGACCCTTTATCTTTGTCAGTTTGCTTCCAAAATAGTTTTATTCGCATTTTTTTCGCAAAATACACCTAGAACACTTATTATACATCTACTTTTTAAAATAGTGAAAAAATCGATATCGGAACCTCGGGTTACTGTAACTTTCCGGGGCGGGACCCAGAACCTTAGTTACTTGGCCAAATATCAGCATTTGTGATCCTGACTTCACCCCCAAGTTATTGGGATAGGTTACTAAAAAGCCGTCCGTATGGTATGTCCGGCCTCTGGTGGATGCTCTCTTAAAGAAGGCCTCCCACGAATATTTGGTCACATAGACTGCCAACGTAGTGTTGTTGGGGGTGCTCACCCGAGCACATTGCAACGGATCCAAATTCTACCGTAATCTGTAAATCGACATTTTGGCGCTCAAATGGCCGCAAAGGTACCAAGAATCGACAGGCAACGCGTGCTAGGACCAGAAGATAGGAAAATAAACGGAGGAAAATGAAGCTGCCAACGATATAATAATGTTTCCCCCCTATGGATAATATCGGTTTTCATAAAAAATATAATAATTTTCGCAAGGGAATGATTAGAAAATTGCACCTAACGATAGTGTGCGCGCTCCATATTTTTTTCGATAAGCCAAATACAGTACACCTGAAAAATGCGACCAATAATGGAGCGCGCACACTAGCATTAGGGGCAATTTTCTAAGCATTCCCTTGCGAAAATTATTATATTTTTTATGAAAACCGATATTATCCATAGGGGGAAACATTATTATATCGTTGGCAGCTTCATTTTCCTCCGTTTATTTTCCTATCTTCTGGTCCTAGCACGCGTTGCCTGTCGATTCTTGGTACCTTTGCGGCCATTTCAGCGCCAATATATCGATTTATAGATTACGGTAGAATTTCGGATCCGTTGCAATGTGCTCGGGTGAGCGCCCCCAACAACACTACGTTGGCAGTCTATGTGACCAAATATTCGTGGGAGGCCTTCTTTAAGCTCTCCACACTTTCCATGCTCTCTCTCCGCAGAAAAGCATGCATGGCGAAGTATTTTTTCTCTGTGTGAATTGCACTGGAAATTGTCGAAAATTTACGACTCCCGTAGATATTCCGTAGATTGCTTTTCTCTTTAAAAAAACGTAATTTATACATGCATCATTCAGCCACCGAAATCATATTACGATGCACAACGCGGTTCGAACAGATGGAAAGCCGAAGATGAAGCGCTTCTCCATTTGATTGCTAAAACCAACGGCTTTATGGCAATCAATAATGTTATTGTGTCGGGAGGCGCAATTCTCAAGGCGATGGAGGTATTATTCTCTTTGCATAATTGACATATTACGATTTGTCTTTATGAATATGCAATGCCGTTTCAGTCGTACCCCGAAATGGGAGGAGGAGCCAAGGGGCAGCACGCATCTCTTTCCACGCCAAAATACTGCTTCGACGAATTTCAGCAGCTTATCCGAGGGGATTCACGTTTTAGGCGCACCGGAAAGAGAAACGAGCTGACAATTATGGCGATGGGAAAGCAACAAATTGCGCTTTTCGAAGATGAAAAAGAGGAGAGGAGAACCACAACAAACATTCAAATTCTAAGCTTGCACATATATAAATATGCATGATCAACAGATTTTGAGTAAACAATATTGAATTATTTTATTTCTCCATGTTGAATTCCCGATCCCTCCCCTTCTGGTCAGAGAAAATTCTAAAAATATATATTTTGCATTATCTTTGATCAGAATTCCACGATGCACTGTGCAAAATATTTTTTTATTGTTTTCGTTCGTAACTTTTTTCAGCATCATTTTTTTTCTATACGGAAGCTACCTGTGGTGTACTTACTGTCTAATTCTCTCGTTTTCGCGTGCACTCTAGTCCGCGTTTCTGCTGTTTGTCAGCGGAACGTTTTAATATTTCAGACGAGTTTTTTTTTTGAATTTGTAATACTCAGAGAGCGAAGTCTCCAGTTTTCCTTACTCTGCAGTGCTCACATCTTCAATTATTAGAAGTGATGTCTGCATCTTTCTATTTCTCATGCTCTCTCAGCAAGACACAGCATCTAAAGAGTAAGGAAAGCTGAAGACTTCGCGCTCCGATCACTATGGATCGCATTGCGCAGTGCATTTGAGTAAATCAGTCTCATTTTTTCACTTGAATCGATACAATTCCGTTACTCAAAATAGTTGTCTGCTCGGTACATGAGACTTAGGTGCATTGCATTTTTGAGACTGCAATGCAAAATATTTGCCACCCTGTTTATTGAAAAAGGGTATGATTAATCTCCATCTATCGCTCTCTCCTCATTTCCCGTTATTTCTCGCCCTAATTTTGAATGCCTGTCCACAGTCATAACACTAGATATAATATTTACATTAAACTAAATATAATATTTACATTTAAAAATATGAATATATGCTACGTATACCGTTTCAGTTGTACGCCAAAGTCAGAGGACCAGCGGTGCAGCAGGCATCTCTAACAACGCCGAAATACTGTTTCGACGAATTTCAGAAGATTATTCGAGGGGACTCGCGGTTCAGACGCCGCGGAAAGAAAAACGAACGAACAATTATGGTACAAGGAGCTCGCGAAACGGTGCTTTTGAAGAGTGGTGGTGAGTGCAGAACCACCAGAAACGTTCCAATTCTAAGCTTGCCGATATTTAATTTTTTTGAATTTTTACATTGAATTGTTTTAAATTGCACATTGTCAATACAACGAGAAAATGCTCTCTGAATTGTCAAATTTTATAAAAAAAATTTATTTTATAAAAAAAAATTATCCCCCACCCCTACCCCTTTCATAATGACTTTTTGTGGTTTTATTTTATCTGATTATTTATTTTTACATTTTGGCGCATCGTTGCGGTGTACGATAAATAAATTCAATAATAATAATATACATATATATATATATATATATATATATATACATATATATATATATATGAGGAAAACGATAGAATGAGAGAAGAACGAAATGAGATCACGCGAGGTCTGGGGTCACGAATGACGTTCGTTCATGCAGAGAAACTGATTTGATTACCGGGTTTTGAGAAAAGCCGAGGCGCTCTGGGAGAGAAACTATGGTGTCTATAGATGGCATGAGAGCCAGCATTCGTGAAATTTATTTCATTTCGTGTGTAATAATAACTGATATGATGTAGATTGAGTTTAGAGATTTTGCATTTGAAGATTCATGGCTGTCTTCAAGTCTATCGCTTCTCTACTCTTTTTTAGTTTCACTAAACATAATTTCCTATTCCTAACCGCTCATTTCGGAATGGTTCCGTTGTCATATTGTAGCAACTCTGGTTTTTGCCCACCAGTAGTTGTACCAGTGGCTCTCTCACATTCCCATACTCTCTCGTTTTCCACTAGTTGCTCACCTATAGGGTAGACTACTAGTGGAAAGTGAGAGAGCGTGGGAAATAGAGAGAGCCAATGGACCTACTACTGGTGGGCGAAAACCAAAGAACGCATGAGAAGTCGACGAGTGAAAAAATTCTGGACTTTTTCGAGTACCTTGTCTCCTCGGGTCAAAAGACTTACCATAATTCAATTACGATGTACATTCTTGATGAGTTTTGTAGGAGATGCAATTTTTCGACAGATAAAGCCATTCTGCTTTAACATAGAATAAATTTGAAATGATTTATTTGCTGATTGTAACCGCACATAAATCTTTGGGACACAATAAACGTCAACAACGAACGAATTATTATGTGTGTGATCTATTAAACATTATTACTTTAAATAAAGTTATAAATCGTCCGAAACAACTCGGAACATCATAATAAATGAGAAGGCACGTGTGTTCCCGGAATTTGAGAGTCGTTGGACGCAATAAGTAATTATGTTAATTAATAAGTATAACGAGTAGTTATTAGTGTTATTAGCAGAGGTCACGTCTGTCAATGTGGAGACGATGAGAGGAATGCAATTATTATTAATTAATTAAAATTATTAATTTATTGATCCATTGGGACGGGCACGGGCGCGTCTCGGTGGATGTCACGGCAGACTCCGCGCACGGCGATCTGCAATTATAGATTGATTACCGTAATTGTCAGGTATTGATCGACTACCGTAGTCGACAACCGTACCTGGTGCGGCGGGCATTTGTCCTCGCACTTCTTGACGATCTTCTCGCCCATGATGCGTAGCACCTGCACCTTGCCAGCGGGGCACGGTCCTGCAGAGAAACAATACCGTAATATCTGATCGTAATCAAATCAATATATGACTACACAGTAATTATTGTGCCACTCAGTGTTAAAGACTAATGTATTATTGTTAGTTACGCCGCTTTTTACAGTATGTATACGGTAGTCAGTTTGCGATCGTTACCTTCTCTCCTCTTTGGCTTCTCAACCTCTTCAACCTCAGCTTCCTCCTCTTCATTATCCTCAGTTTCCTCCTTCGATTTCTCAGTAGAACAGCATTGCATCCTCTTGTTATTGGACGATTTCACGCAGGTGTATCTGGAATTTGTAAAATTGAAATACATTTTGAATGTGTCTCCCTGACGCCTGTCTGTCTTAATCCGTGCACATTCCGCCGTTCGTTTTACAAGCAAAACTTTAAAAAAATTAAAATGTGTTCTAGTCCCGCCACGATTCTCGCTGATACGGTATCTCACCCGGTGGGGCAGGCGTTGCTGGCGGAGCACTGCACGGGCGTTCCTGTGGCCGGGAAGAGCAGGGCGGTAGACGAGGCGGGACAACCGTCGGCTGAAACAATATATTAATAATATATTTTTTATATATATTTATGCGTGTTCAATGGAAACGCGGTTACAAATAGAAAGAGAAAACGAATACAGCATAACAGAGTGAGATAATGAAAGGTAATTATCAGTTATCAAAAGTATTATATGTTATCTATCGCATTTCAGTCGTGCGCTGAACGATATTTTTTGTCTAAAATAAAAGATATTCGAAAGTGCAAATGAGTATTTGATTAATTAAAATGTTTAAAATAAATATTGCAGATAACGAAATAAACTGACCCTTTGTCGCGTCCTTGCTGCAGCAGAAGTAGCCGGTCGCCTTCTTAGAGAAGGAGCACTTGTAGCCTGAAATGATTGCGCCATTATTACTCAACCTTGCAGTCGTATTTTTACCATAAGCATACTTATTTCGAATTAATTAATTAAGTTAATTACCAGCAGGGCAGGGTGAGGAAGTGCACTGACGGGGCTCTCCAGCCATGATAAGCGGCTTTCCGACGTCGCAAACGTCCTGAAAAATAATCATAGTTAAGCGAACAGTTTGTGATGTTATGTCAACATCTTTTCGATGTAAAATACCTTCTAAGCGAAAACGATTAAAATAATGGAAAATATAAAATGCTCTAAAAATTATGACCTTTCCACTGTCAGTTCCCTTGGCACCCTTCTTTCCTCCGCGCGACTTGACGGTTGGCTTAGTAACGGTCTGAACATGCTCAATTTTATAATTTGTAAAATTTTTTTTTTAAAAAATGCATTTGAAAATGGTAAATTACCTCCTCTCCTCCGCAGCAGATGTTGCGCTGTGCGATCTGCGAGAACTGGCACGAGAATCCGCTGAAAGTAATTAATTAATTTTTGTAAATTTAATTAGCGAAAATTATTTTAAAAAATACCGAGGGCAGACAGCTCGGGCGGGCGTGCAGTAGCGAACCTGGCGGGTGTTGGGTGCGAAGTACGGCTTCTGCAATGTTGAGATATGTTTCAAACACAAATATAAGGCGCTCGCCTGCTATAAAAATCGATTATTCGGGGTCTTGTAATATATTATCTATATTCGCTCATACTGTTATTCTTCGGTTATTCTTCGCCCTGTATTTCCATCATAATACGCACTCCACTGCTACGATTACGTCACCACTACTCAATCATATTTTTCCTACTTCGTTTCTACTTTGCATCCCGAACGATGCGGTTACATGATTACTCATTCACTATTGCATCATCACTACGCAATCTCTCACCTGTCCAGGAATGGGGCATGCAGTAGCGGGTCTGCTGGCCTTCTTGATGCACACTCCATCGTCCTCCTCGTGTCCCTCGGGACACTCACACGAACCGCTAAATATTTAAATATATTTTGCAAATACTATATAGTCTTTTTTTAACTGTTTGTTCTTGTGTTTGTCAGTCATTCCCGCACAGTATGGATGTGTTGCATGACTGCGGGATGAAACCGTAATCTAGTTTTTGTGGTACTGTACCTGTCCTCTCCGCAGCTGGATCCGCCCTGGCACTGCTCGCTGACGAGGCACGTGCCTCCAATCGACACCTTCGGAACGCACTTGCCCTCGTAGTTGATCTGAATATGGGAATTGATTGCGTCATCACTATTTAATCGTTTGCTTCTACTTTGAGCATCCAAGTATTCTTTGGATGACTTCTACCGTACTCCTACCGTAACCCATCCGTACCTGGTCCTCGGGACATCCCTTCTCGCACACTCCGTTGATGTTGTGAGTGCCCTCGGGACAGTCACAGACTCCTCCCTTGCACACCGAACCAGAGGGACACTGCGACTCGTGCTTGCACAGTGCGCCGATCGTAACCTGGAACAAATACAATTAGCCGGTTCTGAGGATACCCGGTATATATTCCGGCTCCAACTCCGGAAAATCCGGCCCTTCCTTACCTTGTCAAGGCAGACACCGTCGACGGCCACCTGCTTCTCGGTGCAAGCTGGAATGAATTAAATTAGTACGCGATAGGGCTTGCCGGTGTGGTTGTCGTACCCGTGGTGGGAATTGGGAAACGTCGTCACTTACAAACTTCCGCGGTGGTGCAGCAAATCTGGGCGCCGGCGGAGGTGCGCTGGCACGAGTAACCAGAGGGGCACGTGGACTGGCCGATCACGCAGGACTGAGGCTCGCCCGTCATGCCGATGAAGGAGACCTGCAGTAGGTTATGAGTTGAGGTAGTCTGGTACCAGCATTCCGTGGGCCATTGTCGCTGGTACCCGATAAATCCTAGTACCGGCATCGATGGAACATGGTACTGGCACTCATTGGGTCCTGGTACTTGTGAGCCGACGGTACCTGGTCGTTGGGGCATCCGCCCGACTGTCCGCAGCACTGGAACTGGGCGTTGGCGGAGGAGAACTGGCAGAAGAATCCGGTGGGGCACGAGTGAGAACCGGCAGTGCAGATCTTGGGTGCATTCGAACCCTGCAAAACGATATTATACTAATGATATTTTCATGTGAAGAAATTACAAAAAAAGAGTGGTTATTGTTTTACTTTAAACTGAAAGAAAAGATATCAATGCTGTTTGTCGAAAAAAGGACTTTGAGCAAGCTCTGAAACGCAACAAGAATTTTGCAAAGACACTGAATTTGCGTCCCAACTTTGGATGTATTTCACTAACTGTTCAACATTTAACTTTCTTTGAACGATCAATAGTTACAATGGTCGTGATCTATAGTCAATCCGTATTATTATCTCTCTTGAGCGATATAACCGTACCTTCTCTCTGAACGCCAGCTGGTTGTTGGGGCAGCCGAGGCCGGAGTGTGACTTGGGCTGGATAATGGGCGTGGCACCGCAGCACTGGTACCTGAACACATAACATATTACGCAATCACAATCATTGATAAACTGTCCAGATCCGGAAAGTCCCGGTCTCGAAGCCGTCAAATAGCTCTCGCACCTCTGGTTGGCGAGTGACCACTGGCACGAGTATCCAGTCGGGCAGGGCGCGTTGGGCGGGTTGAACGGATCGCACGCGGCAATTGCTCCCTCCTTCATGTACACGAACTCGTTGGGCGGGCAACCGTCTGCAAAAGAACCGGCGATTAGAAATCTCAGAACCGGGAAATCTGGAACCGGGTTGTGATACGCACCAGATACGGACGCCGTCTCGCCCTTGCAGCAGAAGCCGGTGGTGAACTCGTTCTGCGTGGACCTGCAAAATGAATCGTTAGTGAAAGCCGGAAAATTAGCCGGAGCCGTGAAATACAAATCCACAACCGGAAAATAGGCATGAAAACGTACTGGCAAGTGTATCCCGTGGGGCAGGTGATGAAGGCGCCGACGGTACACGAGCGCGGCATCTGATTGGCCTCCTCGAGGTAGAACTCGGCCTGGAACCGACGGCAGTTAGTGACTTATTGATGCCACCTGGCGCCACATCGGCACCCGCGCACTCACCTTGTTGGGGCAGACGGGCGAGGCGGAGCAGCAGTAGCCCTGGAAGGCGCCGGGGACGTCGGACTGGCACGAGTAGCCGTTGGGGCACTGATTGGAGGCAGAGATGGTGCAGCGGATGGGGGACTGCAATATCGGATGTATCGATTGTCTCGTTTTTGAATGACATTTCATACACTCCGTAGCAAAATGTTCTACAAACCAGAGAAACTTAAAGGATTATTGAGAAAACAAATACCTTGGATGATGGCTCTCTGTAGAGGGCCTTGCCTGATGGGCACAGATCACCCGAGATGGAGGCACAGCAGTAGTAACGGTTCTTCTGGGCGTGGAATCTGAAATCGATTGGGTTAGATTGGAACCACGGTGGTGTCAGGTCCCGAACTCCGCACGAAGTTGGTACCTGCAGAGGTAGTTGTTGGGGCAGGATCCCTCGACGTTGATGAGACACTCGCGGACGCTCATGTCGGCCGCGTTGACGTACGCCTTCTCACCGTCAGGGCAGACATCTGATGAATGGATCGATTAAGTGAGTAAGTGACAGCGACATCATCGGGCGTTAGGCAACCAAAACTAGGAGGAAATAGGGAGCAAATCACGAACGATCGCGCAGCTTTCGACGGGATTTTGGTGGGGCTGAAGCATTCTTCTATAGATTGAATAAAACTATTTTGCAATTGGTAATTAAGAAATAATTACCCATGTTGGTGGCTCCGCAGCACACACTGTTGCCGCTCAGCTGGTCGAAAGTGCACTGAAGAAAAGTGACTTGTATATTTGAACTTTCGATTGTAAACTTGTCAAATCCCTTTTTTTAACTGTTGAAAACTTACGCCGAAGTTGGCGGGGCAAGAGTTGGAGAGGCCGGCGTTGCACTCATATGGCAGCTGAAAACGAATACTTTGTCATATATTTTCGCTGAAAATAGTGACAGAAAGGTAAGCCATTGACATTAATAACTCCAAAAAGGATGATCTACCTGAGTGTTGGGGTTGACGTAGGCAACATCTCCGGGAGAGCAGGCCGCCGACAGGCAGAAGTTATTGCACTGCTCCATAGTCGCGAAGTTGTTGAGATTGCCTGGAGATTGGGGCTTAGGATCTTAAGGTTAAGGTGTTAGTATTTCAAGGATTAGTATCTTAAGATGCTTACCCGAGCATCCGTTATAGGTGAACTGGGTGCACTCCTTGGTGACAATGTTGAAGTAGTAGCGGGCGGCGGCGGAGGAGGAACAAGAAGATCCCTGCTGAGGAGGAAGAGAGCAGATGAAACCTGTAAGGAAGGATGATATATTTATGTGAGTGTCTATAATTTGTTTCATTGGTTATAGTAACAGTGGCACCACCCAGATCAGTACCTGTGGAAACGAAATTGATTGTGAGTAGACCGTGAAACATATCACAATCTTGAACAACCAAAGCTCGTTTTACTGGCACTTTGGATACGTTTCAGCCCTTTCTTTTTACTTCGATAACATTGCCTTCTCAATGATAACGCTTCTCCTCTTCCCAGTAATAATACAACTATTTTAAACGCATTTTAACAATGAATACGTACCTCTCGAGGGGCAGCATCTGCTGACGACCGAGGATCCAGAAGTCACAGACGTGCACTCGTGCGTCGTCGGGCAGATATTGGAGGAGGAGCAGACCATCAACTGGCCGAACTCGTTGCGTTCCGGAGTTCCGCCGTTCGGGCAACCGCCGACACCGCAGTATCCTAAAATGAAAGTGGTAAACGTCGCCCGCGCACACCACTGTGGAGAAGTAGACTAGAATCGGATAGCTGGGAAAAGGCGAATTGGTACACCACGCATACCCTCGCAATCGTCTCTGGTGGCGAAGTTGTTGCTGTTTCCGTCACATCCGTTGTACTGGTACGATTCGCACTCTTGGGTTTGCGAGTTGTAGAAGTATCTGCAATTTTATGATGTTTCTTCAGTACCGATGTGACTTCTAAGATATTCGAACTGACCTGTAAGAAGATCCGGATCCGCAAGTGATTCCCTTGTGCGCCGAGAGTGAGCAGGTGTAGGCTGAAATATTTCGAATTATCTTCACATTTCCTATGTTTCTGTCGATGTCAATTTTTATTTAATTGCACATTGTATTCATTAATTACTCACCCTTGGTCGGGCAGCACCCCCACACGTATCCGTCAAAGTAGCACTCGTAGTTCACCGGGCAGACGTTACCGGTGCCCGAGTTGGAGCACACGTAGTAGTTGCCCTGCAACAGTTGAAAAGTAAACTGATTTCACAGCACTACGTATTGAATCCTAGTCTATTAAAACATCTCTGTTATGATTACCTTCTTTTTTTCGCGTCCAGAGTGTTTAGTTTATACCTGGTAGTCCTTGTAGGCGTCTCCCTGCGGGCACTGCGGCTCCGGGATGATGTTCTCGCACGTGTTCTGGCACTCGAGCAGCGTCTCGAAGTTGTTATCGTTGCCCTGAACCAGGAATCGATTGGTACCGACTATAGGAACCAAGGCCCGTGAACCGGGAACCAGCGTACCTGGCATCCGGTGTAGTCGAAAAGTTCGCAGGCACGAGTGACAGCATTATACCAGTATCTGAAAACAAAATTTTGTTTCAGGTCTGACAACGAACTTCTGCTGTACGGTACCTTCTGACGGACTGCTTGCAGTCTCCAAGACGAAGGGGCTGCGAGCAGATGGCCTCTGCAATAAGGTAGGATTTTTACCGATCGAAAAACTGATTTATTTTCTAGAAAATCGATAACTCACGAGGACGGGGGCAGCAAACGTTGTGATCAGACTGGCACTCGTGAGTGGAGGGGCATTCGGTGTTCGAGGAGCATCTATAATCGATTTTTGAGTTTTCGTTGGGGCAAAGCACATAACATGCAATCGACAACTGATTATTATTGAAGGATTACAATAATGCAGATTACCGTACCTCTGGTTGCCGGCTCCGATCTTGAGCGGCGTTCCGTAGGGGCACTGCAGCTTGGCGCAGAAGAGCTCGCAATCGGCCGCGGACTGCAATAGTATATATTTGAAAACATTTTTATAAATGAAAATGGAAGCATTTAAAATTTGAGTTCTGTTTTAGAAGTTCTTTTTCAAAGTGGAAAAAATATAGCACCTTGAAATTGTTGAAGTTTCCGAGTCCTCCATTGTACGTGAAGGCAATACAACGGCCCTGTTCCGCGTCGTAGTAGTATCTACATAAATGCATTTTAAAGAAGTTGTTTTGACTCTAGTCCTGAAAACCAATTTGATTCAGATGAGATATTGAATTTTACCTTCAAAGTAGTCTTCAATCGTTTTTCAGCTTTTTTTTAAAAAATTCAGTAGAATTTTACCTGGAAGCAGTAGAGAAAGCCATGGCGAAGGTACGCTTGATGGTATGTCCAGCGTCGAAGTTCGCATTGCGGAGAATGTCGACGGGGCGACCTCCAGCAGCCGAGCAGATTGAGGAAACGGTAGGGCAGCACAGCTATAATACTCGTTTTCAATGTTTTTTTTTCTATTCGTAGAATATCATGCTTTGTGGTCATTATTAGATATGGTCATCATTATGTACTCTTTAGCGGCAACCAACTGATTAACGAAACACTACGCTAACATATGCGGCTCATGAAACACAAGCGAACTATTTAAACCGTCCTTACAAACACATTTGAGTTTCGACGAACACTCATTCCCTACCTGCATGGATCCGACAGAGTTGCATTCGTAGTTTGAGGTGCACGAGGAGGCAGTCTGGCAGTTGCCAACGGGCTCATCATCATTCTGAGTAGCTCCCACAACATATTGAGGGGATCCACGCTTGCAGGCTGTAATTACATTTTTTTCATTATAATATATTTCATGTATATATATATATTTATGCGTGTTCAAAGAAAACGCGGTTACAAATAGAAAGAGGAAAACGACAAAATGAGAGAAGAATGTACGATAACGTAGTGAGATCATGAGAGGTCGGGGGTCATGTATGAAGTTCGCTCATGCAGAGAAACTAATTTGATTACCGGGTTTTGAGAAAAGCCTACCCGCTCTGGGAAAGAAACTATGGTGTCTATAGTTGGCATGTGAGCCAGCATTAGCGAAATTTATTCCATTTCTTGTGTAATAATAACTGAAATGATGTGGTTTGAGTTTAGAGATTTTGTATTTGCCTCTCAGAAGATTCATGGCTGTCTTCAAATCTATCGCTTCTCTACGCTTTTCTAATTTGTCTAATCCTAATTTCTTATTCCTTTCCGCTACTTTCGGGATAGTTTCTCGCGTCATATTGTAGCAACGCATGAAAAGTCGGCGAGTGAAATAATTCTGTACTTTTTCGAGTACCTTTTTGTTTTGGATCATGTAGGGGTTAAATACAGTGGACGCACTTTCTAGGATGGGTCTTATGTATATCGAGTAGGCTTTCACGAGGATTTCAACATTTTTCGTTCTGAGTGCTCTGAGTATAATGTGACAGGCTGTTTTGCCTTTCATTGCAGTTGTTCTACAGTGCTTAGTGAAAGTAAGTGTTTTCTCAATTATGAACCCTAGATCTTTTACTTCTACGTTCTGGGCTAATTTGGAAGTGCCGATACTGTATACCTTTTTGGTATTGGCCCGTCCTAAGTGAAGTGAGCTGCATGTATGTGATGCTAGGGGGAGCTGCCACTCTGCAGACCAATTTGATATACTATCAATAGCATTTTGTAGTGGGACAGAGGAATCACTCTTTTTGAATGCTCGATATATTTTTATGGCTCGATATATTTTTATGTCATCTGCATACATTCGTGCAATGGCACCATTGTTTTGTACGAGGGATGGTATTTCGGAAGTGTATATTAGGAAAAGTAATGGTCCAAGCACAGAACCTTGTGGGACTCCACTAGAGACGGGATGGGGGGTTGATAGTTTTTCACGTACTCTGACTTGGAAAGTCCTATCATTTAAGTATCCTGATATCCAACTAACTGTTTTCGAGGAGAGACCAATATTTCCCAATTTTAATTTTAGTTTGGGATGGGAGACTCTATCGAACGCTTTCGCAAAATCGAAATATATAACGTCCACTGGTTCTCCGTTACTAATGGATGTTGTCCAATATTCAAGCGCATCAAGCATTTGTAATTCGCGGGACCTCTTCTTTCGGAAACCGTATTGTTCATCGGGGAATATGTTCTGCTTTTCGCATTGGTCTATGACAGACTTGCATAAAAGGCGCTCAAATACTCTACAGAAAAGCGACGTAATCGAAATCGGCCTGTAGTTTAAGGGGTCAGAAAAAGGAGGAGATTTCTTTACGGGAGTAACTATCGAGTGCCTCCAAGGACTAGGCACGGTGCCTGTTTCGTATGAGTGACGAAAGATTATTTCCAATGCTTCTGATATCGGGACTGCTATCTTTTTAATGTAGCTTAAATCAATGTTTTCAGGAGTTCTACAGGATGATCGTTTCCATTTACTAATAAGAGCGCAAATTTCGTGTCTCAAAAAGAGGGGCTCTTGATATCCTAGTATTGCTGAACGCACTGTAGTTGGTAATTTTCCATTATCGGTTGTGAAAACGCTTGCAAAGGTTTCAGCAAGCAAATTTGCCTTACCTTGGTCATCTAGAATTAGATTTCCGGTGCTATTTTTCAAACCTTCTACGCCCTTCTGTTTATTGACACAGCGTTTCATGTAACGGAAGAACTTATTTCTGTCCTCACTTTCAATAACTGTTCTCTCGATAGTTTTCTGGTATCGAATCAATTCTGATCTGAAACGTCTATTTAAACTTTCAAACTCGCGCGTCAATCGTGGGCAGCTTACTGCTATTGATTTCTGCCACGCATTGAAGCGTTTCACTAGGAGCCGCTCTATGTGTGGAGGTACTTTTCCGTGCGTCACGTTTACTTTTACCCATGGCACGTGGGTATCAATAGATTTTTGTATCACTTTAATTAGTAAATCATACATCTTATCAACATTTCTCATTGTAGAGAAAGCAGTCACCCAGTCTACATTTGCTAGCTGACAATTGATCATATCGTAATCTGCTTTCTTGAAGTCTCTTTTCAATGTGAAAGCGGGAACAGAATGAACTAGTGATAGCTCAAATTTGACCGTGTTGTGGTCGGAGATGTCAAAGGGTGGGCCTACTTCAGTTTTGGTGATTATTCCTGGGTTGTTGCAGAGAACGAGATCAAGGATGTTCTCTTTCCTAGTGGGGTCTTTCACTAGTTGCGCGAGTTTTATCGACTTACAGAGATCAATAAACGACTGGGAGGAGGGGGTGATATTGGTTTTCTGGGGGGAAGGAAAAGATGACCAATCGATATCAGGTAAATTGAAATCACCTGTGATTACCGAGGGCTGGGGGCAAGAGCAGAGGTCAGTTATCGATTTTACTAGGGAATCATACACATTTCCGTCACAGAGGCGATTTGAAATAATATCTTTTCAATGCAATTAGTTCAATCTTTCATTGCGACTTCTCGATCTGAGCGTGTTTCAATGATCAACAAAAGTAGTGCGAGATTGAGATCCCCCGATGTTTCCGAAACTCGCGCTTCATAAAATCGTACAATCTCCCCTCCCTCAAGTTCATCTCCCCTCTAGTCAATCTGCTGGTCACTTCAACAAACACTTCTCTCTCCCAGTATCCCCCTGACTTCTTCTCCTAATCACTCTCCTCAGGGTCAGTCAGCCCCACGGGTACATTCCCCGTCTCCCCCTGATTTTTCTCTGCACCTCTCACATTTGCCCGCACTCTAACCGCCCTCTGCCCTCTAATATTTGCTCATTTGCGTGTCCTTAAAGAGACTAGCGCGCGCGCTTTCTGAGAGAGAGGGAGAGGGAGAGATCGTGTATGCTCACGTCGGCTCTGATTGCACAGCGTTTCTCCCTCTCGCCCTCAAGAGAGCGCTGCTCTAGCCACCCTGAGGTCATCTGTCTCTCTGCGTCTCGCCTATTACCACATTGTTTCATCGCCCGCTAATCGCCTTAGGTCATCCGAGGAATGCTCCACTCGATTGCGCAGAGAGACAATGAATCAAAGTGTAGCCTCTCAACGAGAACTTCTGCGCAAATAGGCGGGAGATTAGTCATGATTGAGCTATGCAGAATACTGAGACGAAGAGGTTCAGAAAAGGACACAGACAAATACAAGAAAATGAAAATGAATTCGATGACGTGAACGGGTGAAAAACGGCTTTGAAAAAAATCGATAATTCGCAGTGCATGATTGAACTTGGGAAATCGATAACTCACTGTCTCTGCAGTATGACTCGCAGTGCTCTCTGGTCTTGAAGTTGTTGGGCGACTGCATCTCGGTCTCATCCCACGGGTCCCACATGAACTGCTCGCAGGTGCCAGTGACGGCGTTGTACCACCACCTGAAACGATGCGTCTTGTGATGGGAAGTCGCGTCGGAGGATCTAGAACGGGGCAAATGCAGATTCGACTATATCTGAATCTCGAATCGCAATCTCTAATATCGAATGAAAATGAGACGAAAGGTAGACCACCGATATGTGAAAGCAATAATTGTGCAAGGGCAGCGGGAAAGCGATGACGTCAGGAAAGCGCAGGAAATAGGACTCACCTTGGTCGGACTCCGGCGGGGGCTGCGGCTCCGCTGTCGGCCTCGCGCTTGGGCTGGATGCAGGTGTAGGCTGGAATAAGTTTCTCGTTATTTTACAAGGGCAGAGTCATTCATATCATTGAAGCTAGTCATTCTAGATATGTGTATTCAATATGAAACATATGCTTGTACTACTCTAAATACAAAACATTTCACTATTCTTGAGAACTGGAGCTTTTCTTCCCATGTATTTTTATAGATGGAAAAGATACACGCAGATCTCCACGATCCTCACCTCTGTTGGGGCAGCAGATTCCGTCGGTGCTCTCGTGGATATCATACACTCCCTCCATCGCGCTCTTCACGTTGGCCATCGACTGAGTGGCAGGAACACAGTCGAAGATGTCGGCAATGTAAACTCCAGCGCCGGAGGTGTACGGCTCCTGGAAGGATACCTTTGAATCCAAGTCTTTAGGATACCCTAAGCTCTCTAGTTTCTAGTTCTTCAATATAATGCTCGAGGATGTACTGAACGTTTCGCCACTGTACAAGCATCGGAAGGTGTGGAGATCTCGCGGTTCTCGATCTGAGAAGGGCATACCGTTCCGTAGACACATGCTCCTCCTCCATTGGCGACGAACGACTGGTAATCAGTGGATTGAGAGCTGCAGAACTGCAGAGGGTTGACGTGGTCACCGAGCGGGATCTCCTCGTCGTCTGGAAGGGTACGGTTGCATCTCGGGGTCTTATCTCTCAAGGTTCACTTAATATTTAGATCTTAGCGCATTAAGATGGGCCATCATAGGGACTCACCGGGATCAGTCATGGCGGGGTTTCTCAGCTGCGAGACGGGCATGGTCAGGAGGTCGTCATCATACTCAGGCAGCGGGCACTTGGGCACCGGATCGGCGTCCTCTCCTGAGTGGAGAATGCACACGACTCCGTCGCGGGTCTTGGCCTGGAACAAGGGCTCTTAGGACGACTGCAGCTCGCGAAGATCAAAAGTTGTTGCACGATCAGATTCATGCATAAATCACAAGGCCAGATCACTATACCTGCACGTAGGGAATGCCGTTCACATCCTCGGGGCACTCGCATCGTGACTTCTCACAGCGAGACTCGGGCCAGACGGCCGAGCACTGTTCCGCATACTGACATCCGCTCTCTCCCGGGTTCTTCTCTGGAAGAATATTGCGTAACCCCGAAGTAACATAAGCGATTGAAGAGCGCACATATAGCACAAGCTCCAAGCAATACGAGTAAAGAAGTGGCATCTTCATGCATCATAAGCATTGCAGCAGAAGGACAAGAGATAATGAACAGAATTATGAACGTGAAACTGACTGAGGTAGCAGTAACCCTGGATGGCTACGAAGTTGCTCAAGCACGTGCACGTGCCCGTCGAGCAGAACATGCCCTGCATTATTGATTGTTCAGTTTGCGATCTATCGATTGCACAGCATTCGACACAGAGTTGGTGAGAACGAGTTAGAGAAAGAGAGAGATGACGAGAGAGCGCGCCAAATGAGAGCGCGCCATTGCAAGAACGTCTCTCCGGACAACGAGAGACGTTCTTGCAATGGTGCCAACTCGATGCTGTGGATTGATATATCGATCGCTTAAACTCACCGTCAGACAGTCGGTGTTGAAGGAGCAGAAGTCTCCGACGCGTCCCGACCCGGCGATACCTTGTCGTCTGCAAATTAGTGTAGTGTGGTTGGCGTAAGGTAGCTTTCTACAGTAGAGTGTATCATGTCTGGACGACGTTTTCTATTTTGCCCTGCTACTTACCGGTACTGGACGTGGCCGGCGCGGCACTTGCCGTCGATGAAGGTGTCCTGGCCCGAGCAGCGTCTGGAGTACGATAGGGTTACGGTATTGTCGTGAGGTTACGATATGTCTAGAAGAGAATCAATAACTGACCGCTTGACGTACTCCTTCTTGTCCAGATCGCACGCGAGGAAGTAGTTTTCTAGTACGTCGGTTTGGCTGAAAGCAAGGAAACATCACACAATGGCAGGTTGAATAAAATACTTATTTTAACAACATGTTTTATTTTATTTTCATCCGAAGTGGAGGATTTATTAAAAGCTAGCAACACATTGCAAAGTTACAGTCTCGATGAAACCTATCGAAATTGCGGGATGAAATTAATTGAATTGAAGGGATGAGTGCTTTACTCACTTATTTCCGTCGCAGAACATGGATTCGATGATGGTGTCTTGCTTGTGGCACTTGCCGCCTGCCTGTCGAATGACGCAGCCGGAGCAGTCATCGCCCACACGACAGAAGACCTTGCTGGCGGGCAGAGCCAGTGCCGCTCCTGAACAAGGACAGGTTAAACCATTTAGCACGAGTGTCGAATACGGATCGAATCAAGTCAGGGGGTACTTGGCACAATTTGTGACACCCTTTTTGACACTACTTTTTTTTCAGATTTCGGTAGCCCTCAGGGTGTTAGATCAACCTTGAATACCGTACAACACATTGGGTTTCTCACTGAATGCACCCTATGCAACCAATCACTCAATGTTTAGACAAGTCATGGAACCATCATAATGTGTTTCTCGAATTTATATACGAATCTTCCGATCTGCAATCAAAGATGTCTAATGGATATCTAAACTAAGCATTATTCGGAAACGAAAAGGAGATCAGGTACATTTCTAAATCTGAATTCAACCAACCTGTGATCAGGAGCAGTGGGGCGAGCCGGAGCATCACCCTGAAGCAATTTCATTAAAAGTCAAAAAATATAGCTGGAAAATCACTTCACGATTGCAATGCAGCGATGCAGTGAACGACAATAACTATACACATTAAAATGGCTACATTAATCCACGAACGCGCTGTGCAAGGACACACTATCATTCGGAGCCGACTACTATCTGATTGCCTCCTCGCTAAGCTCCATCTCTCCCAATGAGAAGGCGGAGGAGGAGGAGCACACAGTCCCAATAGAGAAAGAGTGCGCGGGAGGAGTTAGTGCGGGGATAATCAGAGCCCCAAGCGATGCGGTCAAGTACCCATCAGGACCCCGCCCCTTTTAGGGGGACGGTCACTGACCGTCACCGAGTGTGCCCTGAGGGGTGCGAGGGACTCTCTATAATCTGCACGATCTCTCATCGACAGAGATGTTGAGAGAATACACTAAATGGAGAGGGTCTGGGGAGATTTTGATGGTTCTATTGCAGGAGAGCCAGGGGTTGGGAGATGAAGGAGAGATTGGGGAATTGGGGGGGTGTTAGAGTGATAGACGGTGATGATGCGTCGGATGATTCGAAGAGAGCTCTAAGCAACCAAGAATGGAGGGGGATTTGGCCCGAAAAAGCGCGCCGAGGTTCTATTGATAGATCGGAACGTTTGCAAAGAGATTTGGAAACATTTATTTTAGGACATTTAGGATGCGTAGTGGTGGTTTTTTACGGACACTATCACGACGCTCAAGGATATTTAGATTACTCTTGTTATATTTGAAATATTTGGCCAATATAACTCGCAAGTTGGCAATCATTTTTCAAATGAAATTGTTGTAAAATGGGCATATAATGTTTAATTTGTGTTTTTTTTTCTTTTAGAAACACAATTCAGAAACAAAATTCATTAATATTTATGTTATTAAAATTCTTTTCTACATATTTTCGATAAACATTGCATTTCTTTGATTTGATCCCTTCGTACATGTAACCAAGTATGTTTCAGTTCAAGCCAATTTTCTGAGATAATTTGATTTCATGTGATTCTGGATGTTTTCCCTCAGTAATTCTCAAACTGTGCTACAATGTCATGAAATGTCCCTGCAATATGTTATTTTCTCACGCAATTAAATTAACTATCGGACTTGATATTCACGAAAAAGAAACAGCTGCATAAAAAGACCTAAGCAAATAGACAACTTCCTAAATTGGCGCGGTTGGATGTTTCGGTCCTTTGGGTTACTTTATGGTGCATTTAGCGTCTGTGGTCTAGCCCAGACCGCCCTCTCAGAATGAAATGATCTCTCTTTTTTGAGAGTAAGCATGACATCATTTCCTTTATCGTCTAGTCATGTGAAACTAGATGCACCATTAGATTTCGATAAGTACGAATGCTCTATCTCCAGACGCGTCTTTCTTCTCACCCTTCGCTGATTTGTTTGCTCGCCGTTCACGTTCTGTGAAACTCTAGATGACTTGACCCCTTCCACTCTCTCCCTCTCGCTCTCCTCCTCCCCCCACCTCTCTCTCTGATTCCCATTGTCCCCTCGGGGTGATCAGAGGGGACGGAGGAGGAGAAAAGTTTTCTCTCCATCTCTCTCTTTCTGAGATTGCTGAATGTACACAAGAATGACTCGACGGAGCAGCTAATAGAGTGGGGGGGGGGTGACCAGAGGAGGCCAATTTTGGGACAGAATCTTCTGGGAAAAGATGCATCACGGGTTCGATATAGGAACGAACGAAAAGCATCTTCTAAATCGCTCCCTTTCAAGAAGAAGCTTTGACAGTTTCAGTCTTCGAAAAACTTTCGCGCGCGATGGTGCCCAAAATTTAGAGAACAATGACATCACTGACGGTTCGTTGCGTAGAACCGGCCATTTTTAAAACTCCGGTACCGAATAAAAAATATTACGCTCCTTATACAAACTCAGTGGAACAGTCAACGCGAAACCTCATTCTGTCCCGATAAAGAGCTGATCTTCCACCAATGTACTAATCAATCCTCTCCCATTCGTCACTGCACTAGTCTGAAATTCGGGCAAGTAATAGGACTCTTTTCATTTTCCAAACTCTCTCAAATATTAACCGTTATAGAGTGAGTGTGGAATGAAGAGATCTGATTCAATCTCTACTATGAACTTTCGATCTCCCTTCATTCGCCTGCTCTTTTCGGCCGAGCCGTGTACTACTCCCACAGTGATAATCAAATACGACAACTTCCGGCTTCATCCTCCCCTTGTACTGATACCGATTGGCACACGGGAGACAAATAGACAACGAGTAAGAGTGCGAGGATAGTGTCTAACTCTCTCAAATGTACATGATCTCTAGCAAGCTCTGACTCTTCCCGCGGACAATTTGAGAGTGATGACCTTAGGGAAAGACGCGCCGCCACGGATGCTTTAAGGAATGTGACTAGATGGAAGTGCAGGGGGGTCAGATAATCAATTGATGGGCCCAAATAATATATAAAATTGTATAGTACTCTAGATAGGAATATGAGTATAACACATTTAAAAGAATAAGTGTGTATATTGTGAGATAGTTTGGAACTAACCAAATAAAATTCTTTCAAATCAATTTGTAGTGAATTGTAGCCAAGTAATCGAAACGTTTATCAGATCAGGAGGATACAGGTGTTGTAAAATTGTTTGGCATATTGGTTAGTGATAATATACACGTGGAAAGTGGATTAGACGGAAATGAAGAAAAATTAACGGATCGGGATAATCCAACAGAAATCGGTTACATGGTAATATTTTAAAATGTCATTTACAAGAAATGATGAATCGCTGAAGGGAAGCGTTGTTGTGTCGGTAATCTAAGAGATGAAATTCTTCTTTGATGATCGTTTCTCGATTTCCACTCATAATTGTATCCTTCTTTGTTGCGTCGCGACTGAAACGCGCATCTTCACTAATCAACTGCTGAAAATCGTCGAAGCAGTACTTTAGCGTAGTGACGTCAGCCTGCTTGCATGTAATTTGACTGTATTGAATGGAATGGAATGAATCTTATTGGATTATGAATGAAATACTGAAGATTCGGCAAGCATCTGAAATATTTACATATATCATATTTCGAAAATATAAGTATAAAATATACGTAATGGATTGCACACCGTGCATGTAAGACTAATAACACACAAAGACGAGATAAAACAAAATGTCATATTTCTCAAAAACAATTTCTAGGTATGCAAATGTTTACCCGGCAAATCGTTCGCTCTCATCCGACACACACACACATTGTAAAATAAGTCTTACCTCAACCGCTTTGAGTATTGCGCCTCCAGAAATGACAATGTTGCTGATGGATACTTTGTCGGCAGTTTTAGCAAGCAAGTGCAAAAACGCGTCCTCCTCGCATTTCCATTTGCTCGTGCGGCCTCTCTTCTTATAAACACTCCTCGGCGGCTGAAATGAATAACATTTAAATTTTAAAAAGCTCTCTCCACTGGAAAGATCACAAAAACAATTCTCTAGTTTCCCACTTGCAGAAAAGTCTATGTGAACATAAACTAAAAAAAACGAAAACTAGGAGAAATTTCGCAAATTTCTTCACAATTAGGCATGTGGAAATTTTCGCATTTTTTCTCGGAACACATGGTTACAACTTACATATCTGCGACCGCTCGGAAGCTGAACTGTTAGCTCTTTCATTCGCAGCAGTTGCTTGAGGATTGCGCATAATTTTTGGATGTCGGTGTCGAAATCGTTCCATCTAATGCTGCGCTAATTTCATGGGGTGTACATCACTTTTATGCACCCTTTCATAACATTTTTCCTAGTGAAGCTACGACTTCCAAACTTGATACAGGGATTGCAAGCCACGTTTGGAACGTTTTCCTTTTAATTGGGCCCTGTATCAAGTTTGGAATTTGTAGCTTCACTAGGAAAAAAGTTATGAAAGCGTGCATACAACTGATGTGCACCTTGCACCCCATGAAATTTGCGCAGCATTAGTCTGAGTTCACTGCCGTCTAACTTCCTTCTGCGGATCAGCGCGGTCTTCAACCTGAATTGAAGTCGGGTAGTACGTGCGAAATTTGAGACGGTATCTCCAAACCCGTTGTTTTATCATTAACCGCGCATGCTGCGGGCACAATATATATTTGAATATTTTATTCGTTGCATCGTGAACGTCAAATATCACTCCCCTTCTGGCCAATCAGTGAGTGCTATCTCGTCGCATTCAATATTAATTTTAATTTTATTGTATCTATTTATCGCACACCACAAGGGTGCGACAACAATATGTGGGATTAAAACAATTCAACATTGTTCATTTTAAAATCAATTGATCATCAATAATCGCCAATCATCAAGCTTATAATTGGAATGTTGCTGGTCGTTCTCCTCTCCTCTACTTCTTCTTCGAAAAGTTCAATTTCTTGCTCTCCTTGTACCATAACTGTAACTTCCTTCCTCTTTCCTTCGCGTCTGAAACGCGAGTCCCCTCGAATAAGCTGCTGAAATTCATCCAAGCAGTTTTTTTCGGCGCCGTAAAAGATGCATGCCCCCTCGGTTCCTCCCACTTCGGCATACATCTGCCCCCCATGACACACACTCTCTCTCTCTCTTTCTCTCTTACTCAGTGTAGAGAAATAGAAGGGGGAAGATGAGAGAGACGATTGTCCCTGTCAAACCGCATCTGTCCGCACGAGAGAGAAAATGTGAGAGAGGAGAGCGTGCCGCCAAATCCTTCTTCCCCAGCTTGCTCTCTCTCTCTGTCAAATTAAATAAGTTAGTAATCATGTTCTGAATCAAAGCAGCGACAAACATATAATCAGACATGCTTCGATAAATTCTTTATCGTTATTCCAACAATCCTCTCTCTCGCAGCAGGTCGATAAACTCTGGCAGCAATCCTTCAGTGGTAGCAGGTCGGATGTCTTCAATTCGGAAACCACCTCCTACTCCGACTACATTACACACTTCCATGTGGTTTAGAGTGTCCTGTATCTTCCGCAGTACAGTGGCGAGGTCGACGAAGGAATGGTCGATGGGATTCCTGGAGTACCTGAAATGAGCTTGTGAAATTGCCCATGAAAATAACGACGACGGTACGAATTCCCAGTACCCAAAATTAGTTCCAAGCATTTATGGATCGCGGGCCAGCTTCATGAATGGTACTGCAAACATCCGTGGGGCATCACATTAATCCGATAGTATCAAAATACAGGATCCACAGATGAGTTCGGCGTGTCAGACTTTAGGTAAGATTTATGATTCAAAAGTTTACTGTGCAAATCATGAATCTGACCTAAGGCTGACACACCGAATTGAACTGTGGATACTGTAGTGGGGTACAGTACTAGTGCAATGATACTACTCCCATATCGATCGGATCACTGACAACAGAGTTATGCCCCATTGCTGTTTTGTCACACCCTCCGTATTTCGTGCAATACGTTTAGTTTGTCTGATTGCGTACGCCTTGAACGCGATGCCAAATCACGAGCGGATGCTTACAGCATTTCGAGAGCGGTCAGAGGCCAGATAACAAGATAAAAATGGGCTGAAGGGGCACGTGCGTCGCGGGCGCATTGCGGTAAATTTCAAATTGTGTGATTGCTCCAAGCTATGGCTTATGCCAAAAAACGGCCGTCTTGAAGTACATCTGAAGCGCACTGATGCTCACCGATTTTGCGGTTTCACTGGGCGAGCGGCTTTATACACGCCGTGACGATCCAAAATTGTGTCCTGAGTTTTGTTCAGAGTTTGTAAATATATGACAAACCAAGGATATTGAAATTATAGTGAATGTCTAACCGCTCCATCGCCAAATCTGCACTCGAGGCGATCGATATTTCCAAGAATCATCTTAATGCCAATACTTCGGTACCTGAATTAGGGTATCATAATGCGCGCCTATGTATGAGTATGTATGAGCCTATGTATGAGCGGCTATGATAGCCTATGTATGAGTGTCTTGTTGAAGCTCCGTGAAATAGACATTAGTGAAAATTGTGTAATTCCGCTCACTTTTTTAAAACGTACACTTCATCCAGTTGGTTTTGTATTGACCTGAAGTGTTTTAACTCGACTGGCTTCTTATCTGAATTTAGCTTATTATCAGTGACAAAAGGAAAGTATGAATTGGTTTTAGTATGCGTAAAAAATAAGTTAGTACCTTCAAAATCGTCTATTTCGGCAATAGTAACGATTCTGAATTTTTTCGCAGTTTTATCAGCGAAAGTGGATGCTACCATCTGGTATTGCTTGATCTGAAAGGAACGAGAAAAACATTAATGCAGAAGAAAAGGCAACATGTTTTAGATATTGCGCACGGCTTTCTATTTGGACAGTATTGTGCGTTTATTGTGGCTGAAGAGTCAGAAATCGTCTGAACATATCGCACAGTACCTCGAGTGAGGGAGTGTGTGAAAGGGCGCCCATTGTCTGACCAATCAGCCGCGACAATATCGTTCCGATTGTATTGCAATTTTAAAAAGGTACGCTCATGATATGAACAACTGGTGTGCGTACTCTCTTTCTATACCACGGCGTGTCTCCCGCTTTACAATGCTGTCTCGCAGCCATATCTGATATTTAGGAGCGGAACGTTTTATGGTTTTGGACGATTGCTTGTGAGTTTATAATACCTCAATATCGCCTCCTCGCTTTCGCCCCTCTCGCTTCCTTCGGTCCTTTCTGCGCTGCTTTTCTGATTCCAATCCACGCTGGGTTGAACTGTACGTACTGAAATATATATCGGAAAATACCAAAATGTACTAAACATTCTCTTTATTTTTTGGTGTAAAGCGCAACGATAAATTCCTCATAACGAAAATTTCAGTTTAGACCGAAGATACCTGCTGCTACGTTATGTGCACTTTTTCATTCACGTTATTACGTTTTTGTGTCCTTTATTATTATATTTTTATAGACAAATAATAAATCGAAGCCTCAATTTAATTCATATCCACTGATAGTTAAAGGGACAGTAAAGACACCCTTGAATTCCCGCAAATTTCAAGGTCTCGCCACGATTTTCTTCCAGTGGGAAGAAACAAAAGCATAGGCTGGGCGTCGAACCCGCGACCTCACGATCGCTAGACAAGCGTTTTACCGCTGCTCCACTTGGGCTGATATCGGATAGGGCGCACACTATCTCTATCCTTACGTCGCTCTTGGAAAGTGAATCAAATGAACAATAATTTGGGTGTTAAACTGTCCCTTTAATATTCGTTGCGCAAATGTAATTTCGCTCAGTTTCACTCAATACGTATCGGATTCGATAGAGCAGGCAATTTGGAAATAAGTCTGCTCCTGACTAATTAATTCTAATTATTTTTTTAAAAAAATCCGTTTGATTCGAAGTAAGCTGGACGAACTCGTCTCGCTTTTTTCGTTGTGCTTTTGCCAATCCCCCATTTAATAAAACCAACATAAAACCAACAAACCTAACTTGGACCAGATTTTCTGGTTTAAAAAAACCAGAAAATCTGGTCCAAGTTGGTACTGGTGCTTTGGTACAGTAAAGGGCTGTGGGCGCCGGCTGGCAACTGAGTGACTGATTATGCCGAATATGCCTAGGTTGCGTGCACACTGAAACGCGCAGCGTTCCACGCATGAAAACATGCTGAAGACGGAACTACCTTTACCTTTACCTTTTTTTACAACTAGAAAATGGATTTCCCTTACCTCTTCATGTTTTACTCGACGATTTTACAGTTACTTACCCTCCTCCATTTGAAATAAATATGTTCCCGCCGTACTTAATGGCTTTGTAGAGAAATCGAACATCGCTCATTGCCCAACGTGAAATGCCCTCGAAAACTCCACTGTACGCGATAAATTCTCCTGGTATTAACTGAAAAAGAATGCAATATAATCTATATGTCTTGTCATTCACTAACCAATTAGTAATTCAAAAAGTGCTTTAAGTAAGTGATAATATTGCTCTTCAAGTTAATCACAGATCATATTAGGATGGCATCAACTAAGCTGAGAAGAGACATGCATTTTTTCGGCGAACAACATTAATATAGACCAAACTGCTGGTTAATTTATATTATTTTTTCGAAAAGAAAAGGCTCTTCCTCTAACAATTTAATGTACGATGGTAGTTTTATATAAAACAAATTAATCACATACCTCCATTTTTGTGTTTTCGATTGCATTATTAAGTTGGTTGAATACAATACACAGGCTTTGGTAGCAAGGGTGGATCTGTAATTTGTATTCATAGTAATCTCAAATATGAGAGTGTCAATAAAAATGTGAATGAGAAAGAGGTATTATTGAATTTTGAAATTTTGATTTAAATATGCGCAGTGTCATAAAGAAGCAATGAAATAGCATCATTTTTGTGTATTTTACCAAATCACTTTGCCGCCCTGTTGTGACATCGCACACATCATGTACACACTCACTATGTATGTATAGTATATCACTGTAAAACCACGCGTTTCATATTTGTCATGATAAAATTATTATTATTATTATATATTTTACTTGATGTGTTTCAATCCAACTCTGCACGAATCTTGTGTTCATTTGCAGCTCTTCCTTTGTTATGGCATCTCCATACTCTTGTTCCATTGTTAGATAATGTTTTATCTGAAAAAATAAGTATCTAAAACCAGTTTCCGATTTGATGTTCGAGAGTTATACATAGGGGCCGCAACGTTATCTTCCAATTTCATGTCAATTGGAAGTAAATGTGGTCAAATGAACCGCTAAGGTCTCAATAACATCAAACTTTTTGCCGTTTGTCGATATCTTGTCTCTGAGCCGCGCTACGCCTCAAAAACCATGCGCGTCATTTGACAGAAAGTGGTGCAAGAGAGAAGTGGGCGGAGCTAATCTACATCTCTAAATCCTGACTAATTTTGAGAGTGAAAGAGCATTCCTTACCCGTATTCCCCCTTGGCTCAGGCGGTTGAGCACAGGCTTTATCAGACACTATCTGACAGGATCGAAATAGGTCCGCACTAGCGAAAAATTTGACTATGCTGAAAAGTTGCCCTAGGTGGTAAACTTGATGCGTAGAGTCCGAAAATGGACCTTAAAATTGTCTCAGGTCAAACCCGGCTGAGATATGTTTCATATGCGATAAAAGGTCTTTTTGAAAATTTAATTTTTTCCAATCCAGATTTTTTTAATTTTATTTTTAGAATCTACGTAAAAAACTACTACTACATAGACTATTTTTGCGAGGAAAATTCTTCCCTTGAAAGTGGTTATTTGAGACGAAAAAGGGAAAAATCAATAAAAATAAAACTCTTTTTTGACAATGTCCGAAACAGTAACAGTCAAATATTGTACGCATTAATTTTTGTACTTAACGAGAAGTAATAAAAAAAATGTCCCACCAAATTTCCAAACTTTTTTTTTTCGACAAAACCATGAACCCGGGTCATGGTCCAAATTATCGAAAAATATTTTTAATCTGTCTTCGTCCCCATTTGGTGTATGCTTTGGTAGCATAATATATTCATCGCCAATAGTATCGAGGGAAAGCTGACTACAAGTAAATCCAAGATATGGTGAAATATTTTTTCGGCTCTTGAGACCATGACCCGGGGTTCATGGTTTTGTCGAAAAAAAATGTTTGGAAATTTGGTGGGACATTTTTTTAATTACTTCTCGTTAAGTACAAAAAAAAATATAAATTAATGCATACAATATTTGACTGTTATTGTTTCGGACATTGTCAAAAAATAATTTTTATTGATTTTTTCACTTTTTCGCCTCAAATGACTACGTTCAAGGGAAGAACTTTCCTCGCACAAATAGCCTATGTAGTAATTTTTACGTAGATTCTAAAAATGCAATATAAAATCTGGATTGAAAAAATTCTAAATTTTCAAAAAGTTTGAATTTTTTGACTTACAGTAACTTTTTTCAACGAGAAGTTGGAAGAAAAGTTTAAACGAAAAAAATACTCCTCTCGTGGTTAGCTTTCAGAAAATATAACTATGTATGAGTTTCGGTGATCCGTTCTCGAAATCGAAAAATTGACTTTGTTTCGGATCTGAAACATATCTCAGCCGGGTTTGACCTGAGACAATTTTAAGGTGCATTTTCGGACTCGCATCAAGTTTACCCTTAGGGCAACTTTTCAGCATTGGTGTATTTTTCACTAGTACGGACCCTTCAGGCAGAATCTCAGTCTGTTACTATATATTAGAAAATGCTAACGTCTGTCTGTCTGTCTGTCTGTCTGTTTGTCCGTTTTTTTCCTTCCGTCCGGTCACACTTTTTTCTCATTTTCCTTATATTTCGCTTTAAATTCGCTCTATCTTCTCAGAACCTTTTGCATATGATAATAGACCAGAATTGCTTTAAAATTGTACAAAATTTAAATCACCAAACCCATGGCAAAGGGGGTTACGCGCTGGACTAGCCATCCGACCGACGCAGGTTCGACCCCCGCCGCGGGCAAACCTTTTGCCGCATTTTTCGCGAGTGCCAGAAACCGTTCTAGCCCTTTTTCGAGCACCGTGAAACACGTTTTCACCTGTTTTGCCGAGTTTTAACCGCGTGACGGAAGTTTTCGTGTTTTCGCTATAAATCGCTTCAAACTCAATCAATCTTCTCAGATCCTTTTGCATATGATAACCGACCAGAATACCTTTCAAATTTTAAAAAATATAATTAACCAAATCCATAGCCAAGTGGGTTACGAGCCAAACTTTGAATCCGATGCCCCCAGGTTCGACCCCCGCCGCGGGCATAGGGGATCACTACAAAAGTGGTTTGCGATGTCGGAAACACACTATCTCCCCCTGGACCGAACCCGCACCCAGAACTATGCATAGAGCGTAGTGTACGCATAGAGCGTAGTGCAACCTCAATACAACCCCGCTAGTTATAAACAGGAGGTCGCTGGTTCAAAATCCAGCGGTTTGCAAAATTTTTTTGCTGATTTTGCAAATATCTTTAAAATCAAATGACAATTCTGCGAATTAATAAAATTTTAATTTTTTTGTTTGTATAGATTCAGCATGCTATTCCATCTATACTGATACTTGCGCAGCTGTGTCGGTGAATTGAAAGTGTTCTAAACACCTACTCTTGAGGATTTCAGTCAATTTTTGATCTACTAAATGTTGTCAGAGCAAGGTGCGCAACGCCTCATCCGTAGAGTAGATCGAGAGCTTTCGAATAAGCTTTTGAACGCGGGATTTGGTTGAAAATGAAGCTTGTCATTTGATTGGGACAATTGTTCCCTCTCGTCGAGAAAGATAGGGGGCGGAGCTTGCGGACCCTAGTTATACATAAAAGGAGAAGATGAAATGCCCCATTCGGCTCAGCACAGAGATTGTAGTTGTAATAAAGGTATTAAAAATTGATTCTTAAAAATACACATAAATTAATGAATAATTAGGAACTAATCAACGTGAATCTCTTACTTTAAAGAAAAAAATTCTATGATCGTCTCACATTTTCATTTGCCGTTGTCACTACTCCACATTTCCTACACTTCTGATGAATTCGAAATCCATTCTGTGAAATAGTCACAGAGCTTATGCGAAATTTCGAACAGAGATTGCATTTCTTCCATTCTTCAGGTATAGGGCTTGGCTCCTCCGTTACAGCAGGCTTTGAAATTGATATATTCGTAACTTTATAAGGTCTTATTTTTACTTAGAGAATAATTATCAATAACAACTATTTAAAACTCACTACTAATTGCAGATCATTGCTTATCCACAGAGTCTTGTTGCGAAAAGTCGCCACCTGACTTATTTTTTTCGCAATTTGTTTTGCTTCACAATTTTATCCTGCATAAATAGTTCAAAATGTAGAACTACTGAGAATATATATTCTCAGTAACACGAAAATAACACGGGGATTTACAAACTGATTCATATATTTAGAAACGAACCTGATAGCGCAAGATGGTGTTCACTTCGATTACTCCGCCAAGATTATGCATTGGCGTATCTGAGGATATGTGATATACCGGAATATTTTTCTGGAATCACTGAGAGAAAAAAAAAGAAGTTTTAGGTGAAAAAGCGCTGAATTCATATGTAGAAAGTTTTGAATGCTACAACAACAACAAATCAGTAAATAACAAGCGTCTCGATAGCGACGTGAATATTGCATTATCGTTGTGCGGATATTTAAACGTTAAAATTACAAGCTCTCGCGGTATCTTATCAAGCTCAGGGGGGCGAGGTCACACTCTGGCGTTGGCTTGAAAGAACACTGATCAAAGCAACAGACCAATCGATGTTTTTGATACACTGATTGCCTCCCTTCTAGTGAAATATGAAATACATGTAAAGATGTGAATAGGCGAAATTGTAAAGTACGATAAATGATAATGATGCAAGCAATCAAGAAAATGGATACATTTTAAATCAACAATAAAGAGAGAAATCAGCTTGCGGGTCGCGGGGTTGACCTTCATAACTGAGTGAAAGGCAAGGATCCTTTTTTGTCAGAGATTGCGTAATGAGAGACAACGCGAAATAGAACCAGTGAATGAAAGTGAAATTTGCCGCGGCCATGAATGAATATCGCGAGACAATATTGTTGTATGCACGCATTACATCCCGCTCGAGTTTGAGAATATGAAAGCTTGCGAAAGGAAAGGATCTGATTATGCATTCTTGGCCGTGTGTCAAACCCGTTCAAGAAATTCGAGTGGGAAGTAGTGTTGCCCGTTCGGCGTCGGTTTCGGTAATACGGCGTCTCTTTTTCTCTATTTCTCTCTCCCTTATCAGCCGTATTACCGATCTCTTGCTGAAAGAATCGTAATACGAAAACCGAACTTGCATCCCTAGTGGGAAGCAGAGGTGTGTGGGTATGGCAATATTTCACAGCATCGATTTTTAAAATAATATATTTTATTGATACTTTAACAATCATTATCGGGTTGTAGACAAGAAACGTTGCCGGTTTAGCAGTTCTTGTTGCCGGCCGAGCAGGGAACGAATTCGCACACGTAAGGAAAGCCCAGGTTGCAGTTGCCGGCTCCCCTGTGATTGCAACGTTGATTATCGATTCTTAATTAAAGTAATTATTGATTTTAAGAAGATGAAATTAAAATATGAAGTGAGTGTGAGACAACTTTCATAATCAAGACATGTATTGAGTGTTTACTTGTGACTAATTAATATAAAATAGCTGCACTTGCAATTAAGTGCACTACAGTACTGATAGATCAAATCGTAAACAGCTTACCATGGTAGGTTTTCCTCAGTCATGTCCACGTAGGCGCACTTTGCAATGTTGGCCGCGCTGGGCTCGTTCATGTCCCAGTTGGTGAAGGGATCTTGTGACTGGAAAAAAAGGGGTAAATGAACTCGATGGCACTTGCTTCACAGGAAATTCAGCGAATTGAAGCGCGGGACGCTAAAAAGACAAACATAAAGTCGCAGCAACATACACAAAGACAAACAGACAACACTTCTGAAATAATAGTCTTTAGAGATGACCCGCCTTGTCCTCCCACGCCCATTCCCCGGCGGCGTTGCGTGAATAGCCGATCCAGAAGAAGTAAGGACGCTTGAACACGCTCAGCACCACTGCAAGAATTGAATACCTGTAACTTTCTCGGAAGGAAAATACGACCATTTCCCCTAAACCATGCACCCAGTTGAATTCGTGTTTCAATTGCCCAATAATTAAAAGGGTCATTAACTCACGATCATTGAGGTAGGCCGCCTTCTGATCATCATGGACAGAAGCGACGAGTCCTCCACGGAGAGAGGCGCAGGTCTGCTTCGCATTGAGCCAGCCAACACCAGCGGAGACGGGGTGGAAGCAGCCACCTGCATTTTTATGTTTCCAACATATTTTCCTATGCTCTGATTTATGTTCGATTACAATAAGGACTGACAATCCCAGATAAACGATACCAGTGTGTTTTATCATTCCAATGTTTATCCACGACTATTTTCACAAAACACGAGTTCTTTCCATTACGAAGGACAGCAATGAATATTCATGTATAGTGATGTGATCGATAGCCCATCGACTGCCCTCATTTCAGGATTAAAGGGACAATAAAGGCACCGTTGAATTCCCGCAAATTTCGCAGTCTCACCACGACTTTCGTCCCGTGAGAAGAAACAAATCATAGGGTGGGTATCGAACCCGTGACCTCACGATTGCTAGGTAAGCGTTTTACCGCTGCTCCAGTTGGGCTGATGTCGAATAGGGCGCACACTATTTTCTTTTTTTCTTTTTTTTCTATCCCTACGTCGCTAGTGGAAATTGGATCAAATGAACAAGAATTTGTGTGTTTACTGTCCCTTTAAAAAATGCCTCCTACTCAGACTGATTTTTTTCGTAAATTAAGCAATGTTGTGTTTAGTATGCACAGCTAATGCGGAATGGGAAGAAAATAATCCTCAATTTCGAGCATCAATTGAGCACTGATCGACAGCTCACCGGCGGCTTTGATTGCGGGATCGGGCAGTGCGCCGGCATAAGAGTCTCGATCCCCGGGGCAGAAGCAGTTGGCTGCAAAGTAAAGAATCTTGGTGAGAAATAAAAAATAGAGATTGTTGTGTATTCACTGACCACAGTACCAAATCCTACGAAATTAGGTCAATGGTTTGGCGTGTGGACACTCAAGAGATGATATTTCTATAGTATAACGTTGCAGGCGAAGCCTGATTACCTTTGCAGAATGCCTGAACGGACAGCATGTAGTCCTCTCGGATGTCCTTGAAGTAGTAGCCGTCCGAAGCGAGTGCCTGCAGACCCGGCCGCTCCTCGTCACCTTCGTCCAGGAAATCTTCAAAGCAATTTATCTAAGGGGCATTACTATATTGGGTGATCACCAGCCGAAAAAATGATGCGTCTCGTACACCGTGCATGTGATATCAATTTTATAACTCACTGTTCACGATGATGATTCCTTGAGAAGTCTTGAACTGATTTAACGGATTCAGGTTGACTTTACTGCAATTTTCTCACCAATGATTACTTTATTTTTGGAGCACTCACGGATCGGAGTCTGTAACGTAGTAGATCACTTGACGGTAGTTTGCACGGTCTGGTCTGCTCTTGACTCCACGATCGAACATGTCGATAGCTGCATCGAACGCCCTTCAAGCATCCTTTAATATATTTGCTTCCGTTTTGTATTTGAAGGAAATTTACGTCACCCCCAAAGGTATGAAGCTTCTCTGGTACTTGCTGCATTTTAGGAGGTGTGTTGAAGCTGAGAAATGGGCCTGCGCTTACTTCATTACATCAATTTCGTCCAGTCCCTTGGCGATGTGCGCCTTTCCTTCGATCCGATCGCTCTTGGTCATGTTGAGGTCGTAGAGCACCTACGCAAATGTGCCTTTTGCTATCTCGGTATTTGTTCTCAATCGAGCTTTATTTGTTCATCGTTGCTCACGATACAATGATTGCACATCATGTCATTTCCCATAATTTTTACCTAATAGCTACGGGCAAAAAATGAACAACCTCAGCATTCTCCGCCATTGAGATGACTCCGAGTCTCGTGCTGAAGGGAGCGGTGAGATCCGTTGTCAGCACTCCCTCCCCGACGAAAGATTCGATCATCGATGATGCCTGAGATAAGACAACATACGATATTTGTTCAGGACAAAGGTGAAATTGGGGGATTGGTCTGAAAAAAAAGTAAAACAAATGATAGTGATCGAGAGAGCCGGAGCTGAGAGAGGACTTGAACGTACCGAGGCGAGCGAGTCCTCTCCCATGGCTTCGGAAGTGTCCAGAATAACAGCAATATCCAGCCAGATCTCAGATGGATCCCAATAAATGGGCAGATTGAACTTACCGCCCACATTACATCCGCAGTACGGCCCTGCACAACCAATCGATAATTTTTTTCTATTTTCTTTATGAATATTCTATTGACTCCAAGTTACTTTTGTGCAAAAATACCAAAATAGAGAAAATTAAAGTTGAAAAAAAACTGCAACCTGGTATGGCTGCAGGTTTGGTTGTGGGTTGTTCAGGGACCAACGTGGGCAGGGTGTCTATAAAATAATATTAAACAAAATATCAAACTTTATGACGACCACTTTAACTGATTCCACAATTGGCAAGTTTCTTTGGTTTAAAAGAGGATAGATGATTTAGTAAAGCCTATGTCCAGTGAGAAAAAGTAGGTTGAACGGATAGATCTTTCGGACTTTTCCCCAAGCGAAATATCTCACCTCCGGCCGTGATTTCAATTACGAATGTCTCTTGATTACTGCCGACATCGCTCGGCGCAATCAATGAGGAGATGTATTCCACCTATACGATTTAGAAAAAATATATTTTTAAAACGCATTCAGATGATTTTGTCATATGCATTGCCTATAGAGTGCGAAATGTTAGACCACAATCTCTAACTTCGCACGCTCCCTACACCGGCCATTCGATGAAAGAGCGTGCGAAATAAAGATACTGTGGCCACATTTCGCACTCTCATTGTTTATACTGCAACTTAAATTGAACTCCAAATGAGAAAAAAATACATTGATGGAATAGGCGCTGTCAAAGGTCTCGTAGACGGGTCCGTCGAGAAGCTGACGTGTTGTTTCCCTGGGAGGAGCAAATGAAATAAAATATGAATTGTTTTATTTTTTTTCAAACGAACATCAACGGGTCATGATTCAGGGAAGTTTTCTAAATACAAGATCTCGATAATCCTCTTCGTTTAATCTTTTTTGTTGAAAATTCGAGGTAAATGAATTAGTGAATACAGAGATTTGGGGGGGCAACCTTAGATGTAAAGCTCTTACGCAGTGGTGCCGCTGAATCCGTCTTGGAGTACGATCAGATTGATGAGGTCACTGTACTTCTTGTCGAAAGTCACCGAGCCCCGAGCAGTCACAGACATAGGGCCGCCTCTGCATAGATTTTATTAGAGAATTAAAAATTAAAATGTAAGAAAAAAATTAAAATGAGATTACAAAAATGAATGCTCGAACGTAATTCGCATAATATGATTTACAAACTACACCTGAGACTGAATACGGCTTCGTTGGCGAAGCGTTTGATGTTCTGAAGGTTATCGCTCTTCCCACTGGTCAGGATTGCCGCACGCTGTCCATGAAGAAGGGGCGCAACTAAATAGATTTCTGTTGTAATTTTTTTAAAAAAAACATGAAAAATATGATCGGTTCAGTGACCTGTCTTATTTTTGATGTTTATATTTTTTCAAACATACATTTCGTAGATTTCATATCAAACACACCATCCAAATACGCGTTTGACACGATGATATCGTAGGTTGTTCCTGGTTCGGAGGTAATTGTGATGACACTTTCGAATGAGATGATCCATCGAGGGAGGTCGGTGCATCTGTAAAGAGGCTTTCGTAATAAAATCTTTGCAAACATTGCCGAAATAAACTGAGACTTTCGTAATGTCTCAGTTTATCTCGGCAGTGTGTGCAAAGATTATTGAATATTTTTGTGTAGGAACTCAGTTAACGATGTCTAGACAGCTCTGCGTTTTCTCGCTTCACCTCCATGTCGCTAGCTGGAATCGATTCTCCTCTTCTCCCTTCCCTGCCCCGGTGAACCACGTGAGATTGCCCTCTCCAGCGCAACCCTGAATCAACGAACCGTTTCTTGCACAAGGTATTCGAACGATATTCAAGTCTGGGCTAGCGATACACAAGGTGAAGGAAAATTGGGGATGATATTGCAAACTATTAGACAGTATTCTACAGTATACCTCCACACTCATCTCTCTTGGAAATACAGCTTGAACACCCAAAACCAGCTGATAAAGTTGTTTAAATGTAAATGTAACCTCCACACTGACGATCATTCCCGCATGAGGGGAGACGAGCACTCTATCGGTGGCTGTTGTGATGCGGCCGATCTGAGAAGGAAAAGATTTCGAACCGCCGTTTTGACATCACTAGGGATGCCAAAGGAAGAGTAAAATGGTCTGTTTTGACTCGCAAATTATCGCTCACTGTATGCAAATGAGACGGATATGAGCTCCAATTTCTAATCAGCTCGATTACAAATGTATCTGGGAACAATATTTAAAAGGTCGTGAAGCCAAAGACTCACATGTGTTTGAGTTATTCAAAAACTCTTCCGGAAGAGTGAGCGTTTTTCGCAAAATCGTCGATTTTTCGTATATAATTCTGAACTAGACATGAAAATCAATAATATTTCAAGCATTTGTGGGCTCGACGATTTTCCGTAACCGATCAGTTTACGATTGTTTGACATATTCATTTCAGATTCACATCAAATCGTCGAAAATAGGCTGAAAATCGACGATTTTGCGAAAAACGCTCACTCTTCCGGAAGAGTTTTTGAATAACTCCAAACTATGCGAGTGTTTAGCATCATCACATACCATTTGTTGCCATTTCTATAAGGACTGAAAAAGAAAGGAAAACGAACCTCGAAGAAGACCCGCTCAAAGTAGGGTGGCGCGCTGGTGAAGATGAGGGCGAACTCATCATCGCAGGTGAGATTCGTCTGAATGACCATTGTTCGATCTCCATTTAATCTACAGAATAATAATAATAATAATATTAAAAATAATAATAATGAAAAAAAAATAATAATAATCACTCTCGGATCGGCAGTCACTCGCCACGCACCGTTTCCTACTCCGCTTGAGATGCAGTTACCGGGAACGCTGGAGAGCTTGGCGAGACTGTAGGAAACCATGTGATAACTCATTGTAGTAATGTTTAGTTTTTTTGTAATTCTGCGCAGATATATATTCTTTTCTAAAGACAAAGGAAATTTGAATGCTTAGATGAAGATAATTTCACCTGATGGAAACGTTGTTGTTCTGCACATAGATCTGGCGCATTGGTGGAGTAATTTCGAACTGTAACGGCAAATGGTTGTCATTTCGTCTCGATTATCGATGAATTTGTATTGTCGAAATATGAATGAAACCATTCACTTTTTGCAATATTTTTGTTAGCACACCAAACATAAGACGAATCCCATTAAAATGGTGCAGAAAAATGGTAAAATTTTTGTATTATTTATTGAGGTGGGAAGCCTCACCTCTTCATCAAGGACGATGCATGCGTTGTCGGCGGATACTTGTGGCCCTGCGTTGATCAGCTGCAAACAAAATAAACTTAAAGGGATACAGCATCGAAAAATGAGTTATTTTTATTTAAAAAAATATCTATGCTATGACATTCAATGCCGTTGAAGGGGAAACACACACACGCACTTTGAAAAGGCACCGTTAAAAAGAATTTCGCCCTATAGTTGAATGACCTGTAGATGCCAGTATAGATTGCTTGGTCAATCTCAGATCAAACACCACTTTCCAATGAGTCTAATAAGTGACGGTTTGATCGAGCACCGCACCTTGTACTTCACTTCATAGCACGAGTAGACGAAGCCGTCCACCGCCGTTGCACACATTACTAAAAGCAGAAACGCTGTCACGAATTCTTTCTTCATCCCAGACTGCACTGATCTTGAAATATGATCAATTTGCTTCAATGCAAAATCGAAAGAACGGGTTGAATATTAAATGTTTGAAACATTCGAATAATCAGCTAGGGGGAATGTTTCGGGCTGGGGAGGTTTTGGGCATGGGGGAGGTTTTGGGCAGGGAGGAGGTTTTGGGCATGGGAGGTTTTGGGTATGACCCAATCAGCTAGACTATGGAGAGAATCAAAAGAGCAGCCACATGCGATCAGATTTTGCTCTGATAAGACTACGATCGCACGCATATATTTATATTCTCCGGGTGCTTTCGAGTGCGCGGCGATGTGTGATGATAAAATGACAATGGTTTGAGTGACTCACCGATTCAGAAACTGAAAACCTGTAGAATGCAGCTGATATCAGTCAAGTGTGCATCGAAAGTGAAATACGTGTGATCATCTGATTACTTAAATACAGAGTGTGAGATGATAAATTGTGATGAATCACGTCGAGCTTGAGACAATACGTAGTTGAAACGCTTAGGTGCATCATGCACCATTGAAATGCCGGAGAGAAACTGAAAAAAGGCCAGTAAAAATTAATAAAAAATCAAATCTGTCTTAATAGAACGTTGTGGCATGAATAAGATGGTGACATGAGTAAGCATGTGTTGGCAGTTCACGCCGTTCAACAACCCATTCGTTTCTCCAGAAATGGGTTTCTGCAACGCGGAAGTGTGTGAGCACTAATAGGGAACTGTATTGCGCATACCCTTTCGAACCGGGAATAAGACCGATTTTCTACTCCGATCCCAGACGAAATACTTCGTCTAAACTGAACAGAATGACCCTCACCCGAAGACCATCTTCACCTGACGTTAACGAGTGACCTGTTAAATATGCAAGATGGGTGTTTCGTTCCTGATCTCTTTTTCGAGCTTTGGAAGCAATTTTTTCTTTCTGTTTTCTATTTTATTCTGCTTCTCATTGTTGCTACTTGTTTCTATGTTATTGACGACTTTCTCTCAACGCTGCATGCAGTGCATATTTTTGTATTGGAGAAATAAATACATTTATTGATCAAACAACGATAGAAAAATATTGCAGCTATCGACTACTACTTTATTCGTTTATGACTACTACTTTTTTCGTGCTGTAGCTTGGTGGAGCTTAAATAGCAGAGCCTAGCTTTGATTTAGACAATCAAATTTAATATCTTGAGAAGGGTCTAGGGCTAAGCGTCAAATGAGGGTAGGCTTAGACTCACTCACTATGTGTATCCCTTCTTACCTTCTTTACTTGTTGTGGTTCGACTCGCGCGCTTTCCTTCCCCCTTGATGCATTTAAATTTGCAGATCTCTACACGATCTGAAACGCTGGAAAATATCACGGAATCTCTGCGATTCGAAATCATTGGTACTTTTTCAATTCAATAACAATTTTTTTAAATTGAGAGCGAACGTCGCTACGAATCTCAACTAATTCGCACTGGTCTGATTTGCGCGTTCTGGATAGATTAAACTTTTGCTATCAGACGGCTCCCGTCCCACGTGAGAGTCTTCTACGACGTTACAGTCAACGCCTAAAGAGCCATAAGTCACGATATGCAACATCTGTCTGCTCACTACCTTCGAAATGAACGTTTCGGAGGGAAACTGGTCAGTGGTTGAAGAGGATCTCTATTCAACTCCAGCATGCCCATTCCTGTTCAGTTTGCAGTTCGTTAGTTTTCCTTCAGGAGTTCGTTCCTGGACTAGGCGAGCTTATCTTTGCTTTGTACACACCAATTGTTGTTTGACTTTCGTGCTTCGACAGGGTTATATAGACTGCGGTGATTTCGATATGGATGTCTCTCCCTAATCAGTTGGAACAAATCAATAATAAAAATACGAATTTTGAAAGAGGCGAGAGAGGGGAATAACCACCAGTATGAACAGTGATAATCGTGACGATTTTGTTTTTGAAATGTATAAAATAACTAATATGCAATATAAAATAAAATAACTATATAATAAAAAATAAATAAAATTTTAAAAAGATGACCTCTCCCAGAGCAGAACCCGTCCAACTAGCGGACTCCAAGAAATTGAAGAAATCTGGTTAGTTCGTTGATGGAATCCGCATTTCAGATTCCATATATGTGTATTCTTCATGCAAGTCGAATTTCTCACTCTATCCATTTAGACAATTGCTTCTAAAAAGTGAGTAACATTCATAATTCAAATTTTCTTATCATTGCTTGTTTTTGATACGGTATCATTATAATGTGAAATGTGTGCTGGCTGAATATCCGAGTGCTTTTCAATAAGAAAAGATATCAAAGTTGCGGAAATTCTCACTGCGAAAACCCGCAATGACGGCCACTCTACACCAATTCGATCCCTCAGAATGAGTGTGATTGCGGGCTTTCCGAGTGCGAAAACCCGCAATATCGACCCCCCTCTCTTGAGGGAAGAGTGATGAGGATTGCGAGTTTTCTCACTCCGAAAACCCGCAACTTATCGATGTTGTTATGCTGATATTTGGAATTGCAGATAACGACGAACGAAATTATCGATGTATATAACAAAAGAGGAATGAGAATCGTGTCAGAAGAAGCCTTCCCTGATTCCTGTATTCCATGATTCGATAAATGTTATTATTCTTGTTATGTCTGTGCACAACGGGTGTTTTAGTAATAATATTTATATAATACGGGAGCAAAAGGAATAACGACGTCTCGCTACGCGAGCGGAGGACAAGAATGAATTATGTAAGAAAAGAGCGGGAACTCTCAGCTACGCAGTCAATATGTAGAGTATATAATGAAGAGCGTGATACTCAGTCAACGGTTGAATTGGCGCCAAGTGTACGGGAAGTTGTGTTGGGGCGCGACTAGTTCGCTAGGTCAGACACATGACTAGTCTCATCCACAGCACCTCCGCCACAAGATATGAAATACGAGTATTGAATATCTGACGATATGAAGTTACGATAGTACGAAGGTAACTTATACGGTAGTAAAGAATCAATATCGTAGTACTGGGTAATGATGGTCAATTATGATGGGACTCATTCAGAGTAACTGTCTTCGTGTCGTTCTCCACATCTTCCGTGGGCTCGAATCTTTCTTCGACGAATGAAGTTGCACGGCGAGACTCGACGATTGCACTCGATGTAGTCGCACTTGTCGTGGTAGTTGAGACTCGCGAGACGATGTAGTTGTCCTCGACGATGCCCTTCTTCTCGCACGATCCGTAGATGCACTTTTCCATGGTAATCGATCATCTCTCGACACTCAGTCCATCATGACTCATGATCTCTCGATGTACGGCAGTACCCATGGCGAACTCTCTATTACCGACATCTCTCCAACTCCCGTCTTCCCTCTCGGAGAGAGTGAGCTGATGTCTGATCTTTTCTTGAAAGATCTCTTCATTGCACACGAACACGCGTTCGTTGCTCTTGGCAGGACCCGAAGATTCCTCCATACTTGGGTAACGGATAGTACTGGTCTCTTGATGTACGGTAGTACCCTGGACGAACTCTCTGTTGTCCCTACCGACACCACACAAGCAGAAGTATTCTCTCTAGTCGAAGAGAAGAATGAGTCTGTGGAAGAACATGCTGATCCCAGAGAGGACAGAGCGTGTCTGCCTGTGATTCCGGAGGTTGACTCGGACTCTGTAAAGAGAGGGAGCAGCTTCTCCAAGATCGATTTCTGTGATGTGGATTCACGTGTTGAAGTCCAAGAGACGAATGAACCGTGGATGAATCAGACACGTCACGGGCTGACTATTGTCGTTAACGACAGAGTACCGTACAGAGATGAGTCCACTCTGAAGACGTTTCATGCGGATGACCGGGATGCAGAAGCGCAATTGCTGACTATTCGTGAGAATGTCGCATACAATGGGAAGAGGAAGAGAGAGCACACGGAGAATCTGGAATGGATTCCCAATGATGGTGCCGAAGACAAAAATGTCAAATCTCTTGGTTTCGTCGTGAACGAAACTTACCGTAACCCGAGACTGGAGGAGCATACGGGTCCTGCCAGAAGTAGTGAACTAGTTTTCGACTGCACAAAGGAATTCTCTTCGAGAATTACATCGGATGTCTCTTATATGAAGATCAAAGATCAACTCACTCTCTCCGAGAAGGAAGAGGAGGGAAGAATGTGTGGTGTCGGTAGGGACAACAGAGAGTTCGTCCAGGGTACTACCGTACATCAAGAGACCAGTACTATCCGTTACCCAAGTATGGAGGAATCTTCGGGTCCTGCCAAGAGCAACGAACGCGTGTTCGTGTGCAATGAAGAGATCTTTCAAGAAAAGATCAGACATCAGCTCACTCTCTCCGAGAGGGAAGACGGGAGTTGGAGAGATGTCGGTAATAGAGAGTTCGCCATGGGTACTGCCGTACATCGAGAGATCATGAGTCATGATGGACTGAGTGTCGAGAGATGATCGATTACCATGGAAAAGTGCATCTACGGATCGTGCGAGAAGAAGGGCATCGTCGAGGACAACTACATCGTCTCGCGAGTCTCAACTACCACGACAAGTGCGACTACATCGAGTGCAATCGTCGAGTCTCGCCGTGCAACTTCATTCGTCGAAGAAAGATTCGAGCCCACGGAAGATGTGGAGAACGACACGAAGACAGTTACTCTGAATGAGTCCCATCATAATTGACCATCATTACCCAGTACTACGATATTGATTCTTTACTACCGTATAAGTTACCTTCGTACTATCGTAACTTCATATCGTCAGATATTCAATACTCGTATTTCATATCTTGTGGCGGAGGTGCTGTGGATGAGACTAGTCATGTGTCTGACCTAGCGAACTAGTCGCGCCCCAACACAACTTCCCGTACACTTGGCGCCAATTCAACCGTTGACTGAGTATCACGCTCTTCATTATATACTCTACATATTGACTGCGTAGCTGAGAGTTCCCGCTCTTTTCTTACATAATTCATTCTTGTCCTCCGCTCGCGTAGCGAGACGTCGTTATTCCTTTTGCTCCCGTATTATATAAATATTATTACTAAAACACCTGTTGTGCACAGACATAACAAGAATAATAACATTTATCGAATCATGGAATACAGGAATCAGGGAAGGCTTCTTCTGACACGATTCTCATTCCTCTTTTGTTATATACATCGATAATTTCGTTCGTCGTTATCTGCAATTCCAAATATCAGCATAACAACATCGATAAGTTGCGGGTTTTCGGAGTGAGAAAACTCGCAATCCTCATCACTCTTCCCTCAAGAGAGGGGGGTCGATATTGCGGGTTTTCGCACTCGGAAAGCCCGCAATCACACTCATTCTGAGGGATCGAATTGGTGTAGAGTGGCCGTCATTGCGGGTTTTCGCAGTGAGAATTTCCGCAACTTTGATATCTTTTCTTATTGAAAAGCACTCGGATATTCAGCCAGCACACATTTCACATTATAATGATACCGTATCAAAAACAAGCAATGATAAGAAAATTTGAATTATGAATGTTACTCACTTTTTAGAAGCAATTGTCTAAATGGATAGAGTGAGAAATTCGACTTGCATGAAGAATACACATATATGGAATCTGAAATGCGGATTCCATCAACGAACTAACCAGATTTCTTCAATTTCTTGGAGTCCGCTAGTTGGACGGGTTCTGCTCTGGGAGAGGTCATCTTTTTAAAATTTTATTTATTTTTTATTATATAGTTATTTTATTTTATATTTTATATTAGTTATTTTATACATTTCAAAAACAAAATCGTCACGATTATCACTGTTCATACTGGTGGTTATTCCCCTCTCTCGCCTCTTTCAAAATTCGTATTTTTATTATTGATTTGTTCCAACTGATTAGGGAGAGACATCCATATCGAAATCACCGCAGTCTATATAACCCTGTCGAAGCACGAAAGTCAAACAACAATTGGTGTGTACAAAGCAAAGATAAGCTCGCCTAGTCCAGGAACGAACTCCTGAAGGAAAACTAACGAACTGCAAACTGAACAGGAATGGGCATGCTGGAGTTGAATAGAGATCCTCTTCAACCACTGACCAGTTTCCCTCCGAAACGTTCATTTCGAAGGTAGTGAGCAGACAGATGTTGCATATCGTGACTTATGGCTCTTTAGGCGTTGACTGTAACGTCGTAGAAGACTCTCACGTGGGACGGGAGCCGTCTGATAGCAAAAGTTTAATCTATCCAGAACGCGCAAATCAGACCAGTGCGAATTAGTTGAGATTCGTAGCGACGTTCGCTCTCAATTTAAAAAAATTGTTATTGAATTGAAAAAGTACCAATGATTTCGAATCGCAGAGATTCCGTGATATTTTCCAGCGTTTCAGATCGTGTAGAGATCTGCAAATTTAAATGCATCAAGGGGGAAGGAAAGCGCGCGAGTCGAACCACAACAAGTAAAGAAGGTAAGAAGGGATACACATAGTGAGTGAGTCTAAGCCTACCCTCATTTGACGCTTAGCCCTAGACCCTTCTCAAGATATTAAATTTGATTGTCTAAATCAAAGCTAGGCTCTGCTATTTAAGCTCCACCAAGCTACAGCACGAAAAAAGTAGTAGTCATAAACGAATAAAGTAGTAGTCGATAGCTGCAATATTTTTCTATCGTTGTTTGATCAATAAATGTATTTATTTCTCCAATACAAAAATATGCACTGCATGCAGCGTTGAGAGAAAGTCGTCAATAACATAGAAACAAGTAGCAACAATGAGAAGCAGAATAAAATAGAAAACAGAAAGAAAAAATTGCTTCCAAAGCTCGAAAAAGAGATCAGGAACGAAACACCCATCTTGCATATTTAACAGGTCACTCGTTAACGTCAGGTGAAGATGGTCTTCGGGTGAGGGTCATTCTGTTCAGTTTAGACGAAGTATTTCGTCTGGGATCGGAGTAGAAAATCGGTCTTATTCCCGGTTCGAAAGGGTATGCGCAATACAGTTCCCTATTAGTGCTCACACACTTCCGCGTTGCAGAAACCCATTTCTGGAGAAACGAATGGGTTGTTGAACGGCGTGAACTGCCAACACATGCTTACTCATGTCACCATCTTATTCATGCCACAACGTTCTATTAAGACAGATTTGATTTTTTATTAATTTTTACTGGCCTTTTTTCAGTTTCTCTCCGGCATTTCAATGGTGCATGATGCACCTAAGCGTTTCAACTACGTATTGTCTCAAGCTCGACGTGATTCATCACAATTTATCATCTCACACTCTGTATTTAAGTAATCAGATGATCACACGTATTTCACTTTCGATGCACACTTGACTGATATCAGCTGCATTCTACAGGTTTTCAGTTTCTGAATCGGTGAGTCACTCAAACCATTGTCATTTTATCATCACACATCGCCGCGCACTCGAAAGCACCCGGAGAATATAAATATATGCGTGCGATCGTAGTCTTATCAGAGCAAAATCTGATCGCATGTGGCTGCTCTTTTGATTCTCTCCATAGTCTAGCTGATTGGGTCATACCCAAAACCTCCCATGCCCAAAACCTCCTCCCTGCCCAAAACCTCCCCCATGCCCAAAACCTCCCCAGCCCGAAACATTCCCCCTAGCTGATTATTCGAATGTTTCAAACATTTAATATTCAACCCGTTCTTTCGATTTTGCATTGAAGCAAATTGATCATATTTCAAGATCAGTGCAGTCTGGGATGAAGAAAGAATTCGTGACAGCGTTTCTGCTTTTAGTAATGTGTGCAACGGCGGTGGACGGCTTCGTCTACTCGTGCTATGAAGTGAAGTACAAGGTGCGGTGCTCGATCAAACCGTCACTTATTAGACTCATTGGAAAGTGGTGTTTGATCTGAGATTGACCAAGCAATCTATACTGGCATCTACAGGTCATTCAACTATAGGGCGAAATTCTTTTTACGCTTGGCTACCTTCACCACTTAATCACACTCAATCACAGAGGTTGCAGCTCTTCTGGTCGACGACCACGTGCTATACTTGGCAGCACGGGTTTGAAGTACCTGCGAACCTCTAGTACCAGGGAAAACGACACTAGAGGCGACACTCAATAAAGAAAATGCAAAAACAGCCACTAAACTATGCGCAAGCTAGTTAAACAATCCTGTCTTGAGCCCCCCTCTCTTGAGGGAAGAGTGATGAGGATTGCGGGTTTTCTCACTCCGAAAACCCGCAACTTATCGATGTTGTTATGCTGATATTTGGAATTGCAGATAACGACGAACGAAATTATCGATGTATACAACAAAAGAGGAATGAGAATCGTGTCAGAAGAAGCCTTTCCTGATTCCTGTATTCCATGATTCGATAAATGTTATTATTCTTGTTATGTCTGTGCACAACGGGTGTTTTAGTAATAATATTTATATAATACGGGAGCAAAAGGAATAACGACGTCTCGCTACGCGAGCGGAGGACAAGAATGAATTACGTAGGAAAAGAGCGGGAACTCTCAGCTACGCAGTCAATATGTAGAGTATACAATGAAGAGCGTGATACTCAGTCAACGGTTGAATTGGTGTACGGTAAGTTGTGTTGGGGCGGGACTAGTTCGCTAGGTCAGACACATGACTAGTCTCATACACAGCAATTCTGATACATTGCCCATTATTAGGAAAGAGGAGAATTGACGTAAAGGGAAAGTAAATACGAAATTGAAATAGTTGTTTAATACATGCACATTCGTAACGTGTAATCCGTGCAGTTTGAACGATTCGGCGTTTCACACAAAAATCAGTAAACAACCTGATTGAGGTATACTCTAAAAGCTCTCTTTTTTTCAAACAGCCTCTACCCCTCGGACAAATTAGTTTGACCCGTTTTATATGTTTAATTCTGTGCCTCGTGACGGGCGGTCGACAGTCTCCCCGCTCCTCTCCCACCTCAGTTTGGAGAATCCTTACCAGTCATCTTGGGCAACAAGTATTTCGCCCACCCGGTACCACTTCGAGCAGAGGACTCGGATCGACTACATATAATTCAAGTCGTCAACTTTCAAGAAAGGCCCCAGTCGACAAGACTACGACGTGAGTTCCCACTTTGGTTGATACACGCTAGTCAGGACGTCACTGGAAGCTGGAAGATCTACTTCTACGCTCAATGTCTATCGTCCAAGATCTCCAGAATTGAGCATCGGAATCGGTCTTCTTTTCATATCACAGACCCAAAATTGTTGGCTGGAGAAAGAATATTGATCATGCGAGCTCGACGTTAAAGATGTTACTTTCGAAGAAAGAAAGATAGCGCCTGCATTCATGATTGGAAAATCCCCTTTATCCTCTTTAAAATCCTCCTCTTTATAGACATCTTCTAAAAATCCTGCTACCTCTGATGATACTAACATCGCAATGCAGAAATCGCCGCTCTACAAGAAGGCGCCGTGCGCCTTTTTTGCCCGCGGCTATTGCAATTATGGAGATTGGTCAGTTGCAATCTCTCTATATGACGCTCAACTGAGATCTTGAACAGGTCAAAGATCGAACAACAGCTGTGATTACCATCATTTTCGAGGAAGTGGAAAATATTGGAAAAATGTGTTCCACTGTGCAACACAGTGGAACACTTTCATGGAAAGTGGACTCTGTGTAAAAATAGGGGTTAATTTCGCGAACATAATAAAATATCAACTAGGTGTCGCTTCGCGCACGGGAATCACGAGCTGCGTCGAAAGCCGGTTGTTGCCATGGATAATTTTAAGCACGACGGACCGGTGAGATTTAATTATGCAATTTCTTCGGAAAGGTATCAGACTCTATAGAGTTGAAGTAGCGCTGCATTCCAGCTAGTTCCTAGCTGATTTCTGTCCTCTAGCTGAAGTATTACATTTATAAAATGATACGATCAAACAAAATGTCGAACTGGGACTTCCTGTGTTTACCGAGACGAGAGAGCACGCAAAAGCGAGAGGGTCGCCAATGTTCCTGTATGGTAAACAACGGAAGTTCGTTATTCGGCTTTTTGGTATGATCGTATAATTGTATGAACGTAATAGCAAGCCTACCGTGGCACAAATTATTGGTAAAACGGTGGTTACGGTACTCCTGAGCCATAAATGAAAACTGATCTCCATGACGATCAGTACACTCAAAAAACGTCATTGTGCCAATTTTAATCATTCACCCCACATGTGTTGATAAAAACATATTTTTATTGCTTCTTAGGCGGTTGTATAATATTGTAGCTCATTTCAGGCCGGTCAACTTACCTCGCGAGAGTGAAGTGAAAGATCTGAAGAGATCTTATGGGAAACGGGTATATCAGCAAGAGTGCGACAAATGCGGATATTTTTTTGACGATTCATGTATTTTTTGACGATTCATGTTTTCACTGACCAATTGTTCGCTGGCGCAACTCACTCTTCAGTAGAGTTTGCAATTCGTATCGGGTAATTCGGGTAATTCGGTATGAGGCGAGAAACTCACGTGAACATTGAAATTGGTCGATTTGGGTGTCGCGTAACGTAGTGAAATGACGTTTTACCCGACACATTTCGCCCTCTCATTTTGCGCAATCGGGTACCCGAAGTGTCGGGTAGTGTCACATTTTTAAACTCTACTCTGCAGGTGACAAGAGAGAGCCGAGCTCTTGTTTACAATGCACACGCTGAAGAAAACAACGAAGCACTGGGACTGCTCGCTCACAGACACGGACGACATTGTACTACAAAAACGAGTGAGGCTATTCAGGAAGGACTCATCAAGGAGTTCCGAGACCTCATTAATAATAAATGAGCATTTCAAAAACAAAATCGTCACGATTATCACTGTTCATACTGGTGGTTATTCCCCTCTCTCGCCTCTTTCAAAATTCGTATTTTTATTATTGATTTGTTCCAACTGATTAGGGAGAGACATCCATATCGAAATCACCGCAGTCTATATAACCCTGTCGAAGCACGAAAGTCAAACAACAATTGGTGTGTACAAAGCAAAGATAAGCTCGCCTAGTCCAGGAACGAACTCCTGAAGGAAAACTAACGAACTGCAAACTGAACAGGAATGGGCATGCTGGAGTTGAATAGAGATCCTCTTCAACCACTGACCAGTTTCCCTCCGAAACGTTCATTTCGAAGGTAGTGAGCAGACAGATGTTGCATATCGTGACTTATGGCTCTTTGGGCGTTGACTGTAACGTCGTAGAAGACTCTCACGTGGGACGGGAGCCGTCTGATAGCAAAAGTTTAATCTATCCAGAACGCGCAAATCAGACCAGTGCGAATTAGGTGAGATTCGTAGCGACGTTCGCTCTCAATTTAAAAAAATTGTTATTGAATTGAAAAAGTACCAATGATTTCGAATCGCAGAGATTCCGTGATATTTTCCAGCGTTTCAGATCGTGTAGAGATCTGCAAATTTAAATGCATCAAGGGGGAAGGAAAGCGCGCGAGTCGAACCACAACAAGTAAAGAAGGTAAGAAGGGATACACATAGTGAGTGAGTCTAAGCCTACCCTCATTTGACGCTTAGCCCTAGACCCTTCTCAAGATATTAAATTTGATTGTCTAAATCAAAGCTAGGCTCTGCTATTTAAGCTCCACCAAGCTACAGCACGAATAAAGTAGTAGTCATAAACGAATAAAGTAGTAGTCGATAGCTGCAATATTTTTCTATCGTTGTTTGATCAATAAATGTATTTATTTCTCCATACACGGCAATTCAACCAATCATCGGGAACAGGTAGGACCGCACTCATATCCTGAACGGAACAACATATTTATTTCCCTTGTCAGAGCGGTTCAGACTCGTTTTTTTGAAATTTTTGAAACGGCAGTGATCGCCTAATAGTTATTTATGAACACTCTGATATTCTCTTCTGGTGTACAAGTGATTCACAATCCTCGGGAGGGATGGTGACGTGAAGATGTGTTCCACATAATTCGCAAATTTGATGGACCAGTGACGAGGATTGCGAAACCATTACATTTGTCCGTGGACCAGGGCAATTCGGAGTGAGACATTTCTCCCATTTGTTGGGTGTATCGATCGATTTCAATGTCTGTGTAGGAATGTGTGATGAATATGAAATGAAATACTTCACTACCTTATTCTCAACAATTTCAAACTCCTTTGTTGCTGCCGTTGCTACCTCAATATGAAGTTATTGTAGTAACCACTATATACGGTAGGTATCACGAGATATTGCATGAGCACGAACACCGTGGGGAATACATTTCGAGAAAATGTTTTTGATTTCGATAAATAATTTTGATGTGTAAATAATTAACTCCAAAAAAGATTCAAAGTTTCAGAAGAAGCATCAATGTAAATCAATGCAAAAAACGACAATGTTAGCATTTTTTACAATATCAAGCACGCAACATCTTTTGCAGCTCAAGTAATGCATGCATTGGGAGAACCAACCTGAAAGCGTACGATCGTTTCTTGCCGACCATGCTAATTGTAAGAATCCGCAGGTTTATCGGTCACCTCTTCATGCATGAAATAATGTCTTATCGAATTGCACAATTCTGCGTTCATGACCTATTGAAATCGGTCCGCGAGAATACAGCCGATACGGAAATTGTAAGTTTTTTTCTAATAATAATCGGAGCATATCATGGCGAGTTCGATCCCCGCCCAGGCCAACCAAGCCTTCCATCCACCCCGGGGCGGTAAATTGGTAGCAACTTTGATTGCGAAAGGTAACGTGCCCTAGATGCCTTGGGAAAGCTTGGGTTACGTAATCCCACGTTGCAGCTGGCTTACCGGCTTGCCCCATCTAGCGTGGCAGCTTGCTACTGTAAAATCGCATGACATGGATAGGAAGAGAAAGCTCCGCCCACTAGACGCTAATGGAAGGGGCGAGAAACGGCGGATGAGTAGCACAAGTTTAATTCTTCACTAAAAACCTCGTGCTCGGGCTTATTCGAGAGCTCTTGGCAGGGGCTACAACATATCCCGTGCGCACGATGCTCTGATGTGATTAAGTAGGTCAAATATCGATAAACATTAGCGAGAATAGGCAATTCATGCACTTCCAGTAAAGGCACATAGCTGCGCATCTCGCAGTTCGTGGGGATGGTGTGTCTGTTCCATTTAGAGAAAACAGAATCAAATTTAGTTGCCGCGCTGAATTGTGCTACTTTTTAAAAGAATATAGTCCGGTAATATTCATTGGCATGACGACAATAATAAAACTGTGAAAAAAGCCGAACTTTCACCTCCAGTAATTATGCAAATTAGAGAGATCAAGCCATGAGACAAACAGATATCGATAGACCATACTTGTCAATTTGTGGAATCGTTTAGATGACCAACTTATTAGTAATAGTAGCATCTCTGTCGTATCAAACTCGTATCAAACCAAATTCTTAGACTTTCTATCCATTTCATAACCTGCATTTTTTTTCGCTCTCACTTGTCTTCTCATTATTGTATTAGTATATCTGAACAAAACTCTTTGTCACATAATGTGACATCGTATTTCATGTTTGCCGTTTGTTTATTAGACTAACTTATTATTTCTCCCCATACTTAGCCTCAGTAAATTGCATGATAAATATATCAGAGATTGTTGCGAAATTAATACCACCTATAATGAAGTTTTGAGAAGTTTCTATGTTTGACTTGTTCCCCCCCCCTCCCCGATCCTGACGCAGATAACGCCAAAAATATTTGAAAATAAAAAAAATATTAAAAATAACCTAGATCATCGCAATGCTCATCGAGATGGCCATAGAAGAGCCCAAGTTATATTTACTCTTCGTAGAGCTTTGCTCTGCGCAGGTTCGGATTTAACTTATTCTGGTACAGTGTCAGTCGGTGGATATATTGTTATTGAGGAATATCTCTTGCAACAGCGCAACGTTTTACTGATTTCCAACCAATTGTCAGATGGAACCAAAAACTAAGAGATACATCATCAATAACCGGCCTTTCAGGTAAATTATGAGCTGACCAGAAAAAAGAACTCTCAAGGCAAATCCTTCTCGCACTTCCGCAATCTAGTTCTCCAGAGAGCACAGGAGGTTTTCCAAGAAAGGGTTAGTGAAAAGTTGAAATTTTTGTACCTACTTCCCACCAGCTCATACTTAATTGCTTTAATGTTAAATTAATTTAAATAAACGTTTGTTAGGATTTCATTCGTGGACAGATTACGGACATTTTAAGGTTGTGTTGTAATTTCATTGCAAGTTTATGAATTACAGTGCAATCAAATTGAACCAGAGGAGAACGAGGAGACGAAGGAAATTATGAAAATCAATCAACTGAGATTCAAAACGAGAAAAATGGGATACATCCAGTGAGTAAGCTTTTCACTATTCAACAAAAATATCTACATATCTTTCACATGCTGTCTGAATATTTATTGAGAAAACACGCAATAGCGTTTCGGATAATATGGAACATTCTTAAAAAAATCCGCTTAAAGGGACTGTGCATAAATAGTGAAACACACTTATTTGGCATTATTTTAGTCGACTTAAAGGGAAAAATGGGAAAAAATTCAGACTCTTTGGGAGTGCTTTACGGCGACTCCCAGAGGCTCAGGCTCTGGGATTCGATGTTTGCTAATTTTTTTTGAGAAATGTATAAGAGAGAATATCTGAGTCGATCGTACAAGCAAAAACAAACCTATGCTGAAAAGTTGTGCCTAGGGTAAACTTTGACCGTAGAAACCGAAAATAAACATAAGAAGTTTCATAGATCAAACCCGGCTGAGATATGTTTCACTATACGTCGAAAAGTGAAATTTTCAACTTTGGTCAAACGCATCCAAACCACCTATGTAGCTATATATTTGGATATCTCTTGATGAGAGGAACATTTTTCGTGTTGACAATTAATTTGTAACTCATGTGAGAAAAAGTTATGATTATTAGAATTCTCAAATTCCAAATATCCACATCTAGACTTTGTCCAGTGCACTTTTAACTATGTTCATTCGATTCTACGTGCAAAGTTACTCCCTGGTGATTGAAATAATCCAAATCCATCATGCCCACCTTGGTGAAAATAGTCACCAAACATGCGTCGCCGCACCAAACCGCGACGCGACACGCGTCGCGCGCCCCAATATCGTAAACAATTGTTCTAATTTCGACGTTAAATTTTGTTTTTCGATGCCTAAACACGATGTATATTAAAACTGACTCGGCCACATGCACCAAAACCAACGATTCAGCAAAGCCCTAAAATTTTTATTTTTATTATTTAAAAAAAATATTAACGATTGAAATCGCATCTGAAAGGCATTTCCGAAGCTCTAGAAATGTGTTCTCACACCGTGCAACTTGTTTTAACTATGTTCTCTCAAAAAATTTTGCTGAACCTGCGTTGTATTTATTGTACCTGACATCAATCAACGAAAGTAGCAGAAAAATCTGAGATCGAACGTGATTCATGCTCAATTTGGGTGGCGAAATCAGTACAGTATCGATACACAGTGTATTCTCAGTACGTGCACTGAGTAGTGCACCGGTGTATCGATACACTCGGAAAAGCGAGAGTGATGTACTGAAATGCACTGTGCACTGCAGTACATACGCGCCATGCACTGCCAGTGCACTGGTGTACTGCTAGTACACGACGCGCTGTGGGGGAGCGTCTATTGCAGTGCACAGTGCATTTCAATACATCACTCTCGCTTTTCCGAGTGTATCGATACATTTGGTTTCTTCAAAATCAAGTACTGCAGTGCACATGAGACTCAAGTGTACTGCAGTACTGTACTGCTATTAGCCACCCTATGTTCAATACATGTTTTGCTAATGCCTGCATCACATATAAACATTCTTACAAAATTCAAATAATTTATACTGCCTGTCGGTGCAGATACACAGAGCGCGAACTCTCTAAGAGAACCGTTCTCTAGTCCAACTCTCTCAGAGAAGTGTTCTCTAAGAAAAAGACGACTATCTTAAATATGAGAAAGTTGTTATCTAAGAGAATTCAACTCTCTTGAATATAAGAGAATCGTTCTCTTGAAAATTCAGTTCGCGATTGTTTGTGCGCGTCCGCTTTCCATTGCCCGGTTCCACATACTGTAGCTATTTGAAAATTTTCTCCAATTTTAGGGACCGTGTTTAAAGCCGGTATTTAGGTAAGGGTGCAGTGAATCCTTTCTGTATTTTTTACTTTTGCGGGAATTCAAATCGTGAAAACCATGTTTTTCGCGCATAACTTTTTTGCCACCCCCCGGGACAACCCTATTCTTTGTGTCATTCTATTCAGCAACACCAAGCGCATCGTTGTATGGGTAGATTGGGAATATCCCTCCCAGCCGTTTTTTGCTATGAGCTTCCAAACTTAGGGTAAATTCAGTGTCTTCGCAGTTAAAGCGCCATAGTTCTTTCCAGACCCCCCGGGACAAGTATGATTTATCCGGATCCTGATTCTACATCATCTTGCGCATCTAAATTGCGGAAATGAAGAGGAAATGCTCCCGGCCGTTTTTTGCAATACTGTTTCGAAGTTGCGCAATTCGACGAATTTCCGCTGTCTACGGCTGTATTACGTCTGGTTCTTTCAATGCCTCTTTTTCCTTGATAAGGGAGGTACCTACAATGCATGCTCTACAACATATCATAAAAATAGCGTTCTACGTTTTGTTTTCGACATGCTGTAATCAAAATAAAATCGGTCATTCAATAATTCCTCGCTTGCACTTATTGATCGTAGTTCAGACTGAGTATATACAACAATTCGTGGCTGATGCCTTGTTGAAGGCTACCAGCTATCAAAAACAAATAATTATACTAAATGATAGGGGAACTAAAAACGACTGATCTGACTTAGCGAAGTCTAGTTGACCCAGCGTACAACACGTTGCGGTCGCGCTAAAAGAGCTTCACGGCTACAGAAAAGTACCCTATTTGTAACGCAATTTGTTAAATGATAATAGAAATTGCGTGAATTTAACTATGAAAACAATGATTCTCTAGATCGTCAGCAGCCAACAATGATAAAAATGGAATTTTAGATTTAGTTTCATTGCGCCTTTGGGGGTCCCTATCCAATTTTACTTTTCACTATTTTTCCGTGGTTTCTTGCTATTATTTCATGTTATTTATGTTGCATATCGACGTTAATATGTAAACTGATGTATTGAGCTGCGCCGGCCATAGCTAAGATGCGACGAAGACGATGCGGAGGCCGCCAAATATCGACGGCAAGGTTTGCTCGCTTATTATTTTCTAAATTCATTTTGCCTGTTAGGAGGGGAACAGTACAAGCTTGTATTATGTTCGCCGACTGAAACTAGTGAGAAGAGCGGAAAGGGCTGGCCCGCGCATACGCCTGTTTAGTGCACACCGGTGTGTTCACCGACCAATACCTGTCCAGCGCCGCGTTTCCCACTAATACGCGAGCGGTACCTCATTAGTCAAACCTATGCGCCCCGTTCACCGCTAAATGTCAGCATAGTGCGGCGACCGCCACTCAATACGCGCGCGGCACCGAATCTGGCGCTCAATATGTGTCCGGCACAACGTACTCAGCTCAGTACGCGCCGAGCGCGGCACGCTTCGTTTATTATGCGCGCGGCGCCGCATCATTCGCATAGTAGGCGCTGGTTAATTTAGGCTAATTCGCGAGGAAGCCGGTATCCGTATTTGTCAATGTCTATCGATTAGTTGTATAAACTATGTTTCATCATTTAGGTCCAAGCGGTGCAGCTCTCCCGCGTACCACGCCCGCCTAGTCACACGACACGACACCACGCGTACAGACGATGGACCCCACCACGCAGCAACAGGTTGGTAAACATCGTCGTGCCTCACGTAATGAGAAAATTCCCAAAAAGGTACATTTACTGAAACGCAAACTTCGCTCAGACCGTTCCAAAGGCTCTTAATAGAATAAGTTTCAAATTAGCTTTGAATGTCTTAATTTCAGTACTACTACGTGCCTGGCGCTCCCGCTGGCGCCGCACCCGCCTCCCAGTATGCGCCCTGCTACTACCAGGCGCCGGCGCACGGTGACGCCTCCGGAGACTCCACTGGCTACATGATGCCCATGCAGCTCCACCAGCAGGTGGTGTACTACGCAGCAGCGCCTCCTAGCGGCTGCCCTGCGCCCATGTACTCCAGCCGGTGAGTTCTCCGACTTTTCAGCGCACGGTGTGCGACGGATGGGTGTAGGGTTCGACGCGCGATGCGCCGAACCCTACACCCATCCGTTGAAATCTGGTCCACATCGCGCGTTCTGTTGAAAGGTCCCGAACGGAAAGGCCTGAAAAGGCGCGCAGCTTGCAAAATCGGGCGCACATCGTGCGTTGAAAAGTCCGAGTTGTCATTTGTGCGATTTATCAAACGTCGAACTTGCTCACGCAATTGGAATCTGGGCTAAAGTGTGTTTTTGTAGCCCGAGGCAGCGTTCACAGCCATGTCTCTCTCCGGCCAGACCATTCTGCCTCTGCAGCAACAGCAGCAGCACTGCCAGTACTGGCAGCTCCAGCCAGGTGAGAAACGTCGACCACGTGCAAACAGTGCATAATTTCAACTACTCTTGTTTTCGAATGCACTTTGTGCTCGTCTCTCTTACAATTCTTCCCTCTTTCGCCGCGCTGATATTCATCCCAGAGAGGGAAGAAATGTAAAAGAGTCAGTACACTGAACGTGCAATGGACGTGCACTGCATGGGCGTGGTACGTGCACACACCGTGCGTTTTAAAACCGGAGTATCTCCGGTTTTTCAGCGCAGCTTGTGCGCGCGATTTGTGTAGGGTTCGACGCGGCATGCGCCGCGCCCTACACCAATCGGGCGCACATCGCGCGTTCTGTTAAAAAAAAGGTCCCGAACGGAAAAGCCAGGTCCGGCAAAAAGTCCGGCGCGCGTCTTGTAGAATCCCGCGCGCAGCTTGTGGAAATTGAATCGCGCGCACAAGCTGCGCTGAAAAACGCGCGATCTTGCCGCCTTCGTGGTGTGCCTACCATAATCCGCACCATTTCAGACTCGCGCCGCCTCGATGCCGATTCCCAGCGAGGAGCCCCCTCTCTGGCCGCACCGTCTATGATCCCCGTACACACAGGTGAGTGTGCGAAACGTCGGCTAAGCACACACAGTGCTATTTTTGTCGCAAGATCAGAGTCATAATATAAGTATCGATGGAAATTTGGCACCGTGCCAAGGCTACATGGTCGTCCTTGTGATTATTGTGACCTTGTTATTTTCCGCAGCCCTTCCGTGCCATCAACAATCCCCAAGTACAAGACCAAGATATGCAAGAATTTCGAGCCCGGAGTAAACGGACTGTGCGCGTATGCAGAGAGGTACGGTAGTGGGGAGAGTGAGGGAGGAGTAGTGGGCTACTGTAGATAGCATTCTCAGGTACATAGTAGATGGTAGGACAGATACGATAGAATGGTGATGTTTCGACATTCAAGTTATCGTGTAGGAGACAGTTGTTTTGTACGGTATGATATAGTAGTTTGCAGGCAAGCGTGATGCGCCCTATTGGCGGTGGCGAAGGAAACCGCAGCGTGCTATCGGCTGACGCGGACGAGGACGCGGATGGAGCGGAAGGCAACGCGCCTATTATGAAGCGGACCCTTTTTCACTGTTTTATCGCTGTCCATTGTACGATTTGTGCCGATAAACAAATATTTTCCTTATAAATCAATGTATCTTGTTGTACACAGCATCACAACAGATCAATATTTCAATTGGATTACGGTAGCCAAAGGGAGTCAATGAAGGAAGGGGCAGGGTACCAACCAGCGAGCAACCCGAGAGCGGGGCAAAACGAGAGAAGACTCTCTAGGATATAAGAGAGTTCAACTCTCTTAAATATAAGAGAGTCAACTCTCTTATATATAAGAACCAGTTCTCATGAGAGGCACATGTCAGAGAACGACTCTCTTATATTTAAGAGAGTTCGCGCGCTGTGTATGGAGATGACGTATAGATAGACTTTATTGGAAAACAATATATGAAAATAATCTCAGACAAATATTTTCAGCTATATTTTTGGACTGAAAAAAACATCTAAAATGTGAATTCCAAAATTATTCAGATGATGAGAAAAATAAGGATGATAGATTGGATTCGATATTTCACTACTGTATTCGAACTGTGTACCACGATTGAAAAGCTGTAACACTTCTAATATACCATAAATCGCTACAAGTGTCTGTATTAGAATACAATGTGAATGCAAACATTATTTGTATTTGAGATGCTTGTTTGCATAATTTTCAGTCCAGATAGATAGCAAAAATATTTTTTTCTTCATAAAATTTATCTATCCTTCAGCACCGATAGACATTAGAAATTATTTGAATTTTGTAAGAATGTTTATATGTGATGCAGGCATCAGCAAAACATGTATTGAGCATGAATCACTTTCGATCTCAGATTTGTGCACAGTGCATTTTAGTACATCACTCTCGCTTTTCCGAGTGTATCGATACACCGGTGCACTACTCAGTGCACGTACTGAGAATACACTGTGTATCGATACTGTACTGATTTCGCCACCCAAATTGAGCATGAATCACGTTCGATCTCAGATTTTTCTGCTACTTTCGTTGATTGATGTCAGGTACAATAAATACAACGCAGGTTCAGCAAAATTTTTTGAGAGAACATAGTTAAAACAAGTTGCACGGTATGAGAACACATTTTTAGAGCTTCGGAAATGCCTTTCAGATGCGATTTCAATCGTTAATATTTTTTAAATAATAAAAATAAAAATTTTAGGGCTTTGCTGAATCGTTGGTTTTGGTGCACGTGGCCGAGTCAGTTGTAATAGATATTGTGTTTAGGCATCAAAAACAAAATTTGACGTCGAAATTAGAACAATTTTTTACGATATTGGGGCGCGCGACGCGTTAAGTGCAGCGACGCATGTTTGGTGACTATTTTCACCAAGGTGGGCATGATGGATTTGGATTATTTCAATCACCAGGGAGTAACTTTGCACGTAGAATGGAATGAACATAGTTACAAGTGCACTGGACAAAGTCTAGATGTGGATATTTGGAATTTGAGAATTCTAATAATCATAACTTTTTCTCACATGAGTATAGCTACATAGGTGGTTTGGATGCGTTTGACCAAAGTTGAAAATTTCACTTTTCGACTTATAGTGAAACATATCTCAGCCGGGTTTGATCTATGAAACTTCTTATTGTGATTTTCGGTTTCTACGGTTAAAGTTTACCCTAGGCACAACTTTTCAGCATAGGTTTTTTTTTGCTTGTACGGCCACCCTTGGGAGAATCTCAATCGACTCAGACATTCTCTCATAAGCTCCAAAAATTTGTGGTGGCTGAATGCCTACGATGTCCTGAACGACTACTAAGCAGAATTCATGGCATGTCATGTTCATTCCTCGATGTAATGAAAATATTTTTGTTATCCGGAAACGCGAACATTTATCAGATCGACCATGCTAATTGTAAGAATCCGCAGGTTTATCGGTCACCTCTTCATGCATGAAATAATGTCTTATCGAATTGCACAATTCTGCGTTCATGACCTATTGAAATCGGTCCGCGAGAATACAGCCGATACGGAAATTGTAAGTTTTTTTCTAATAATAATCGGAGCATATCATGGCGAGTTCGATCCCCGCCCAGGCCAACCAAGCCTTCCATCCACCCCGGGGCGGTAAATTGGTAGCAACTTTGATTGCGAAAGGTAACGTGCCCTAGATGCCTTGGGAAAGCTTGGGTTACGTAATCCCACGTTGCAGCTGGCTTACCGGCTTGCCCCATCTAGCGTGGCAGCTTGCTACTGTAAAATCGCATGACATGGATAGGGGGAGAAAGCTCCGCCCACTAGACGCTAATGGAAGGGGCGAGAAACGGCGGATGAGTAGCACAAGTTTAATTCTTCACTAAAAACCTCGTGCTCGGGCTTATTCGAGAGCTCTTGGCAGGGGCTACAACATATCCCGTGCGCACGATGCTCTGATGTGATTAAGTAGGTCAAATATCGATAAACATTAGCGAGAATAGGCAATTCATGCACTTCTGAGAAGATTGCGTGATTTTGAAGCGATTTATAGCGAAAAAACGAAAAAAATTTGCAACGGAAAGAATAACAAAAAAAAACAAACAGACAGACAGACAGACAGACAGACGTTAGCATTTTCTAACATATAGTAATAGTAATATCGTACCTCCTGCTACTGACAATGAGTCGCGAACACAGTTTAAATTCTTTAGAATAATCGCTTTAATTCACGGTAGTGATATTGTTAATTAAAATATATCAAGCTTTGTATTCACAAAAACTGGTCTGCAGAGTACTAAGAATGCTCATGAGAGGCCGTTCATAAGAGAATATTCGAAGTAGATATTGTCTGGTGCCAAAGTGCGCTCACAGCCTCACGGGAGTGCAATAAAAGCAGCACTAAAGAAATAGTGCTTTCGCCCACGCATTTGAATTGCTAAAAAATCGTGAATTTTCTCCCGCACGGAATTTTAGTGTAGTGTGGATATTACTCCTCTAGTATCTGCAGGAACCCACTGAACGGCGAATACACAAGAATGTGGTGAGCGAAGTTGGTCAGTGCCACTTAGCTCAGAGGTAAGTTTCTACAGTGATAATAGAAAGGGTCGGGGGTTCGACGCTCACCCCATGCAACTTCTCTTGCTGATTATTGGGGGACTGCCTTTGTTTCAACCAGGGAGACAGGGAGAAAAGATAGAGATTGTGTCGTAACAGCAATATGAATTTTCAAAGTATCGCTTTTTCTCCACAGCTCAGCTTTATGAATTTTCAAAGTATCGCTTTTTCTCCACAGCAGGTTACGGTAGAGACTACACCACAATTCAATTCTCTAAAACCAGACACTTTCAAGAACTTTGGTTGTGCGCATTTTGTCTGGGAGTGGTCAAAACCCCAACTTTCCTCTTTTCAAAGCAAAATATAAACATCCGACCAAAATAAATTGCTTTCTGTCGTTTCGGAAATAGGCGGCGCACCGTTCCTTTGGCCAATTTCTAATTAAAATAACTAATTGTAAAAAAATGCTAAAAATTTATTGTTTTCTTCATTTTTCATTCGATCATAGTGAGTAAAGATCATTAAAAAAGTATAAAAATTAAAAATCTGTTTTTGTTCGCTGCCTGGTCCCTTTAATGAGCTACATCTCTTTCTGTGTAATTTGTTTATGCAAATTTTCAATTATGCAAATTTCGTGAAATTTCAAAGTCGATTTTCTCGAATACAAAGCAAAATATGTTTCCTATATTTTGATATGTTGTGACACTATCCATTGGTGAAATGAGGGTGAAATGAGAGATTTCTCTCGATTAGGAACTATCCGTATTTCCATGATTTGAGTAAATTACCACACTCCAAACTTTGATTTATTGAGTTCATTCGATAGACAATGGACAGTGTCACAACATATCAAAATATAGGAAACATAATTTTGCTTTGTTTTCGAGAAAATCGACTTTGAAATTTCACGAAATTATCATAATTGAAAATTTGCATAAATAAATTACACAGCGAGATGTAGCTCATTAAAGGGACAGTAAACACACAAATTCTTGCTCATTTGATCCATTTTCCACGAGCGACGTAGGGATAGAGCTAGCGTGCGCCCTATCTGATATCAGCCCTAGTGGAGCAGCGGTAAAACGCTTGCCTAGCAATCGTGCGGTCGCGAGTTCGATACTCTCCCTATGTTTTTGTTTCTTCCCAAGGGGCGAAAGTTGTGGCGAGAGAGTTCCATACCAAGGGCTATCAGAATATGTGAAATACAGAATCAGTCACTGCTTGCTGTACGGAGGTATTGAAATCCTTACGCGAACGCACTGATATTTTTCCTATGTGATGAGCAACTCTGATCAATTAATTATCTTTTTTCAACAACTTACCCACAATAATCATTGGATACTGTACGCGTCGACCTCCTTTCGCGTCGGTAACTTGCTTCAGAAAGTAGGGTAGGCGTCGACCACGGCGGACAGGTACGGTAGGTTACGATTGTCCTATTCCCGGAGAAGGGGATTCTTGTGAGACCTCATATTGGAATGGGGACGAGCACAGGCTTTGCTCTCATCGACTGAGTACCATGCAGAATAGTCGAGGGGGTTCAGATCCGAGGAACAGGCCAGCCATTCCGAAGTGGGGATGATCGAGAGGCAATGGACTTGAGCAAGTCTTTGTCGGTCTTGGCTTTGTGAGCAGGCGCAGACTTCTCCAGCACCAATTCTTCGCACCGAAGAGAGGCTTTCCCAGGGCTGCAGATTTCGCGTTCATAATTGTCGCTTTCATTATGGTTTCTTAGTAGTTCTATGTGCTCACTATCGGTCGGGGATCGAATACAATGAATGTGGTCTTGCCGGTGGCGCCAAATCTTGACTAGCTGAGGATAGGAGACTCGGATTGCCAGAGATGTCACTCAAATCCGAGTGGGAGTAATCCTCAACCCATATCATATCATTTTGGAAGCAGTGGGAATGTCCCACGGTGAGTAATCTTTCATTACCTAGAACGGTATCAAAGTGTTCCGCCGCGCCACACCGAACAAGCAAAAGTTCGCATCTCCCAAGCATGGATCATATCGCTCACTAATGAGGGATATGCAAGATTCTTTGAAAGGATATTTCCATTATCGTGCAGTTTGTTGAAAATACAACGAGAATTCCCTGAGTGCGCCCGAAAAAGCGCTGTCTTAGGAAAAGAAAAAAAAGAAAAAAAAAAAAAAAGGATTTTTCCGTAATCCTGCCGCACCCTGTAAAATGCAACAGCATAATTTAAACCAGAAAAACAACTAGGAGGGTACTCCGGAGTGAATCTGACCATTGTAACATGGGCCCAACAGTGTTCTCCCGCGAGCCCAGCCCGCAGACGAGAATCACCCTTACCTTTTTTACAAAGCAACATAACTCACATCGTTCAGTGCGAGGGACTCGTGGACGTTAAGTGCGATGAATTCGGCAATCAGCGCTTTCTTGGTGATCGGCGTGATCTTGTTGAGAATGCTACGAGCGCGCTTGATTAGCGCCTGAACGATTGTGAAGGATTCATTAAGCGGCATGCATTATTATGGATCACTAAATCAATGAATCCGCCTTCACTAACGTTCTGAGTGATCATGCGTAGCCAATTGTATCACACAGGAAGCGCACAACCGTTGCTAGCCATCTAACAAAAGTGTGAGCCTTGATCAGTGACCTGATTATAACCTGCGGTCATACAGAATCCATTGTTGTGTGCCAAACACTAGCAGAGTGCACAGAAAACAATATGTTACTTGCACTAAATACGTGGGTGATTAGAGGAATATTTTGCACTAAATCGAAATAGGTTTCATACATTTGTGTGTACACTGTGTCTCTGACCAGCCACACATGCAGTGTAAGATAGCACTGTGTTTCCTTTGTGTACTGGGGATGAAAGGTCGAAAAATTCCTTTGCCTGAAATAATGGAGAACAAAGGTTCCGTTCCGATTCGTTCTGGTTCAATCCTTTGTTCTCCTTTGTTCACTCTCTCATTCCGGCTTTTAGACTGACTACCTCTAGGGTGTACGCACCTCCTTCATCACATCTGTTCTGTCCGCCCTCCATGGATTCGTCGACGAATGAAGCTGTCCATTTACCCTGCAGTCAGAGTTGCTCGAAGACATTTCTAAAAACCATAAATAAATATTTATACTTGAAATATATCACGCGCTTCACTGGAGAATCGCAGATTCGATTTTGCGCCCACCCTCTTTTTACACGTTTTCCGAAAGTGATTTACTTCTGCGCCGGAGTAAAAGGGTTGGTAGATCACTCATCTTTCCAGGAGGTCATGTCAATGATTGCCGTTGACAGGTCGTTTATTTCAATTTTTCAAATAATTCAAAAGCTACTAATTTTCTGATCTGTGCGGCGATTACTTCAGTGAAAACAGCGTTTGAAAATACACATTATATATCTTTAAAGCTAATTTTTAGCTGTTCAATGAACTGAGAAAATTGAGATAAAAGATCTTCCCTTTGACGTGACCTCCTGGGAAGCTGATCTACCAACTCTCATACTCCGCCTCAGAGGTAACTCACTAAGGCGCTTTCGAAACCGTTTAACAAAAGGGCGGTTACAAAATCGACATGCAAACAGGACCGAGAGAAAATGCGATTTGACATGAAAAAGTGATGTTCAGACTAAAGTGGAAATAAGCATTGCGATTCAGAATCATATTCTTATTCTCAAAAATATTCTCATTATAATGACAGGCACTAGTCCTGTTTCCATCTCTTATCAATCCTAAGGATTTTCTGGGATGAGTTTGATAAGAGCGTTTATGTGGAAAGAATGACGCATCCAGTGGGAAAAGGTGCGACGTCAGGAAAGAGAATGTAAATCAAAGCACCTTGTATGACGTCTTTCCGGCTTCTGGTAACGTTGGGCTTCGGGACAATACTTAGTTCATGCATGCAGCGAATGTTCTTTTAATTTCCTAGACCTGGGATAAAACAAACAATGAAATCGTCACAAAATTGGGCGAAAATACGTAGATTAATGTCTCGAGGCTGGCAAAATAATAAACAGGTACGACAGTACTCATCAACCGACTATCGACAGCGTTCATTCTAGTTGCAGTAAAGAGACATTCTCAGTTGTGCCTCGTCTCATCTTGCCCGGCAGCATCTCTATCGGAGTCGAATGTATCTGAATGAGCTGACAATCACGCTGGAGTCACATCTTCGTTTCAGTTCCGATCCAGGAAGAAGTTCAACATCCATAGAAGTGTTAAATTGTGTTTCATCGTCTCGCCTAAATACACGTGTGTGTGTTTTCTCCTAGGTCTATGTGGGATGTAGCAAGCTGTGATTGGATATGGTGGTATCTCTCCCCCTCATAAAAAGGGGGGATCGGAACATTTTTCTCTGTTTAGAAGAGGAAAAAGTGAAGATAGCACACGACAAGGAAGGAGGGTTTCCAATGTGACTTGGCTCAGTGCTAACCGGCAACATGTGCCGCGGAAGATGCGGACTTTCCGTAGGGAGAGCCGTAAACATGACGATGACTAGATCTCATTGATCAACTTGATGAGACAGCTTGCAAGCTCTCTCTCTCTCTGTTCCTTTAAGATGCGCTTTGTTTCAAAGTTCACAACAACCAACAACTAAACATATGAACTCACAGTTTGATCATAAAATACTTCTTATTTTACTTATTGCAAGATCAAATGTCACCGGAGTATCTCGAATACATTATCAAATAAGGATTGCATTGCTCGTTGAGCTTAGAATTGGTCACATGGGATCCCTTATCTCTCTCCTTATCTCGATCCAGCTAGAAAGTTCAAATCATCAAAAAAAAATTTATCACGAGATCCCCACCCAAAAACAAGCAAAGGAACAGGGCTATGAAGGAAAAATTACAGAAGCATTTAAAAGATGAGAGAAATGCAACGCTATAGAACAAATCAGCATATACTCAATACATCGGATAAACGAATGTAGAAAAGTAAGGGGAATCACAAAAAGGTGTTCGGAATGCTCACTCAAGAAGGTATTGGAACTCCTTAATGAATCCTTCCTGAGTAGCCTCAGTCTCTGTGATATAATCACAATCTGTTCCTGTGAAAGTGAAATGGTACACTTTGTCGGTCTCTTTCACTTCCGCCTTGATCAGGCCGAGTCGGTGAGCGAGCAGTCCCAGTGCTTTGTTGTTGTACTTAGCAAGTTTATCATACACATCCGATCGGCTCTCCTTTTTCACCTGACAAGAGAATTGAGTCGGGAAAAATATGGTGCCAAAATTCTGCGAAAAAATGTCGGAAATTAGGATGGTTACATCGGAAATAACATTCTCCTTCCAAACAGCAGACTCGAATAAAGCGATGTCCCCGAGCTGCATCTTTATTCCAGCCCTTGCGTACCTGTAATGTGATGTCCAAAAATTCTCATGCCTCTACTTGTTTTACATTGAGCACATCTAGATTAGCAATCGAGCCGTGTGATTGTAATTTCTCATAAGATAATTGACTATTTGATTCTCTCTCTCAATGTCTCTCTCTCTCTCTCTCTTTCATCACAGTGAATTGCGAATTTAAAAGAAAACTCACATTTCGGAACTCCTCACTTTGAATTCCATGGATTGTTTTCCCGAATGTTGATTTTCTGAAGTTGATTGAAATATATGTTTAATTTACGTGTTCCTTCACTTTCGGATTAATGCTATAGCAGATTAGAGTTGCACTAACTGCATGTTTAATTTACGTGTTCTTTCACTTTCGGATCAATGCTATAGCAGATTAGAGATGCACTAACTGCAAATTGGACGGTTCCACATTTTTTCCCCCTCGTAAACATGAATCAAGTCAAATCGTGCATTTAATTTCATATCTTGATTCAACTGTACTTGAAAACCCAATTGATTTTATATTACAGCGATGCCTTGCGTCGTGCCTCGAAAGGAGTCCACACAAGGATAGCCTCGCAACAGACCAATGATAATCGCAGGACAGGTTCTCGTTGCTACTCAGGCATAGGGGTAGCCGAGAACTACTTGCGTGCAGAAGACATAGCACCTTTACCTTTTTTAACTTCATAGTCGTCGATTTCAACGACGGAATAGATGACAAATTCCGAAGATGATGGAGTAGTCGAAAGAGTTGACTTGACCAGCTCGTATTGCTTAACCTGTAATTGACCAAGCATTTAGAAAGACATGTCGACGTAGCGTAATTTTATCATAACTATTGCCGAAAAAGGAGAAATAGGTGTGTCAAGTTTAATTATGGAAATGCTGCTTTCATTATAGATATACAGGTCACGTTTTTAAAATCAATTTTTCCCCGCAGGAACGCAGTTGACTAGACAAAAAGTACGTGCACAATAGAGTGCGCAAAGTGAGACTTCCCGATACCTTTTTGACCCGAGTGACCGGAATGATTGGGAGACATTTCCCGATACTAGCGGAAAGCGTTCAAAAAAAAAGAAAATTGTCTCGGAGAGCTGAGATAGCTTTTCAAATGATGTTGCGCGGAGACGAACTGATGGATGCGGAAACGCTATTTGCTATTATGCTTGATTTACCGTGCCGGAGATGAAAAGGTATCGGGTAATTTGGCGAAGGTATCGGGTCGGCTCACTTTGCGCAAAATGAAAAAAAAAGGTACCAGTCATTTCCCGATTTCCCGACCCGAATAACGCACTCTAATGCACAATCTTCTTCAACGAACCGGGATAGTGCAATCGCCTCCTTGAATTTCTCCCTTTTCCGTTCTTCTATTTTTTCTCCATTCTTGCTCAGCATTAATACCATATTCCTCGGTCCTATTGAAGCTCGTTGTATTCTTCTGTGAAGGATCCTTCTTTTTCCTGTCAAAATAAAAATATTCCGAATACTTCAGAAAGGTGCTACCGAGAATTTAATCGGCTGAGAAATGTTTATGTCCATGTTTCCATTAGTAGACTACATTCTTAAAAATTTGAAAATATTTTTTTACGTACAGCTCGTGCGAGATGAAAATTGTTGATTTCACTTGTTGTACTGCAAATTTGCAATCCCCAAACGCGAGTGACCACGAAATGCCCGTGTAGAGAAAGAATCCTTCTGGGAGAAACTGGAAAGGTGGATCATAGTGATTACGATTTGCAGACGTATCAAATTACTGCTATTGTTTTACAGTCCGGACAGAAACCCATGTGGGAACGGTTCGCTCGGGGCGTCCCGGGGCGACCCGAAGCGACCCATTGAGTTGCACAGCCAGGAGATTGATAAATTCACGTTGAAACAATGTTGCATGCTTTCTCGAGGTCATTACCGAACTATTAATTTATTACACACAAAATTTTAAAGTTTCGTTTATTTAAAATTAATTATTGAAAATAATATAAATTACGAATAATAAAAGCTCCCGAGCTGGACTACCTTATTTAAGAGCTATCCTTCTATCCCCGGTCTTCGTTTGTTGTGCGCTGATCTGGCTAGCGCTTAACTGAATAGCCCGAGCTGGACACTATGGTAGTCCAGCTCGGGTGACTTATAATTCGTAGCTTGAACCATTTTCAATAAATTAATTTAAATTAATGCAATTTTTTAATCTTCTTGAATTGCAAATAAATTTCGCTCAACGTGAATTTCTCAGTCTTTCAATGATTCAATGAGTCAGTCTTTCAATGATTCAATGATTCAATTTCAATGATTCAATGAATGATTCAATGAATTCAATGAGTCGCCCCGGGCCGCCCGGGCGATCCATTTTCACATGGGGATCTGACCGGACTGTAGCTTGTACATTTCTCATAGTGGCAGATTGGAGATGAACTTTTAATTTTTTTCATAAATTAGATAAGGAGATCGGTAATTACATACAATATCGCTGACAACGTAAGTCACATTTGCTCCACTCACTTTCACGACTCCGTTCTGGTTGGTAGGTATGTTCAGCTTCTTGCACAGAACAAGGCTGCTCTGGTACAGTGGATGGATCTGATATTGAACACGCATATGGTGCATATACTGTTGGAACTTTAAAAAAATAGTATATATATAGGGGCCACAACGTGATCAGGGGAATTCGATTAGAGATGTCAAATTTGGGTCTACTTTGTCTTTAGATGTGTGATTAATACTAATCTTTTTGATTTGGGTTGATATCTCATCTCTGAACCGAGTTGCAGCTCTAAAACCACGCGCGCCTCCACCGTTATGAGAGGGAGAGAAGTCGCGACGAGATGGAGTTGGGGCGGAGCCTATTCGCACATCTTTCTAGGGGCATAGCGCAACTATTAGGAGATATTTTGATGGTATGCCAGAACATAAGTACTTTATAAAGGCATGGATAGTATAATGGCATCTCAGTTTCAATGATTGCGCCAATCAACGCGCGGCCGTAGTGCTAGAGGATAGCGCGCGAGTGCAGGGAAATGTAGTCGCAGCGGGTTGTGCGCTCGCCTCGTGAACGAGAGCTCGCAGGTTCAATTCACCTTTTGCGAAAAACCTTTTCTATTTACAGTAAAACGGAATGCTGATACTCGCGTACTTATAAAACCCTAATTTTCTTTGCAAACGAGAGCAAAATTCAGGGTCAACGATTTTTTTAAAATTTTGCCTTTAATATTCCTAGAAAAATAAAGAGAAAAGAATGCGGGTATATCAGAAAAAAGAGAGTTCATTGTTAAGTACAATTTCGACGATTTCGAAATATATTTTCGCGTTCTCTGATCTACTCTGATATAGGCGCAAACGACTGCGCTCTCCAAGGCCTTCAAAACAAGCCATAATATAACTCATATCACACCTCTCACGAGAAGTGTTTTGGGAATGGGGCCAAAATGTGAAATTGAGGTTTTCGAGGATTTGGGCCTTCCCAAGCCTGTCTGATAACTCCCCGAGGTATTGTAACCCACTTTTCATTTTGAGGGTCGGTCTTCCTGGTATCCAACTGTGACCCCGATTATCTCGGTTGTGGGTCATTTGTGTGAAAAATCATGCCTGAACTACCCTGGCTAGTTTTTTGAGCTTTATAGATCCATGTTATTCAATTTTCATGAAAGTGACTCTGAACCGTGCTACACTCCGACTCAAATATTTCAAAAGTGTAGGAAAAAAGCAGCTAGACTTTTGATATGTTGTAGACGGCGTTGTCTTCTTTCAAATAAGTGGCTTATGCTGAAAATAGCAGAGGATTGGTGTGTGCTTTGCGGTTTTTCAATTTCAAGATGCACCATTCTCGAAAATGAGCGGTTTCACAAATGGCCCACAACCGAGATAATCGGGGTCAAAGTTGGGTACCAGGAAGACCGACCCGGTGCCACGACCCTCAAAATGAAAAGTGGGTTCCAATACCTCGGGGGGTTATCAGACAGGCTGGGGAGGGCCCAAATCCACGAAAACCCCGATGTCACAATTTGGCCTCATTCCCATCCCCAGCTCGATCCTCTCGTGAGAGGTGTGATATGGTTTCGAATTATCGTGGTCCGAGTTCACTATGCACTTTTGTGAAAACTGTTTACAACTGTGAACACAATCGTTCACAATGGATTTGCTCCAAACTCAGCCATTTTGGCTATTTTTTCTTCTTTTCATTGTTTTCCTCGTGTGATTGCGAACACGTAGGAAACAAGGGGGATCAAATATTTATTTTCACGAAATTAGCTGCAGGGAAGACCTACAGCCGTAAAACAAGCCGTTTGTCCGGGAAATAGAGTTTGAGTACGGTAGATTAGAGGAGCGGAGGGTAGAGACAGATAAGGGAAGTGAGTTGACCCCGAGGGAAGGAGGGTGATCCCTCTTCCTTCCTCTCTTCCTATCTCGTCTCTCTCTTTCTCACGCTCTCTTCTCCTCATTTCGACTAAATCATTGCGTCAACTTCCCTCCTCCCCTCCGCTCCTCTAATCTACCGTACTCAAACTCTATTTCCCGGACAAACGGCTTGTTTTACGCCTGTAGGTCTTCCCTGCTGCTAATTTCGTGAAAATTAATATTTGAGCTCCCCCTTTTTCCTACGTGTTCGCAATCACACGAGGAAAACAATGAAAAGAAGAAAAAATAGCCAAAATGGCTGAGTTTGGAGCAAATCCATTGTGAACGATTGTGTTCACAGTTGTAAACAGTTTTCTCGGACCACGATACACTTGTGCTCTCCAATTCTCTTTTTTTTTGTAAAATCAGGGTGCGCGAGAAGTAGGCGGACGCTGTGGACCCTATATAAAAATAAAGAAATAAATGAATGAATAGAATTGATAAAAAAATACTAACCTTGCTGATTACCCATTCCGGGGTGAACTTAAAGCTCTTCGCCAACTCTGATGGCGGGAGTGCGTCCCGCCCATTGAACAAGATGTTCAGCGAGAGAAAAAACTGAACCAAAAAAAACCGCCTGTTTTTAATAGAAAGAGAAAGAATTCTAAGGTGCGGGAAATTTTACTTGTGTGCTAGCAATGAGAACTGGGAGTTCATAGTCGCACATGTGGAGTATTTTGGTCCCCTCAAGTCAAGAAGATACAATAATATCTTCTCGTAACTAGTTTTCAACCTTTTTGGGCATGCTAACAACACCAATTGTAGGAAATGGAACGGTTTGGGCTGACATAAATATGATAATTTATATTTTCGACATCACAAGGACTCATTTTCGAACAATATTTCGATAAATAAGTGGACGGAGAGCACCTGGCTAAAGTTGGTATTGATGTGCATGGTCGCTGGTAATATCTTGTATATAATGCACGAATGATTTAAACCTTTTACTACCCCTACCCGGGTAGTAGGGACGGCAAAAGGAATCTTTCCCCTCATTCTGAATCTTTGCGAAGGGAATCGCGCGGTCTAAAGAGTCAAAATGAATCGATTCCTTTGGAATCTAGATTCCAACGGAATCTTTCTGTGATGATCGTCTCAAACAAAATGTATTGATGCGATTTTTTGAATGGTGCTTGTACAGGCATATAGGAAAACATAGTCATGCTTAATTAATTAAATATCTCCGAATAATATTTTCATGATCTGATTGGTTGAGACTTATCAACTCAACTTTTGGTTTGCTTCTTATTTAAATATGTTTTTTTTCAACAAAAAAATTATTTTGGAATACATTCATGCCACACAAAGTGTTTGACAGGGCATTTCAACAGCTATTATCAACTTTTCATTTTGTGGGTCGTGGCACCGGGTCGGTCCTCCTGGTACCCAACTATGACCCCGATTATCTCGGTTGTGGGTCATTTGTGTGAAAAATCATGCCTGAACTACCCTGGCTAGCTTTTTGAGCTTTATAGATCCATGTTATTCAATTTTCATGAAAGTTACACTGAACCGTGCTACACTCCGACTCAAATATTTCAAAAGTGTAGGAAAAAAGCAGCTGGATTTTTTATATGTTGTAGACGGCGTTGTCTTCTTTCAAATAAGTGGCTTATGCTGAAAATAGCAGAGGATTGGTGTGTGCTGTGCCGTTTTCCAATTTCGAGATGATTTGAGTCAATTTCTCACAGTTCAAACCGCTCACTTTCGAGCGCGGTGAATGAAATGAATGAAATGATGCATCATTTTGTCTATGTTTCGTTCAATCACAGCGGTCTGAGCTGAATGATTATGACTTCAAATCATCTTGAAATTGAAAAACGGCACAGCACACACCAATCCTCTGCTATTTTCAGCATAAGCCACTTATTTGAAAGAAGACAACGCCGTCTACAACATATCAAAAATCTAGCTGCTTTTTTCCTGCACTTTTGAAATATTTGAGTCGGAGTGTAGCACGGTTCAGAGTCACTTTCATGAAAATTGAATAACATGGATCTATAAAGCTCAAAAAACTAGCCAGGGTAGTTCAGGCATGATTTTTCACACAAATGACCCACAACCGAGATAATCGGGGTCACAGTTGGGTACCAGGAGGACCGACCCGGTGCCACGATCCACAAAATGAAAAGTGGGTTCCAATACCTCCGGGGGTTATCAGAAAGGCTGGGGAGGGCCCAAATCCACGAAAACCCCGATGTCACATTTTGGCCTCATTCCCATCCCCAGCTCGATCCTCTCGTGAGAGGCGTGATATTATTGAAATTTATACGTTTAAATAATTATTGATACACAAAGATTCCTTTAGAATCTTCCTCTGGAATCCAAAGATTCCCAGGGAATCTTTGGATTTTGGTCATTTCTCATTTCTAGATTCATTCTTTCCTTTGATTGGCCGCGCCCGAGCGGTCGATAAAGATTCCTTTTGCCATCCCTACCGGGTAGGCTAAACATTCTTTCCATCTCAAGAATACAACAAAGGCACCTCATCTTTGACCTCCATTTACTTCACATCACAATACATAATTTCTATTCCCTTATCTCCAGACTTATTTTCAATTTATTCTCTCTAACCCGTAATCTGCGGAATACCCGGTCAGATATAATACATTTGCCGTCTATCTCCTTCACGTCAAAGTCTATCGACTCTTAATTGCCCTGCCCCGCTCGACCCCTCGATTTATTCTATAATCCAGCAATAAAATACTTATAACGTGTATGGGCAGGCATACCCTTGGGATGGTGGTCACGACGGGTCCGCAGTTGACGCACTCTTGCTGATATACCCGGCCCCCGAAAGATTCCTTCAACGCCTTCACTGGAATCTCGCATACCCGGCAGTTCTCCCACTTTTCGGGAATAGGTGTGAGCGTTCTCATATGCTGAACAGAATAACACTTGTATACCCTTTTCACGTTCCTCACATAATTTATGTTTTTAATATGTAAGTGTTTTAATCTCTCCTTTTTTTGAAGCTTTAACCACTAACGTACTCTGTTGATGTGAATGAATATCATGATTATCAGATAACAGAGCGGGGTCTAAACTTTTCTAATGTACAAGTGATTCACAAACCTCGGGAGGGATTGTGCTGTGCGGAATGGTGCCGCATAGGCTACAGGTTTGGCTGACAACTGCGTCGTTCTGCGAAACCTCTACCTTTGTCACTTGACCAGGGCAATTGTCAGTGAGACATTTCTCCCATTTGTTGGGTGCGACGAGTGACTTCAATGTCTGTATATGACTGTGTGATGAATATGAAATCAAAGTTCTGCATTACCTTATTCTCAACAATTTCGAACTCCTTGGTTGCAGCAGTCAGCACCTCGAAATTAAATTATTGTAATAAACAATACATACGATGGGCGATGGGATTGCATCAAAACAGACACCGTGCGGAATAACCTTCGAGAACATATTTTCTGATTTCAATCAAACATTAATATTGGTGTGATATTTGTTGTTTAAAGAATTAAGTATCGGCGTGTTTCCCCGCTTTAGTAAATTCCCCCCCGAAGCCATAACCGGAAAACTCAAAACCGTATCCACCCTGTTAACAAACTACGCAGCCCCCTTTTAGCACACACTCCACTGAGTATCACACGCTTCCATTCACCAACCTCCCGGGAGCAGATTTACGCTATTCTAGGCTTTTTGTTCTGGGTTTTTCTGTTTTCTGTTCCTTTTGTTCGATTATTCTGTCCACGCCCGTTGCGCCTGAGCAGTCAATCTAGCCTTTTTCAGCGATCATGAGCGAAGAAGGTAGCAGCGGAACCCCAGTAGCCGAAGGAACCAGCGAAGTGGCCCAAATCGAAGCCATGTTGGAGGCGTTTCTCCAGAAAGCCACTCCAGCCCCGGTGCACGTAGAGCCAACCCTGACTCGCCAGAGCTTTGCCAAGCAGGCACAATTCAACGTCGACATCCTCAATAAACTCGAAGCAGCCAAGAAGGACCCTCAATCGATCGATTCGGTAATCTCGTTTATCAAGGAGAGGAACTCGATTCTGGCGTTAGCCGACAAGAACCCCAAGGTTCTCGAGATGGTCGACGCGGCCAAGGCCTTCGAATCGACTACCGCATCCTCCTCCGCCTCGTCATCGTCGTCGCTGATGCAGGCAGCGATGTTGGCCCAATCCTTCGCGTCCGCGAGTGCTTCTACCTCGGACCGCAAGCGCCGCGCGTCCTCGCCCCCGGGCCAACAGCCCTTTCGGCCGAGGGCGTCAGCCTACACCACCGCTGGCGCCCAGTTCAACCGAGTCCCATCCTTGTTCGAATCCCATCCCTTCTCTGGCTTCTCGTCTGCGGGCGGCAGTAGCAGCGCTCCCAACTCCGTCCCGACAGGCGCGTGCTACAACTGTGGCCAGCACAGCCACTACAGAAACGCCTGTCCCTATCCTCTCAGAAGGTAGTTCTATCCCAGCTCCCTTCTTCTCTCTAAAAAATAACAAAGAGTTCTGGAGAGATTGTGGGGCGACCCCTTTTGTTCTGGGAGTTATTGAGTCGGGGCATCGACTGAATTTTATGCTCGACCGATATTCAATTAATATCCGAACTGCAGATAACCGAGCGTCCGCCAAGAGAGAAGCCAAGTTCGTCCAGGCAGAGTTGAGAAGGTTACTGGACTCGGGAGCTATTGAGAAGGCCCAGGCACCGCGAGTCGTCTCCCCTCTATCTGTTATGCACGGTAAGAAACCACGACTGATACACGACCTGAGTTCCCTAAACCAATACCTGTCCAAGACCAAATTTCGTATCGAGGATCTCTCCTCAGTATGGTTTTCGCTACCTTTCAATGGCTACATGGCCACCTTTGACTTACGGAGCGGGTATCACCATCTTTCCATCCACCAGGAGGATCGACCTTTCTTGGCTTTCTCTTGGGAGGGGATTACACACCAATTCGCAGCTCTCCCCTTTGGCCTGTCACCCGCTCCGTGGGTCTTCACCAAGGTTCTCAGGACATTGGTTAGAGTGTGGAGAGAGAAAGGAATAGACGTTACCCTTTACCTAGACGACGGAATTATTCTTGCTCAAACACAGGACGAATTGGGGAGACCTGTGAGAGCAGTGAGAGAGGACCTGGAGAGAGCGGGTGCTCAAACAGCAGAAGAGAAATCATTCTGGTCCCCTTCCCAGCAAGGTTCCTGGCTCGGGTACGAAATAGATCTAAGAGAAGGGTCCGTCAAGATTTCCGAGGATAGAGTCCTCAAAGCCTTAGAGAGGCTCACACTCCTTAGAGAGGAGGTATCCCCGTCGATTCGAGATCGAAACTGTGCGATCGGTTCCTTTATGTCAGCCTCCCTCATTCTAGGAGACGCGGTCTCTCTGCTATCCCGAGCACTCCTTGGCTCGATCGCCCGTTCTCAGTCAGCATCTCTTCCTTCCCGCACCCGACTCCCACTCTCCCAAGATGAAAGAGGTGAGATAAATCAATGGATTAGAGAACTGAGAGACAGAGCAGCCAGAAAGTTTGTCGAAACTCCCTGGTCGTTTGATCTGAGAGTGGAGACGGACGCATCCGCGGTCGGTTTGGGAGTCGTAGTCAAAAAGGACGACGAAAGAGTAAACACGACGTCGCGAAACCTGTCTCCTACCGAGAGAAACGAATCGAGCACTTTGAGAGAGCTAAGAGCGGTCGAATTTGCAGTCAGTACTTTTGAGAAGGAATTGAACAATCTATCGATCGTGTTTTACGGGGACAACCAAAGTGCGATGATAATTCTCAGAAAGGGATCGATGAAAAGGGAATTGAACGAGATTGCTAGGAGAGTGGAGAAAATGCGCGAGAGAATGGGAGCAATTTTCAAATTCTTTTGGATTCCGAGAGAAATGAATGCCGAGGCGGATCTAGCTAGCAGAGATATTGATACTGACGATTGGAGCCTGCAGGGTTGGGTATTCGATCAAGCAACCAATAAGTGGGGAGCACCCGATATCGATTTGTTTGCAGACGAAAACAATGCCAAGTGTGTACGATTTGTTTCCAGGCTTCCCTGCCGTGGAGCAGCCGCAGTCGACGCGTTCTCCCTCCCCTATCTCTGGACTGGAGCGTTTCTGTGGTGCGTGCCCCACATCCCTCCTTTGCAAAACGCTGGCCTGGATGAGAGGAGTGAGAGCCAGAGGAATTCTGGGTCTCCCCTACTGGACTTCCCACCCCGTTTTCACCCGCCTTTTCCTGCCCGACAGTTCTCCTCCTTTCGACATTTCACATCGACAACACATCTACAAATTACATAAAACACACAAAATCCCGATTTTCGGAAATTGTCGAAAGATTTATTTTCTTGCCGATTCCGAGTGAATTTGCATAGGCAATAGTGTTTCCACATGGAAGTTGTAATTTTAACACCGAAAACATTATAGTTGTTTACCTATTTTGAGGCACGCGTCGCGTGTTGGCGCGGCGGCGCATGTTCAGGAAAGAAATTCGACTCGACCCATCACGGGGGTAAAAAAAAAGTACGGGGGTAAATTTTCACGCACAATCGAATGAACATACTTAGAAGTGCTCTGGGCAATGATGAAATATCGAAATTTCAATTTTGAGTATTCAAAAAAAATATAACTTTTTTGAAGTGCGAGTTATAAACTTAGTTATAACATGAAAAATGTTCCGCATTGCACGAGCATTCAGAAAATATAGCTATGTATATGGTTTGGATGCGTTCTGCCAAAATTGAAAATTTCACTTTTGGACATGTGATGAAACATATCTCAACCGGGTTTGATCTATGAAACTTCTTATGGTCATTTTCGGTCTCTTCGGCCAATGTTTACCCTTGGAGCACCTTTTCAGCATATGTTAGGTTTTGCTTGTACGGTCACTGTTGAGAGAAACTCAATCGACTCAGATATTCTCTCATATATTTAAGAGACCCCTCCATCAGAAACCGGGAAGGGGCCTCGGACGGCCGAATATACAACCTTCCCTAAAACTTTTTCCTTGGAATGGGCATCACGAATGCTGATCGACAGCACATCTCTTTGATCCTGAAAAAAAATTTTGGACGAGAAAAAAATTAAAAAAAAAAAAAAAGGCCGAAAATAAACCTTCGTAGCTGTATTCGAAAAGTATTTAATTATACCTATTTTACACGTAGATTCCGAAAATAATACTTAGAATTCACGAGGGCAACGTCCAGAAAAAATATTTTTGAAAAATCGATATTTTTCATAAAAAATCGAAAAAATATGTCATTCCAAAATTCGCCATCAACTTCTTACACCTATTTTCGGACTCCCCATCCCAAAACTACCTTAGGATATTTTTTTCGTAATTTTAAAAATGGCTACCCCTGACGAGATTTGGGTCCAAAGTTAGCCTGATCAAAGCATCCACGACTGGTCTGGCATACCCCACGGATGGCTGTTTGCGCAGCATATGCCAATAACTTGTTGGTGAAGTGTACATCAGAAGTACTGATATTCGGCAAAGTAACTAAGTGTCTGTGTCCCAGTCCGCAAAGTCACAGTACCCCCCTCACCCTTCAGATATCGATTTTTTCGAATTTTAAAAACTTTCGTTTGTATAGGTTTTCTATATGTATTTTGCGAAAAAAGTAAGGATAATTTTTTTTTACACCGATTTAATATCGATGAAGGGCCGAAAAAAATGAAAAAAATTGTTTTTTTTAGTTCCCATATCAGACACTTTCTCTACTAGTGAAAATTAACTGAAAAGTAGCCGTATGGGTAAACTTCAACTGTAGGGTCTTAAAATCGTACTTAAAGAAGGAGTGAAGGTATTATTGTCGTGAGTAAAATGACAACACACTACGCTTGCTTCCCTCGACGATAAGAGATCCCTGAAGTTTCAAATCTCTAGTTCGAAAACCGACGGAGATATGCGCACGCTATGTTTACTTGATGCTCAAGGATAACGTATTTATATCAGGCAACGGACTGAAAATCTCTAATTGAGCTGCATAATCCCTCAACTCTCGCTCGTTACACTGTGTGTACGATTTGCATCCGCTTTTCCCCCACTCCTTTCTCCACCCTAGAGTCTCTGAATTAGCACTTCCTGCTCCGGTTTTGAATCGCACGGTGTGCGCATGCACCACGGCCGTGCAGTGCACGTCAATCGCGCGTTACGTGTACTGACTCTCTTAATTTTTTCCCTCTCTCGGCTGAGTATCAGCGCGGCGAGAGAGCGAAGAACTGTAAGAGAGACGTGCGCATAACGTGCATCCGAAAACCGGAGTGTGTTTACCGAGCACTTACCGTTCTGCACACTGCAGATAAAGGGACTTCCAGCTGGGAACCTTTCCCTTGACTCCTTCTTTAAAAAGTTTCAAAATGTATGAAAAGTCCAATTTTCAATTTTTTTTCCGAATACTCGTTAACTCTCACACAGCTATATTTTCTTTAAGCTGGTGGCGAGAGCATTTTTTTATGCTGATAATTTTCCGCTCATTTTTTTTCCAAATAAAACAAATGTTTTAAAGAAGGAGTGAAGGGAAAGGTTCGCAGCTGGAAGCCCCTATAACTGCAGTGTGCAGTACTGCAAAAGCTCGGTAAACACAGAAAGTGCTATTTCAGAGACTCTAACATGTCCAGGGAGGACTGGCAGGGATTACCCTCCCGTCAAGGAGACAATGGATCAGGGGCATGCAAAACAGGGAGGGCGCAGATTACACGAGACGGGGTTGACAGTGTTGAGAAAAGAGAGGCGAAGAGTTCATGCAAATCGTACACACAGTGTAACGAGCGAGAGTTGAGGGATTATGCAGCTCAATTAGAGATTTTCAGTCCGTTGCCTGATATAAATACGTTATCCTTGAGCATCAAGTAAACATAGCGTGCGCATATCTCCGTCGGTTTTCGAACTAGAGATTTGAAACTTCGGGGATCTCTTATCGTCGAGGGAAGCAAGCGTAGTGTGTTGTCATTTTACTCACGACAATAATACCTTCACTCCTTCTTTAAGTACGATTTTAAGACCCTACAGTTGAAGTTTACCCATACGGCTACTTTTCAGTTAATTTTCACTAGTAGAGAAAGTGTCTGATATGGGAACTAAAAAAAACAATTTTTTTCATTTTTTTCGGCCGTTCATCGATATTAAATCGGTGTAAAAAAAAATTATCCTTACTTTTTTCGCAAAATACATATAGAAAACCTATACAAACGAAAGTTTTTAAAATTCGAAAAAATCGATATCTGAAGGGTGAGGGGGGTACTGTGACTTTGCGGACTGGGACACAGACACTTAGTTACTTTGCCGAATATCAGTACTTCTGATGTACACTTCACCAACAAGTTATTGGCATATGCTGCGCAAACAGCCATCCGTGGGGTATGCCAGACCAGTCGTGGATGCTTTGATCAGGCTAACTTTGGACCCAAATCTCGTCAGGGGTAGCCATTTTTAAAATTACGAAAAAAATATCCTAAGGTAGTTTTGGGATGGGGAGTCCGAAAATAGGTGTAAGAAGTTGATGGCGAATTTTGGAATGACATATTTTTTCGATTTTTTATGAAAAATATCGATTTTTCAAAAATATTTTTTCTGGACGTTGCCCTCGTGAATTCTAAGTATTATTTTCGGAATCTACGTGTAAAATAGGTATAATTAAATACTTTTCGAATACAGCTACGAAGGTTTATTTTCGGACATAAAAAGTGGTCGAACTTTTGGAAATTTTTTTCTCGGCCAAAATTTTTTTTCAGGATCAAAGAGATGTGCTCTCGATCAGCATTCGTGATGCCCATTCCAAGAAAAAGGTTGGAGGGAAGGTTGTATATTCGGCCGTCCGAGACCCCTAACACAGTTGTTACGTTCTCTCGTGGAGGGTCTCTTAAGAGAGTGGAAAGGGGTCCCGGATGAGAATTCGACAACCTACCCTCAAACTTTTTTCATGGAATGAGCATCACGAATGCTGATCGCGACCGTATATATTTAAGCTTGAAAAAATTTTTCGAGGTCAAAATTTTTTTTCAAAATTTTCAGACATTTTATAGTCGAAAAATAAAGTTTCGAAATACTTAGCGATAAGTATTCTATTATACGTATTTTTACATACTGGTTCCGAATCTGGTAGTTAGTACTGCACCCTCTCTGGCATTTCATATTTTGGCTGAAATGAGTGCCCGCACATACCACAATGACGTACTAGGAGGGGGTTCTTAGTTTTTACTTTTAAGAAAATAAATACAACATTTACAAAAGCGACCGCCCCGCATCGCTACATGAAGCGGGAATGAAAACATTGATTGTAGTTTGTAGCCAAGTGGTGTCTCTATCTGCATAACCAAACCGCTAATCTCTATCTTTATTTTGAAGGAAGTTATGATTTTTCAAACTTTGCAAGTTTGGAAAAAATGTCAAACATACCAGGTTTGTTTGTGTTTCACTCCAGTACAATTTTTTTTAAAAAAATTCTGGCAACGCTATTCGATAGAGGAGACTTTGTAGTACGTTGCCTAAAATTTTCAGGAAATTTAAAAATCATGATTTTTCGAAGTGTCCTGGAATCCCAAAAATGCTCGATTCTCTCCCGATTCCTATCATATTAGAGGAATCGCGAGAAAATCGAGGACGGCAGTGACGTAGAATTTTATGATTTTTGATCTGGCTGAAAGTTTATCACAAGGTATAACAAACATTCCTCTATCGAATGGCGTTGGCAGAATTTCGATAAAAAATTTCGCAACCGTGTGAAACACAAAACAACCTGGCTACTTCGGATTTTTTTCTTAAAAAGACAAAGTTTGAAAATTCATAACTCTATTCAAAATGATGATAGAGATTTCTGGTTTGGATATTTGGATAGAGAAACTCCTCGACTACAAGGTGAAAATTCAAAACTCATTCTTGGCTCTTGAGCCGATGAGGGGCGTAGCTTTTGCAAAATATATTATTACTTCCATAAAAGTAAAAAAAGGCTGGCTCCCACCGCGTGCGTTCTGGTGATGGTTGTAGGCACTAATTGTAACCAAAATGTGAGCCAAAAAGGGCCATGCTTTTTAAAGTGGGCGCAGGTGACGTAAAATTTTTCGAAATCCGTCAAGTGAAAATGCAACAGAACCATTGTCAATTTTGCTGAAACAGCATGAAAACTATTCAAAACGAGAAAATACTTGGCTGTGATGAGTTTTAACTTATATTTTTTGCTTATAAAATTTTTGAAAAATTTTACATTTTTTTTAAATTTTAAACATTTTTTTCGTATTTTCGATGTTAAATTTTTATATCTTTTCATAGTTTCGTCTTCTCATTGTTAAAGATACTGCATAGAGAAAGTTTGACTGGTTCAAGTAGTTTCACTCCGAAATTTTAGAATGTTTACACATCAAATTGTGTAATTATTATTTTTGCGTATTCAATCTCATCAGTGATTTCCTGTTCTCATTGTATGTATTCCTGATCATGTATAGAACATTTCCTTTTTTGAAAGTGAGTTGATATCTATTCGAAGAAACGAGCTACAAAGTCAAGAAAACTGAGTGTCTGACGAACGACGCACGCTCTGCCTTCCTAGCACTCTCTCATTTCCCCACGCTATCTCGCCTGGGTTCGGACCTCGACCTGGGCAGCAATCTTTTGCCAGTGTTACTTTGACTCCATATCAACTGTTTTGAACATAATTCCTTTCGCCCCTTTAAGGCAAGGCTCATCTATGCAGTATCTTTAACAATGAGAAGACGAAACTATGAAAAGATATAAAAATTTAACATCGAAAATACGAAAAAATGTTAAAATTTAAAAAAATGTAAAATTTTTCAAAAATTTTATAAGCAAAAAATATAAGTTAAAACTCATCACAGCCAAGTATTTTCTCGTTTTGAATAGTTTTCATGCTGTTTCAGCAAAATTGACAATGGTTCCGTTGCATTTTCACTTGACGGATTTCGAAAAATTTTACGTCACCTGCGCCCACTTTAAAAAGCATGGCCCTTTTTGGCTCACATTTTGGTTACAATTAGTGCCTACAACCATCACCAGAACGCACGCGGTGGGAGCCAGCGTTTTTTTTACTTTTATGGAAGTAATAATATATTTTTCAAAAGCTACGCCCCTCATCGGTTCAAGAGCCAAGAATGAGTTTTGAATTTTCACCTTGTAGTCGAGGAGTTTCTCTATCCAAATATCCAAACCAGAAATCTCTATCATCATTTTGAATAGAGTTATGAATTTTCAAACTTTGTCTTGTTAAGAAAAAAATCCTAAGTAGCCAGGTTGTTTTGTGTTTCACGCGGTTGCGAAATTTTTTATCGAAAGTCTGCCAACGCCATTCGATAGAGGAATGTTTGTTATACATTGTGATAAACTTTCAGCCAGATCCAAAATCATAAATTTCTACGTCCCTGCAGCCCGCGAAATGCTCGAGTCTATCGCGATTCCGCTCATATATGACAGGAATCGCGAGAGACGAGCATGGCCGGGATACAGAAATTTATGATTTTTAATTTGGCTGAAAACATAGCACAAGATACTATCAACCTTCCTCTATCAAATAGCGTTTTCAAAACGCTATTTGATAGAGGATTTTTTTTTTAGAAATTTCGTTTTCGCGTGAAACACAAATCAAACTGGTGAGTCGGGAACTAATTCGAGATATAGAAAAGTTTGGAAAATAATAAATTTCTTCAAAGTGAAGATAGAAATCCACAGTTTGATGTGTTAGATAGATAAATTACCTGGCTTGTTTACCAACCGCTCGATGTCATTCCTGGTTCATGCGCCGATGCGGGGTGGTCGCTTTTGCAAAAGTTGAGCTAATTTTCTTAAAAGTCAAAACGGCTGGTTCACTCTAAGAGATGTTCTGATGAACATTGTTAGTACTAACATTATTGTAAAAATGAACGGAATCGGGCCATGCATTCTAAAGATACTCGTATTTCTGTCAGGTCGGTCAAATGTAATTAATGGTCGCGAACATCAAGTGTGGCCCATTTGTGGTGAAAACTATCGCAAACTATACAAAAACAATATTTATGTTCTTTGTGGCATTTTTTATTGATTGGTTTTTCGAGGAAAAAAATAGAAAAAAATCAGCGTCGATTTTTGGATTTGCGGTATTTCGATTATTTCGAAGTCTGTATGTTTCTTATTAGGTTTCATATTATTAGTTATGAACGCTGGTGCAAGATGTTTCTGTAATTCCTTCCGCAAATATATTTTGCCCACTTAATCTACACCTGAAATGCGAAATTTATCTTCCACTATTAGAACAGGTTCAATTCCTTCCATACTTCTTCATGGAATTCCTCATTATAGGTAGACCAATTTCCTTTTCGAAAGTGAACGGCTATCTGTTCGTAGAAAAGAGTTACAGAGCCTAGAAAATCGATTATGATGCGAAAAGCGCGTGCTCTAGCTTCTCTAGCACTCTCTCAATTCCCCACGCTCTTTCGCCTGGGTTCGGACCCCGAGCAGGACAGAAATCTTTTGCAAACCTTCTGTGTTATCGAAATCGCGTGAATTGAGTCCACAAACATTGGTGGTGAATCAGAGGAGTCTTTGCAAAAGATTTCTGCTAGAGAAGCTAGAGCACGCGCTTTTCGCATAATAATCGATTTTCTAGGCTCTGTAACTCTTTTCTACGAACAGATAGCCGTTCACTTGCAAAAAGGAAATTTATCTACCTATAACGAGGAATTCCATGAAGAAGTATGGAAGGAATTGAACCTGTTCTAATAGTGGAAGACAAATTTCGCATTTTAGGTGTAGATTATTAGCTCAACTTTTGCTAAAGCGACCACCCCGCATCGGCGCATGAACCAGGAATCACATCGAGCGGTTGGTAAACAAGCCAGGTCATTTATATATCTAACACACCAAACTGTGGATTTCTATCTTCACTCTGAAGAAATGTATGATTTTCCAAACTTTAATATTTCTCGAATTATTTCCCGACCAGGTTGATTTGTGTTTCACGCGAAAACGAAATTTCTAAAAAAAATTTTGAAAACGCTATTCGATAGAGGAAGGTTGATAGTATCTTGGGCTATGTTTTTAACCAAATTAAAAATCATAAATTTCTGTGTCCCGGCCATGGCCGATGAGCTCGAGTCTCTCCCGATTCCTCTCATATATATATATATATATATATAAAGAAATTGATAATCCGAAATGTGGTAGAATAAGCTAGCAAATGATCAGTAACTCATTACGTTCGTCGGTGGGAAACCAGCCCGTCCCGATGAATATCTCAGAAATCATTTTTTTTATATTCTGAATTAATGTGAAATCAGTCAAAAAAAATTAAAAGCTAATAAATCGGGAGAGCCAACCTGGAAGCTGACAATCGTTTCTTGCGATGCGATTTGACCGTCCTGAAATCAGGAACAACGTTACAAGACGTTGTAAATTCGCGGCATGTAGCTGTCCAGCTAGTAATCAACAAAATGATGTAAATTAGGAGTATTTTAACAATAAATTTAAAATTATGTAAATTAGAAGTATTTTTACAATAAATTAGGAATATTTTTAAAAGAGAACGAAAAAAGTTGGTATGGGCCCCGTAGGATTGAATAGAGAACCCAGACTCAATCGCTATTTTGTGGAATATGGTCCATGAGTGCTGATCAATGGCGTACAGTAGTGGCCAATATTTTTTTGACATTCTTTTCGCATTCTCTCTCATAAACTTAACGCATCTTCCTGATAAAAACTATGTTACTCGCACTTATTCACTTTCTGAAGAAATTGCATTAGTCTGTAAATCTCACCGGCACGTCGTGCTTTAAAACGTTAGCCAGCATCGTGTCGAGAAACGAACGCAACTCGTTATCCCCGTGCGCGTAGCAACACCTGGATGATTTTCAATTATCTTTACTATGTCGTTTTATACTTTAAAAAATACGCTCTGAAAAAAAGAAAACGAAACTAACTCTTCTCCTCTAGAGCAGTTGCCGTTGGCGAAAAAGGTACACAACTTCATCTTGTAATTCTATAAAGAAATATTTGTGTCAGCAGAGAGCGGAATTCTAAAAAAATCCAAAATGACCCATATTCACCTTTTTAGAGATCATTAGGGTGTGACCACTTGTTGGTGGTCCAACGCAAACCTATCTGCGATTTTGCGACGTTGATAGTCGGTTGTAATTATATTATTGTCAAAATTTGCATAGATTATTATATGTTGTATTAATATTGCCGAAAACGAAAAATCATAACTGGTGAAATTTTTGGAAAGTGTCTTGGGAATTCCGAAAAATCGGCATAGTTGTATCTTCGAGGAGGAGATATCTTTGGAAAAAAAATGAAAATCTATCTCCTAAAGATGGTGATATGGAAAATTCACCTAACATGCCCAATGCATGTTTCAACAACTAAGCCATATTACAGTTTTACCTTTGGCCTCTTTTATAAATTATAAATATATTTCAGAGAGAATCGATCTCATTTAGGCCAGTACCCACTCCAGAAATGACATGTCGTCTGTAGACTTTGAAAAGTAACGGTTTTAGCACTGGGCAACTAGTTGCTTTCATTCTGAAGCAACGGGTCATTCCGTCATTTACCCGTTGCTTTGAGCGGCTTGTGCAACTAGTTGCTTTTCTGAATCATTTAAAAACTAGCGTTGAAATCAAACTGATTGTGAAACACTTACCATTTAAATATTTTGTCACGTAAAAATATTTTCAAGAGCTCCTGCAATAATAATATTGGATTTTTTTACAAATCAAACATCTGTGTGTGAGCTAGACCTTACTTTTCAATCAATTGACAATAATGCAGTTACTAATAGTCTTCCTACTAATGTGAAATCAATTGGTAATGCACTTTACATGATACCTAATGCTACTTGTGCAAAGGAAACAAAGATAACCAACAGTTTGACATGATAGGACGTTTCACTGACCAATCGTTTGCGCGCGGCGTGAACCAACCGAATTCGATATCGGGGATAGGGAGAAATAATCTCACGATCCCTCTCATAAACATATTAATAATTCCCACCATTTCCATGTAAATTATTTTATGTAAATATACCAAATCAGAAAGCAACTAGTTACTTCAAAAGCAACTAGTTGCATAGGCCGCAAAAGCAACGGGCGAAATGAAGAATGAAGCAACTAGATAGTTATCTTTAAAAGTCTAGTCGTCTGGGATTAGTTACACAAATTTACCACGATTTGACACAAATACGATGTGTACTGATCGCGATTAAGCGTATCTTTCTTCGTTTCATTTATTACTCGGATTACTGTAACCACCGTTTTTATACCATGAATTGTGAAATAATACCACCAATGTACCATTTATGCAATTTTTTTATAAAGGTAAATGGTAAACTTGAACCTGGGGGATGGAACTCTTCGTTTTTCAAGCAGTGTCTTACACTACTCGGCATACCCTCCCATGCGTCGACGCATGCGAAGTGCCCACCAACTTTTTTTGGTGGCCACTTCGCAACCATGACCCGGAGTTCATGGTGAAAATCGATATTTTCGATTATCGATTGATCAACCCAATCTATGGTGGGATGGTACCGTATGGTCTACAGTAACTCAAAATCGATAAACCGGGTTACTGTACCTTTCGCTGCAGGACCATCATTTTACGAAGTTGCGCCAAATGAGCCGGGACTGCTTGTATGAGTTGGTATTCGGTACGAAATTACTCGAAAGGTATACTACAGTCCTGCTACCGTACCCATGGCTTAGCTACGGTAGCTTTCGCTGCGGGACCACCATTTTTCAAAGGTGTTCGAATCGAGTCGCGATTGCCTGTATGGGTTGGTATTCGGAACGAAATTGCTCGAAAGGTATACTGTAGTCCTGCTACCGTTCCCATGGCTTAGCTACGGTAGCGTTCTCCGCGTGACCACCATTTTTGAAAGTTGTTCGAATCGAGTCACGATTGCTTGTATGAGTTGGTATTCGTGAGTTAGTACTATGACTAAGATCCTAAACCGTGCCGACACACGAGCCTTTGGCATTCACTCAAATTTGAATACGAAAATATTGTTCTTACGGCGGGTACAGGACGTGCCGCAGCAAGAGGAGTAACAGCTGCCTGCCCACGTGGTCCTGCTGCTACCGATGCATGCGGGTTCCGGTCCTGACAAGATGAATACGAAATATATAAATATGAGAAAATCAATAGAATTGTGAAATGAGAAATCGCGGGAGATAGTGTACAGGGAGATAGGGGACTTTCGTCCATTCGATGCACCATGAATCGGGAGGAAAAGAGGTAGAATGCGTGACAATAATAAGAGAACCTTGTTATCAGCCCCAGTGCCGATATCAAGTCCTTGTGATGAATGATCCCCAGTGATCCAAATTTTGCCAAATTTTGTCCCAAATTTTGCAGAAACTATGAGAGTATGATAGAGCATCTCCATGCAATATTTGACTTCTATCAGTCGCTTGCGAAATTTTGAAAAATTTCGATCTGCGATTTTTGCACTACCAAAACTCTGCACAGAAAATCCGATTTGTCCTGAGCCTTACGTGAGAGGCGTGATATGACGCTGTCCGCGATAGATTCAACAAATCAGGGCTTCGCACAGCTAAAGAATGAAATGTCTCCTAAACATGCCCCTAGGGGTAGTTTTCGATGCTCTACAACGTGGTGTCTTTCATTATTCATTAATTTGACTTTTGGCGCCAAAATGGCGCCGCGCCAGAATACTGTTAAATCACTTTTTCTAGAGATCCTAAACCGTGCCGACACACGAGCCTTTGGCATTCACTCAAATTTGAATACGAAAATATTGTTCTTACGGCGGGTACAGGACGTGCCGCAGCAAGAGGAGTAACAGCTGCCTGCCCACGTGGTCCTGCTGCTACCGATGCATGCGGGTTCCGGTCCTGACAAGATGAATACGAAATATATAAATATGAGAAAATCAATAGAATTGTGAAATGAGAAATCGCGGGAGATAGTGTACAGGGAGATAGGGGACTTTCGTCCATTCGATGCACCATGAATCGGGAGGAAAAGAGGTAGAATGCGTGACAATAATAAGAGAACCTTGTTATCAGCCCCAGTGCCGATATCAAGTCCTTGTGATGAATGATCCCCAGTGATCCAAATTTTGCCAAATTTTGTCCCAAATTTTGCAGAAACTATGAGAGTATGATAGAGCATCTCCATGCAATATTTGACTTCTATCAGTCGCTTGCGAAATTTTGAAAAATTTCGATCTGCGATTTTTGCACTACCAAAACTCTGCACAGAAAATCCGATTTGTCCTGAGCCTTACGTGAGAGGCGTGATATGACGCTGTTCGCGATAGATTCAACAAATCAGGGCTTCGCACAGCTAAAAAATGAAATGTCTCCTAAACATGCCCCTAGGGGTAGTTTTCGATGCTCTACAACGTGGTGTCTTTCATTATTCATTAATTTGACTTTTGGCGCCAAAATGGCGCCGCGCCAGAATACTGTTAAATCACTTTTTCTAGAGATCCTAAACCGTGCCGACACACGAGCCTTTGGCATTCACTCAAATTTGAATACGAAAATATTGTTCTTACGGCGGGTACAGGACGTGCCGCAGCAAGAGGAGTAACAGCTGCCTGCCCACGTGGTCCTGCTGCTACCGATGCATGCGGGTTCCGGTCCTGACAAGATGAATACGAAATATATATATATGAGAAAATCAATAGAATTGTGAAATGAGAAATCGCGGGAGATAGTGTACAGGGAGATAGGGGACTTTCGTCCATTCGATGCACCATGAATCGGGAGGAAAAGAGGTAGAATGCGTGACAATAATAAGAGAACCTTGTTATCAGCCCCAGTGCCGATATCAAGTCCTTGTGATGAATGATCCCCAGTGATCCAAATTTTGCCAAATTTTGTCCCAAATTTTGCAGAAACTATGAGAGTATGATAGAGCATCTCCATGCAATATTTGACTTCTATCAGTCGCTTGCGAAATTTTGAAAAATTTCGATCTGCGATTTTTGCACTACCAAAACTCTGCACAGAAAATCCGATTTGTCCTGAGCCTTACGTGAGAGGCGTGATATGACGCTGTTCGCGATAGATTCAACAAATCAGGGCTTCGCACAGCTAAAAAATGAAATGTCTCCTAAACATGCCCCTAGGGGTAGTTTTCGATGCTCTACAACGTGGTGTCTTTCATTATTCATTAATTTGACTTTTGGCGCCAAAATGGCGCCGCGCCAGAATACTGTTAAATCACTTTTTCTAGAGATCCTAAACCGTGCCGACACACGAGCCTTTGGCATTCACTCAAATTTGAATACGAAAATATTGTTCTTACGGCGGGTACAGGACGTGCCGCAGCAAGAGGAGTAACAGCTGCCTGCCCACGTGGTCCTGCTGCTACCGATGCATGCGGGTTCCGGTCCTGACAAGATGAATACGAAATATATATATATGAGAAAATCAATAGAATTGTGAAATGAGAAATCGCGGGAGATAGTGTACAGGGAGATAGGGGACTTTCGTCCATTCGATGCACCATGAATCGGGAGGAAAAGAGGTAGAATGCGTGACAATAATAAGAGAACCTTGTTATCAGCCCCAGTGCCGATATCAAGTCCTTGTGATGAATGATCCCCAGTGATCCAAATTTTGCCAAATTTTGTCCCAAATTTTGCAGAAACTATGAGAGTATGATAGAGCATCTCCATGCAATATTTGACTTCTATCAGTCGCTTGCGAAATTTTGAAAAATTTCGATCTGCGATTTTTGCACTACCAAAACTCTGCACAGAAAATCCGATTTGTCCTGAGCCTTACGTGAGAGGCGTGATATGACGCTGTTCGCGATAGATTCAACAAATCAGGGCTTCGCACAGCTAAAAAATGAAATGTCTCCTAAACATGCCCCTAGGGGTAGTTTTCGATGCTCTACAACGTGGTGTCTTTCATTATTCATTAATTTGACTTTTGGCGCCAAAATGGCGCCGCGCCAGAATACTGTTAAATCACTTTTTCTAGAGATCCTAAACCGTGCCGACACACGAGCCTTTGGCATTCACTCAAATTTGAATACGAAAATATTGTTCTTACGGCGGGTACAGGACGTGCCGCAGCAAGAGGAGTAACAGCTGCCTGCCCACGTGGTCCTGCTGCTACCGATGCATGCGGGTTCCGGTCCTGACAAGATGAATACGAAATATATATATATGAGAAAATCAATAGAATTGTGAAATGAGAAATCGCGGGAGATAGTGTACAGGGAGATAGGGGACTTTCGTCCATTCGATGCACCATGAATCGGGAGGAAAAGAGGTAGAATGCGTGACAATAATAAGAGAACCTTGTTATCAGCCCCAGTGCCGATATCAAGTCCTTGTGATGAATGATCCCCAGTGATCCAAATTTTGCCAAATTTTGTCCCAAATTTTGCAGAAACTATGAGAGTATGATAGAGCATCTCCATGCAATATTTGACTTCTATCAGTCGCTTGCGAAATTTTGAAAAATTTCGATCTGCGATTTTTGCACTACCAAAACTCTGCACAGAAAATCCGATTTGTCCTGAGCCTTACGTGAGAGGCGTGATATGACGCTGTCCGCGATAGATTCAACAAATCAGGGCTTCGCACAGCTAAAAAATGAAATGTCTCCTAAACATGCCCCTAGGGGTAGTTTTCGATGCTCTACAACGTGGTGTCTTTCATTATTCATTAATTTGACTTTTGGCGCCAAAATGGCGCCGCGCCAGAATACTGTTAAATCACTTTTTCTAATATTTCTCCTTCAGTGTTGCAGATAGAGAGTCGAAATCTCGCGTGTATTGTCAGAATTTGATGGCGAATCTCGCTATGTAATTCATTTGTCGCTAATTAGCTTAATTAGCCTGTAATTAAGCGTTTTGACCCGTTGAGGTGTGAAAGTCATGACATAGCTCATTCGAACGGCCGTGAGACGCTGATTCTAGGGATATATTTTTGGGTGGCAAATCTACCTACGCAACTATGTTTTTCGTTCCATGTTTGTGTATGAAAAAATGAAATAACATTTTAAAGTGCTATTAATCACAAAATAATACAACAAAACACTTTTTCATTGCATATTTTCAAAATTTGATTTTTCGGCGAAATGAGCCGTCACGGAGGGGATCCGAACCCACATGAATCGGGTAATAGGAAAACGAAAACTTTATGTTGGAAATGCAGTGGAAAACTGTGGAAAACTAATTTTTCGCTAACATATTCAAGTCAATAGTTTTAAAACATATATTATACACTATTTTTCATTAAAATGATATCAAAAACATAGTTGCGTAGGTACGTTTTCTACATAAATAGATCCCTAGATTCAGCATCTCACGGCGGTTCGAATGAGCTATGTCACCACGTTCACACTTTAAAGAAGGAGTAACACGAATGATTGAAACTTTTATTTTCCCCGATGTTCGAGGTTTCATTTCTGTTATCGGTGAAACACAAATTCAGCGCGCGTTTCCCTCGCGCACCCTCCACGTTTCCCCTTATTTCTCTGCCTTTCTCTGACTTCTTCTCCACAAAATGCCAACTCCCACCACGGAAAGATTGCAGGTTCAATGTGAGATACTGTAAGGATTCTGGTCGTTTTGGACAATTTATTAAACATTACTTTCTTCAATCTAAAAACTGAAACATGCGATTTTCGAGGCTCTCATCGGGTATTCGATCTCCATTGCACCACAGTGAGAACTCAGTTGACCAAATATTCGTTTTTTCGCTATAAATCGGTTCAAAATCGCGCAATCTTCTCAGAACCATTTGCATATGATAACTGACCAGAATTGCTTTAAAATTTTGCAAAATTTAAATCACCAAATCCATGGCCAAGTGGTTAAAGCGCGCGACATTCAAATCCGACCGACGCAGGTTCGACCCCCGCCGCGGGCAAACCTTTTGCCGCATTTTTCACAAGTGCCGCAAGTGCTCCTGGCACGTTTCTAAGTACCGTGAAACACGTTTTCACCTGTTTTGCCGAGTTTTAACCTCGAAAATTTCGAAAAGTTTCCTGCGTTTCCGTTGAGAAAGGCTCGTGAGGCTGAGAGCGATCGAAAATTTTTCAGCAACTTTTTTCAATCGCTCTCAGCCTCACGAGCCTTTTGCAATGGAATAAGCCAGTACTCTTTCTAGCGATTAACATTCCCGAACATCCTAAGCTCCCCCTGGACCGAACCTGGAGCCGGGCCCGAGCTCCCTCTGGACCGAACCTCAAGCCAGCTCCCGAATTCCCCCTGAACCGAACCTGAAGCCGGCTACCGAGCTCCCCCTGAACCGAGCCCGCACCCAGAACTATACATAGAGCGTAGTGCATTTAACCTCAATACAACCCCGCTAGTTAGTTTGTAAAACGATAATTGAAAAAAAATGTTATAAAAATAATGGATAACGGAGCAAGTTTACGAGAGCGTGAAGAAAAAAATAAATGGAGTATCAATATTGTTGAGGAACATCTTATACAAATTTCAGAACAGTAACTTTTCTAGAATTTTAATTATGCGCATTTTTCAGCTTTTTTCGCTTTCCGATTTTTTTGAGAAAAAAACTGACACGACTAATTGATTGAAATCTCGAACAGGTTTATAGCACAATAGGCTCGTCGTCAGTATGTAACTGTTGCTGCGAAATATCAACTAGCAGCGATTGCGCAATCTGATGCAATCGAGTTCCAGTATCTTTTCACCTCCACCCTGTATAATAAATTTCGTCATTGAAATTATATAGTAAAATTGGTTCCTCATCTCCATTTATCTCCCCTCTCTGCATTCTCTCCAACTACGACAATCTATCGCCCGTGATGGCGAAACGCACTGGGAGAGAGCATGATGATGTGAGAGTACGTAGAAAAAGTGGGCAGGAATATGATGCACCTTTCTCTTACAATCTCGATACGCTGTGTTACCAGATATAAACCAGATATAAACATCCTATTACCAATATCCTATTATCGCTTAAACTATATACAGTACCGCTCATAAGTATTTGCCCACTTTTTCGTTTGGCTATAACTTTTGAACAAGATGAGCAATCAGGCTGGAATTTTGGCTGTATGCAGCCAAAATTGTAATGGCTCGTTTCTGATTATTTCATAGCGTGAAAACGTCGATGAAAAGTGCAATCGGAAAAACCGTTTTTTTCTCATGGCTCATTTTGTAGAGCCTATTTTTATGAATTTAAGAGAGCATCCACGAGAGGCCGGGGCTGATATTACAATTTTAAAATGATACGTTCATGAAATGGACTACTGGTGGTGTACTTTCTTTCTATACCTCGGCGCGTCTCTCGCTTTCTCATGCTCTCTCGCAGCCGTATCTGTTGTTCAGCACTGATTATCAGCGGAACGTTTTATTATTTCGGACGAGTGCTCGTAAATTTGTAATATGGGATATCCACGGATGGCTTTTTTGCAACGTATCTCGATGACTTTTTTTATGAAGTCAGTATCCGGAGTGCTGATATTTGGCCAAGTAACTAAGGGTCTGGGTCCCGAATGGAAAAGTTACAGTAACCCATGGTTCCGATATCGATTTTTTTCGAGTTTTAAAAAGTAGGTTTTTATTGTGTTTCTAGATGTATTTTGCAAAAATATTACGAATAAAATTACTTTTGAAGTGATCTGACAACTTTAAAGGGTCGAAATTTTAATTTTTCTCTGTTTTTCGACCGTCCTGGGAAAAAAATGCACATGTCCTCTGAACCGTTTTGTGATTTTTGGATTCTCCATCAAAAACTATGTTAAGAAATTCATTTCATTGAACCCGAGCTGCGCTGCCGATATTCGTAAATGATGACTGAGAGTTCGGATATTAGCGGACCAAAATTTCAATATTTTTTTTGACCATGAACCGGGTTCATGTAATTCTCGAAAATTTTTTTTTCAAAAGTCGGTGTAATTGTTAGAAATGCGTTCATTACTTGAAATTTAATATGTTTAGACCGTATTTGACTGTGGATATTACAATATTTCACTATCATGATGCAGCTTACGAAAGAAAAACACAAAGTAAAATTCAATTTAAACACATAAAAAATTCTGGACGTGTCTAACAATTTTATCGTCAAATATGGTGTAAACATATTAAATTTCAAGTAATGAACGCATTTCGGCCAAATAAACCGATTTTTGAGGAAATTTTTTTTCGAAAATTTCATGAACTGATGATGTTCATGGTCGAAAAAAATATTGAAATTTTTTTCAACTTATTATGAAATAAATGCATCAGTCATATTCACGGCATCGTATGCGAATAATATATCACTTAAAATATGTGAGATTTCGCAATCGGGTTCAGAAATATCGCAAAGGTCCGCTAATATCCGAACTCTCAGTCATCATTTACGAATATCGGCAGCGCAGCTCGGGTTCAATGAAATGAATTTCTTAACATAGTTTTTGATGGAGAATCCAAAAATCACAAAACGGTTCAGAGGACATGTGCATTTTTTTCCCAGGACGGTCGAAAAAAAATTTCGACCCTTTAAAGTTGTCAGATCACTTCAAAAGTAATTTTATTCGTAATATTTTTGCAAAATACATCTAGCAACACTATAAAAACCTACTTTTTAAAACTCGAAAAAAATCAATATCGGAACCTGGGGTTACTGTAACTTTTCCGTACGGGACCCAGACCCTTAGTTACTTGGCCAAATATCAGCAATTCGGATACTGACTTCATAAAAAAGTTATCGAGATAGGTTGCAAAAAAGCCATCCGTGAGCATGCCCGACCTCTCATGGATGCTCTCTTAAAAAACAATTTTTAGCAAAATCGGTAGATGCGAACAAAATCGGCTTCATGTGAAGATTTTTCCAAAAAATACGATTTTTTGAAACATTAGTTTATGATACTTTAAAATGTCTCTTTTGCGGTCGAAAATCAGTAAGACCATCGAAAAAAAACATTTTAGAAACTCAAAGTAAGAGAATACTAACCGATTTGACTCTAGGAAATCGATTTTTCGGATACTGGTTTTATCGATCGAAATATTTACGTCCCAGTATCCGAAAAATCGATTTCCTAGAGTCAAATCGGCTAGTATTCACTTATTTTGAGTTTCTAAAATGTTTTTCTATGGTCTTACTCAGTTTCGACCGCAAAAGAGACATTTTAAAGTATCATAAACTAATGTTTCAAAAAATCGTGATTTTTTGGGAAAAATCTTCACATGAGGCCGATTTTGTTCGCATCTTCTGATTTTGCTAAAAATTATTTTTTAAATACATAAAAATAGGCTCTAGAAAATGCGCCATGAGAAAAAGTACGGTTTTACCGATTGCACTTTTCACCGACGTTTTCACGCTATAAAATAATGAAAAAAAACTAAAAATATTAAAATGTCACGTGAAAATATAGTAATTGTGGAAAATCCATTTCTCTATTTAATTTTTAAAAAAATTAGAACTCCATATCTCAATTTTAAAGCGAGTTATAAAATTTCTACTGAAGCACACTCGGGTGCAAAATCCGAAGGACCGTCACTTTGTTACTCGCGTACTCGAAAAATAAAGCCTATCTCGAAAAACGAGAAACGCTATCAAATAGAGCACGGTTGAAAGTACCTTGCACTCTTTTTACAGGGAAATCGAAGGCAAAAATTGTCTAAGTCCGCGCTCTGGTCGATTCTCTCGCGATTCCTCTCATAATTCTTGAACATGATTCTGACGGAATAAACAATGAATGAATGAATGAATTCAATACTATTGAGATTTTCAGTACTATTGAGGTTGACCTCTCTCTCTCCTCTCACTCTCAATACTATTGAAGAGCCGGCTGTCACTAAGAAAGAGGGGAGAGAGGGGCTCAATACTATTGGTATTGTTATTGTATTGACATCCCTACTCGATACACCATGTGATTGTGATCATTGGATAGGTAATGTTCAGAACTACAATATCTTGAAAAGTGGTAATTGGATTCGTCCCTTCGAGAAATTGAACTTCAAATTTTCCGGAAAAAAATGAAAAAAATAAAAAAATAGGAGAAACAGATCACAGAAAAAGATGCGCCTGGTTTTTGTGGGGATTCTTTGGTCTTTGACTAAAGACGCAACTCAACTCCCTGAAGAGCTACACAAGAAACACTATGAAAATAGCAGACCTTTGACCTCCTATAATTATACAAATTAGACATTTCAGGTTATGAGTGAAACGGAAATCGATTGTCCACATTAATAGCTACCATAATCTGTGAAATACTCATCAAGTCACTTTTTCCTGTACGGCATGTGTTGCGACTCTTACGCAAATGCACTGATATATCGCACTTTCTGAAAATATCGCAACCGGAACGTTTACCGGAACGTGATCAAAATATACGATTTTTGAAACTATGCGAAGAAAATTATTTACGACTTATGAGCAGGCTCGTTTGTGAAAAATAAAAAAATTTTTGCGAAAACCGACCAAGTCTGCGAATGGTCATTAGAAAAAAGTTGCCACTATGCCACCTCGTGGCTCCTCTGGTATTTTTTCCCTACTAGTCCCCTCAGTCCCCTAGTAGTAGGGGACTCAATATCAAAGGTACCGACGGTTTCCCTCACTAGTCCCCTACTGTAAACTGTAGGGGACTAGTGGGGGGGAATGGGGGACTAGTAGGGGAAAAATAATATAGTCCGTGGCAATAATTTTCGATCGCTCTCATCCTCAGCGGCCTAGTTTTTTCTCGTAATGTGCGCACGCAACCTCTAGCGCTCCATAAATAATTCACTCGAATATTCTAAAGTTGTCATTTCGTGCCTTGTTCACTGTTTAACTTTGCTTTGCATGTGACTGTCTGTGAAGATAGTTGAGTCGGGGCGATCACTTTTGGCTGCTACCACCCTATCTTAACGTTTATTGAATGTTAAGGTTATTGCAGCTATGAGAAAGTTAATATGATTTTCGCCTGGAAAGTGCGCACCTTATCTTGTTTGTTTTTCGGCCTGGATTTTGATCCCTTTGCAGTGGAAGTACGAGTGCGAGCAGATTCATCTGGCACACGTTCAGAGATAGTAGACATCTCACCATTTTCCTGAGATAAATATTCGTTAGGAAGGGTCTGAAAATGAAAAGAATAGTCTTTCAATTTCGTTCACTGTCTTTAATCTCTTGAACCAACTATTTCTCTAGAATCGCTGGATGAACTATCTGGATGCATTTCGTAACCGGACTAGTAGCATTTGGTGGTCGGCTTGCAGCCAATCCAAATTTTCATTTTTTTTTCTGGCCGGTCAAGTAGTCAATGGTGGTCGGACTAGTGGGCGGACCTATCCGACCACCACTAGCAACTTACTTCAACAAAACTCTTTGTCACACTATGTGACATCGTATTTCATGTTTGCCGTTTGTAAATTAGACTAACTATTATTTCTCATCTTGCATTAGCCTCAGTACTATGTGACATCGTATTTCATGTTATTAACTAGTCCTACCATCGGAGGTTGTGGATGCCATGTCATACCTTTAAACCGTCCAGTGCAGCATATGAATTTCCGCCCAATGCCTGATGTTACAAAAATGATTATACATTAATATATTAATATTTGTAAAAATAACTCAGTAAACGGATATGAACCCACTGGCTTGTAACGCATTGTGTCGATGACAAAGGAATTCGTGCAAGAACACATGCAGCCTACCTTATTCGTTCGATCCTTTTTAGACATCGTATCGTGAGCAATCGTTGCAGCTCCCTGAAATAGTAGATTTTAGCTTCTCTGCTTCACCGAACTCAAATCTACGCAACAGTATTATCGTTGATGACATTTGACACGGCCAATAAAAGGCACTATTCTACGCCGTTTTCATGTCTTCGACACAGCTTTCAGGTCGAATCAACGTTTAAACTGTGACACTAAGAGAACGAAAGTACTCAAGAATTCCGTGTTCCTGGTCGTGTTCCTCCTAAGGAGGAACATTCCTCCTAAGGAGGAACATTACCAGGAACAACAGGAACACTGAAATATTGTCTCTATGCAATGCCTAAGGTGCCGGGACTTGTGTGGAACAGGACTGACCCATGGTGTACTATCTTGGTGTATTTTCGGAATCGTCGCCCTGCCACACCAAAAGAAACAATGCTCACGGATTTCGCTCATATTACAACCAAAGATAGCTTGGACCATGACCATCCTAACTACGTTGACAGATTTGCGGTTCTCTGCGATAAAGAGTGATAGCGAAAATTTGTCAACATAGTTAGGCTGGGCATGGTCTCAGGTATCTTTGGTTATAATATAAGCGAAATCCTTGAGCGTTGATTTTTGGTGTGGCAGGGCGACGATTCCGAAAACACACCAAAATAGTACACCATGGGCCAGTCCTGTCCCGGCACCTTAGGCATTGCATAGAGACAATATTTCAGTGTTCCTGTTGTTCCTGGTCATGTTCCTCCTGTTTCCGGGAACGCTCTGCGGAACGTTCCCGGGAACAGTAAGAAAATGACCAGGAACAGGAGGAACACAGAATTCTTGAGTAGATTCAAATATAGACTGGAACTGTTTTACATCACGCGGAAAAGACATTGTTTCATAGTCAAACTATCGCAGCTCGAAATAGTGACAGAGTACAGTATAGAGACCTACGGGTTTGTGGTTACGGAGTAAAGCATTAAAGGTGGTGTCCCACAAACTTTTGGTCAACTGAGTTCTCACTGTCGGGTTATGGTAATCGGTTTCCAGATAAGAGCCCCGCAAACCGCGTTCAGCCGATAAGTTTGAACAAAGTTATTCGCGTTTGGCTCAGTGCCAAATTGACCCTGAATGCAGGAATTCAAAAATGATAGGGAGGGATACGGGTGGACGAGGAGAAAGCGACCGCGTCATTGAAACATATGAGATGAGGAATGATGGAGCAGGAGATTCGTGATACTCCTTCTTTAAGCGACTTTAATTAAGAGAAAGAAAAAAACAAATTCAAAGTCAACACGAGGTGGACTCGCAGAGGATGAAGAAGAATAAATGGCTACCGCCACCGCTCCTGAAGTACAACCAATTGAGGTTAGAAAAGGAGGCGGACTTTACAATTATACGCAACGCCATCGCTATCGATCTGCACACATCGATATCACTCTTCTTTCGAAAGCAATAGGGACACTGATGAAAATCATGGGGAAGGGAGAGAAAAAAAAAGATATTTTCGAAATCAACTCAAATTATAGATTTCAAAATTTTTTCAATGATCAGTGATCGTTGTCTCTTGATAGACAGCATTCCTCCGACCGGCCAGCACCACAAACAAAGATTGGTAGGGAAAGTGCGACCAAAATCGCGAGGGGAGAAAAAAAAAATTTATTTTTGCACACCCAATCATTCTGAATCCTTTTTTTAGGTTTGGAACAATGTGAACATATGGTAAATTATAGTCGATTGTAGATAAATTATATGTAGATAAATTATAGTTAAATTATAGGTAAATAGTGGTCGCACTCGTCTTCCTTGCCTAGCCGAAACTTTGCAATTTCGTTAAAAAGTTTCCGTTTAAAATTGTCCGCAAACTCATTCATGTTTTCCTTTTTATTCTGACTGTGCTTCCTCCCATTGTTAGAAAAAGTAATGCTCGTTTAACTACCGACTATTTCGATAACCTAATCTTACATCCATGATAAACATTATTATTGATAGGGCATCGACCCCGAGAAAGACGAAAAAAATGTTGCTCAAAAACATCTTTTCAATCGCAAAATCTCTAAGTAATTGTGAACGGTATCATAAATAACTAAAGGGTCGCGAGTTTTCGAGTAAAAGCGGGGTGGAAAACGCCCACATCGAAATATTCTGACGAAAGCTCATTCAGTGCAATCAATCAATACAGCGGTGTTTATTATTTATAGGTGAATATTCGGAGCGTGAAATAGTCCTGCTCATTAAAAAGACCCGTAGCAACTAGATTGATGAGGCCGAAAAGGAGAGTGGAGAGAAGGTTGCTGTTTGAATGCATCCCAGGAAAAGGGCAGGAAAACAAACGATCGGAAGTCTACAGTGATTTATCGGACTGTAAAACAAGATTCATAACTTCCGAAAGTTTTTTTTTAGTTTAGAAGTATCTTCGGTTGATTTTCGTCTGAAGAGCGAGTCATCTTGAACGGTTTTCGAAGTGGGGATCGGTCTCTCGTCGGTGAATGAGTGGAAATGAGAGATCCCGATAGTCGAATAGGCAATGGAGAAGGGTCCATCCGTTAGAATCTCGCGCGAAACAGGGATCTTGGATTGGAGCTTGAGCCAGAGTCCTCCAAACTCGAGTCATCGATCTTAGAGAGAATCAACGAGTATACTGATACTGAGGATCAATTCAACTTGTAGGTCATACCCATTACACGGCGACCACTCCGGCTTGTATGGGGATTCAAGTCTTCTGTAGTCGATAGTAGAGACGAGGGGTACTAGGGAGCCTGGGGCTGAACTAGGGGAAAGTCCACCTCTCCGAAGGAGGAAATGGAGAGGCGACCGCTCGTGACGACTGACAAAAACGAGAATGAAAGGTTCTACAAAATAAGCCAAAAAAATTGCAGATGAAAGACTAAATATTATCATCATTTATATAGAATACAGCAATGATGAAATGAATCACAGCGAGAGAGAAGCAATCTGTCGCCTGACTTCTTACCTGGTTGAACAAATACAGTCAAAATGACATATTATGAATAAAATGCTATAACTTTTTATAAGTTATTATAACTTTTTATAACTTTTCATTTCAGTATGTTCCCGTGAGCGGAATTATCTGTTGTTTTGGGAAAAGGTTCCCGTTCAGAATCGAATAACTTCTGTCCAAGAAATTATCGAAATATTTATTGTGAAGAAAGTTATCGCCGATAAAAATTATAATTACGAGATAGAGAGTAGAGCCGGGGCCGGAAAATCTGGCCGGGAACCGGAAATAAAACTCTTAATTTTCCGAGGAATACTAATTCTTACCGTAATCTTAAAATCCTTTTCCGGTTTCCGGCCAGATTTTCCGGCCCGGCTCTACTCTCTATTTCGTAATTATAATTTTTATCTGCGCTTCCTTCATTTATAACTTTACTTTCTTTCTTTATAACTTTTTAACTTTATAACTAATTTATAACTTTAACTTAAATTAAATTTTAAATTTTAAATTTTATAACTTAAATTTTAAAATTTATAACTTTTTTATAACTTTCTTCACAATAAATATTTCGATAATTCCTTGGACAGAAGTTATTCGATTCTGAACGGGAACCTTTTCCCAAAACAACAGATAATTCCGTTGACGGGAACATACTGAAATGAAAAGTTATAAAAAGTTATAATAACTTATAAAAAGTTATAGCATTTTGTTCATAATATGTCATTTTGACTGTAGACTGGAACGAAATGCGTGCGACGATCATACTTTCAAATGGTGGGTCACTCAATGTTACGAAGGCCGCGGTTGGATGCACTGTTTTTGAAAGATGGGTAAGGAGGGTAGTCTGCTTGAACGGAAAAATATGCAATGAGCAATGCTGTTTGCGTTCGCATTTTTAAATAATGCTGGAATGTGAGGACAAACCATGCGGCATTTTTCAATCGATTGATGGAGAAAGAGGTATCGTTATCGTCGAGACACATCGCAAAAGCCGAAACGTAAATATCTCACTCGATAAAGCCGCTCTAGTTTACATTTGCGCGCAAAAAATGATGTTGCAAAGGCGAATTGCGACTCGATTTGTACTTTGTGAGAGTCCACATCATACGAAACGGATGGGTCACCTTACATACAGATACTGGGAATGAGTGAGCGTGTGTATTATAGGGGACTTTTTTTCACTATTGCTCACTTTCTCGCCTGCGCTCTCCCTATACGTTTTGAAACATGCGAGTCCCATTTTTGCACTGGGAATGAGGGACTCTACGCTGGGTTTACTCCATCGGAGACGTGTAGAATTAGTGCAACGACAAAGCATCGCATTTTGACATGCACTACCGATATGGATCAACGAACATATAAAAAACGGACCAGGATTAGTCCCTTATTGTAAAGCATCATTAATCCTTTATGGGTGATGAATGACGCGCAAAATTCCCTGCTAACAAATTAATTTGGTCAGAGTGAATGTTCAGTCTCTCTGACCAGTAAAGTCCAGTAAAGTCCAGTAAAGTCAGTAAAGTCAGAGGTCAGAGTGAAGTCAGAGTCAGAGTGAACAAGGAATGTTGAGAGCATTTCCACTGCGTGATGATAATGGAGTGGTAAGGCACTCTCAGTCACATTTGGTTGCGAAAGAGAGAATTCCACGCTCCTTATCTCTCGCTCGAGTGATCAACACGATCGCATGCGCACTTCTCAGTAGAGACTATTGCTGGGTGAGTCAATGATAGAAGGACGCACGTAAATAGATACGAAGGACCTAGCCAACCTTTAAATAAGTTACTTAATTCATTTATTTTTTTCTCTTACAATTAGATATATGGTCATGGGTTCTGCGCGAGAGTTACTAGAAAGCATGCCGGTGGATAGATACAATATTTAAGAGACCTTCCACGAGAGAACGGGAGAAATGGGTAGAGGTCTCGGATGGCCGTAAATACAACCCACCCTCAAACTTTTTTCGTACAATAAGGGTCACGAGTGCTGATCGCCGGCACATCTCTTTGAGCGCCAAAAAAATTTTTGACCGAAAAAATATTTTTCAAAATTTTGACAAATTTTTAGACCCCAAAATAAAGTTTCCTTTTTGATGGCCAAAAGTAATTGGTTTTATGTCTTTTTTCGTGTAGATTCCAAATTTAATAGCTAGAACTGCTGAAAGTCCTTTGGAAAAAAGTTACTCTTGAAAAATCACTTTTTTGTAGTAAAAATCAAATATATCGTGATTTTATAAAATTCTGTTCGCTCTCTCACTATGATTTTCTGAATCTACATTAAAAAGTACTAGTATGCTCAATATTTCAGATTTTTAAAAATAAGGAACTTCTTAATATATGAAACCAAATTTGAGCACTCAGAGATTTTGAAGATTCATCTCTGCCGAATATCTACAAATATAAGACTCACTCATCCGAACTAGCATTCTAAATTTTAATTGTGTGTCAAAACTAATATATTGGAACCAAATACACTGAATTATCGGGCTGTTCTCATACGTTATTGCAAAATTATCGCTTTTTCCTTCATAAAAACAATCCCAGAACAAATTCTACAAAATACATGTTTACACTCTTTAATCGCGATCTAATATTTTTCAGTACGTCATTCATACGCATAAAAAGTAATTTCAGATCGATATACCGAAGTTGCAAAATATCCGAAAAATTACGATTTGATTATTTTTCCGATTTTTTAAAATTTCAATTTAAACTAAGATGGGCATTCAAAAACTTACATAGTTAGTGTTGATTAGTCAAAATTCAAAATATAAACATCAATTCAAGTCTCATTCACATCTCCCTCTTGATTTTCAAAATCAATTTTTTTTTTGTTTTTCCCTGTATTTGGTCAATCTTCACAAAGTTTTGATGTTATATTACGTATTGAAAAATATTAGATCGTGATTAAAGAGTGTAAACATGTATTTTGTAGAATTTGTTCTGGGAATGTTTTTATGAAGGAAAAAGCGAAAATTTTGCAATAACGTATGGGAACAGCCCGATAATTCAGTGTATTTGGTTCCAATATATTAGTTTTGACACACAATTAAAATTTAGAATGCTAGTTCGGATGAGTGAATCTTATATTTGTAGATATTCGGCAGAGATGAATCTTCAAAATCTCTGAGTGCTCAAATTTGGCTACATATATTAAAAAGTTCCTTATTTTTAATAATCTGAAATATTGAGCATAGTAGTACTTTTTGATGTAGATTCAGAAAATCATAGTGAGAGAGCGAACAGAATTTTATAAAATCACGTTATATTTTGATTTTTTCTCCAAAAAAGTGATTTTTCGAGAGTAACTTTTTTCCATAGGACTTTCAGCAGTTCTAGCTATTAAATTTGGAATCTACACGAAAAAAGACGTAAAACCAATTACTTTTGGCCATCAAAAAGGAAACTTTATTTTGGGGTCTAAAAATTTGTCTAAAATTTTGAAAAATATTTTTTCGGTCAAAAATTTTTTTGGCGCTCAAAGAGATGTGCCGGCGATCAGCACTCGTGACACTCATTCTACGAAAAAAGTTTGAGGGTGGGTTGTATTTACGGCCATCCGAAACCCCTTTCCGTTTTCTCATGGAGACAGGGCCCCGTCATCCGACCACGGCTCTTCATTGTAACTTTAACAGTAAATTGCAACACATGTTATAACAATGTTGAAGTGTGCATCGCAAGGTTAAATCCTAATAGATCGGACAACTCGAACAACATATCATTATGCACCACTAATTAAATCGACGGATTGCAATTTCCAGCGTATTTGTATGAGAAAGAATAACAAGCATTCGTCCGAACCTTTGCGGAAAGGGGAAAACCAAGAGAGAAAAAATTCACGAATGGCGAAACGAAGAGTGCCAGTGTACGAAAGGGCTTGTGATTAAGTGTGATAGTCTGAAAGTGCCTGTTATCAGCGTTTGCTCACTCTGAACATGATACGCACAACCTCGATTTAATGTAGAAATACTGTGGGCAGAGGCAGATAAGGGTGTAAACATTGTTCACACATCAATTTATGGTAGGTTGTAATATCGTTTTTGGTCAACAACAACTCATAATCATCATGCAAATTAGTATTGCGAATAACAAAGGGGAACAATAGACGAGTTTGAAACAACAGGGATAGATAACGGCGTGAGAATCACCCGTTCTGAGCAGCATAACACTTTGCCCACATTATGCCAAACTTCCGGAAAGGGGTACTCCAAGATGTAAGAATTTTTTTGGGAACGCCATTTCGTAAAAAAATGGAACAATGGAACGTTCTTCTAATTTCTATATTCAACATTTCCAGCCCATTGTTCAAAAATTTACGAAATTGCGTTCCCCAAAAATTTCTTAGATCTTGGGATACTACCCGGAAAGGAGTCCGCAGCGAGAGAGCTGTGATCCTGTCCACGGCCTTCCTTCTGCTTAAGTTAACGGAGTCACGTGTGATATGCATTCGCAGAGCAAGACCAGGACAGAAAAAAACCAGAAGACGCGACGCGCCTGCGTCACAATTTATCTCACTGACAAGAGAAGCTTTTGCATGAAAAGCTTTTTTCCTTCGGTGGCAGAAGTTGCACTGTAGCAGTTGTGTCAAAAAGAAGGAGGCATCAGGTATAATCATTAATTTATTCAATAATTGTTTATACAAAGAAATCATAATTAAACATTCGTAATTAAGTTGATAATTACTCAAATAATAAAAGAAAACTGTCATTCCAAATCAAATATCACGTCACAGAAATTGGCACGGGTATGCAGGAACAACGGTATGCAACATATGTATGATATGAACGGGTATGCAGAAATTTGAATATTCATAATTTGAAAATTGTCTTATTCATTATCATCCTATTTATAGTCAATTTAATTGGTGATCTATGGCAAATTTGAATATTAATAATTTGAAAATGGTCTTATTCCATATCATCTTATTTATAATTCATTTAATTGGTAATAATCTTATTAGACCATACGTGTTTTCCCGTTTTTGCGATAAAATGGAACACCTCGCGGGGAAAAAAACGTGCGGGTCTAAATATTTCTTGAATGTGAGATATGTTTACGCCGAAGCCTGGCTGTGAAGTGAAATTAGTGGTGAAAATTACAAAATTATCTGTGTAAAGGGGTAGCCGGCCTACACCACCTTCTACTATAGATAACTAGCCGGGATGTGTTGAGGTTAAATACACTACGCTCTATGCGTACACTACGCTCTATGCACAGTTCTGCGAGAAGGTCCTGGGGGAGATCGATAGCTGGCTCCAGGTTCGATCCAGGGGGAACTTGGTAGCCAGCTCCAGATACGGTCCAGGGGGAGCTAAGTAACCTACTTAAGATTCGGTCCAGGGGGATCTCGGTAGCCTTCTCCAGGTACGGTTCTCCATTTCGGTCCAGGGGGAGTTTAGTATGTTGGGGAATGTTAATCTCTAGAAAGAGTACTGGCTTATTCCGTTGCAAAATGCTCGTGAGGCTGAGTGCGATCGAAAAAAAAGTTGCCACTACGCCACTTCGTGGCTCCGTTGCAACTTTTTTCGATCGCTCTCAGCCTCACGAGCCTTTCTCAACGTAAACGCAGGATACCGTGTGTTGATTTCCCGGGCGTGTTCGAAAACGTTTGTGGCATCGCAAAACACTTTTCCAATGATTCCCTACGCTCGCCGGATCATTTGGAAACTTTGCGAAATTTTCAATTTTTAACGTTAAAACGTGTTAGAACACGTCCAGGCACGTTTCCGACATCGCAAAACACTTTTCCTGTGATCCCCCACGCCCTGCGAAGCAATTGGGAACTTTTCGAAATTTTCCATTTTCCATATTAAAACACGGCAAAACAGGTGAAAACGTGTTTCACGTCACTCAAGAACGTGCTAAAAGGGCTTCTGACACTTGCGAAAAATGCGGCAACCGTTTTGCCCGCGGCGGGGTTCGAACATGGGGGTCTCGGATTGTAAGTCAAGCGCGTAACCCACTTGGCTATGGATTTGGTCAATTAAATATTGCAGGAAAAAAAAGATTTTGGTCTGTTGTCGTATGCAAAAGGATCCGAGAAGATAGAGCGATTTTGAAGCGATTTATTAGGAAGCTTCCGGATGCAACGTTAGCTTCACTAGCCTCACATTTTGGAGGTCGAGGGTTCGATTCCACAAAGAGAATACATTTTTTGTCATCATTTGTTTGCTGCTTATGATGTAATGACACTTGGAATAATGTTAGAAAAGACAGCAAAAAAAGACTGCATCTCGTTGGAGTCGAACCCTCGACCTCCAAAAAGTGAGGCTGGTTAGGCTCTACCGGCTGCGCCACACAAGTTATTGACGGGTGAGTGACAGAACTGGTGGAAGTCACAAGGGCTCTGCGTGGTGAAACTTTCCATCGATTTTCCCAGCTCGTAGATCAATATGGGTTTTTTGATAGTGGATTCTTGATGTGCTCATGGGGTTATGTAATCCTGGGTAGGTCACTCGAGATAATTTTACCTTATCCTGTGACCAGTCCCTTGGAAGTGAGTTACTGTGCCGGAGAAAAATATTTGGTAGATCACTCATCTTTCCAGGAGGCCGCGTAAATGATTGTAAATGACGTAAACGTAAACGATTATTTCAATTTTTCAAATAATTCAAAAGCTACTGATTTTCTGATCGGTGCGCCGATTACTTCATTGCCAGTGAAAACAGCTTTTGAAAATACACATTTTATATCTTTAAAGCTAATTTTTAGCTTTTCAATGAACTGAGAAAATTGAGATAAACTATCGTTTAACGGCAGTCTTTGACGTGACCTCCGGGAAAGCTGATCTACCAACTCTCATACTCCGCCTCAGAGGTAACTCACTAAGGCGCTTTCGAAACCATGTAGCAAAAGGGCGGTTACAAAATCGACATGCAAACAGGACCGAGGGAAAATGTGATTTACCCATGGAAAAAAGTGATATTCAGTCTAAAGTGGAAATAAGCATTGCGAGTCAGAATCCATTGAAATATTCTCATTATAATGACATGCACTGGCCCCGTTTCCATCTCTTATCAACCCCATGGATTTTCGGGACGAGTTGATAAGAGCGTTTATGTGGAAAGAATGACGCATCCAATGGGACAATGTCATGAAAGAGAATGTAAATCAAAGCACCTTGTATCACGTCTCTCCGGCAACTAGTAACGTTGGGCTTCGGGACACTGCTTAGTTCATGCACGCAGCGAATGTTTTTTTATTTCCTAGACCTGAGATAAAACTAACAATGAAATCGTCACAAAATTGGGCGAAAATACGTAGATTAATGTCTCGAGGCTGGCAAAATAATAAACAGGTACGACAGTACTCATCAACCGACTATCGACAGCGTTCATTCTAGTTTTTAGTTTTTTTTTTTTCATTTTCAGTTGCGCCTCGTCTCATCTTCCCCGGCAGCATCTCAATCGGAATGTCGAATGTATCTGAATGAGCTGACAATCACGCTGGAGTCACATCTCCGTTTCAGTTCCGATCCAGCAGAGATACAAGATCATTTTATCTCCTCTCGCTTTATTCTCCATATTCTGAATTATGGACGTCTTTCAATCGATCTAGATCACTCTGTCAGTGATAAGAAGGAGTGCCGTGTCAGCACTCTAGCACTGATAACACACTATGCAGCTCGTATTACGTCTCGGAATTTCGAAATGTTGTTTCGAAATGAGATCAAGCAACTGGTAGGGCCATCGACTTGTTTACTTCTCTCCCTGGAACAGGAAGTCACCTTTGTTCGATATCGGATTGTCTCCCACAATGAAACCAAAATCCCTTCGATTTCATTTGGCCTTCCTTTTGTTTTCTTCTTTTGTCTATGAAGAAGTTCAACTCATCCATATAAGTGTTAAATTGTGTTTCATCGTCTCGCCTAAATACACGTGTGTGTGTTTTCTCCGGTCTATGAGGGATGTAGCAAGCTGTGATTGGATATGGTGGTATCTCTCCCCCTCATAAAAGGGGGGGATCGGAACATTTTTATCTGTTTAGAAGAGAATATAGTCAAGATAGCACACGACAAGGAAGGAGGGGTTCCAATGTGACTTGGCTCAGTGCTAACCGGCAACATGTGGCGCGGCAGATGCGGACTTTTCGTAGGGAGAGTCGTAAACATGACGATGACTTAGCCAGTTGATAGATCTCATTATTCAACTTGATGAGACAGCTTGCAAGCACTCTCTCTGTACCTCTCTGCGCCTTGTTTCAAGTTTAAGTTCACAACAACCAACAACTAAACATATGAACTCACAGTTTGATCATAAAATACTTCTTATTTTACTTATTACAAGATCAAATGTCACCGGAGTATCTCGAATACATTATCAAATAAGGATTGCATTGCTCGTTGAGCTTAGAATTGGTCACATGTGATCCCTTATCTCTCTCCTTAACTCGATCCAGCTAGAAAGTTCAAATCATCAAAAAAAAATTTATCACGAGATCCCAACCCAAAAACAAGCAAAGGAACAGAGCTATGAAGGAAAAATTACAGAAGCATTTAAAAGATGAGAGAAATGCAACGCTATAGAACAAATCAGCATATACTCAATACATCGGATAAACGAATGTAGAAAAGTAAGGGGAATCACAAAAAGGTGTTCGGAATGCTCACTCAAGAAGGTATTGGAACTCCTTAATGAATCCTTCCTGAGTAGCCTCAGTCACTGTGATATCATCACAATCTGTTCCTGTGAAAGCGAAATGGTACACTTTGTCGATATTTTTCACTGCTGCCTTGATCAGGCCGAGTCGGTGAGCGAGCAGTCCCAGTGCTTGTTTGTTGTATTCAGCGTGTGCTTCGTACACGTCTTCTCGTTTATCCTGTTTCACCTGAAGAGAGAGTTGTGCCAGGGAAAAGATGGTCACAAAAATCTGCGAAAAGGGAAAAAGGAAATAGAGATGGTTACATCGGAAATAACATTCTCCTTCCAAAAAGCAGACTCGAATAAAGCGATGTCCCCGAGCTGCATCTTTATTCCAGCCTTTTTGTACCTGTAATGTGATATACAAAAATTGTCATGCATCTACTAGCTTTACATTGAGCACATCTAGATTAGCAATCGAGCTTTGTGATTGCAATTTCTCACAAGATAATTGACTCTTTGGTTTTCACACTCCTCACTTTGAATTCCATTGATTCTTTTTTCGAATGTTGATTTTCTGAAGTTGATTGAAATATATGTTTAATTTATGTGTTCTTTCACGTTCGGATTAAGGCTATAGCAGAGTTGCATTAACTGCATGTTAAATTGGATAGTTCCACATTTCACATTTTTGCCCCCCCCCTCGTAAACATGAATCAAGTCAAATGGTGCATCTAATTTCATATCTTGATTCAACTGTACTTGAAAACCCAATTGATTTTATATTATAGCGATGCCTTGCGACGTGCGTCGAAAGGATTCCACACAAGGATAGCCTCGCAACAGACCAATGATCAACTCAGGACACGTTCTCGTTGCTACTGAGGCATAGGTAGGGAAGATAAGCTCCGCCCACTCGTGGCTCTAATTGAAGGGGCAAGAAACAGCGGATGAGTAGCACAAATTTCATTCTTCACTAAAAACCTCGTGCTCGGGCTTATTCGAGAGCTCTTGTGATGGGCTACAACATATGTCATGCGCACCATGCTCTGTAGTGACTAAGTAGGTCAAAAATCGATAAACGTAAGCGGGAATAGGTGATTCAATCACTTCCAGTAAAGGCACATACTTGCGCATCTCGCAATTCGTGGGGAGAATTATTCTGATTAACTTAGACAAAACTAAATCAAATTTAATTGCCCGCGCAATTGTGCTCCTGTTTAGAAAATTTTAGTATTATTATTTTCCGAGAATGTGCTTTGGCATGACGACTTACGGTGTTTAGCGGCTCAAATGGCAATATTTTGGGTTGTGAGCAAAAGGTCCGCAAAGGATGGGATTCGAACTAACAACCTTTGGCTAGCTATGCAATCACTCTACCACTGCACCAAGATGGCAACGAACACTAGCTCTCACATTCGCTTGATGATCAGATACTATCTCCACATTCTCTCATCATAGACTCAAACTCCGCCCACCGAGAGAGCGCCCACCTTTTGACCCTCTCCCGTTATGAGCCGCGCACGTGGTTTTCGAGCTGTATCCCGGCCCAGAGACAAGATATCGACAAACGGCAAAAAGTATGATGTTATTGACACCTCAGCGGCTAATATGGATACACTTTCAACTTCATTGCATAAAATCGGCAGACCACCTTGCGGCCCCTAGGCATAGGGGTACTCGAGACCTACTTGCGTGCAGAAGACATAGCACCTTTACCTTTTCTATCTTCACAGTCGTCGATTTCAACGACGGAATAGATGACAAATTTGGGAGATGTTGTAGTAGTCGAAAGAGTTGACTTGACCAGCTCGTATTGCTTAACCTGTAATTGAGCAAGCATTCAGAAAGACATGTCGACGTTGCGCAATTTTATCATACTTATTGCCGAAATGGAGAAATAGGTGTGTCAAGTTTAATTATGGAAATGCTGCTTTCATTATAGATACACAGGACACATTTTTAAAATCAATTGTTTCCCCGCAGGAACGCAGTTGACTAGACAAAAAAGTACGTGCACAATAGAGTGCGCCAAGTGAGACTTCCCGATACCTTTTTGACCCGAATGATCGGAATGATTGGGAGACATTTCCCGATACTAGCGGAAATCGTTCAAAAAATGAAAAATTGTCTCGGAGAGATGAGGTAGCTTTTCAAATTATGTTGCGCGGAGACGAACTGATGGATGCGGAAACGCTTCTATCCAAAGTTATGAAGCGTTTAGCGTGTTCCCTTTACTACACTATTGTTCACTTTTCACTTTTTATAGCATTTATGTGCTATTATGCTTGATTTACCGTGCCGGAAATGAAAAGGCATCGGGTAATTTGGCGAAGGTATCGGGTCGTCTCACTTTGCGCAAAATGAAAAAAGGTACCTGTCATTTCCCGATTTCCCGACCCGAATGCACAATGCAACACACTCTACTCTAATGCAATCTGAATGCACTCTAATGCACAATCTTCTTCAACGAACCGGGATGGTGCAATCGACACCAAAGATATAGTTTACCTTTTCTTCGGTGTCTTCATTCCACCTCAGCCGAGTAACGAAAACAGAGGAGAGCACACCAGCCCTCCTCTCTCAACCGCCGAAGAGTGAAGGGAGATCGAAAGAGGACACGACGGCCAACCGAGGCTGAAATTTACCACAAGCAGACACCGCGTTGACAAACTAGACCGTTATTCCACATAGAAAAGTCAACAGAAAGAGGTCGTGAGCAAGAGTGTGTGAAAAAGAGAGAATCCCGCTCTTTTTTCCACACAGTCTCTCGTTTCCCGCCCTTTTATGGACGTTTAGAATCATATCAAATAGCTCATTTAGACCAAATATCACCTCTTTGAAGTTGTAAAAGTACAATAATCTTCATTCTCAGCCAAATAACTTCTAGCAAATAATAAAGATGTACCTGATTATCCTTGTCCTGGCGCTGCGCGCGGTCTTCAGCTCGCGCCGGTTGCCGCTGCTGGTCGGCATTTCAAGTCGACGGGGCTGGAACATGAAAGTCGAGCGATAAAGTGAAAACGTTCAGCAAATAGGAGAAATATCGATCGAAAAAGCGCAAAGGGCAAAGCGCGGAGCGTGACGAAACAAAAGGATCGCAAATTCGCGGAACCTCCCGCGTCTGGATACTGTATTCCACCTGGAGCACATAAAATATTTAAGTGCGAATTTTAAAAAAAATTATTTAATATATTTACAAATTTTTTAAAATATTTTCCTCTACAGATATTGAAATATGATGTCTAACGTGTACAGGAAAAGTAGTTTCAGGCCTGGGGCAATTTTTTAGACGAAATTAGAAGTTAACCGGATTTCACCCCGGTAGAACCCGGTTTTACCGGGTAATCGTTCAAAAACTCCCAACTTGACGGTATCTCGATCGACTCAGATAGTCCCTCATATGCTAATCTCACCGGCCCGTCGTGCTTAACGTATTATACGCATAAAAACTTCCGACAAAACCCACCCCGCACATCTGTTTAAACGCGCACGCTGCGACCGCGCGAATATGAAAAGGAGAAAGTGCGCGGCAACGCGCTTTGCGCAACCTCTTTATCGCTCAATCAATATTTGGCGGTTTTTGTTATTTCTTTATGATTTGATTACTTTTTTCGATTCGCTAATAATTGGGCTCTGTTCTAGTATCCCCTCACTAAGGGAATAGATAGGTCCCATAGGAATAGAAAGGTCCCAAAAAAACTGAAAGGTCCCATGGGTAGCCCCCACAGTCTCCGCCCAAATCCACCGGGCCCTCAATCGCGAAAAGTCGAGCGGGGTGAAGCACAAGCTGAATTCTAAACGCTATGAGACGTGCTTGGGCTTATCTTGTAGCTTTTGAAAAGCTCTATTGTTCGAGCCCAGGCCCATGGTGGTGGGACGTCTTGAAGACGTTCAGAAAGAGGGAAAACAGTTTCAAATACTCCAAATAATGTAATTATAGCTATCGTAGCATGCTCGGCCGACTGCCATTCTATTGTGATCATCCTAAAAATAAAATCTGGTAAGAAAAAACAAAGACAAAGTCTAAATTCGAATTGTGCTTTCGTTTGCAAAAACAAGAAGTGAAGACGAGGGTTTTAAGAGTACGAGAGTGTCAAAATTCCGCTTTACTGTAAATAGCAATGGTTTTCGCAAAAGAGGAATTGAACTTGCAGTGTGCTGTGCCTGAAGCGCGCTCTTATCCACTGCGCCATGGGTGTGATCTCTCGTTTCTCTCTCCCACGCGCTAAGTTCTTGCCCTCTCACCTCGCGTCGACTATCGCAATCGTCGCAATTCAGATGCCGTTGCACTCTCCACATCTTCATAAACTGTTTTTGTTCTGGCATACCTTCGAAATGTCTCCTATCACCTGAGTTATGCCCCTAGAAAGATGGACGATTAGGCTCCGCCCACCTCCCCTCCCCTCTCATCTTTCCCCCCTCTCACAACAGTCTAAGCGCGCGTGGTTTAGGAGCTGTAACTCGGCTCGGAGGTGAGATATCGACCCAAATCCAAAAGAATGTTCTTATTCAGACATGTAGCAACATGGTAACACTAAATTTCACCCCTCTCATTGAATTCTGCTGACCAGGTTGTGGCCCCTACCCATGGGAATAGAAAGGTCCCAAAAAACAGAAAGGTCCCATGGGAACAGAAAGGTCCCAAAAAAACAGAAAGGTCCCATGGGAATAGAAAGCTCCCAAAAACAGAAAGGTCCCAAGAAAGAGAGAAAAAATATTGCCGGAATAGAAAGGTCCCAAGAACAGAAAGGTCCCAAGAACGCTCTAAAAAGCTTGTCAAGAATAGAAAGGTCCCAAGAATCGAAAAATTGGCCTGAAAATAATAGAAAGGTCCCAACAGAATAGAAAGGTCCCAAGACCTTGGAAAAGGGATCGGAAAGTTTCGACCATATCAACCCTGTCCGGACTAACTACCGCACTAAAAGCCCGATTTGGTGGGATGTATTACGCCCGCGTTGTGAATGAGCATTAGGGGCAGGGCCTAATCCGTAACCTATCGGTGGGAAAAATTGGGGAATAGTAGTTGCATTTGCAAGCAAACTAAATAAAGTAGTTCATTTAGTCCAACCACACTGAACCGCGATAAAACATTCGGAAATCTCAAACCATTCCGGCCTAAATGCGCCTACTTATCTCGAGTACCAATTTACCAATCAATTTGTTTCTGAGTAAACTCTGGTCATTGTCGAGTAGGCTTAAAGAACATGATCATTGAAAGACAGAAAAGATTAGTGCTCAGACCGGGATTCGAACCACGGGCCTTCCGCTTACCGGGCAGATGTCTTAACCACTGAACTACCTGTGCTCGCAATGACCAATTTACCAATGAGACATCGACCTCCTTCGCTTCGCTCAGTCGAACCCGAGTATGCACTTGTATTTAGTATCTTATAGTAACAACTATAACATCAACGGCTAAATGTGTACATTTTTACAGTCACCATTTTAGAAAACATTTTTATTTTCCGGTATATTAAACTTATTTTCAGCACGTCAGCAGCAACTTATCATTTTTTCTCAATAAGTAGGCGCATTTAGGCCGGAATGGTTTGAGATTTCCGAATGTTTTATCGCGGTTCAGTGTGGTTGGACTAAATGAACTACTTTATTTAGTTTGCTTGCAAATGCAACTACTATTCCCCAATTTTTCCCACCGATAGGATTTCCGAAGGTTTTATTCATTCCGTGAAACGGAAGTGCATTGTTGTGAAACTTTCAGCATGTAATAGCCTTTGAATGTGCGAAATAAAACATCTATTTGCTAGCAATATGAACGTCTTTCTCGCCTTAGTTCAGTGCGGCACAATTGCCTAGTGATGACGAAATAATTTGAATATTTGAACCGCGGCGGGGGAGACTCCCCGCACCCCCCCTCTCGTCACGCGGCAATGTGAAATAGTTACCTAGTGATGGCGAAATAATTTGAATATTTTAACCGCGGCGGGGGGAGACCCCCCGCACCCCCCCCCCCCCTCTCGCCACGCGGCACTGTGAAATAATTACCTAGTGATTACAATCTATTTTTTTCATTTAATTCTCCCTCCCCATCTATAGCCGAGATGCGAGAGCCTATGCTTAGGGGCCACAACGTGATCAGAGGAAATCGCGCGCGCTCCCACCGTTGTGAGAGGGAGAGAAGACGCGACGAGAGGGGAGAGGGGCGGAGCCTATTTGCACATCTTCCTAAGGGCATAGTGCAACTATTTGGAGGTGTTCTGATGATATGCCTGAACATAATTAGTTTATGAAGGTATGGAGAGTACAATGGCGTCTTAATTTGAATGATTGCGCGAGTGAACGCTATGCGGTGACGCAAGAACATAGCGCGCGTTTGCAGAGTTAACATCTGCCCTCATGGCGCAGCGGGTTGTGCGCTTGCCTCGTGAACGGGGTCTCGCAGGTTCAATTCCCCTTTACGAAAACCATTGCTATTTACAGTAAAACGGAATTTTGATGCTCTCGTACTCTTAAAACCCACGTTTTCACTTACTATTTTGCAAACGAAAGCACAATTCGAATTTAGACGATATCCTTGTTTTTTCTTACCAAATTTTATTTTTAGGCAGATAACAATATAATAAACATCGGCCGAGCATGCTACGATAGCTATAATTAGATGTTTAGGGGTTTTCGAAACCGTTTTCCCTCTTTTTGAACGTCTCAAGACGTCCCACCACCATGGGCCTGGGCTCGAACGATAGAGCTTCTCAAAAGCTACAATATAAGCTCAAGCACGTCTCATAGCGTTCAGAATTCAGCTTGTGTTTCACCCCGCTCGCGATTGAGGGCCTGGTGGATTTGGGCGGAGACTGTGGGGGCTACCTATTATGCTAATCGGAGAGACATCGAGATAGTGAGATAGATAGATAGAGATAGATAGAAAGTGCTCGATCCAGAGCCGAAGAATCCATCATAATGTCAAGATAAATCCAAATCCCTCCCAAAATCGCCCCTTGGAGAATAAAGATTAAAGATTAAAGATTAAAGATAGTGAGAGGGAAGACGATAGAGCGCGCTTATCAGTGAGAGAGGCGAGACGACGAGAGGGAAGGCGAGAGAGTGCGCGAAAGTGAGAGACGAAACGCGAGTCTCGATGGGGGAGCGTTACAGACACAAATTCGGGAAACTTTGAGACGTAATAACTTTCTTCAGAATTCACCTAGAGACTAATGGTTATGCGCGTTGGAATCAGCGTCAAAAAGGCATTTTGTGATGGAAAATTCCAGCTCTCTACGCCCACAATGAAAGATTTCGACCCTTCCCCTGTATACTCAAAGCATTCACAAGAGGAAAAAGTGTTATGTCTGGCCTAAATGAACCAGACAAGTCTGGTAGGCAATATACTGCAATATTCAATACATAATGCTCATTCACAAGTTAGTCCGGGCAGGGTCGATATGGTCGAGACTTTGCGATACCGTATCCAAGGTCTTGGGACCTTTCTATTCTGTTGGGACCTTTCTATTATTTTCAGGCCAATTTTTCGATTCTTGGGACCTTTCTATTCTTGACAAGCTTTTTAGAGCGTTCTTGGGACCTTTCTGTTCTTGGGGCCTTTCTATTCCGGCAATATCTTTTTCTCTCTTTCTTGGGACCTTTCTGTTTTTTTGGGATCTTTCTATTCCCATGGGACCTTTCTGTTTTTTGGGACCTTTCTGTTCCCATGGGACCTTTCTGTTTTTTTGGGACCTTTCTATTCCAATGGGACCTCTCAGTATTTTGGGACCTTTCAATTCCTATGGGACCTTTCTATTCCCTTAGTGAGGGGATACTAGAACAGGGCCAATAATTGTACATACCCCAGTGCATGTTTTGTGGCCGAAGGGAGTGCTTGGCGCGTCGTATGTACAAAATGCGAGGTGTTTCAAGGGATTTAGGTGAGACTATTTCCATTTGTGCCTTTACCAACAACTTTTTGTGTTTGCTTGTGATTCCCTACTTCAGGCTTTCGGGACTGTTGGTCCTTGCCGAAATTGAGTTCGAGAGCGGGCAATGAGGCACTCGGTGAGTCAGTTTTCGCTTCATAATTTCTCTTCCTGTTTCGGTCAAAATCGGAGTTTGGACATTATATTTCATTCTGAATACCAAGTAAAATGCAACCAGAAACAATTATTCAACAGGATGCTTCTCCGTGTCGTTCTCGCCCACCTTCCTCTCTCCCTACCCTTCGTTTCTTCGGCACGTAATTTGTTTCATTTATTTTTATTTATTTTTTTTGTTGTTGTAATTATTCGATAAACATCATTTCACACGGCTCATTGCACATTCCTTGATTATATTTTGCAAAACAGTTTCGCATTTTATGGAGGTACTTTCTATAGACAAAACAAAGGAATTCCACAAGGGAACAATGCTTCTCCGCAAATAGCAGATTTCACTCTAGCTATAATGGAGTACCAATACGTTCACAACAAAATTAAAACAGGTCACCCTTTAGCATATTCCCTCTCCAGAACATTCAGATACATTGACGATCTCTTGCATGTTTCCAGTAAAACTGAATCATGTATTGAAATCGTTTCAAGTTATAAGATATCCTCATTTCGAATCTAATATTCCTATCAAAATTGGTCTCAATACGTTCTATGCAGAGATGATTAGAATATTTCGTAATTGTAGCGAGCTAACCGACTTCATATTGCGTTCTGAATCACTAATTGCATACTTTCTCACTATACAGTACTCCAGAAACATACTTCATGCATGTGTGAATAGAGTACTTAGGAGCAATCCTGTCATAGAGATCAAATATGGGTTGTCAAATTCCGATAGTTGTCTTCGATTGCTTAGATTCCGTTCATAATTCATAACCACTAAAATGTTATCTTTGACCTTTGAAAGTCGACTTCAATGCTGATAGAAAGAGAGAGAGCAACTATCGATCGATCGTTCTCACTACACGCTCTGGCACATTCCCTCTCTCTTTATTATTGATTGATCGCGCGTATTAGTTTGAGGACTAGGCTTATTTCACTGCGCTTAATTTTGTACTCCTTTTGCTAAATTGCTTTTCACATAAACGTGTCCCTGGGGCTTGTCTACTGACGAGGCCCGCCCCCAGGGAGGTGGTCAGTGTCTAGACCAAGGGCCGAAACACTGATCACCATGTCCTTATGCTTTTCTTTGATCTTTTCTTAATTGTTGACTCGTAATTGTAGTCAAACATTTACACGTAATAATTGGTCTTGACACTGGGGTGAATGGACAGCTTGTTTGAGAAAGCATAACCGTCAGAAATATTATTTTAAATGCAAAATTAACAATAAACAAGTGTTTGAAAAATAAAAAAAAATGCCTTGGGTGCAGTCACTTAGTGTGTTTTACGAAATTCAAATCCATCTTTTCCCGCGCTCGAGAAATAGTATGTGGAACGATTTATTCGTGGTGTCGGGCAAGTTTTTGTAATCTTATAATACCATCCTTTTTCCTTGGCATGGTTCTTATCAGAGAGGAGGGGGGGAATGGTGAAAGAAAAGAACTATTCGTCGCTCGAAACTTCAGTCAAAACGACGTATTGAGAACAATCAGTTATTATAATAACTTTCATTTTTTTGATAATTTAATCATTCAGCCGGGTATTCAAAGGACTGTGTTCTACTTATTGGGGTTTTAATGATTTACCGAATTCCCGGATCTGGTTCGCAAGGAATCTCGGCTCTTGCCTTAGCAATTATAGCATAACCATGTGACATTTTGTCTCGAAGGTTTAATGGAGTTACATAACTTTAATTCTATTAGTTGTTCTGCGATTCTGGTTTTCATCTATTTCTGAGGTGCAAGTTCACTGAACTAGGAGTCTATCCATGCGCACTATGAGCATACCTGGGCGTCTGAAAACGAAGAAAAACATTTGTACAAAATCTACTGGTCACCGCCGGCAAAATTCGACTAAAATTTACTGGTCGCCGTATATTTAACTGTTTTCCCGTAAAATAATAAAAAATACAACGTTAATATCTAATAGAGAGAAAAATCAAAATAATTCCTCATCTAGAGCAAACACTGAGATTATCATTGTCTTTCCTCGGGTCTAATTACGCGAAAACGACCATTTATCAAAATAAACATATTTAAATAAATGTATAATCAATATAGAACATTAAATTTAACTTTAATTTAATTTTTTTTTAAATATAGAAGTCAAAGAGAATCGCAAAATATCATCAGTCAGTGATTGGCAACAACGCTACCGTAGTAAAAGAGGTATCACGAGAGATTGCAGGAAAAATCCCCCTTTCGGAACAATTTTTGAAAAAGTATTTTTGATTTCGATCAAACTTTTATATAAGAGTACCCAGGACGTGAGGAATTTAAATTTCCAGTCTCAGGTCCGAAAGCCGGCTTTTAGGAAATTACCGGCTCCAATGCCGGAATCGTCATAACTCAGCTCAAACTTGACCTAGAACGATGGCGTTAGGCTTAAAATTTGTAGAATAATTTAGAGAACGTTTTATGTGTTGAAACCGAGCCTGAAAAACTGAAACGAAAAAAATTCTGATCGAAAAAGTGATTTCGAAAATATTCCAAAAATTGTTTGATATCCAAAATGCCAGAACAAGCAAAATTTTATTTCAAAATATGAAAGAGCTTGTCAAATACTGTCTAGAAAAAAATTAATATTAAATAAAAAGGGGACCCGAATCAGAAATCACTTTATAATGTGAAAAATCGAGAAAAATCTGAAAATCGAGTCGATGAAAATCGCTCCAAAAATGTTGTGTTATGTAAATAGGTAAATATAAGTTCAACAAAAATAGTTTCAGTGCAAGTCGCCGTCCCATAGACAAGTGGGAATTGAATACTCTTGACAACATATCGAGAGCGAAAACAGACAGATTTCCTCGCGTCCTGGGTACTCTTATATAAAAGTTTGATCGAAATTAAAAATACTTTTTCGAAAATTGTTCCGAGTCACCTGCAATCTCTGGTGATACCTCTCGTAAGTATAGTTGTGTCATGTACATGATCTAGCTCCACATTTTACAGCAATAATGTGTTGTTTCTCGCATTTATTGAGTGCTATAGGGTTCCCGAAAAATCAAATGTAGCTTCTAAGAATGTGAACAAGATATTAAACATAGGAAAAGCCTCGAATTCACAGTTTGTGTTCATTTACCATTTTCTTTCCATTTGTCCGAGGCCTCTGGAAAGAAAATGGAATGCAAAGTCAAAACATCGTTTCTTTACTAAAAATTAATTTCTTTCTTTTGTTCGACTCCTTTCAAAATTTCTTATCGATTCGGCAACCCGCTAAATGCGATTATATTCGAGAAATAGTATAATTTTAACTGGAAAATTCAAATAAGGGATTACGGTAGCTAATTGCTATCACAAACTGAACAACCCGACTTTCTTCATTCTTCTCCGTGAAAAAATTGTCTTATTTATTTTTGATATACGTTTCCAAAGTAAAATAAATATTTTTGTACAAATAAAACTATAAAAATCTACTGGTCTCCGCCCCGAAATGGTTTCGGCGCCCAGGTATGACTATGAGAGTAATATAAACCCAGTATTTTTTTTGTTAATATGCCTTTAGTATATGCAATACTGCACTCGTAATGGCAAGCTCCGGGAACCTTTGTTGACTTATTTATAAATATTTTTTTCGAAAATCTAATTTTCGCCGCGCAAACAAGACAGATTTGAGAAAAGGGATAATTTTCAATACGAATAGCGATGTTTGCTATTCTTGGCCTGGGGCAAGTATATCCTCAGCTATTAATCAGTGATATAACTTTTCCCATATTCCTGCGAAAACGATTCGGCAGTGTTTCCGACCTCATGGAACTGACCTCATGGAACATGGAAATGGAACATTTCGGCAATTAATTATCAAAATGAATTTTGATTTTTGATTACTCTCATTGACATATTCCGTATAATATTACCTATGGCAAGCAATGTCAGATCATTCTAAAAACCACTAGATGATAGCAGTCCACTATTTTGAAAGAAAATCGAAAGAAAAAATTCCGGAATTTAAATCTCAGTGCTTAGCGCCACGAGCTGTAAAATTATCAGTTCCTATTCTGATCTGGATATGGTTGGGTAATAGAGCTATGTATTGTCTTGTATATGGTTGGTAACTCATGGGCATTGATCGCCAGATAATGTCTCGAAAAAATAAAGTGAGCCAAAATGAGCAACGGCACGGAGGCTAGTTTTGGAATTGCGGGTTTTCTGAAGAACGGATCTTCGCAGTGAAGCAAATGGCGTCCAGCCATGGTGAATAGCTGATTGAATGTTGGTTCCCTGTTAAAGGAGGACGAACAGCAGGATATCTTAACACGACAACCCTGAACTTCCGTTTTCTTACTGTAAGGCAAAGGTTGACATATTTGCGAGAACTCGCCCATTTACATGTATGTTTCGCCCTCTCTCGCTGTCTATCTCAATTTGCATGGAGTCGGCAGAATACCTCGAAATCAGACAATCCTCCCTCCCCCACTTCCCCATCGGGAGTAAAGTGTACATAGGCAATTTATGCACTTCCAGTAAAGACACATAGTCGCGCATCTCGCAGTTCGTGGGGATGGTGTGCCTGTTCCATTTAGAGAAAACATAATCGAATTTAGTTTCCGCGCTGAATTGTGCTACTTTTTAAAAGAATATAGTCCGGTGATATTCATTGGCATGACGACTTACGGTGTTTAGCGGCTCAACTTGCAACATTTTGGGCGATGAACAAAAGAACTGCAAAGGATGGGGACCGAACCAGCGACATCCGCTCGCCATGAGCCACCACTGAGCCACCACTGACTACTATACCACTGAGCCAAGATGGCAATTGTGGAGGGCTGTGACTTTTGCTCCATGGTCAGATAGGATCTCTTCATTCTCTCATTATCCAAGCAAAATCTGCCCATCGCTAGAGAGTGCCGACATTCTGACCCTCAATCGTTTAGTTTTTCGAGCTGTAGCGCGGCTCAGAGACAAGATATCGACAAACGGCAAAGAGTATGATGTTTGTGAGACCTCAGAGGTTCATCTGAACACACTTTCTAACACTTGGCATGAAATTGACAGATCACGTTGCGGCCCCTAGTTATGATAAATCAAATTTGTGAAAATACTTTTGCCCCATCCTGTACACCACTGCCAAAAATAAAATCTTTGGCAATTTATACCTAATTTCAAAAAAAAAATTCCAAAGAAAAAATCTGTAAGTATTTACATTTACAGCTTCAGGCCCTTTAATTGATAATAAATAGAGAGGACAAACCTGGAAGCGAACGATCGTTTCTTGATCGGCAATCTTTCCATTCTGAAAATAACATTTTCTACTTATTGTGGCTTTTTTTATTTTTTATATCGATATTTAAATAGTATAATTTGATTTTCTTCAAAGTGTTCGACGACGAGGTCCGTAAAGCCGATACCAACACCGAAAGGTCAACCCTATGTGATTCATTTTCCCATGCCAACCTTCATTTGAAGAATATTCACTTTTGTTGCTTTTACAAAAATCGGCTCGAAGACCTGTAGGAGGGTTCTCTTTGTAGAAAGCAACGCTTGGTTATACGAATTCGAATGACGTACTGGAGCTCGCATAACTCGGTGGCTCGAGTGGTTTTCTTTGAACTGAAACGGTTTCACTTCCTAAAACATTAAAACATCATGGTTCAGGATGAAAATGAGAGAAATGAGTGAGAACAATACGTAAAACCCACTGTAAAAAAAATGAAAATGATGTTTAAATAAGGAAGTGAAACTTTTTTTCAATGAACATCATCAGTCGAGCCACCGAGTTATGTGAGCCAGTATGCCATTCGAATCCTTATAACCTAGCGAAGCTACAGTACCGTACAAAAGTTTAGCCCCAAAATTCAAATCATCATAACTTTCTTAAAATTCCTATGGTTTGAAGCATTAGATGACAAATGACTCCAAGAATATTTCGCAATAGTTCGTGATTATACCTCTGCATTATTCTCATTTTCGACATTCCGTTTGCCGACGTGTGATCGCAAAATAAACTCCACTCTTACATAGATTTGAGATAATAGCTCATACACTCTGTGGTGATAGTATATCCATTGTTCAATACATTCCACCAGGTGAGCCATTTTTTGCTTTGCGGATATTGATAGCAGCACTATTTCCCTGAACCTCCGAAAAAATGGAAAATCGTTTATCTCTAAGTAGTGCTAGAGGTCCCAAATTTTAGAGTATAGTAGAGCACCTTCTTGCAAAATTTGACTTCGATCGGTCGCTTATTGCGACATTTTGAAAAATTTCGAAGTGTGATTTTTGCACTATCAGAACTCGCCGCTACATAAAGCTAAAAATCTGAATTTTTGCCACACTTCGACATTTTTCAAAATTTCGCCATAACCGACCGATCGAAGTAAAATTTTGCAAGAAGGTGCTCTACTATACTTTAATAGTTCCGGAAAAATTTGGGACCTCTAGCACTACTTAGACAAGAGATAAACGATTTTCCTTTTTTTCGGAGGTTCATGGAAATAGTGCTGCTATCAATATCCGAAAAGCAAAAAATGGCTCACCTGGTGGAATGTATAGAACAATGGATATACTATCACCACAGAGTGTATGAGCTATTATCTCAAATCTATGTAAGAGTGGAGTTTATTTTGCGACCGCAAACTATTGCGAAATATTCTTGGATTCATTTGTCATCTAATGCTTCAAACCATAGGAATTTTAAGAAAGTTATGATGATTTGAATTTTGGGGCTAAACTTTTGTACGGTACTTATCTAAACAGAGAAACATACTGGTTTTTGAGCGCAGTTTCGTAAAATTAACAAATTTCAATATTATTCAAGTTCAGATGTGTATCAAAAACCGTTTCAAGAAGAAAAATTCATAGAAATTGCGTTGAAACATCGTAAAACTTTTTTCCTCAAATTATCCCCTCGAACACGTGACCGGCGGAATACCCATACGCTGCGCATCGCTCTTCCCTTCGTTAAGTCTCATTCAACGTTTGCGACTAGAACCGTACAAACATGGAATGCACTTCCCGAAGAAATTGCGAATAGTTCGCCAAATGTCTTCCGATCTCATATCTTGAATATACCGTCTACCTTTTTCACGACAGAGTCTCTCTTACGACTCTGATTTGCCCTGCCCGCTGCACCCCCCCCCCCCTCCCCCTGTATCCTGAGAATTTGACATGTTTTAAAATTTGACAGAGAATTGACATCTTTTTTTCCTTCCGCGTGACGGACGTTTTTCCTTAATAATTCTCTTCAACGTTTATCAATCTTCTCAATTCTTTTTGCATATGATAGCCCATCACGAAACACATCAAAATTAATATTTGAAAAATTGATAATTTCATGACCAAGTCAGTAGCAAGCTCGAATTCAAATCCGAGGGTCGCAGGATCGATCCCCGCCGGTACATGGCCTTTTGCCGCATTTTTTCCAATTGTCAAATGTGGCCCAAACCCATTTTAAAGTAACGAGATTCATATTTGAGCATCTTTTGCCGAGTTTCACTTGATTTCACGCGATTTCATGAAATTTTCGCCCATTTCGTTCCAAATCATTCCTCATGCCGGCAATCTCGCAGGAATGGAGTTAGAACAAGAGTGCAAGGGAAATCGAGAGTAACTCTCTCACTTTGGTACACTCTCTCGCCCCTGACCCCTTTCTGGAGGCCGGAATCATGTATCCGGAAGCTTCCTAATAAATCGCTTCAAAATCGCTCTCGGATCCTTTTGCATACGACAACAGGCCAAAATCCCTTTAAAATTTTGCTATATTTAATTGACCAAATCCATTGCCAAGTGGGTTACGCGCTTGACTTACAACCCGAGCCCCCCAGGTTCGATCCCCGCCGTGGGCAAAACGTTTGCCGCATTTTTGGCAAGTGTCTGAAGCCGTTCTACCACGTACTTGAGTAACTTGAAACACGATTCCACCTGTTTTGCCGAGTTTTAACGTGAAAAATCGAAAATTTCGAAATTTGCAAATTGATGCGCCGGGCGTGGGGGATCACAGGAAAAGTGTTTTACGATGTCGGAAACGTGTTCGAACACGCCCGGGAAATCAACACACGTTATCCTGCGTTTCCGTTGAGAAAGGCTCTTGAGCCTGAGAGCGATCGAAAAAAAGTAGCCACGGAGCCACGAAGTGGCGTAGTGGCAACTTTTTTTCGATCGCTCTCAGCCTCACGAGCCTTTTGCAACGGAATAAGCCAGTACTCTTTCTAGAGATTCACAATCCCCAACATACTAAACCCCCCTGGACCGTACTTGGAGCCGGCTACTGAGTCCTCCTCCCTGGACCGACGCTCAAGCAAGCTACCGACTTTCCCCCTGAACCGTACCTGAAGAAGGCTACCGAGGTCCCCTGGACCGAATCTTAAATTGGTTACTTAGCTCCCCAAGGACCGTACCTGGAGCAGGATACCGAGCTCCCCTGGACCGAACCTGGAGCAAGCTACCGATTTCCCCGTGGACCGAACCTACACCCAGAACTGTGCATAGAGCGTAGTGTACGCATAGAGCGTAGTGTATTTAACCTCAACACATCCCGGCTAGTTGTAGCAGCATATAGGCATGGAATAATAGTTCTCAGGGATCTTAGTTAGACCCAGGAGTACCCAAAACCGCACAAAAACATGTCGAAAATCTTGTTCTGTGCTGAACTTAGACCGAGCCTCTGGTCAGTCGCGTGCTATGAACAAAGACCCGCGCTGTCTGTTGAGGGACCTGAGGGATATGAAAAAAAGATATTCCGGATATTCCGGAAGTTTTTTAATACGAAAATTGAAGAAAAGTGATCTATAGAGCTGGAAAACAGAGCCTGAGTTGCTCAGAGTTGATTTTCACAGAAATAACACACAGTCGAGAAAAAAAGGGATAAAATTTGAGTACCGCACGCGATGTACCGATACCCCTAACACGAGCGGTGCGCCTCCATCCATCCATCCCCCCTCTCACGTCACCCGCTTGACTACTTCTTCAGTAGAATTGCGCCCTAGCTATTTGTCTCCCTCATTCCATGTCATCTCACCTTCAAAACAACTGCAGAACGGGAACTTTCCGCTTGAGATCTTTTACTTCCCTGTCGCCAATCGGCAAAACTGGTGCTGGAGAAGATAACGGTGTATAGCCTCTCTGAAATGAAGAATCAAAAATGCGTAGATACAAGAATTAAAAATTCACTCTGCTCATGTTGTAAGTTTAGTCGCCCGCAATTTGCTTTCGATCCTGAAAAATCATTCTTTGAATAACACTGCCTTGCAACCATGATTTTAAAAAGCTCACCAAAGATAGAGAGAGATAGAGACAGAGAAAGATAAAGAAATAGAGAACAATTGAGAGAGAGGTGGTGATTTTACAGAAAAACGCACCTATAGTGCATATATCAGTTACGGAAGTTTAGGAAGATTTTTTGACTATCGGTTAGGCATTGTTCTCCCTCACCATCGTTCTGGTCAGAGAGAGGGTGGAGTGGTGAAAAGGGAGTACAATTCACTGCTCGTAACAATGCGAATAGCAAAGGTGAGGGGCTTCATTATCTTCTAGGTGTTGCTTTCAAAGAGTCAGATAATCAAATGTGGTCGTATATTAGTATTAGGGGTATCAGAAGGCGGCTACGTAGTGCGTTTTCCCAAAAAGCAAAAGGCGCCTAACACAGCACCGGTATTTCAACTCGCGATATGGGTTGCGAAATCAGATGAGGCAGATAGAGGGGGAAGAGGCTGTGAGTAGAACAGATGGTGGATTCCTATCCCCCTCTTCCCGATGTGTGTGTCGCCCCTCCTCTTGGTCTCAGTTGTTGCAAGATAATGGGAATTGGGAGGATGATTTGTTGGAATTGAGGGGAAGGGATTTCGAAAGAAGATGTAGGGTGGCATAGAAATGTTCGGTGATAGCAAATACATTGTTTTTTTACGACGCACTTGAAAACCAAGATATAAGACTAGTGCATCTAAAAAAGTACCAACTAGCCGGGATGTATTGAGGTTAAATACACTACGCTCTATGCGTACACTACGCTCTATGCACAGTTATGGGTGAAGGTTCGGTCCAGGGGGAGATCGGTAGCTGGCTCCAGGTTCGGTCCAGGGAGAGATCGGTAACTGGCTCCAGTTTCGGTCCAGGGGGAGATCGGTTGCTCGCTACAGGTTCGGTCCAGGGAGGAGGACTCGGTAGCCGGCTCCAGGTTCGGTCCAGGGGGACATCGGTAGCTGGCTCCAGTTTCGGTCCAGGGTGAGATCGGTTGCTGGCTACAGGTTCGGTCCAGGGAGAACTCGGTAGCTTGCTTGAGGTTCGGTCCAGAGAGGAGAACTCGGTAGCCGGCTCCAATCACGGTCCAGGGGGAGTATGTTGGGAAATGGTAATCTCTAGAAAGAGTACTGGCTTATTCCGTTGCAAAAGGCTCGTGAGGCTAAGAGCGATCGAAAAAAGTTGCCACTACGCCACTTCGTGGCTCCGTGGCAACTTTTTTTGATCGCTCTCAGACTCACGAGCCTTTCTCAACGGAAACGCAGAATACCGTGTGTTGATTTCCCGGGCGTGTTCGAACACGTTTCCGACATCGCAAAACACTTTACCTGTGTTCCCTCACGTTCTGCGAATCAATTGGCAACTTTTCGAAATTTTCGATTTTTCATGATTTTTCATGCTCTATGCGTACACTACGCTCTATGCATAGTTCTGGGTGCAGGTTCGGTCCAGGGGGAGGACGGTAACTGGCTCCAGGTTCGGTCCAGGGGGACCTCGGTAACCTGCTGCAGGTACGTTCCAGGGGGACCTTGGTAGCCTTTTTCAGGTACGGTCCAGGGGGACCTTGGTAGCCTTCTTCAGGTACGGTCCAGGGAGAGCTTATGTTGGGGGGAATGTTCATCTCTAGAAAGAATACTGGCTTATTCCGTTGCAAAAGGCTCGTGAGGCTGAGTGCGATCGAAAAAAAAGTTTCCACTACGCCACTTCGTGGCTCCGTGGCAACTTTTTTTCGATCGCTCTCAGCCTCACGAGCCTTTCTCAACGGAAACGCAGGATACCGTGTATTGATTTCCATGGCGTGTTCGAACACGTTTGCGGCATCGCAAAACACTTTTCCAATGATTCCCTACGCTCGCCGGATCATTTGGAAACTTTACGAAATTTTTCAATTTTTCATTTTAAAACGTGTTAGAACACGTCCAGGCACGTTTCCGACATCGCAAAACACTTTTCCTGTGATCCCCCACGCCCTGCGAACCAATTGGGAACTTTTCGAAATTTTCTATTTTCCATTTCAAAACACGGCAAAACATGTGAAAACGTGTTTCACGTCACTCAAGAACGTGCTAAAAGGGCTTCTGACACTTGCGAAAAATGCGGAAAACGTTTTGCCCGCGGCGGGGTTCGAACCTGGGGGTCTCGGATTATAAGTCAAGCGCGTAACCCACTTGGCTATGGATTTGGTCAATTAAATATTGCAAAATTTTGGGATTTTGGTCTGTTATCGTATGCAAAAGGATCCGAGAAGGTAGAGCGCTTTTGAAGCGATTTATTAGGAAGCTTCCGGATGCATGATTCCGGCCTCCAGAAAGGGGTCAGAGGCGAGAGAGTGTGCCAAAGTGAGAGAGTCACTCTCAATTTCCCTTACAATCTCGTTCTAACTCCATTCCTGCGAGATTGCCGGCATGAGGAATGATTTGGAACGAAATGTGCGAAAATTTCATGAAATCGCGTGAAATCAAGTGAAATCAATCGATATTTCACTTCAAAAATCGGCAAAAGATGCTCAAATGTGAATCTCGTTACGCAAAAATGGGTTTGGGCCACATTTGACACTTGGATAAAATGCGGCAAAAGACTATGCACCGGCGGGGATCGAACCTAAGACCCTCCGATTTCTAGTCGAGCTCGCTACCGACTTGGCCATGAAATTATCGATTTTTCAAATATTAATTTCGATGTGTTTCGTCGTTGCCTATCACATGCAAAAGAATGTGAGAAGATTGCTAAACTTTGAAAAGAGTTATAGCGGAAAAACGGAAAAACGTCCGTCACGCGGAAGGGAAAAAAACCAACAGACAAACAGACAGACATTTCGATTTCCTAGTAGTGGAGGAATTTCGTTAATTTTGCAATTTTTCCAATTTTGGGCAACCTACTAGAACTTCGGATGCGGCCCTCCAATTACACACATGCGCTGACGTAAATCGACAAACTATTTTGTTTCTGAAACAAATAAATGACACTACGATGATATTGATTTTTTTGCCATAGCCGTTTCGATTGGAAGAGCTCGCCATTTTCGAGTGTTCAAAATTGGCAGATACAAACTATAATCTGCCATTTTCGAGCGCTCGAAATTGGCAGCTCCAGTATTTTGCCAGAAGCTGCCATTTTCGAGCGCTCGAAAATGGCAGATACAAACTATAATTGCCATTTTCGAGCACTAGCAAATGAAAATTCGCGACAAATACAACAGAAACGTAATTTTTTATCGACAAATACAACAGAAACGTAATTTTTAAACAAATATATTGGCATGCAATAATTAAATTCTTGCGTGTTTTCCTGCCATTTACAATTCCACTAAATTTTCGCCTGATTCGTCTCATTTGATTCACAATTAGACATTTCCGAATTCAGCCAACTGACAGGTAAAACACGCAAGACACAATAGCAAAGGGAGGAGTTGGGTTCTTCGAAAATGCCACTCTTCAATTTCCTTCAATGAGACCTCCAAATTGTTGATGACGCCTGAAAATATTGACAATTTATTGGATTTCTGATTTAGGTACGACACGGGAGCGGGATGGGCGGGTACCGTATCATGGTTGTTCAGGGCGAGATTTTGGATAATGGGGAGACCTCGATAGAGCAGACTAAGGCCGCGTCACTACAGTATATAAACGACGATGGCAATTAGCCGAGGTAGCAAGACTGGTCGGTGCGGGGCTTGGTAACTCCAGGAGAGTTGTGGGACTATCATCCAGATCCGAGTCCACCGCTGCTTCCTCCTGAATAAGATCCTCACCTAGCGTACTCCTCATTGGCGTATCCAGATCTTCCTCCTTCGGCTCCAGACTCCAGGTGGGCTCCATTGTAAGCAGACCATTTTGAACGAGGTGCCGAGTCTGAACTACATGCCACCATTATAGATGCACAGTACAAAATTGAAACGGTTTAAAACTCACGGAGATAAGAAATATCCTCCACTGATTAATCTAGGAATTATTATGGAATTATGAAAATGGCCATTCTGCATAAGTCAATTATCCAATTTGACTCGACTATTTTCCATTATCCCTCTCATACTCAATGCTCGCGTTCGCTCTGATTGGTCGACTGCTCTCTACTTCGCCTTTTCCGTTCTTCTCTGGAATCTATTGGTTCGTTTTGCTACTTCACGGCTGATTGATTAACCTGATTACAACTTCGATCGATTACGTCTGGCCATGGGAGCGGTAGAAGGATTAATCAGTGGAGGATATTTCTTATCTCCGTGAGTTTTAAACCGTTTCAATTTTGTACTGTGCATCTATAATGGTGGCATGTAGTTCAGACTCGGCACCTCGCTCAAAATGGTCTGCTTACAATGGAGCCCACCTGGAGTCTGGAGCCGGAGGAGGAAGATCTGGATACGCCAATGAGGAGTACGCTAGGTGAGGATCTTATTCAGGAGGAAGCAGCGGTGGACTCGGATCTGGATGATAGTCCCACAACTCTCCCGGAGTTACCAAGCCCCGCACCGACCAGTCTTGCTACCTCGGCTAATTGCCATCGTCGTTTATATACTGTAGTTACGCGGCCTTAGTCTGCTCTATCGAGGTCTCCCCATTATCCAAAATCTCGCCCTGAACAACCATGATACGGTACCCGCCCATCCCGCTCCCGTGTCGTACCTAAATCAGAAATCCAATAAATTGTCAATATTTTCAGGCGTCATCAACAATTTGGAGGTCTCATTGAAGGAAATTGAAGAGTGGCATTTTCGAAGAACCCAACCCCTCCCTTTGCTTGCGTGTTTTACCTGTCAGTTGGCTGAATTCGGAAATGTCTAATTGTGAATCAAATGAGACGAATCAGGCGAAAATTTAGTGGAATTGTAAATGGCAGGAAAACACGCAAGAATTTAATTATTGCATGCCAATATATTTGTTTAAAAATTACGTTTCTGTTGTATTTGTCGATAAACATTGCCGCGAATTATCATTTGCGAGTGCTCGAAAATGGCGATTGTAGTTTGTATCTGCTATTTTCGAGCGCTCGAAAATGGCAGCTTCTGGCAAAATACAGGAGCTGCCAATTTCGAGCGCTCGAAAATGGCAGATTGTAGTTTGTATCTGCCATTTTCGAGCGCTCGAAATTGGCAGCTTCTGGCAAAATCGAGACCTGGAAAATAAGGAGCTGCCAATTTCGAGCGCTCGAAAATGGCAATTGTAGTTTGTATCTGCCAATTTCGAGCGCTCGAAAATGGCAGCTTCTGGCAATATACAGGAGCTGCCAATTTCGAGCGCTCGAAAATGGCGAATTGTAGTTTGTATCTGTCAATTTCAAGGACGTGGTTAATGAATTATGAATGACGAAAAGTTGTGGATAAATCAATAAAGTTAAATGTAGTGAATTGGCATTATACGTTTTCAAACATGCTGTGGCACATATGATCACTTAAATGTAGCAAAATACGCCTCTGTAGCATTTCAACATGAAAATGGCACATTTTTACAACAACATATTTTTTTTCATTATACGTTTTCATTATACGTTTATACGGCATTATACGTTTTCATGGCGGTGCATTTCGCGTTTTTCTTAGTTTCTGTTTCTTAAGTAAGCAGATCAGCCGATCTTCGGATCCGAAACTTTCACCGATTTAACATCATGGGAATGTGCATTTCAATGGTGCTTATCCAACATCATGCATTGTGTTCAATTGTTGAAGAGGGTAAGAATAGGAAATGGAGGTAAGAATAGGAAAAAAAAGTAACGCAAGTCAGAACGCTCTTTTTGGGAGGGGGAATTGCCGTTGCAAGATGATCATTTCTGTAATGAAACTTCTTTTCTTGTCATTTTAAAGGATTTTGGGTAATATATTCGAACAGGAGTTTTGCCCGGTACGATAGTCCGTCTTCCCTACATTGCTCTCACTTCATTTTCCCCCATTCTCCGCGTTCACAAGATTTCAACCAGTTATTTTTTTCTTAAAGCGTATGCGTTCTCTCTACAAAATTCAAATGCTCCCGTTACGGTGGTTTCCTCTTATTGGAAACCGTCCGCTGTCCTTTACTCGTTGACCATCTACCACAGCTCTTTTCAGAATAAATGTGAAATACGAGGAAGTATGTGATATGATAGTTCACAGAAAAAGAAAGAGGGGAAGACTTCAGAAAGGGAGTGAGAACTTTGCACATGTTTATTGGTCAAAAGGACTAGTTGAGAGGCGGAAATGATGTAATGAAGCCAAAGCACCCTTTAAAGTAGGGATGGCTAGTCAAGCAAGATAGCAAGATCTTGTTGGGAAATTAGCTGTTGCAAGATTCTCATTTCTGGAAAAAATCTTGCTTCCCTGTCATTTTCGCATATTTTGCGGTGTTTTTCCAAGCATGATTCTTGCCCGATTCAAGAATCTTGCTTCCCACAAGATCCCCCCGTTCATTTCCCTCTCTTCTCCTCCTTCGCAAGAAATAAATCGGTCATTTTTCTTGCGATGACATCCCTACTTTAAAGATACTACCAGTGTGTCATGTATCCGAAGCTAATGCCTCTCTGTCTAGTTTTTCACAGACGCATTTCCAGAACGCTATCGATGACGTTATCACAACAGGCATTCTAAATATTTAGCGCTAATAGGAAAACTAATCAAGAGAGAGAGAAAAAGGAGGATCTATCACAAGTCCTTCAGATAGAGGATTTCGAAACGCATCTTTCTCTGTTTGATTTCTTTGTTAGAACGTGTTAGGGATTGGCGAACGATACGGTGGTTCTTATTTTGGAATTATAGTTCTCTTAGAAGACGTAGGTGAGGGAGAACTTAGGGACGCGATCAACGTGCAAGATCACGATAAAAAAATGCACGCCTCTGTGCGGAATCATCATATCAAAATAATTATTATCAACCAAATCATTGATGAAGGATAAATAATCAATTATTAACGCGAAATGGAGAAAGGAAAGCAGCCAATCAGGGAGAACGGGCTGCGGTGAACTGGGGGAAATAAGGGGGCGGGTGTTATCTACCTGTTGTCCGATGTCTCTCTCCATCTCACTTTCTCTGCGTCTCTGCCTCACTAAATGTATGCCCGTCTGCATCTCGCTTACTCTTTCTTTCTTACACCTCCTCTTATTTTGAAAGATGTGTCAGTGGGACAAATACATGGAGCGGTCCATTTTCCGATCGATCGGGAACCGCAAGGCACAACGATTGCTTATCTGTCGTGCAACGTAGAGTTGGGCTGCGAGTACCCATTCGTTCCCGTACCAGCGTCGAATTCATACGGAATTAGTAATGATTGCAATGGCAAAAAAACGTACTCTGCCGAATTCAAAGAGGTTCCCGATGACTGCATAATATTTTGGATGAGAATCCAGAAAAAAAATTGAGAGTGGGGGCAATGTGAACTCAAGGAAATTCACGCAAACGAAAAAGTGGTCGGCAAATGCTACTCGTCCGATGGAGGCCTTTTTTGAGAATTCAGCAAAAGTTAGATATAATTTATTAGATTACACAGAGATACAGTAGATAGAGAGATGAGACGGGAAAGGGATTCCTTGGTAGTGATTAGGAAATTCTCGATTAAGAAGAATATATGCATTTATTGTTGTTCTCTCGCTCTTAGAACGTGTGTGGATGGAAAGGCTAGCGATGTTTCACTTGACTCGGGCTAGTGAATATGAGAGTGGAGATTTTTATGGGATTCCCGTCTGGAGTTAGCAATGAAAATCTGTGGAATGTTTTCTGGGTTCGCGATTCAAATCGTCATGACGGGACGCCGGAACACTCCCAAGACAGAAAGATGTGCAATTATCCCAAATTAAGAGGGAATTCGGTTGCATCACAATAGTGTTGACTTAAAGTAAGAACAACAATCACTAAATTATTTGAACAACCAATGTACGCCCGTCATTATCGCTCGAGTATGTGTGTGGTGCACAGAGCGCGAACTTTCTAAGAAGTCGACATTAAGATGCTCGGTCTCTTGACGAGATAGTACTTGATTTTGAGAGAGTGGAAGGTGAAGTATCTTGATTATAAGAGAGTTGGGGTATCTAGATGTCAACAAGTAAGAGAGTTCGCGCTCTGAGTGGTCGCGCAGTTTCTGATGATAAAGCGAACGCGTCCGAGGACTATATCAACACTTCCGATGACTCACAACACATTTGCGATTAGCTTAAATTGAATGTGATTTCGATCGAGCATTTCTAGCTCTCCTTCCTCTGTGCACTATATCCCTTAAATTTGGATGAAAGGGTGACTCGTTGCGACAAAAAACAAGGTCGAGTTTGTTAGTCGCATCTCCAAGGTCGGGAAAGTTCTATTTTTATGGCTTTTGATTAGATTTATCTTTGCTGTTGATGTAGTCGTGATCGCCCTGTGAAGATTGTGGAAAAAAAATCTAAAAAAAAAATCTGCCCAGATTTTCTAAAAGAAAAGATTTCGGGAAATCTCCATCCCAATGAGAAAGCATGCTCTGAATTGGAGATTCTTGTGTGGTGCAATTTACACAACAATCCGTGCTGAGTCAAAGCCCATAAAACATTGCAACGGTTCCTCCACTTATAGGAAATGATTATGTCTGTCTGTCTGTCTATCTGCCTGTCTGTCTGTATGTTTTTTTTGTTGCAGCGTGACAGACATTTTTTTCATTTTCGCCATAAATCGCTTCAAATTCGCTCTATCTTCTCAGAACCTTTTGCATATGATAACTGACCAGAAAACCTTTCAAAATTTAAAAAGAAAAAAGCGCTAATTTCATGGCCAAGTCGGTAGCGCGCCAGACTTTGAATCCGAGACCCCCCAGGTTCGTCCCACGCCGCGGGCAAACCTTTTGCCGCATTTTTCGCAAATGTCAGAAGTGGTCGTAACATGTTTTTGAACAACGTGAAACACGTTTCCACCTGTTTTGCCGAGTTTTAACGTGAAAAATCGAAAATTTCGAAAAGTGTCCAATTGATGCGCAGAGCGTAGGGGATCACAGGAAAAGTGTTTTGCGATGTCAGAAACGTGTCTGAACGTGTTCTAACACGTTTTAACGTGAAAAACCGAAAATTTCGAAAAGTTCCCAAATGAACCGGGGAGCGTGGAGAATAGCGGGAAAAGTGTTTTGCAATGTCAGAAACGTGTCTGGACTTGTTCTAACATGTTTTAACGTGGAAAATTGAAAATCTCAAAAAGTTCCCAAATGAACCGGGGAGCGTGGAGAATCGCGGGAAAAGTGTTTTGCGATGCCAGAAACGTGTTCGAACACGCCAAGGAAATCAACATACGGTATCCTGCGTTTCCGTTGAGAAAGCCTCACGAGCTTTTTGCAACGGAATAAGCCAGTACTCTTTCTAGCGATTAAGATTCCCCAACATCCTAAGCTCTCCCTGGACTTGCCCTTGGAGACTCTCCCTTGGAGCCGACTACCGAGGTCCCCCTGGACCGAACCTGCAGAACTATGCATAGAGCGTAGTGTACGCATAGAGCGTAGTGTATTTAACCTCAACACATCCCTGCTAGTTGAGATAGAGGGGAAGGAGGGTTGGGGTAAAGCAGATGTTGGATTCCGAAACTCCTTCTCTCATTGTGCAACACACATCCTATCGGTCACCTTTGAAAAAGGATAATGGGAGTTAGGGGGGTGATTTACTGGCATTGAGATAGAGAGGAGAGGGAAGAGAAGAGGTATGGGAAGAAGAAGAAAGGTGTAAACAAAGTAGAAAAATAAGAGCCAATGAGGCAGTATGGGGAAGGTGATGGATTTCGACACCCCTCCACAGTGAGGCGAGAGAGAAAAAGCGGTAGGAAAGAGATACATAGATAGAGAGAGATGGTGAGAGAGAGCGACAAACGAGAGAGTCAGACAACGAGAGACGTTCTTGCCATGGTGCCAACTGGATACTGTAGGGTGACCTAATACGGGCCAGCCCGGGACCGGGACTAAAAAGGGTACCGGTCCCGTTTTCGGACCAGGTCCCGGTACCTGTCCCGCACGGGTCCAACAATCCAATTCGGTCCCGTTTGACCCCGCCGTTCCCGCGGGGCCATTTCGAATCCGCAGGACCTGTGAGCGAAAAATACAAGACTGCAAGAGGAATCGCCCTTGCATCATTTTTCTTTATATGCAATTTCATGAGAAAGTGCTTTACTGTAAAGCCTTTACAGCCATAATTCATACTTTTAGAACGAAATTTATATTTTTCAATTTTTTTCGAAAGAAAATTTCATCGAAATGTGTTTTCAGGCATCTTTTGTTCCCAAAAAATGGTAGCATGAAAATACATTTTAAAGGGAGTTTGCAGCCAAAAAATCATAATTGTATATTCTTTTAATTTAATTTTTTTTCAAAAGAGCTGAAAATTCTAAGAATAACTGTGAAAACCGCATATTTTTACGATTTTTTAAAAAAATAATTAAGAATTTTCAAAAAATTGTGTTTCAAAGTTACTGTAGCTCTTGCATCCTCAAAACTTACGCTGTTTAGCGGCTGCAAAAGTTAAAAAAAGGCCTTAGCAATCTGAAAATAAGTGTTTTTGCAATTGATTAGACAGTGGCGAGTATCTGTGAGGACGAATCAGTAGAAAGAAACGCAAAAATATTACGGCATCATCCCTTTTGAGATTCTACAGCCTCTAAACAGCGTAAGTCCGCGGATGCGAGAGCTACCGTATGCCTAAATTTTACCATCTTTGAAAATTCATAATTAGTTTATAAAAAAATCGTAAATATATGCGGTTTTCACAGATATTCTTAAAATTTTCCAATCTTTAAAGGGACCTGGCACTGCAAAATAATTTATTTTTGTTTTAAAGAAAATTCTTTTCCGATTAGAATGCAAAAAAACGCATATTTTTACGATTTTTTAAAAAGGAGTTATGATTTTTTAAAGGTGCTCGCGTACCGGGCGCTACGGTGTTTAGCGCGCTACGGCTCTCGTCACAGACTGTAAAAAACTGCAGTAAAAATAAAATTTTAAAAAAATGACTGTAAAAATATCTGATCATTATCCAATAATGCGCCACACCCTTTAAAGATACTATTACGAGTATGCCATACAGCTGCTGGAAAGAATTTCCCAGTTTTTTTTTCAAAAGAAAATATTTTGTAAATATAGAGTGTGTACCAAGCATTTTGAAATTTTTGTGTTGTGCAATTTACACAACGAGCCGAGGTGTGTCACAAACCCATAAAACATTGCAACGGCTGAGATAGAAGGAGGAAGGAGGACAGGGGGAAGCAGATGTTGGATTTCGTAACTTCCTTCTCTCTTTGCGATAATGGGAATTGGTGGGTGATTTACTGGCATTGAGATAGAGAGGAAAGGGAAGAGAGGGGGTATGGGAAGAAGAAGCGAGGTGGAATCAAAGTAGAGTTGGCCTCGTGAAAAATAGAATAAATGAGTTCGAATTTAAATATCTCGATATTCATGTCGTTTTACTTTATTTAAAAAATTCTGATTGATGAGCAGCCAGTATGTCACACGGAAATTGAACTTTGAAGGCTTTCCAACATCGCCAATCCGAATCTATTTACATTTCACGTCCAAGTGCAATGGAATCGAAGATTCTTGACGCAAATGAATTTTGAGATCTCGAAATTATTTCTCACGATCTCTATATCAAAGTATCCGTCGATATCGAATATTTGCCGAACTATTAACGTGAGAACGGTTGAGGAGAAGGCCCACATATGGGAGCTCAACTTTTCTAATCGAACAGAGCATTTAACAATTTGCTGTGTAACGTTCTAAGTTTTAAAGTTGAGAGCACTATGAGAGCATGGTAGAGCACCTTCTTTCAAATTTTTCTATCGGGTGCTTATTGAGAAATTTTGAAAACTATTATATTTTCGATTTGTGCACTATCTGAACTCACATTCTACCTGAAGCTAAAATCTGTAAGGCAAAGAGAGTGTTGCAGGCTGTCTCATCATGTTGATTAATGAAATCAAGCAACTGGCTGACTCATCGGCATGTTTACGACTCTCCCTACGCACCATCCGCGCCACATGTTGCTAGCAATGAACAAAATCACATTGGAACCGATCCATCTTCTTTCTTGTTGTGTTTTTAGTATTCTCACTTTTGAGCTGGTAAATAATCGTTCAAATGTACCCTTTTTCAACGAACATTCGGCCAACTCTAATAACAGCTTTCCCCAGCCCCGTCAAACCTCCAGATAGGCCTCTCTAAAGTCAGTTATTCCTTTTTGGATGCTTGGAACATGATTCATCGGTCGTGTACATATTTCAACGACATCACGATCTCACTTTTTTCTCTCACAGTTATTTCCTGTGAGATCTGATTAAAAAGAGATATGTCAACAGAGGTATTAGGGATTCTAACTCTTCGTATAGCAATGCAAATGCTCTACCAGTTTGCGAATTGTAAGCGCTCGTTGCACACTGAGTCCCAAAAGGAGTGACCAAAATGCCGCCTAGCTGCTTGTTTTGGACCGATGTTGATTTCTAGACTTCGAAGTGGCTCGTTTTTTTTCTTATCCGTTTACAATTTCAGCGACGCCGTACAGAGTAGAAGGAGATAAGAATGTCACATAACTTTGATCGATGATGCCGGAAATATGAGTAATCGAAATATGGTGTGAAACAAAGCGTGATAAGGCGAAACAAAGCATGATAACGCTTCGTCTGTCAATATTTGCAGACCACAATTCATCCATCTTTCAAATGTCTTTGTTTCCTCCTATCTCCAATAACGATCACCTTTTTTGACAGTTCGATCGTAATTTCGAAACCTTACAATTAGTTTCGAAAGGTTTTCTGTGTGAAGTTCTTATCGCGACACTCTCAGTGCAATAAAAGCACCCATTCAAGCTCTATTCTAACGCTACAGTTCTCTCAGTTCGTCATCGCCCTTAGCAAACAGGAACAATGCACATAAAGGTATGTCATATTTGATTAAACAATAAGTGATTGGTATTTTTTTCCGTTTCCATAGTACACGCATTCCGTACACTGAAGTATTTTGATGGCTCGTATGACTCCCATTTTCAACAATATTCATGCCCTAATATTCATAAAAGCTAAAAACAATAATAACAATATTCATAACAATATGTCCATATTCAATATTCAACAAAACTGTGTCTTTTTCTTATCTTTATAGAGCTGACGAATCACAAGCTATTGATTTTAAAATGCACGATCCAACCGCAATTGATCTCTGTCCTCTAGGGGGGGGAATATTTCGAAATGACCTTATCTCTCATAATTTGCAAACAAAGCAGTAGAGAACCGATCTCATTGCTAATGAAATTCGACATGTAGATATTACTAACCTCCCAAATAAAAAAAGAAAGATAAATATCTTATCAACTGTTTTCACTTGCTGTTTCCTCGTCTCGCAGCGGGCGCACAAGAAAGGGTTCAACATCAACTTCCCTCCTCGCCCAACTCGAATGGTTGGTGTCTTTCTTCCTCCTCTCTTTTCATAACCCACGTCATTTGCTTCGGCTACATTTTAACTAACTATGAAACATAGCCTAACCCAAACGAAACAACGAACCCCCCCTTTTTTACAAATTTTTTGAAAGACCGCGGGACAGAAAACGACCCATAAACCCGTAATAAGAACAGTTCCAAGTCCCAAGTGTACGTGTTTGTCCTGACACAGGAACAATCGCAAGAGTCGCAAACAATGCCCGTCATCCCAACTGGAAGACGGAGCTGTGTTGGAGGTTCGAAACAGCCGGCTTCTGCGCGAAGGGAGCAAAGTTAGTTTATGATTTTTGTTATGTATTTATCAGTGTCGCTTTTCGCACCCATCGGTGACCAGTCCTGCTTGGATGGGTCTAACTAATGATAAGAAACTCCACTATCTTTTAGTGTCTCTAACATGTGCCTCTCTAGTGAACTCAACTCTCTTAGATAGTTGGCGAGGCATAGGGGTTGTCGAGACCGCCTTGCGTGTAGAAGACCTAGCACCTTTACCTTTTTTTACCTTTAGAGTGCGCATAATGAGGAGAGTAGATAGCGCACTCTCTTGAATATAAGCAAGTCCAATTCACAAGAGTTAGACAGTTAGACATTCGCACATGTTAGAGAGTTCGCGTTCTGAGTACTATTTTCTAAAAGGGAGAAATACCACTAGAAAAGACCTCGCAGAGAATCGCACTAGTCCGGAAAAGGGATGGTGAGTTTGTTATCTCGTGGCGGGACCCTAGGAATTCGCGCGAATTCAAACATGGGATAATTCGTCCTTTAAGTTGTGATTACGCTCATGGGGTGGAGGAGCTACGTCGTAGAAGATGCATGTATATGGAAGACTGCGTCTACGGACCGGAATACTGCCACTACAGCCACGAAAAAGAGGAAGTGATCGAGCCGATTCGGTCAGTTAACCAATCAATAATGCTGCATTCAGTGTCACATCAATGTACATCGATGCACTCTTCATTTCACACACTCTCTGATCCACGGACCGGTCGAGAGAGTGTGTGAAATGAAGAGTACCTCAATGTACATTGATGAACACTGAATCACACATAAGTATCATCTAAATAGAGAGTGAGGAGAGTGGGTTATAGTGAAATGAGCGGGCTTGTTTTTTTTCTCGATTGTTCTATTTTCAGGCAGAATGCTACTGCTGATGCAACAGAAGACAATAATGTTTACATGGATCTCTCATCGTCGGACCGTCAACAACTGGTATGACAGATCCTACAAAGAGAATGAATTCATTAAGATACGACACCTAATGTAAGATATACCCAATATTGAGTTTATTTGCGCGTCGAGAGAGCGTGTGAAACTGAGAGATTTGTAAGTATATATATATATATATATTTGTAAGAATGATATATCATATACTAGGTGTCACATCTCAGTATAGCATACACTCAATAGTAAGAATATTCATTCTGGGTGTAATGATCTCCAGAAATTCCAATATGTCTTATTTTTGATTTCTTTGAGGATCCCGTCTCTGCTGAAACTAACCACGCCCTATCGAATACGTCGCTGCACAAGACAAAGTTGTGTGATCATTTCACCAGAGGCAACTGCGTGAAGGGAGAGTGGTCAGTAATGTTGTTATTCGGGATAATCGTATTCGAGAATAACAAAGAATTATTCGCGAATGACCTTTATTATTCGCGAATAGAATTATTCCAAATAACAACACTAGAGGTCAGTAGCGAACCTATTACCTGGACCTTCATCTTAATTTAAATAATTGTTAATTACGTATATGCAAAGAATGGTTTCATTCCATAGTTAAGTGGGTGCTTTTTATTTCACTACAATTCCTTATCTATTTGTTTAACTTTGGATTAACGTGATACACATATAACACCATTAAGGTGTACCTACGCCCACGGTAAGAAGGCACTGCGTCCGATGCCGATTGTTCCCAAGGCCGATTGCAAGCCGGGCACGAACCAGCTGAGCGAGCGTTCCGTGTATGTACCCACTCCGACGAACCCCGGTCAACTAGTGCAGTGTCCCATCTGTGAAGAGGAGACGGCAACTTTGTTGTTTGAGAATATGAAGAAGAAGGAGTGTCGATATAATTGCACTAAATGCAAACTGGTTAAGCAGAAATCGGTGAGATCTTCGAATATCTTTTATCAATCCACAGGGGGTGAGCGAGGAAAAAAATTTGAAGGTGTGAGAGCCCCTCTCTTACTTGCATGCTCTATCGATCCAGACAACGTTAACACATGACGGGCAGTGATAACATTGATGTTTAGATCGCGCAAGTGACTCGATCTCTTCCTACAGAAGTCAAGGAGATTGTGATTCCGAACCAACTTGTGCATGTCGTCGTACGTCGTGCGGCAATTGCCGAATTTCAGGTTTGAGGACATATGATTACGTAAATTAAATTATAAAAATAATAATTTCAGGCAGTGTATCACAATTACGAGACGGAAAAGGTACGAAATCGTTTCAGTATACTTTACATTTGAAATAAAAATGTTTGTTGACATGCTAATTTCTTTTTCATCCTCGATTTCCCAAGATCCACCGGTTATGCTCGGTGAAAAATACGAAAGAAAGCAGCATTTTTTCAATTTATAATAAATATATATTTATTACAAAAATAAATAAAATCAATGTTCTATTCAGTGGCGGGCTGTGATGCAGGACAAGACTATTCGGCACGATGCAAACATTCGCTTGCACGCAGTCCCCGAATCCTGCCGCTTCGCGATGAAAGCTCCGAATGGGGTTAGTTAGCCTATCTAGCATAGAACTACACAGAGAATGAATATACTAAGATGAGACACCGAGTATATGATATACTCAATATTGAGTATATTCGCGCGTCGAGAGAGCGTACGAAAACGAGAGAATATACTCAATATTGAGTGTATCATATACTCGGTGTCAAATCTCAGTATAGAATATACTCAATAGTAAGTATATTCATTCTGGGTGTAGGGTTTGGTTCGTGCGAAAAGAGTACCTCAATTTTTCTCACAAATTTAGATATTATCTCGAATGAAAAATTAAAAAAAAACAATTAGAATAATTTGTTGAGAAAAGAGAAACTCTAAAATCGAATAATTGTTCTCGAACATTAGACTATTCCCCGAGATTCTCTTTCCATCTCTCACGAGGCCAATCCTACTCAAAACAAAAACACTTACTATTGCGTTTCTATATTAAGATGAGACAATACGTGTATGATACACTTACCAATTTTTCGTTTACGAAGGAATGTTTCAACATCCGAATCAAGTTTTCGTAGATTCAAATAACCGTAGACTTTCGGCATTCATAGGTTTTTTTCAGATCATCCCGCACGTGCATGTAATGTACCAAATACTCCTATCACTTTTGAGAAATAATAATATTTATAAGGTGAGACTTCAAACTACTTTGTTCGTTCGGCTTCCGACTGATCACCTCTAGCGGAAACTCAGATGACTAAATATTCGTGGGACACCTTCTTTAATGCATAATTTTGAATATAAATATATGCGTCAGATGTCGGAGGGAATTGCCTTTTTCGGGTATGCCGGCATACTAAGCTATATTGGGAGCATTGTGTACCAGAGAAAGGACTGCTTATTCACGGCTGCTCGTGTCGGTTCCATAATTTTTCTAAATAACACTAAGTGAGTTTATTCTTTCCGTATCTTTTATCAGTTATGTACACTAATTTATAACGGTTAGGTGAAATAACTCGTGCATTGGTTCATGCTAGACTTCGAGAAATAACGAAACAACGTGTTGTGTAGGACGCGATTCACTTCCGCTCTCCTCATTTGTTGCAGTCTATCACGGATAAAGCTGTTCATTTGCCTGTTATATAGCCCGCTGCTTCGTTATTTCTCAAATGCTAGTTCTTGCTATAGTTATGGTTATGTTATGTTGGTTAGTTTTTTTGTTAGGTTCTGCTTATGGCTAGATATGGCTATTGGAGTAATGATAAACTCTCCCCATTCTACACGCTCTCTCATCGATCAGACATCGCGAGAGAGCATGCAGAATTGAGAGGATCAGACCATTACTATTGGCTATTGTTATGGATTTGCAGGATGCACTCGGAGACTGATGAGTGGGGGCTCGAGGAGGAGGAGAAGGAGATCTACGAACAAGCAGGGGTCGGCGCTTGCATCCTACTATAGTATTTCCGTCACCATTGAACTTATCTATTCTACCAATAATTCAGATAAATTGGGAAAATGATGTAAAATATTTTAAAAAGTTCATTGAAAGTGCGTTTGCAGATGGAACCGCCCCCAACTCGTCCCTCTGCCTACCAGGGTGTGATGCCCTGGGACCCACTTCTTCACCTCTCCAAATACCGGCTCGTCCAGACTAAGCTACAGCAGGAAGGATGCGAGCCATTACGACTACTTGTTCTCGGAGATGCGGACTACTACGATACAAGTATGCACTTTTGATGATGGACTAGACGATTAGGGACCTCACATTATTTTATTAATTTGGCATATAAAAAATCTTCTTTGATACTGTAAACGAGAACTTGCAACTTATAATTCGAAGTGTTCATTATCACGCAATAAAAAGCGATAAATTGATTGCGTGATTCGAGTGTTTCAGGGAATGACCCGTGGGAGTTGAAGTCGCCAAAAACTTCCAAGAAGGAGTTCATGGAGAAACCATCGGCATTGCATCTGTCAGCGTTTTTAATAAAAATCTATAAATCTATAATATAATCTGAATAGTAACAAAACTGCAATCTAGTCACATAAGACCGCTTTGACAGCGTCAGAGTGCGGACATGAGGATTCTTACTTTCTCGCGCAACTAGTTGTAGCGATGCATTTTAAATTACATTTGATACGTTTCAGATTGCTCCAAACACACTTCAAAATCTCCCTTTCCGGAATCGGCAAAATCAAGTACCGATACAATGGAGTGAGTCGTATAGTGTATCCTTTGTGCATCAAATGTAATTAGCATGTACCTATCATAATTACCAATTTTAACTAAAAATGTGTGGCTCTGCGCAATTGTCTATGCGCACTGTAACGCAACGTAACTCGAGCGACACCAGTGTGCACTCAGAAAAAAAATGTATGTCGTATATGGCTTCTGGCCTGCGCTAGTACGTTCTGCATAATATATAGTATGTTATGTGTAAACGCAGTTCAGGAGCCATACACGACATACGTTTCTCTGAGTGTATGCGTGCCTTTGGATCAACAGTGTGGACACCATATGATTACGCAAACGAACGTTCAAGAGGACGACCGAAGGAAAGATGGAGAAATGAATTGAAAAGGAGAATCGGAACGGATTGGTGGAGCATTAGTAACGAAGAATGGAAAATACGACTTTCCTGAATCAGCGCCCCTAAAGCGATACTGATAAATATTATTATGCGTGCCTTCTTCAGGATGAGCATCAGGAGCTGAGCGCGGCTCAGTTGCTGAAGCTTGGTGAGAGGATGGAGGAGGCTAAGAGGCCATCGCACATCTCCCCCGCCGACTTCATCAAGCAGCACGATGCCATTCGCGCGCACCTTGCAGCCGTCCTCCGCACCGTGCGCGACCTGCTCGTTGACGATTGGACGTACGCCGGGATACGGTAAGACACTCTTTCTGGGAAAATGTACCCGAAGAAAGTTATTGCTTTTTGATACATGTTTTCATATCGAATAAAATAAACGGATGCATATCGAGAGGGAAGGAACTAGGGATAATGAACCATGGGAACTGTTGATGAGGCGGTGGACTAGTAACAAAACTTTAAATTGGGTTTGAAATTCGAGTAAATCATTGGATGAGGACTCTTTATCCAATTGTTTAATCGCATTTCAAAAAAAATTACTTCCAGATACACGAACATCGCGGGGCGCGGCAAGATGACGGTAACGCTGAAGGGAGAACTCGACAAGCGATGCATCGACGATGTCCTCAAAGCCAAGCTCGGCCTCTGACTTTCCTTTCCAACACAGCTAAATGTCTGACCTTTAATTTAATTTTATAGTAACGTATTAGATACTAATTGTTCAATACGTGAATCTATTCCGTTGTGATAGTTGGCAATCTGATAAAGTGTTGGTTCTTTGAAAAAGGTCTCACGCGACTACATTGCATCGCTTGATTTCAACACGCGCTACTCCCTCTCACCTCCACGAAAGAATGAATATAAATTGTTCTAAAACACATTGTTGGTGGCTTCAAACATAATTCGGCGCTACAGCGTATTCATATCATATACAGATATAACGCTATCCTCTGGTCCAATGACTATCAGAGTTTAATCTCATCAGTCGGATTGGTAGAGACATTAGTTCGAAACAAATACCTAATACAATGAGCTGTTCATTTCTCTTATGGTGCGTTCAATGTCCATCCTCACCTGCCGTTATCGTCTGACGTGACATTTATTGTATTGGTGTGGGATAAATGAGCTTTAAAAAGCTTTTAATAGTATGCAACAATTTCTTGAAACGATTATCGCATAAGGATGGTAGCATGTCTATTATAAATTGAGTATTTTGTATCAAAATTGATTCAAGATACTTTCTTGAGAGCATAGCTGATTACTCATTATAACATCTCTCCGAACTGCCTCCATTGCAATACTAATTTACGATAATTACGAAGTGCGTGAAATTACAAAAAAATTTATTTGCAAGTTCTGCAGTCAAACTTTACATATTTTTGAGATTGTTTCCCCCTTCCACCGGCGTGTTCACACCTTTTTATTTTGATTATTGTCAATTGTAAATATTTCAGATACATTTCGGTTGAAGAATTCATTCATTTGTTCATTCATTGTTTATTCCGTCAGAGTATGGAATAAAAGAAAAAAAACTGTGAATGGGGGAAGAAACGGTTGTCCGTCGACGTAGTCGAATCGGTTTTGTGCATGGCAGCAAGGGTATGGGGAAGAAGGGTTAGAGCCAATTCTTAACAATTGATTCAGGGAAAAAAATTGGATTGGGAACGGAATCTACGAAAGGAATCTCGGTATAAAACAACCGAGGGGGAGGGAGGGAGTTCCATATGGTTACGGTTATAGAGGAAAGGGTGTTGTGGGAATTGGGAGGGAGGAAAGGTAGATAGATACGGAAATGATGAGAATAACGGACAAATCTAGTAAGTCATCAAGCTCATAATTCCTATGAAGAATGGAATGGAGAAAGAGAATATCGGTAACAAATCTACGGCGTTTTAAGGTTGATAGATTTAGGAAATGTAAGAGATTACGGTAGCTTACACGAGGCAAAGAACAACGGAAATACAGCTTCCTGGTGAAGTCGCGCTGGACACGTTCAATATTTTTGGTAGTTTCAACGGAGTTAATGGGATTCCAGATAATAAAACAGGTCTCGAGACTAGGAAGAATGAAAGTAGTGAACGATTTCACATAAATATCGATACAATTACTACGGAAAGATTTGAAAAGAATTTGATTTCTTAATAATATATTTGATATGATCGGAAAAACAAAGGGAAGGGGTGAAAACGACTCCTAAGTACTTAACAGTGTTTTAGGTGCAAGGGCGACACTATTGATATGAAACTGTCTACAAGGGTTGTGGAGGCCATAGTATAATTGAACATTTGTACTCGGATAAGCCGGGATTCCATTATACTGGCCAGTTATAGATATCATCGAGGGCACATTGTAAGTCATCAGAATAGAAGGGAGTTCCCGCATAAAGCTTTAAATCGTCAGCATGAACGGAATAACGAATAGATGGAGGGAATTGCGATGAAATATGAGTAATAAACAGGAAGAACAAGAGTGGACATAAGCATGAGCCCTGTGGCACACCGGATGTAACTACTGTGGAAGGCGAGATAAATCATCGTTGAAAACGCATTGGGCGCGATCGGATAGATATCAGTGCGTTCGCGTAAGGAGCGCAGAAATTACGAAAAATCCGTACAGCTAAAAGTGTCCACGCCAGTTTTTCACATATTCTGATAGCCCTTGGTATGCTCTATCGATTTATGTTTGTCTCATGACCTGATCTCTCAAATTTGCATAATTACACGAGGTCAAAGTTAGGCTGTAAGTACAGTTTTCGAACCGCAGCTCCTCAACGAGAAGAGCTAGACATTTGTTGGAAAAAATAATATTAACCGCCTTGAAGAGTTACGCTGTGTAAATTGTTTATTCAAATTTATAATTCCAAAAATTTCGATAAATTTCAAAGACGATTTTCTCGAAAACAAGGCAAAACATAGTTTCAATTTTTGATATGTTGTAGCCCTTGTTAAGATCTACAGTATAGGCTCAAATAAATACGTTATCGAGGGAGGGTATTTACTCAAATCATGGAAATAAGGGTCCTAATCGAGAGAAACCCCTCATTTCACACTCATTCCACCCACTCAACGTGGCCCGCGCGGTCTTGATTGAACCAAATGAGATGATTCGACAAAGAACCGGATGCAAATCACATATCTCTCTCATTTCACACCGCGCGGATGAAGCAAAATGGGTGGAATGAGGGGTTTCTCTCGATTAGGACCCTTCGGTTTTTCCATGATTTGAGTAAATACCCTCCCTCCATACCGTATTTAACTCCTCCATAACCTATACTGTAGATCTTAACAAGGGCTACAACATATCAAAAAATTGAGACCATATTTTGACTTGTTTTCGAGGTATTCGTCTTTTTAATTTCTCGATTTTTTTAGAATTAAAAATTTGAATAAGCAAATTACACAGCTAGATGAAACTCGTCAAGGCGGTTAAAATTGCTGTTACGACTAAATCTCTAGCTCTTCTCGTTGAGGAGCTGCGGTTCGAAAACTGTACTTATAGCCTAACTTTGACCTCGTGTAATTATGCAACTTAGAGAGATCAGGTCATAAATCGATAGAGCATACCAAGGGCTATCATAATTTTCTGGCGTGGTCACTTTTTGCTGTACGGAGGGGACGAAATCCTTACGCGAACGCACTGATATGCTTCGAACCAGGATACTAAATGAGAGGATAATCCTAATTGCGAGACAGGGGAATGCTTGGGATTGGTAAACACGGATGAAACGAAGTCAGAGAATAACCTACATTCATCGTCATTGGACAAAAGCAAATTACCGTTAGAATCGATAATTCCAGAAGCGGTGGATTTGGGGGCATCAAGTCTACTACTACAGAGCTTATAGAATGCTTTGGAATCAGATGAGGCAACAACTCTGCTCTCTAAGAAACAGCGAAATCGTCGAAGGGCAGAATTAAATTGTTTGGTCATAACAACACAGGCATTACTATTTGGTGCACTCATGGTTACAGTCCTACTTTTACCATAAAGTATTTTCACATTACGGGGATATCTAGAGAAGGTTTCAAGCAAGCTATTAATAAATTTTAGAAAATAATCGTAGGACTGATTTACATCAAGATGGGATAAAGCAATGGTCCGATTGCGGTGAAAAATAGAATCATTAATCGATAGCCAAAAAATAGTACATTAATCGATAGACAGAAAATAGAACCATTAATCGATAGCCAAAAAAATTAATCATTAATCGATAGCCAGTTGGCCAATCTGTACATTCTAGACGGGGTATGTTTACGAGAGGGAGGGGAAGGGATGCGGAGATCAAAGACCACACACACTGAGGTGATCACTGAGTGGGGGAAAAGGAGAAATGGTGTGAATGATAATTTCCTTATTACTGAATACAAGATCTACAAAATTCTGGAGGCGGGTCGGAAAAGAGACAAACTGAGTGAAATGGTGGTCAGATATAAAATTTCTAAATTTTAAAGGGAAATGTTTTAAGCCTTACAAGGAGGGAAATCAGAAAACTCGGAAATCAGAGGTCCTATAAGACCTTCATTCTTAAAGGAAAGATTACCGTTCTCATCAAAAGTTATCAGGAAAACAATATCAGGAAAGTTAAGCAGCTGATCATCTATCTGGTCGAGCACTTCAGAGAGATTCGCGTAGCACACCGATAGACTGCAGAAACAAAATTAGTACTGACCATGAAATATTATCATACTTTTTTCTTTTTGTGCCTCAATTTAGTTTCCGCACATAGTTTGGAAGTATAGAATCACACATCAAAAGTAGAGATTGTTCAATCATTGATGAAAAAAACGTGTACCTAGATATAATTCAGTATGTATGTATATCGATAAGTTTATTGATTGAACTTTCTTTTTAAATCTATATGATTGAAATAGGAATCTTATTCACTAGATTCCGGATTATCTGTTTCACAATTCCACATTTTTTTCCGCGGAAGATAAAAACGTGTTGATGCATGAACTGGCAATCCAATGAAATTACCTGCGGGAGATTTCGGGGATTCTGAGTAGGTCCTTGAACAGAAAGGTTTTGGTCTGGAAAAAATATCGTTATATCATTTCGCTTGCATTTGTTTCTTGAAAGTGCGTTCTTCAAAGTGTACTTTCAAGCATACCTTATTACAAGCGAATTTGACTTTTAGACCGTCGTTATCGTTGAAATTACAATAAAGCTTCTGGACGGTTTCGATGTACCTATAAACACAGGATAACAAGCAGTAAATGTACGACTTATGCTCACACTTTTTTTAATTCTGTATTTTTGCCTTTAATGTTAGTATATATAAAATCGCACTTTGCTGATACTAGGATATTGAAATCTCCAATGTCATCCATCTTTATATTCTCGAGTGCCTTCATATCAATTGATGTCTGATCATCTACAAAATCGGTATACATCACTTGCATTTGCAAATATACGAAAGCCGCAGTAAGTACCTCGAAGGCGCGGGATGTGGGGAGGCAGTGGGAATGAGAGGTATGTGAATCTGCTTTTTTTACGAAAAAACAATTCCATATTTTCAAAAGAATGGAGCTACTGGGACCGAAATTCGATGAGCGTATCCTTCGAACTTTGCCGTTTCCATGAAACTTACTTTTAGCTAAAATTGTTTCCATGATTTATAGGTCGTGTTTCCGAGATATATTATGTATTTTTCATTGTAGAATCGAATTATCAACATCTCATTAGACATTTCGTGCTTGAAAGTACTCCAGTCTTTACCAGACCGACCCCACACTTACAAGGAAGACCGCATACTTAATGTGGCGTTTCAGAACGGCATATAGCGTGATCGATTGGTATTCCGAAACCATTTCGAAATCAACATACCAAATCTGCTAAATGGCCGCGGGGCATGAGAAAAATCGAAAAAGCTTTCGCGCTATGGGGATATCGCACCCTTGAAAATGCGAAGGAACAACTGGTCGAGTGGTGTTGAGGTAAGAGGATTGTCTTGGGAGCGATGACTTGATAGTTCTCCCCCATCCCGCTGCAAATACTTTTGCTGTTTTTTAGCGATTATTTCATTGCATTGTTATGACGAAACATCCATTGGTACCCATTGTTAGTTGATATCGATGGTGTGTTATGCCTTCTGCGCTAACATCTTCCAACCCTTCCTGACATACAGATGGTTCAAGGCTGGATACGTTGATGAGCGCCTTCCTTCATTCCTGACACCCACGCAGTTCTTCTTTAACTCTCGAGTTTACATCAAATGCGAGATCGCTGGATGCATGAATGATCACATGTTGAAGTGCCAGCGCTGCCACAATTTCATCTGTTTCCATAATTTCGTTATTGAATACCATAGATGTGAATGAGCAGCCATAATGTGTAAATGTGTTAACTGGCTACCAATGGATGTTTCGTCATAGCAATGCAATGAAATAATCGTTAAGAAAACATCAAAAAGATTTGCAGCGGGATGGGGTAGAACCATCAACTCATCGCTCCCAAGTATATAAACGACGATGGCAATTAGCCGAGGTAGCAAGACTGGTCGGTGCGGGGCTTGGTAACTCCAGGAGAGTTGTGGGACTATCATCCAGATCCGAGTCCACCGCTGCTTCCTCCTGAATAAGATCCTCACCTAGCGTACTCCTCATTGGCGTATCCAGATCTTCCTCCTTCGGCTCCAGACTCCAGGTGGGCTCCATTGTAAGCAGACCATTTTGAACGAGGTGCCGAGTCTGAACTACATGCCACCATTATAGATGCACAGTACAAAATTGAAACGGTTTAAAACTCACGGAGATAAGAAATATCCTCCACTGATTAATCTAGGAATTATTATGGAATTATGAAAATGGCCATTCTGCATAAGTCAATTATCCAATTTGACTCGACTATTTTCCATTATCCCTCTCATACTCAATGCTCGCGTTCGCTCTGATTGGTCGACTGCTCTCTACTTCGCCTTTTCCGTTCTTCTCTGGAATCTATTGGTTCGTTTTGCTACTTCACGGCTGATTGATTAACCTGATTACAACTTCGATCGATTACGTCTGGCCATGGGAGCGGTAGAAGGATTAATCAGTGGAGGATATTTCTTATCTCCGTGAGTTTTAAACCGTTTCAATTTTGTACTGTGCATCTATAATGGTGGCATGTAGTTCAGACTCGGCACCTCGCTCAAAATGGTCTGCTTACAATGGAGCCCACCTGGAGTCTGGAGCCGGAGGAGGAAGATCTGGATACGCCAATGAGGAGTACGCTAGGTGAGGATCTTATTCAGGAGGAAGCAGCGGTGGACTCGGATCTGGATGATAGTCCCACAACTCTCCCGGAGTTACCAAGCCCCGCACCGACCAGTCTTGCTACCTCGGCTAATTGCCATCGTCGTTTTTATACTGTAGTTACGCGGCCTTAGTCTGCTCTATCGAGGTCTCCCCATTATCCAAAATCTCGCCCTGAACAACCATGATACGGTACCCGCCCATCCCGCTCCCGTGTCGTACCTAAATCAGAAATCCAATAAATTGTCAATATTTTCAGGCGTCATCAACAATTTGGAGGTCTCATTGAAGGAAATTGAAGAGTGGCATTTTCGAAGAACCCAACCCCTCCCTTTGCTTGCGTGTTTTACCTGTCAGTTGGCTGAATTCGGAAATGTCTAATTGTGAATCAAATGAGACGAATCAGGCGAAAATTTAGTGGAATTGTAAATGGCAGGAAAACACGCAAGAATTTAATTATTGCATGCCAATATATTTGTTTAAAAATTACGTTTCTGTTGTATTTGTCGATAAACATTGCCGCGAATTATCATTTGCGAGTGCTCGAAAATGGCGATTGTAGTTTGTATCTGCTATTTTCGAGCGCTCGAAAATGGCAGCTTCTGGCAAAATACAGGAGCTGCCAATTTCGAGCGCTCGAAAATGGCAGATTGTAGTTTGTATCTGCCATTTTCGAGCGCTCGAAATTGGCAGCTTCTGGCAAAATCGAGACCTGGAAAATAAGGAGCTGCCAATTTCGAGCGCTCGAAAATGGCAATTGTAGTTTGTATCTGCCAATTTCGAGCGCTCGAAAATGGCAGCTTCTGGCAATATACAGGAGCTGCCAATTTCGAGCGCTCGAAAATGGCGAATTGTAGTTTGTATGGATCCGGTGGATCTTGGGAAATCGAGGACAGATAAGCAATCGTTGTGCCTTGCGGTTCCCGATCGATCGGGTGGTGCACAGAGCGCGAACTTTCTAAGAAGTCGACATTAAGATGCTCGGTCTCTTGACGAGATAGTACTTGATTTTGAGAGAGTGGAAGGTGAAGTATCTTGATTATAAGAGAGTTGGGGTATCTAGATGTCAACAAGTAAGAGAGTTCGCGCTCTGAGTGGTCGCGCAGTTTCTGATGATAAAGCGAACGCGTCCGAGGACTATATCAACACTTCCGATGACTCACAACACATTTGCGATTAGCTTAAATTGAATGTGATTTCGATCGAGCATTTCTATCTCTCCTTCCTCTGTGCACTATATCCCTTAAATTTGGATGAAAGGGTGACTCGTTGCGACAAAAAACAAGGTCGAGTTTGTTAGTCGCATCTCCAAGGTCGGGAAAGTTCTATTTTTATGGCTTTTGATTAGATTTATCTTTGCTGTTGATGTAGTCGTGATCGCCCTGTGAAGATTGTGGAAAAAAAATCTAAAAAAAAAATCTGCCCAGATTTTCTAAAAGCGGAAAATGGACCGCTCCATGTATTTGTCCCACTGACACATCTTTCAAAATAAGAGGAGGTGTAAGAAAGAAAGAGTAAGCGAGATGCAGACGGGCATACATTTAGTGAGGCAGAGACGCAGAGAAAGTGAGATGGAGAGAGACATCGGACAACAGGTAGATAACACCCGCCCCCTTATTTCCCCCAGTTCACCGCAGCCCGTTCTCCCTGATTGGCTGCTTTCCTTTCTCCATTTCGCGTTAATAATTGATTATTTATCCTTCATCAATGATTTGGTTGATAATAATTATTTTGATATGATGATTCCGCACAGAGGCGTGCATTTTTTTATCGTGATCTTGCACGTTGATCGCGTCCCTAAGTTCTCCCTCACCTACGTCTTCTAAGAGAACTATAATTCCAAAATAAGAACCACCGTATCGTTCGCCAATCCCTAACACGTTCTAACAAAGAAATCAAACAGAGAAAGATGCGTTTCGAAATCCTCTATCTGAAGGACTTGTGATAGATCCTCCTTTTTCTCTCTCTCTTGATTAGTTTTCCTATTAGCGCTAAATATTTAGAATGCCTGTTGTGATAACGTCATCGATAGCGTTCTGGAAATGCGTCTGTGAAAAACTAGACAGAGAGGCATTAGCTTCGGATACATGACACACTGGTAGTATCTTTAAAGTAGGGATGTCATCGCAAGAAAAATGACCGATTTATTTCTTGCGAAGGAGGAGAAGAGAGGGAAATGAACGGGGGGATCTTGTGGGAAGCAAGATTCTTGAATCGGGCAAGAATCATGCTTGGAAAAACACCGCAAAATATGCGAAAATGACAGGGAAGCAAGATTTTTTCCAGAAATGAGAATCTTGCAACAGCTAATTTCCCAACAAGATCTTGCTATCTTGCTTGACTAGCCATCCCTACTTTAAAGGGTGCTTTGGCTTCATTACATCATTTCCGCCTCTCAACTAGTCCTTTTGACCAATAAACATGTGCAAAGTTCTCACTCCCTTTCTGAAGTCTTCCCCTCTTTCTTTTTCTGTGAACTATCATATCACATACTTCCTCGTATTTCACATTTATTCTGAAAAGAGCTGTGGTAGATGGTCAACGAGTAAAGGACAGCGGACGGTTTCCAATAAGAGGAAACCACCGTAACGGGAGCATTTGAATTTTGTAGAGAGAACGCATACGCTTTAAGAAAAAAATAACTGGTTGAAATCTTGTGAACGCGGAGAATGGGGGAAAATGAAGTGAGAGCAATGTAGGGAAGACGGACTATCGTACCGGGCAAAACTCCTGTTCGAATATATTACCCAAAATCCTTTAAAATGACAAGAAAAGAAGTTTCATTACAGAAATGATCATCTTGCAACGGCAATTCCCCCTCCCAAAAAGAGCGTTCTGACTTGCGTTACTTTTTTTTCCTATTCTTACCTCCATTTCCTATTCTTACCCTCTTCAACAATTGAACACAATGCATGATGTTGGATAAGCACCATTGAAATGCACATTCCCATGATGTTAAATCGGTGAAAGTTTCGGATCCGAAGATCGGCTGATCTGCTTACTTAAGAAACAGAAACTAAGAAAAACGCGAAATGCACCGCCATGAAAACGTATAATGCCGTATAAACGTATAATGAAAACGTATAATGAAAAAAAATATGTTGTTGTAAAAATGTGCCATTTTCATGTTGAAATGCTACAGAGGCGTATTTTGCTACATTTAAGTGATCATATGTGCCACAGCATGTTTGAAAACGTATAATGCCAATTCACTACATTTAACTTTATTGATTTATCCACAACTTTTCGTCATTCATAATTCATTAACCACGTCCTTGAAATTGACAGATACAAACTACAATTCGCCATTTTCGAGCGCTCGAAATTGGCAGCTCCTGTATATTGCCAGAAGCTGCCATTTTCGAGCGCTCGAAATTGGCAGATACAAACTACAATTGCCATTTTCGAGCGCTCGAAATTGGCAGCTCCTTATTTTCCAGGTCTCGATTTTGCCAGAAGCTGCCAATTTCGAGCGCTCGAAAATGGCAGATACAAACTACAATCTGCCATTTTCGAGCGCTCGAAATTGGCAGCTCCTGTATTTTGCCAGAAGCTGCCATTTTCGAGCGCTCGAAAATAGCAGATACAAACTACAATCGCCATTTTCGAGCACTCGCAAATGATAATTCGCGGCAATGTTTATCGACAAATACAACAGAAACGTAATTTTTAAACAAATATATTGGCATGCAATAATTAAATTCTTGCGTGTTTTCCTGCCATTTACAATTCCACTAAATTTTCGCCTGATTCGTCTCATTTGATTCACAATTAGACATTTCCGAATTCAGCCAACTGACAGGTAAAACACGCAAGCAAAGGGAGGGGTTGGGTTCTTCGAAAATGCCACTCTTCAATTTCCTTCAATGAGACCTCCAAATTGTTGATGACGCCTGAAAATATTGACAATTTATTGGATTTCTGATTTAGGTACGACACGGGAGCGGGATGGGCGGGTACCGTATCATGGTTGTTCAGGGCGAGATTTTGGATAATGGGGAGACCTCGATAGAGCAGACTAAGGCCGCGTCACTACAGTATATAAACGACGATGGCAATTAGCCGAGGTAGCAAGACTGGTCGGTGCGGGGCTTGGTAACTCCGGGAGAGTTGTGGGACTATCATCCAGATCCGAGTCCACCGCTGCTTCCTCCTGAATAAGATCCTCACCTAGCGTACTCCTCATTGGCGTATCCAGATCTTCCTCCTCCGGCTCCAGACTCCAGGTGGGCTCCATTGTAAGCAGACCATTTTGAGCGAGGTGCCGAGTCTGAACTACATGCCACCATTATAGATGCACAGTACAAAATTGAAACGGTTTAAAACTCACGGAGATAAGAAATATCCTCCACTGATTAATCCTTCTACCGCTCCCATGGCCAGACGTAATCGATCGAAGTTGTAATCAGGTTAATCAATCAGCCGTGAAGTAGCAAAACGAACCAATAGATTCCAGAGAAGAACGGAAAAGGCGAAGTAGAGAGCAGTCGACCAATCAGAGCGAACGCGAGCATTGAGTATGAGAGGGATAATGGAAAATAGTCGAGTCAAATTGGATAATTGACTTATGCAGAATGGCCATTTTCATAATTCCATAATAATTCCTAGATTAATCAGTGGAGGATATTTCTTATCTCCGTGAGTTTTAAACCGTTTCAATTTTGTACTGTGCATCTATAATGGTGGGATGTAGTTCAGACTCGGCACCTCGTTCAAAATGGTCTGCTTACAATGGAGCCCACCTGGAGTCTGGAGCCGAAGGAGGAAGATCTGGATACGCCAATGAGGAGTACGCTAGGTGAGGATCTTATTCAGGAGGAAGCAGCGGTGGACTCGGATCTGGATGATAGTCCCACAACTCTCCTGGAGTTACCAAGCCCCGCACCGACCAGTCTTGCTACCTCGGCTAATTGCCATCGTCGTTTATATACTGTAGTGACGCGGCCTTAGTCTGCTCTATCGAGGTCTCCCCATTATCCAAAATCTCGCCCTGAACAACCATGATACGGTACCCGCCCATCCCGCTCCCGTGTCGTACCTAAATCAGAAATCCAATAAATTGTCAGTATTTTCAGGCGTCATCAACAATTTGGAGGTCTCATTGAAGGAAATTGAAGAGTGGCATTTTCGAAGAACCCAACTCCTCCCTTTGCTATTGTGTCTTGCGTGTTTTACCTGTCAGTTGGCTGAATTCGGAAATGTCTAATTGTGAATCAAATGAGACGAATCAGGCGAAAATTTAGTGGAATTGTAAATGGCAGGAAAACACGCAAGAATTTAATTATTGCATGCCAATATATTTGTTTAAAAATTACGTTTCTGTTGTATTTGTCGATAAACATTGCCGCGAATTTTCATTTGCTAGTGCTCGAAAATGGCAATTGTAGTTTGTATCTGCCATTTTCGAGCGCTCGAAAATGGCAGCTTCTGGCAAAATACTGGAGCTGCCAATTTCGAGCGCTCGAAAATGGCAGATTATAGTTTGTATCTGCCAATTTTGAACACTCGAAAATGGCGAGCTCTTCCAATCGAAACGGCTATGGCAAAAAAATCAATATCATCGTAGTGTCATTTATTTGTTTCAGAAACAAAATAGTTTGTCGATTTACGTCAGCGCATGTGTGTAATTGGAGGGCCGCATCCGAAGTTCTAGTAGGTTGCCCAAAATTGGAAAAATTGCAAAATTAACGAAATTCCTCCACTACTAGGAAATCGAAATGTCTGTCTGTTTGTCTGTTGGTTTTTTTCCCTTCCGCGTGACGGACGTTTTTCCGTTTTTCCGCTATAACTCTTTTCAAAGTTTAGCAATCTTCTCACATTCTTTTGCATGTGATAGGCAACGACGAAACACATCGAAATTAATATTTGAAAAATCGATAATTTCATGGCCAAGTCGGTAGCGAGCTCGACTAGAAATCGGAGGGTCTCAGGTTCGATCCCCGCCGGTGCATAGTCTTTTGCCGCATTTTATCCAAGTGTCAAATGTGGCCCAAACCCATTTTTGCGTAACGAGATTCACATTTGAGCATCTTTTGCCGATTTTTGAAGTGAAATATCGATTGATTTCACTTGATTTCACGCGATTTCATGAAATTTTCGCACATTTCGTTCCAAATCATTCCTCATGCCGGCAATCTCGCAGGAATGGAGTTAGAACGAGATTGTAAGGGAAATTGAGAGTGACTCTCTCACTTTGGCACACTATCTCGCCTCTGACCCCTTTCTGGAGGCCGGAATCATGCATCCGGAAGCTTCCTAATAAATCGCTTCAAAAGCGCTCTACCTTCTCGGATCCTTTTGCATACGACAACAGACCAAAATCCCAAAATTTTGCAATATTTAATTGACCAAATCCATAGCCAAGTGGGTTACGCGCTTGACTTATAATCCGAGACCCCCAGGTTCGAACCCCGCCGCGGGCAAAACGTTTTCCGCATTTTTCGCAAGTGTCAGAAGCCCTTTTAGCACGTTCTTGAGTGACGTGAAACACGTTTTCACATGTTTTGCCGTGTTTTGAAATGGAAAATAGAAAATTTCGAAAAGTTCCCAATTGGTTCGCAGGGCGTGGGGGATCACAGGAAAAGTGTTTTGCGATGTCGGAAACGTGCCTGGACGTGTTCTAACACGTTTTAAAATGAAAAATTGAAAAATTTCGTAAAGTTTCCAAATGATCCGGCGAGCGTAGGGAATCATTGGAAAAGTGTTTTGCGATGCCGCAAACGTGTTCGAACACGCCATGGAAATCAATACACGGTATCCTGCGTTTCCGTTGAGAAAGGCTCGTGAGGCTGAGAGCGATCGAAAAAAAGTTGCCACGGAGCCACGAAGTGGCGTAGTGGAAACTTTTTTTTCGATCGCACTCAGCCTCACGAGCCTTTTGCAACGGAATAAGCCAGTATTCTTTCTAGAGATGAACATTCCCCCCAACATAAGCTCTCCCTGGACCGTACCTGAAGAAGGCTACCAAGGTCCCCCTGGACCGTACCTGAAAAAGGCTACCAAGGTCCCCCTGGAACGTACCTGCAGCAGGTTACCGAGGTCCCCCTGGACCGAACCTGGAGCCAGTTACCGTCCTCCCCCTGGACCGAACCTGCACCCAGAACTATGCATAGAGCGTAGTGTACGCATAGAGCATGAAAAATCTTGAAAAATCGAAAATTTCGAAAAGTTGCCAATTGATTCGCAGAACGTGAGGGAACACAGGTAAAGTGTTTTGCGATGTCGGAAACGTGTTCGAACACGCCCGGGAAATCAACACACGGTATTCTGCGTTTCCGTTGAGAAAGGCTCGTGAGTCTGAGAGCGATCAAAAAAAGTTGCCACGGAGCCACGAAGTGGCGTAGTGGCAACTTTTTTCGATCGCTCTTAGCCTCACGAGCCTTTTGCAACGGAATAAGCCAGTACTCTTTCTAGAGATTACCATTTCCCAACATACTCCCCCTGGACCGTGATTGGAGCCGGCTACCGAGTTCTCCTCTCTGGACCGAACCTCAAGCAAGCTACCGAGTTCTCCCTGGACCGAACCTGTAGCCAGCAACCGATCTCACCCTGGACCGAAACTGGAGCCAGCTACCGATGTCCCCCTGGACCGAACCTGGAGCCGGCTACCGAGTCCTCCTCCCTGGACCGAACCTGTAGCGAGCAACCGATCTCCCCCTGGACCGAAACTGGAGCCAGTTACCGATCTCTCCCTGGACCGAACCTGGAGCCAGCTACCGATCTCCCCCTGGACCGAACCTTCACCCATAACTGTGCATAGAGCGTAGTGTACGCATAGAGCGTAGTGTATTTAACCTCAATACATCCCGGCTAGTTGGTACTTTTTTAGATGCACTAGTCTTATATCTTGGTTTTCAAGTACGTCGTAAAAAAACAATGTATTTGCTATCACCGAACATTTCTATGCCACCCTACATCTTCTTTCGAAATCCCTTCCCCTCAATTCCAACAAATCATCCTCCCAATTCCCATTATCTTGCAACAACTGAGACCAAGAGGAGGGGCGACACACACATCGGGAAGAGGGGGATAGGAATCCACCATCTGTTCTACTCACAGCCTCTTCCCTCTCTATCTGCCTCATCTGATTTCGCAACCCATATCGCGAGTTGAAATACCGGTGCTGTGTTAGGCGCCTTTTGCTTTTTGGGAAAACGCACTACGTAGCCGCCTTCTGATACCCCTAATACTAATATACGACCACATTTGATTATCTGACTCTTTGAAAGCAACACCTAGAAGATAATGAAGCCCCTCACCTTTGCTATTCGCATTGTTACGAGCAGTGAATTGTACTCCCTTTTCACCACTCCACCCTCTCTCTGACCAGAACGATGGTGAGGGAGAACAATGCCTAACCGATAGTCAAAAAATCTTCCTAAACTTCCGTAACTGATATATGCACTATAGGTGCGTTTTTCTGTAAAATCACCACCTCTCTCTCAATTGTTCTCTATTTCTTTATCTTTCTCTGTCTCTATCTCTCTCTATCTTTGGTGAGCTTTTTAAAATCATGGTTGCAAGGCAGTGTTATTCAAAGAATGATTTTTCAGGATCGAAAGCAAATTGCGGGCGACTAAACTTACAACATGAGCAGAGTGAATTTTTAATTCTTGTATCTACGCATTTTTGATTCTTCATTTCAGAGAGGCTATACACCGTTATCTTCTCCAGCACCAGTTTTGCCGATTGGCGACAGGGAAGTAAAAGATCTCAAGCGGAAAGTTCCCGTTCTGCAGTTGTTTTGAAGGTGAGATGACATGGAATGAGGGAGACAAATAGCTAGGGCGCAATTCTACTGAAGAAGTAGTCAAGCGGGTGACGTGAGAGGGGGGATGGATGGATGGAGGCGCACCGCTCGTGTTAGGGGTATCGGTACATCGCGTGCGGTACTCAAATTTTATCCCTTTTTTTCTCGACTGTGTGTTATTTCTGTGAAAATCAACTCTGAGCAACTCAGGCTCTGTTTTCCAGCTCTATAGATCACTTTTCTTCAATTTTCGTATTAAAAAACTTCCGGAATATCCGGAATATCTTTTTTTCATATCCCTCAGGTCCCTCAACAGACAGCGCGGGTCTTTGTTCATAGCACGCGACTGACCAGAGGCTCGGTCTAAGTTCAGCACAGAACAAGATTTTCGACATGTTTTTGTGCGGTTTTGGGTACTCCTGGGTCTAACTAAGATCCCTGAGAACTATTATTCCATGCCTATATGCTGCTACAACTAGCCGGGATGTGTTGAGGTTAAATACACTACGCTCTATGCGTACACTACGCTCTATGCACAGTTCTGGGTGTAGGTTCGGTCCACGGGGAAATCGGTAGCTTGCTCCAGGTTCGGTCCAGGGGAGCTCGGTATCCTGCTCCAGGTACGGTCCTTGGGGAGCTAAGTAACCAATTTAAGATTCGGTCCAGGGGACCTCGGTAGCCTTCTTCAGGTACGGTTCAGGGGGAAAGTCGGTAGCTTGCTTGAGCGTCGGTCCAGGGAGGAGGACTCAGTAGCCGGCTCCAAGTACGGTCCAGGGGGGTTTAGTATGTTGGGGATTGTGAATCTCTAGAAAGAGTACTGGCTTATTCCGTTGCAAAAGGCTCGTGAGGCTGAGAGCGATCGAAAAAAAGTTGCCACTACGCCACTTCGTGGCTCCGTGGCTACTTTTTTTCGATCGCTCTCAGGCTCAAGAGCCTTTCTCAACGGAAACGCAGGATAACGTGTGTTGATTTCCCGGGCGTGTTCGAACACGTTTCCGACATCGTAAAACACTTTTCCTGTGATCCCCCACGCCCGGCGCATCAATTTGCAAATTTCGAAATTTTCGATTTTTCACGTTAAAACTCGGCAAAACAGGTGGAATCGTGTTTCAAGTTACTCAAGTACGTGGTAGAACGGCTTCAGACACTTGCCAAAAATGCGGCAAACGTTTTGCCCACGGCGGGGATCGAACCTGGGGGGCTCGGGTTGTAAGTCAAGCGCGTAACCCACTTGGCAATGGATTTGGTCAATTAAATATAGCAAAATTTTAAAGGGATTTTGGCCTGTTGTCGTATGCAAAAGGATCCGAGAGCGATTTTGAAGCGATTTATTAGGAAGCTTCCGGATACATGATTCCGGCCTCCAGAAAGGGGTCAGGGGCGAGAGAGTGTACCAAAGTGAGAGAGTTACTCTCGATTTCCCTTGCACTCTTGTTCTAACTCCATTCCTGCGAGATTGCCGGCATGAGGAATGATTTGGAACGAAATGGGCGAAAATTTCATGAAATCGCGTGAAATCAAGTGAAACTCGGCAAAAGATGCTCAAATATGAATCTCGTTACTTTAAAATGGGTTTGGGCCACATTTGACAATTGGAAAAAATGCGGCAAAAGGCCATGTACCGGCGGGGATCGAACCTGCGACCCTCGGATTTGAATTCGAGCTTGCTACTGACTTGGTCATGAAATTATCAATTTTTCAAATATTAATTTTGATGTGTTTCGTGATGGGCTATCATATGCAAAAAGAATTGAGAAGATTGATAAACGTTGAAGAGAATTATTAAGGAAAAACGTCCGTCACGCGGAAGGAAAAAAAGATGTCAATTCTCTGTCAAATTTTAAAACATGTCAAATTCTCAGGATACAGGGGGAGGGGGGGGGGGTGCAGCGGGCAGGGCAAATCAGAGTCGTAAGAGAGACTCTGTCGTGAAAAAGGTAGACGGTATATTCAAGATATGAGATCGGAAGACATTTGGCGAACTATTCGCAATTTCTTCGGGAAGTGCATTCCATGTTTGTACGGTTCTAGTCGCAAACGTTGAATGAGACTTAACGAAGGGAAGAGCGATGCGCAGCGTATGGGTATTCCGCCGGTCACGTGTTCGAGGGGATAATTTGAGGAAAAAAGTTTTACGATGTTTCAACGCAATTTCTATGAATTTTTCTTCTTGAAACGGTTTTTGATACACATCTGAACTTGAATAATATTGAAATTTGTTAATTTTACGAAACTGCGCTCAAAAACCAGTATGTTTCTCTGTTTAGATAAGTACCGTACAAAAGTTTAGCCCCAAAATTCAAATCATCATAACTTTCTTAAAATTCCTATGGTTTGAAGCATTAGATGACAAATGAATCCAAGAATATTTCGCAATAGTTTGCGGTCGCAAAATAAACTCCACTCTTACATAGATTTGAGATAATAGCTCATACACTCTGTGGTGATAGTATATCCATTGTTCTATACATTCCACCAGGTGAGCCATTTTTTGCTTTTCGGATATTGATAGCAGCACTATTTCCATGAACCTCCGAAAAAAAGGAAAATCGTTTATCTCTTGTCTAAGTAGTGCTAGAGGTCCCAAATTTTTCCGGAACTATTAAAGTATAGTAGAGCACCTTCTTGCAAAATTTTACTTCGATCGGTCGGTTATGGCGAAATTTTGAAAAATGTCGAAGTGTGGCAAAAATTCAGATTTTTAGCTTTATGTAGCGGCGAGTTCTGATAGTGCAAAAATCACACTTCGAAATTTTTCAAAATGTCGCAATAAGCGACCGATCGAAGTCAAATTTTGCAAGAAGGTGCTCTACTATACTCTAAAATTTGGGACCTCTAGCACTACTTAGAGATAAACGATTTTCCATTTTTTCGGAGGTTCAGGGAAATAGTGCTGCTATCAATATCCGCAAAGCAAAAAATGGCTCACCTGGTGGAATGTATTGAACAATGGATATACTATCACCACAGAGTGTATGAGCTATTATCTCAAATCTATGTAAGAGTGGAGTTTATTTTGCGATCACACGTCGGCAAACGGAATGTCGAAAATGAGAATAATGCAGAGGTATAATCACGAACTATTGCGAAATATTCTTGGAGTCATTTGTCATCTAATGCTTCAAACCATAGGAATTTTAAGAAAGTTATGATGATTTGAATTTTGGGGCTAAACTTTTGTACGGTACTGTAGCTTCGCTAGGTTATAAGGATTCGAATGGCATACTGGCTCACATAACTCGGTGGCTCGACTGATGATGTTCATTGAAAAAAAGTTTCACTTCCTTATTTAAACATCATTTTCATTTTTTTTACAGTGGGTTTTACGTATTGTTCTCACTCATTTCTCTCATTTTCATCCTGAACCATGATGTTTTAATGTTTTAGGAAGTGAAACCGTTTCAGTTCAAAGAAAACCACTCGAGCCACCGAGTTATGCGAGCTCCAGTACGTCATTCGAATTCGTATAACAAGCGTTGCTTTCTACAAAGAGAACCCTCCTACTGGTCTTCGAGCCGATTTTTGTAAAAGCAACAAAAGTGAATATTCTTCAAATGAAGGTTGGCATGGGAAAATGAATCACATAGGGTTGACCTTTCGGTGTTGGTATCGGCTTTACGGACCTCGTCGTCGAACACTTTGAAGAAAATCAAATTATACTATTTAAATATCGATATAAAAAATAAAAAAAGCCACAATAAGTAGAAAATGTTATTTTCAGAATGGAAAGATTGCCGATCAAGAAACGATCGTTCGCTTCCAGGTTTGTCCTCTCTATTTATTATCAATTAAAGGGCCTGAAGCTGTAAATGTAAATACTTACAGATTTTTTCTTTGGAATTTTTTTTTTGAAATTAGGTATAAATTGCCAAAGATTTTATTTTTGGCAGTGGTGTACAGGATGGGGCAAAAGTATTTTCACAAATTTGATTTATCATAACTAGGGGCCGCAACGTGATCTGTCAATTTCATGCCAAGTGTTAGAAAGTGTGTTCAGATGAACCTCTGAGGTCTCACAAACATCATACTCTTTGCCGTTTGTCGATATCTTGTCTCTGAGCCGCGCTACAGCTCGAAAAACTAAACGATTGAGGGTCAGAATGTCGGCACTCTCTAGCGATGGGCAGATTTTGCTTGGATAATGAGAGAATGAAGAGATCCTATCTGACCATGGAGCAAAAGTCACAGCCCTCCACAATTGCCATCTTGGCTCAGTGGTATAGTAGTCAGTGGTGGCTCAGTGGTGGCTCATGGCGAGCGGATGTCGCTGGTTCGGTCCCCATCCTTTGCAGTTCTTTTGTTCATCGCCCAAAATGTTGCAAGTTGAGCCGCTAAACACCGTAAGTCGTCATGCCAATGAATATCACCGGACTATATTCTTTTAAAAAGTAGCACAATTCAGCGCGGAAACTAAATTCGATTATGTTTTCTCTAAATGGAACAGGCACACCATCCCCACGAACTGCGAGATGCGCGACTATGTGTCTTTACTGGAAGTGCATAAATTGCCTATGTACACTTTACTCCCGATGGGGAAGTGGGGGAGGGAGGATTGTCTGATTTCGAGGTATTCTGCCGACTCCATGCAAATTGAGATAGACAGCGAGAGAGGGCGAAACATACATGTAAATGGGCGAGTTCTCGCAAATATGTCAACCTTTGCCTTACAGTAAGAAAACGGAAGTTCAGGGTTGTCGTGTTAAGATATCCTGCTGTTCGTCCTCCTTTAACAGGGAACCAACATTCAATCAGCTATTCACCATGGCTGGACGCCATTTGCTTCACTGCGAAGATCCGTTCTTCAGAAAACCCGCAATTCCAAAACTAGCCTCCGTGCCGTTGCTCATTTTGGCTCACTTTATTTTTTCGAGACATTATCTGGCGATCAATGCCCATGAGTTACCAACCATATACAAGACAATACATAGCTCTATTACCCAACCATATCCAGATCAGAATAGGAACTGATAATTTTACAGCTCGTGGCGCTAAGCACTGAGATTTAAATTCCGGAATTTTTTCTTTCGATTTTCTTTCAAAATAGTGGACTGCTATCATCTAGTGGTTTTTAGAATGATCTGACATTGCTTGCCATAGGTAATATTATACGGAATATGTCAATGAGAGTAATCAAAAATCAAAATTCATTTTGATAAATTCATTTTGATAAATTGCCGAAATGTTCCATTTCCATGTTCCATGAGGTCAGTTCCATGAGGTCGGAAACACTGCCGAATCGTTTTCGCAGGAATATGGGAAAAGTTATATCACTGATTAATAGCTGAGGATATACTTGCCCCAGGCCAAGAATAGCAAACATCGCTATTCGTATTGAAAATTATCCCTTTTCTCAAATCTGTCTTGTTTGCGCGGCGAAAATTGGATTTTCGAAAAAAATATTTATAAATAAGTCAACAAAGGTTCCCGGAGCTTGCCATTACGAGTGCAGTATTGCATATACTAAAGGCATATTAACAAAAAAAATACTGGGTTTATATTACTCTCATAGTCATACCTGGGCGCCGAAACCATTTCGGGGCGGAGACCAGTAGATTTTTATAGTTTTATTTGTACAAAAATATTTATTTTACTTTGGAAACGTATATCAAAAATAAATAAGACAATTTTTTCACGGAGAAGAATGAAGAAAGTCGGGTTGTTCAGTTTGTGATAGCAATTAGCTACCGTAATCCCTTATTTGAATTTTCCAGTTAAAATTATACTATTTCTCGAATATAATCGCATTTAGCGGGTTGCCGAATCGATAAGAAATTTTGAAAGGAGTCGAACAAAAGAAAGAAATTAATTTTTAGTAAAGAAACGATGTTTTGACTTTGCATTCCATTTTCTTTCCAGAGGCCTCGGACAAATGGAAAGAAAATGGTAAATGAACACAAACTGTGAATTCGAGGCTTTTCCTATGTTTAATATCTTGTTCACATTCTTAGAAGCTACATTTGATTTTTCGGGAACCCTATAGCACTCAATAAATGCGAGAAACAACACATTATTGCTGTAAAATGTGGAGCTAGATCATGTACATGACACAACTATACTTACGAGAGGTATCACCAGAGATTGCAGGTGACTCGGAACAATTTTCGAAAAAGTATTTTTAATTTCGATCAAACTTTTATATAAGAGTACCCAGGACGCGAGGAAATCTGTCTGTTTTCGCTCTCGATATGTTGTCAAGAGTATTCAATTCCCAATTGTCTATGGGACGGCGACTTGCACTGAAACTATTTTTGTTGAACTTATATTTACCTATTTACATAACACAACATTTTTGGAGCGATTTTCATCGACTCGATTTTCAGATTTTTCTCGATTTTTCACATTATAAAGTGATTTCTGATTCGGGTCCCCTTTTTATTTAATATTAATTTTTTTCTAGACAGTATTTGACAAGCTCTTTCATATTTTGAAATAAAATTTTGCTTGTTCTGGCATTTTGGATATCAAACAATTTTTGGAATATTTTCGAAATCACTTTTTCGGCTACTGTGACTCTAGTATTGAGCCAGTGCCTTGCACTTTCCTTGCAAGTAATTATTTTATTTCTATTGCCAATGGCATGCTTTAGATTCCAATGACATCATCAGAATCTACATATCAGTGCGTTCGCGTAAAAAGCGCCCCTTCACCGTACAGCAAATTTTGACTATGTCTGATTTCGACATGGATCGATAGCCCCTGGTCTCCTCTTCCAATCCCGCTTTTCAAAAAAAAAATCCGCATAAAATTTGCATAGATAATTAGCTCGAAAGATTGCGCATTTTTCACTTTGATCGACAGTATCTCAGTTCCTTTTGAGAAAATGGCATTACTTGCTGAACAAATGTTGCTTGGTTTGGCCAAATGAATAGACGTACTTTTTAGAATTTTAAAATTCGATGATTTTTGAAATATGCAAAATTTTTGAAGCTTCATATCTCAAATACCAGGAAGAAAGTATTTTCAGAAAATTGATATGTTATGTATTTTTGTATGTAGAATCCGATTCTGTAATAAAAATGGAATTTCTAGCCAGGTAAATCCATGAAAACTACTGTTTTCAAAACAGTACTTTCGTATTATTCTTCACAGTTTTCACTCGATGAGCGGTCGAAATGGCTCTAAAACATCACAATTCCTCATTTACATCCCTCTCGTGCGGTCGATAACTCAATTATTGGTCTCATTTCGACCGCTCACCACCCAAAAAGATTGCAGAATAAGATGGTAGAAGAGCGAGTAAACAGTAGTTTTCATGGATTTACCTGGCTGGAAATTCCATTTTTATTACAGAATCGGATTCTACATACAAAAATACATAACATATCAATTTTCTAAAAATACTTTCTTCCTGGTATTCGAGATATGAAGCTTCAAAAATTTGCATATTTTAAAAATCATCGAATTTTAAAATTCTAAAAATATTCGTCTATTCATTTGGCCAAACCAAGCAACATTTGTTCAGCAAGTAATGCCATTTTCTCAAAAGGAACTGAGATACTGTCGATCAAAGTGAAAAATGCGCAATTTTTCGAGCTAATTATCTATGCAAATTTTATGCGGAATTTTTTTTTGAAAAGCGGGATTGGAAAAGGAGATCAGGGGCTATCGATCCATGTCGAAATCGTCAAAATTATAGTCTCATTCGTGCGATTTTTACGCGAACGCACTGATATGAGGCTGTCTGCGATAGGTTCAGCAAATGGTCCGCACAGCTCAAAAATGAAATCTCCCCATAACTCGCCCCTTGGGGTAGTTTTCGATGCTCTACAACGTGGCGTCTTTCGTTTTTCATGAATTTCAATATTGGCGCCAAAATGGCGCCGCGCCAGAATACTGGGAAATCGAATTTTCGAAAATATCTCTTTCAGAATTGCAGATAGAGCGTCATAATCTCACGTATTCTAACAGAATTTGATGGCGAATCTCGTTGACTAATTTATTTGTCGCTAATTAACCTAATTAGCCGGTAATTAAGAGTTTTTGACTCTTTATAGTGTGAAGGTCGTGTCATACCTCATTCGAACCGCCGTGCGATTCTGATCCTACGGTTATAATTTTGTGTGAAAGGTAGGGGTGGAAAGTACTTTCTCATTAGATTTATTAGATTTAGATGCTAAAAACGCTCAAAACAGCGCCTCTGAGTGCAAAAATAAAATCTACCTTCAATAGTGCATTATGATTAATAGTTTACTACGTTTCATAACGTATAGTACCAATATCTCACTTTTTGTTCCACCCGACTCACGTGGGTTCAACTCCCCTCCGCGACGGCTCATTTTGCAAAAATATTTCATTTTCAAATTTATCTCGCGAAAGTTTTATGTAGACAAAATATTTGTTTTATATGCACATTGTGACAAATTTTGCTTGCTTTTCATCGATTTTCAAGCCTAAATCTAGTGAGAAAGTGCTTTCCACCCCTAGCTTTCACACAATATTATAACGGTAGGATCAGAATCGCACGGCGGTTCGAATGAGGTATGGCACGACCTTCACACTATAAAGTATCAAAACCTCTTAATTACCGGCTAATTAGGTTAATTAGCGACAAATAAATTAGTCAGCGAGATTCGCCATCAAATCATGTAAGTATACGTGAGATTTTGACGCTCTATCTGCAATTTTGAAAGAGATAATTTCCAAAATTCGATTTCCCAGTATTCTGGCGCGGCGCCGTTTTGGCGCCAATAGTGAAATTCATGAAAAACGAGAGACACCACGTTGTAGAGCATCGAAAACTACCCCAGAGGGCAATTTATGGAGAGAAATAGAGAGATAATTTTGGGCTGTGCGGAGCTCTGTTGGAGAATTGTTGAATCTATCGCGGACAGCGTCATATATAATAGTTGTGACCAAAAAAGTGAGAAAAATCTGGATCTTCAATGAAGGATTACAATTTAATTTGCAATACATGACATTAGGCCATCATTGTCTCTTATCTATTGAAATGCACTAAAACAGTCATAATATCGGACTGTATCAAAATCACTGTACGGAACATGTTTGACTCTTATGCAAATGGACTCTTATTCAGTACAGTTGAAAAAGATTCCAAGATATCTAACGCAAGTCTTATAGGGGGGCCATCGGTCATACCACAATAATGCGAAAAACAGACTTTTCGTGCCCTGAGGACAAATGCTGACCATATTCTCAGGATCATCGGTAGTCATGATGGCAATCATTTTGGTGCTATGATCGGCCTGTGGCATGTCTGAAAGGCGAGATATGATTTTCCGACCTCGATTTTGCAGCTTCGCTGCAGCCAAGTAGCGGCGCCGCAGCAACTTGAAAAAAATAATTTTCAGGTCGTAGCCATCTCTCAACACCCTTGAAAGTTAGGCGAGCGGAAAAAAATCCATGTAAGAATGAAGCCCCTGCAAAAAAAGCATGCATCGATTGCGTCATCACGACGCAATAACTGAAAGATTTCGCAATACACGAATAGTGGTATCGTAATCTCCTATGGATTTCACATACTACCCTACCATTATCAGATCAAAATCTGTTCGTTTTTAAAAGTTTTAGCAAAACGAAAAAGATCTAGAATCGCAGGTGGTCGGCCCCGTAGCATTTCGTGGTCAGCGTTGTGGACAGATGGCCGACCACGTAGCATATCGTGGTCGGTCCCGTAGCCAAAGATCGAAGCTGTGGTCGAACCAGTGGACAATTGGCCGGACTAGTAGCCAATGTGGTCGGTCACGTAGTATCTAGCGGCCGGCCGACGGCCGACCACAAGATGCTACGGGACCGACCACCGGCGATTCTAGAGAGTGTCCGAAAACTTTTGACCGCTACTGTATCTCCAAAAAATATTAGATTTTGTATCATCATGCAGAGCTTGCCTAATAGTACGTGCACCACTGCATGGCAAACGTCCAGATTACCGGGTAAAAATTAACTTAAAGGGACAGCAAACACAAAATCTGGCTCATGTGATCCACTTTACGCGCGCGACGTAGGGAGAGAAGAAGTGCGCGACGCATCTGCCTATTTGGTGTAGAGGTAGACCGCTTGTCCCAAGATCGCGTACACGTGGGTTCCCACCCTCTTCTGTTGATTTATCTCTTACCAGGGTAAGAAATTCGTGGCAAGACCTTTGAAATTTGCGGGAATTCAACGGGGCCTTTACTGTCCCTTTAATTTTGCTCGGTTGTGCTAAATACTTCGGAGGCGAGAGACAAATCATTTGATCAGAGAGCTCACAATCAGCTACTTTTTTTTGCAGAATTGTTATATTCTTCTTCCGCGAGATTTCTCTTCGTATTTACCTTTGCGATGTTGCGACTGTCGAAATATCGAGCATTTTGTAATTTATCCGATATTTTAATACGCATAATTCTTCGTATTCAAGCAAAAATACATATATAATGTTCAGCGCGAAATGCTGTGTCAACAATCTTCAGGCGGCGAAAGTTGCGCTAAATCTATTGAGCTCACAAGCGAAATAATCGAATCTCAAAATAACAGGTATATTTGCTCTTAATTTTAACAGAAATGATGATTCAATGCTATGGATGCGTTAACATATTATTGCATGAGGGTAAGTATTGGATTTATAGTGGAAAATGTGCCTCTTAATAAACCCGTGTATAATAGACGCGAATTGAGTAGGTTAAGGTGGCAAAGTTCGCAATCTAATTGCATTTTTAAACCCTTTTCCAACTCAAGGCGTTTTTTTTTAAATCTGTAGAAAGGCGTGTTTTCTCTAAATTAACTCTTCAGGCAGTCTCTACCGCGGAGGACGCGCTCTCGCCGATGTCACATATGCTTCATCGAAAACCCGCTGTATCGCGCGGTGTTCACTGCGTGCGGGCACTGTGCCTGTCTCGCTTGCGCCCTGCAAATGTCCGACGCCAAAAACCTACTCTGTTGCCCCTTTTGTCGCGCGCGCACGCAATTCGTGAAACTCATTGAGTCAGTATAGGGCGAAAATCAACGAAAGAACTTCGCTCTCCAAATTTCAGCCTACCCCCCACCCCCCCCCCCCCGGTCGTATCTATTAGGAACATCATCCACAGGGCTGTAACACAAACCTATCGAATAGGTTGCTCCAATTTGGTGGTGAGGTGTACTGCAGCTTTCAAAATTTTAAATATTTTTCGTATATCGATAATCGATATTATTTTCAATAATTTCTTACATTTTTAACTAGTGATATATTGTTCTCCGTATGAAATAGTGCATTATGAGAGAATATCTGAGTCGATTGAGTTTCTCTCAACAGTGACCGTACAAAACCTAACAAGTGCTGAAAAGTTGCTCCTAGAGTAAACATTGGCCGTAGAGATCGAAAATGGCCATAAGAAGTTACATAGATCAAACCCGGCTGAGATATGTTTCATCACATGTCCAAAAGTCAAATTTTCAATTTTGGCAGAACGCATCCAAACCCCATACATAGCTATATTGTCTTAAAGCTCGTGCAATAAGGAAAATTTTTCATGTTTTAACTGAGTTTATAACTCGCACTTCAAAAAAGTTATAATTTTTTGAAAACTCAAAATTAAAATTTCAATATTTCATCATAGCCCAGTGCAGTTCTAAGTATTTTCATTCGATTGATCGTGCAAAGTTACCACCGTAGGCTTCGACTGAGCAAAATCGGGGTGTATGTCCATGCTGAATTTCTTTAATGAACAAGCGCCGCAGCGCCAAAACGCGACGCAGCACGCGACGCGTGCCTCAACGGGGTAAACAACTATAGTGATATCGGGGCCAAAATTAATTATTAATTGTAAAAACATCAATAGCCATCAAGATTCACTATAAGTTCGCCTAGAAACTTAAGGTTTCAAGAAATTCCGAAAATCGAAAATTAATTAATGTACCGTCTCGTTTCAATGCGAGAAGCTCAGGAAACGCATGCTAGTCATATGTATCTTATCGAAGATAGACTTGACAACTTTTATCAACTTTATTTATCAAATTAGTGAATAAACTAGCAGAGTGTGTTGAGGTTAAACTACGTTATGGTAGGGTGCGCACTACGTTTTCAAAGTATGGTTCAGGGGGGCATTCAGTTGCCGGGCACATTTCGGCCCAGGGGGAGCTTTGCAGCCGGTTCAAAGTTCGGTCCAGAGGGAGTTCGGCAGCCGGCTCCAAGTTCGGCCCAGGGAGAGCAAGTTAGGCGGCTCCAAGTTCGGACCAGGGGGAGCAAGATAGCCGGTTCCACGTTCGTTCCAGGGGGAGCTCGGTAGCCGTCTCCAAGTTCGGTCCAGGGGAGCTCGATAGCCGGCTCCAAGATCTGCCCAGGAGGAGCTGGGGAGTCGGCTCCATGCTACATTACGATGGATAGTGTTAATTGCTACCAAGAGTACTGGCTTATTGCGTTGCAAAAGGCTCGTGAGGCTGAGAGCGATCGAAAAAAAAATTGCCACTACGCCACTTCGTGGCTCCGTGGCAACTTTTTTCGATCGCTCTCAGCCTCACGAGCCTTTCACAACGGAAACGCAAGATACAGTGCGTTCAGAACGTTTTCGAACACGTTCCGACACGTTTCTGACATCGTAAAACACTTTTCCTGTGATGCCCTACGCTCTCTGAATCATTTTGGAACTTTTCGAAAATTTCGATTTTCCACGTTAAAACGTGTTAGAACACGTTCTGACACGTTTCTGACATCGCAAAACACATTTCCTGTGATCCCCGACACTCATCGGTGCGTTTCGAGAAAGTTCGAAAATTTGGATTTTTCAAGTTCGGCAAAACAGGTGAAAATGTGTTTCACGGTACTCAGAAACGTATTAGACCGGTTTCTGGTACTTGCGAAAAATGCGGCAAAAGGTTTGCCCTCGGCGGGGCTCGAACCTGGGGGTCTCGGATTCAAAGTTTGGCTCGTAATCCTCTTGGCTATGGATTTCGTTAATTAAATTTTGTAAAATTTGAATGTTATTCTGGTAGGGAATCATATGCAAAAGGATCTAGGAATATAAGGAAAATGCGAAAAACGTGACGGACGGACGGACAGACAGACAGACAGACGTTCTGAAATAATAGTCTGTAGGAATTTTGCACGAAATTGTCGCGCCTACATTTTCCTTTGTGTCGATTAAAATCCTAATAATAAAAAACTTCCAAATCATGTTTATTCGAGTTTCAAGAACTTCGGCAAGCACGAATAGAAAGTTCTCGTATTTTCTACGATTTATAACTCGAATATTGACTGTATGCATGCGATTCTACCCAATATTTTGATCCTAAAATCTCGCCTGCGAAAATGTAAAGAGGTAGCAGTGAAATGTTTTATACGAAAACCACCAGCATGTTAGGAGTGCATATCATGCTCACTGTCATCTAAAAGAATTTGCAAATGCTGCTGAGAATGTGGAAACCTTTGTAGGGTTAGGTTTTAAAGGATGGAATCGAACCCAATTGAGATGAGTGAAATTGTGTTTTCAAGTTTTTAAATATGCTTCCATTTCGTTTCACATAGTATCAGATGATTATGTAATATGGCAGCGAACATTTTATGCACGCCTAATTGGTGGTTTTCGTAGAAAAAATAAATGTTGTATCTTTACATTTTCGTAGTCAGATCGAAATATTGGGTGGAATGGCATTCATAGATCAATATTCGAGTTATGAATCGTAGAAAGTACGAAAACTTTCTAGCCATACTTGCCGAAGTTCTTGAAACTCGAATAAACATGATTTGGAAGTTTTTTATTATTAGGATTTTAATCGACACAAAGGAAAATGTAGGCGCGACAATTTCGTGCAATATTTATTCACTAATTTGATAAATAAAGTTGATAAAAGTTGTCAAGTCTATCTTCGATAAGATACATATGAATAGCATGCGTTTCCTGAGCTTCTCGCATTGAAACGAGACTGTAAATTAATTATTTTTCGATTTTCGGAATTTCTTGAAACATTAAGATTCTAGGCGAACTTCTAGTGAATCTTGATAGCCATTGATGTTTTTACAATTAATAATTAATTTTGGCACCGATATCACTATAGTTGTTTACCCCGTTGAGGCACGCGTCGCGTGCTGCTTCGTGTATTGGCGCGGCGGCGCTTGTTCATTAAAGAAATTCAACATGGACATACACCCCGATTTCGCTCATTCGAAGCCTACTGGGGTAACTTTACACGAGCAATCGAATGAAAATACTTAGAACTGCACTGGGCTATGATGAAATATCGATATTTTCATTTTGATTTTTCAAAAAATTATAACTTTTTTGAAGTGCGAGTTATAAACTCAGTTAAAACATGAAAAATGTTCCTTATTGCACGAGCTTAAAGACAATATAGGTATGAATGGGTTTGGATGCGTTCTGCCAAAATTGAAAATTTGACTTTTGGACATGTTATGAAACATAACTCTGCCGGGTTTGATCTATGTAACTTCTTATGGCCATTTTCGGTCTCTACGGCGAATGTTTACTCTAGGAGCAACTTTTCAGCACTGGTTAGGTTTTGCTTATACGGCCGTATCTCGATCGACTCAGATAGTCTCTCTTATATATCGATTTCATGGCATTTTTATCTGTGCACACGATTTTTATGAAGGCTTTTAGTTAGCACACTACCGGAGTTTTGCTAATTTTGAGTTGCCCTTCCAAAACTACTTATTGCTCTCATTTGTTCCCCTTATGCAATTTTAAATTATATCTTGTTTGCGTGTTTATCTTTGGGCAAGATTTTTATGACGGCCTTTTTATGAAGGCTTTATGAATTTATGAAGTTAGCACATCGACGTTGCGTCAAGATTACCCCTATCACCCAAATCACCGATGGAGAATACAGTATTAATTGTGAATAAATCTATATACGGCTAAATTATGACTGATACTGAATCCACAGGAAGGTAATATGCGAATGCATTAATCAAATTTAAATTAAATATTGTCTGAATTAGCAATCCGTTGACACCTTTTGCACTCATAACCACGGCGCGCGAGCGCTGCGTTGAGTGTGGTATAACATTCTTTGAGGAGAGGGTCACTGAATGGTCGAATACTGGCCGAAGTCGAAATTTAACACATTTCTTAAGACGGTAGTCCTCCTCTGCACCGTTGACAGTCCACCGGGAGTAAACACAGATTCTTAGAAGGCAATCTGCGTTTTACTTGGTGATACTTATCTATTCTGAGGTTGAGAGCCGTGCATTCGTCGTTACTTTTCCACCATTTGGCATTAGTTCACGGTAATCGGCATTAGTTCACGGTAATCGAAAGTCCCTCGAATCAAAAGCGTCACCATCGGCCACGAGAAAGGCGCCAGTCGTGAAGCGATCAAACATTCAACGTGGTAAGGAGATTAGACGCCATTGTCATCATTCCCACCAATAAGCGCTTTTTTTTTCATTTTTTTTTTTTTTTTTGTTCATTTCTCTGACACGGGCTCAGATTTCGCAGACATTGAAAAATATTTAATCTCTAACACATCGAACCATATGAGTCTCACGAGAGGTTCGACTCAGAATTGCCATAATCCGGAACAGACCAAGCTTTTTGAAAAGCTTTTTTGCACTTTCGGATGCTCCTGGGTTTAACTAAGATCCCTGAGAACTATTATGCCCCAGTAATTATTAGTCACCGAGATACTGCTACTGTTCGCTGCAGCCCGCGAACTTTCAGACCGTATTTCCGTGTTTCAATGATATTTCTGTGAAAACTTCTCGCTTGGAGACAAATGATGACGATGACGACAAATGACGATTCACAGTATCGATCACAAGTGTTGATATCATTCGAATCCTTGTTACCTCTTTATAGAAGGTAACAAGGATTCGAATGATATACTGGAGCTCGCATAACTCGGTGGCTCTGATGATTTTCGTTAAATAAATGTTCCATTTTCTCATTTAAACATCATTCTGAGAATAAAAAATGAGAGAAATAAATGAGAACAATGAGAGAGGCAAAATCATCAGAACCACCGAGTCTGGGCGACTAATGATTGCTGAGCCATAATAGTTCTCAGCGATCTTTGATAGACCAAGGAGCCTCCAAAAGTGCAAAAAAACTTGTCGAAAATCTTGGTCTGTGTCGAACTCGGGCCAATCCTCTGGTGAGATGCGTGATATATTTTAATAAAGCCTTTTTCTGTGGAACTTAAAAATAGGAATCGAAGCATTCATATTACAAATTATAAATTATACGTTCGTGAAATGGCCTACTCGTGGTGTACACTCTTTCTATATCTCGGCGTGTTTCTTGCTTTGGCATGCTCTCAATCAGCCGTATCTGTTTTTTACGAGCGGAACGTTGTATTATTTTGGACGAGTGTTTGTGAATTTATAATAACTGATGTAGTCACTGATCTCTAGTCGAACGACATCCGCCGCTACTCTTTACCATCAGCACCACTCCAAAAGCTGCACCTCGTATCACTGGCGCCGATCAGTGTCACTGGGAACGTCGCGGAGGCGACATTTCATCAGAGCAGTGATAGTACGAGTAGATCCGAGATAAAGTTGGTTGCAAAGATAGTCAATCATACGTCCTCATCGGATAACATTAATAAAGCATATTTTGAATCTTAATCCCCATAAAAGAATCTGCACATGAAGCGGCGCGGACTCCTCTTCTCATCTAAGTGAGTGGGACTATTCGATGAAGAGACCGACTCGACAAGAGTAATAAGGCGATAAGGCAGACAGCTTTCTCCCATTCACCTCTTATCACTACTCACCTCATTGCATTTATGGCTGAAAAGTCTTCTGCGTTTTTCTCATGCCGAATCGATTGATACACCAAACCATTTTCGATCGTCCATTTCATCCCTTTTTCGGTGTAGATTAATCGTGTGGCTCGCATTTCGCTTTCTATTTTTAATTATGCTTAGGGCCGTCGTGGTGGACTTCTCACTCAAACCAATGGACAAAGAATCTGTTCCTGAAGGTCTCCTCGGAGAAGAGGTGACTCACTATTATAAGCTTACAAACATGCCTGGCACCACGAAATTTCATAAATACCGTCACGATTGAAATTATATCATTCTCCATATTGCATGTAGCATTTACTTTTAAAACAATTACACAGAGTGAGTGCGCGCGCTATCAAATTATCGTTTTTTCGAAATTTTCAAAAAAACTTTCTAAAATTTCGCGAAAGCTCTCGATGCGCGAGCAGAGCATGTTGTGGTGTTGCTCGGGCCTTTTTATTTCGAAAACACTCTAGGTCTGACGAAATGGATGAGCACACTCAGTTTTATAAGGGAAAGAGTCTCCACTCACTTCTTGTCCACCAAAACTCCGCCCACTCCGTATCAGAGAGATGGCACGAAAGGCAAAGATCATTATTTGATCTACATCAAAATGACTCGCTTCAAAGCTTGTTCAAGATATGAGAGGAATCGCGAGAGAATCGACCACGCCAGGACGTAGAAATTTATGATTTTTAATTTGGCTGAAAAGTATATCTAAGGTACTTGAACACCTCCTCTATCGATTAGCGTTGTCAGAATTTTGATAAAAAATTTCGCAATCGCGTGAAACATATCCAAACCTGGAGTCTTCAGAGTTTCCCCCGAAAGGACAAAATTTGATAAATCATAACTCGCTTCAAAATAAACATAGGGATTTGCGATTTTGTTTGTTAGATAGAGAAAAGACTCGGCTACAGTTACAACTGTTCCAACTCATTACTAGCTGATGCAGTGGAGAGAAGTGGTCGGTTTTACAAAATATGTTATAAATCGCTGCAAAGTTAAATGGGGTCTTAGGTTCTTTGTGTGATCTGTGCAGTAAATCTTTTGCAAGTGCTTCACGTTACCAAAACAAAGTAAATAGTTTAGATATTTCACCGCATGGTACCACTCTATCATTTGCAAAAGATTGGCTACCTACATGGGGTCCGAACCAGCGAGAGAGTGCATGAAAATGAGAGAGTGCTAGAGAAGGCAAAGCATGCGTCCCCGTGCAGATACCCGATTTTCTAAGCGTTGTAACTCTTTTCAACGTAATGGTAGCCACTCACTTTCAATTAATGAAATGATCTACGCACCCAGGTGAGACTCGTAATTGAAATGAGAAGGTAATAGGGAGTAATCATTGTGAAAGCGATAGCACAAAATAGAACGTTTCAAAAGTGGAGTTTCGTCAAAAGTGAAATTCAGCTCTGAAATTTTTCGAATTTTTTTCTCTCAAAAAGTTCGCTTTAAAAGTCCCTTTAAACAACTTTATTAGTGTTTTTAGATACTTTTCAAATATTTCCGCCAAAAATAACACATTTTGTAAAATCGAAATTAATATATTTATCTTCAAAAATTACATATTGCGTAGCGCGAGACCTACGCATGGGGCGATTTTTCCTATTTCTGGTATGTAGTGAATACTCCGGCTGCATGTCCTGGCACACAAAGAACCTAGACCCCATTTAACTTTGCAGCGATTTATAACATATTTTGTAAAACCGACCACTTCTCTCCACTGCATCAGTCAGGAATGAGTTGGGACAGTTGTAACTGTAGCCGAGTCTTTTCTCTATCTAACAAACAAAATCGCAAATCCCTATGTTTATTTTGAAGCGAGTTATGATTTATCAAATTTTGTCCTTTCGGGGGAAAACTCTGAAGACTCCAGGTTTGGATATGTTTCACGCGATTGCGAAATTTTTTATCAAAATTCTGTCAACGCCAATCGTTAGAGGAGATGTTCAAGTACCTTAGATATACTTTTCAGCCAAATTAAAAATCATAAATTTCTACGTCCTGGCGTGGTCGACTCTCTCGCGATTCCTCTCATATATCATGATGCTAACTACAGGTCAAGGTCCTATTGAATTTTCGGGATGATAAACAACGGTTCAACAGTAGACAGGCTGGGATGCAATTAAGAGACCGGCTCGGTAAGACTCGAGCACTGCCGGACATTCGCGCCAGGACTTTTGATTTAGCCCATCATACTCATACCATGGGAGCATCCCATGACCATATTTGTAAAAGTATTCGAATTTGTGCCCTGAGGCTCAAACCCGTCTCGCGTACCGCGCACAAAGTGCGAAAACGCGATTTTTCCAACTTTTTAACCAAACAAGCTAGGATCAATTTTTCTTCAGCAATATTTTAGGCATGCCCTGTGTTCATAAAAACACGACATGGGAAATTTCTAGAACTAGTCCAAATATTTTTCATGATTTTTCAAAAAATAATTTTTTACCTCATGCTCAAAAATCAAACCAGCGCAAATAATTTCATGGTGTAGATTGTGCAACTAGTGGTCCTCTACTTTTTTTTTATATCCACATGTCACATCGATTTCCCCCATGAAACGAAAAAATCGATTAAATATTTAAATAATTCATCCTGATAATGTTGATCCCATGTTGACTAATCCAATGGGCAGATCGGTCGTGGTAGGAGGTCTAGTAGTTAAGACGGTGGATAAGGTGGTGTATCTTGGGCAAGAAGTTACTCTTGGTCCGGATAGGTTTAGAGGAGGAATGCATAGGCGGGTCAGAAGCGCGAATTGGGCATTTTCTAAATACTCGGAATTCTTCCGAAAGCGAGGATGTCCCATGCCGCTCAAAAAGCGCTTATTCGACGGTGTAGTTCTCCCCGCACTCTTGTACGGAGCTGAAGCCTGGTACCTTTGTAAACGCGAAAAACAAACACTCTCTGTCGCCCAGCGCAAACTTGAACGCAAAATGATAGGAATCACCGTATTCGATCATGTTACCAATGACCGGATCCGTGGCATCACAAAACTGAAGGATGTTGTTAGAGAGGCGGAAAAGCGGAAATGGATATGGGTAGAGAGAATCTCGAAATTGTCCCACGATCGGTGGAATCGGAAGATGGTCGATTGGACACCAAGAGGGAAGCGAAAGAGAGGAAGACCCGCTAAGAGATGGAGAGACGACTTCGTCAACGCTGCCGGTCCTCAGTTCATGCAACTCGCAAGACACGATCACAGGCAATGGAGAACTATCATGGCAACCCAGCTGAATTAACACCCTCACCCAGCTGATAAAGTTGATTAAATGTAAATGTAATGTAAATGATAATGTTTGTAGTGGTAATGCCACCATCTCATAAATACATTCTGTACTCGTGACGATACATCTACTATATAGCGGACAACTTTATACAAAAATGTAGAAAAAAATTTTTTCCGAAAATTCCATGACCCTGGGTTCATGGTCCAAAACTTCAAAAAATGATCTTCGCCCATCTTTATTCCTAATAAGCCTACGCAATCCTATCATGGTATATGTTCCATATTTTCCGTAAAGAACATGATTGTGACCCGCAAAGAACAGAACGAAAGAAAAACATGTTTTTGATTTTTGAATCATGACCCCGGGTTCATGGATTTTTGATCTAAAAATTTTCCTTGTTCGAACTTTGCGTGAAATTTATCTATTTGGGTAGTAGATGAAGAAATGATGTACAATTCCTACCAATTCGCGAAAAAGATTTTTGAGAAAAAACCCATGAACCCGGGTCATGGTACAAAAATCAAAAACATGTTTTTTTCGTTCTGTTCTTTGCGGGTCACAATCATGTTCTTTACGGAAAATATGGAACATATTCCATGATAGGATTGCGTAGGCTTATTGGGAGTAAAGATGGGCGAACATCATTTTTTGAAGTTTTAGACCATGAACCCAGGGTCATGAATTTTCGAAAAAAAAAATTTTTCCTACATTTCTGTATAAAGTTGCCCGCTATATAGTAGATGTATCGTCACGAGTACAGAATGTATTTATGAGATGGTGGCATTACCACTACAAACATTTTCAGGATGAATTATTTAAATATTTAATCGATTTTTTCGTTTCATGGGGGAAATCGATGTGGCATGTGGATATAAAAAAGAAGTAGACGACGACAAGTTGCACAATCTACACCATGAAATTATTTGCGCTGGTTTGATTTTTGAGCATGAGGTAAAAATTATTTTTTTTGAAAAATCATTTAGAATCGTTCTAGAAATTTCCCATGTCGTGTTTTCATGAACAGAGGGCATGCCTAAAATAGTGCTGAAGAAACATTGATCCTAGCTTGTTTGATTAAAAAGTTGGAAAATTTGCGTTTTCGCACTTTGTGCGCGATACGCGTGACGGGTTTGAGCCTCAGGGCACAAATTCGAATACTTTTGCAAATAGGGTCATGGGAGGCTCCCATGGTATGAATATGATGGGCCAAATCGAAAGTCCTGGCGCGAATGTCCGGAAGTGCTCGAGTCTTACCGAGCCGGTCTCTTAATATGAGAGGAATCGCGATAGACTCGAGCATTTCGCGGGCTGCAGGGACGTAGAAATTTATGATTTTTGATCTGGCTGAAAGTTTATCACAAGGTATAACAAACATTCCTCTATCGAATGGCGTTGGCAGAATTTCGATAAAAAATTTCGCAACCGCGTGAAACACAAAACAACCTGGCTACTTCGAATTTTTTTCTTAAAGAGACAAAGTTTGAAAATTCATAACTCTCTTCAAAATGATGATAGAGATTTCTGGTTTGGATATTTGGATAGAGAAACTCCTCGACTACAAGGTGAAAATTCAAAACTCATTCTTGGCTCTTGAGCCGATGAGGGGCGGTAGCTTTTGCAAAATATATTATTACTTCCATAAAAGTAAAAAAGGCTGGCTCACACCGCGTGCGTTCTGGTGATGGTTGTAGGCACTGACTGTGACCAAAATGTGAGCCAAAACGGGACATGCTTTTTAAAGTGGGCGCAGGTGACGTAATTTTTTTCGAAATTTATCAAGTGAAAATGCAACGGAACCATTGTCAATTTTGCTGAAACAGCATGAAAACTATTCAAAACGAGAAAATACTTGGCTGTGATGAGTTTTAACTTATATTTTGTGCTTAGAAAATTTTTGAAAAATTTAAATTTTTTAAAATTTTTTTTCGTATTTTCGATGTTAAATTTTTATATCTTTTCATAGTTTCGTTTTCTCATTGTTAAAGATACTGCATAGAGAAAATTTGACTGGTTCAAGTAGTTTCACTCCGAAGTGTTACTTTGACTCCATATAAGCTGTTTTGAACATAATTCCTTTCGCCCCGTTAAGGAAAGGCTCTGGCAAAAGATTTCTGCCCAGGTCGGGGTCCGAACCCAGGCGAGATAGCGTGGGGAAATGAGAGAGTGCCAGAGAAGGCAGAGCGTGCGTCGTTCGTCAGACACTCAGTTTTCTTGACTTTGTAGCTCGTTTCTTCGAATAGATATCAACTCACCTTCAAAAAAGGAAATGTTCTATACATGATCAGGAATACATACAATGAGAACAGGATATAACTGATGAGATTGAATACGCAAAAATAATAATTACACAATTGATGTGTAAACATAGTAAAATTTCGGAGTGAAACTACTTGAACCAGTCAAATTTTCTCTATGCAGTATCTTTAACAATGAGAAGACGAAACTATGAAAAGATATAAAAACTTAACATCGAAAATACGAAAAAAAATTTTGAAAATTTAAAAAAATTTTAAATTTTTCAAAAATTTTATAATCAAAAAATATAAGTTAAAACTCATCACAGCCAAGTATTTTCTCGTTTTGAATAGTTTTCATGCTCTTTCAGCAAAATTGACAATGGTTCCGTTGCATTTTCACTTGATGGATTTCGAAAAATTTTACGTCACCTGCGCCCACTTTAAAAAGCATGTCCCGTTTTGGCTCACATTTTGGTTACAATTAGTGCCTACAACCATCACCAGAACGCACGCGGTGTGAGCCAGCCTTTTTTACTTTTATGGAAGTAATAATATATTTTGCAAAAGCTACCGCCCCTCATCGGCTCAAGAGCCAAGAATGAGTTTTGAATTTTCACCTTGTAGTCGAGGAGTTTCTCTATCCAAATATCCAAACCAGAAATCTCTATCATCATTTTGAAGAGAGTTATGAATTTTCAAATTTTGTCTTTTTAAGAAAAAAATTCGAAGTAGCCAGGTTGTTTTGTGTTTCACGCGGTTGCGAAATTTGTTATCGAAATACTGCCAACGCCATTTGATAGAGGAATGTTTGTTATACCTTGTGATAAATTTTCAGCCAGATCAAAAATCATAAAATTCTACGTCCCTGCCGTCCTCGATTTTCTCGCGATTCCTCTCATATGACAGGAATCACGAGAGACTCGAAGATGGCCGGGACCTAGAAAATTTTATTTTTTAATTTGGCTGAAAAGTTCATACAAGGTACATCAAACCTTCCTCTATCGAACTGTGTTGACAGAATTTTTATTCAAAATTTATAAGCCGCGTGAAACACAAATAAACCTGGTGAGTTCGGATATTTTTTACAAAACCCCCAAGTTTGAAAAATCATAACTGGCTTTAAAATGGAGTTACAAAATCACTGTTTCGTTCATTAAAGAAGGAGTATTACGATCTCGCGCTCCCTCATTCCTCATCTCCTATGGGCCAATGGCGCGGTCGCTCTCTCCTCTTTTTCCATTATCCCTCTCTCTCATTTTTGAATCCCTGCGCGTCAGGGTCAGTTTGGCACAGAGCCAAACGCCAATAACTCTGTTCAAACTTATCGGTTGAACGTGCGGTTTGCGGGGCTCTTACCAGGCAACCGAGCGTGACAACCCCACAGTGAGAACTCAGTTGACCAAAAGTTCGTGGGATACCACCTTTAAATAGTGGGAAGTCTCAGCTATAAAACAAAAATGGCGTATTCATTCCTGGCTTATGCTTCGGAGCTAGAACACGTTTATGACATCGCAAAAAAAACTTTCCCGTGATTATCCACACTCCCCGATTCGTTTTGTGGAATTTCGAAAATTTCATAACATCATGTTATAACACGTCGAAACGTGCTCGAACTTATCTGGCGGAACTTGAAAGCATGTTAGGTACTCTTTGCAATGCTGCGAAAAATGCGGCAAAAGAATAGCCCGCGGCTGGGATCGAACCTGTGTCGGTCAGTTTTGAATGTCGCGCCCTTTAACCACTTAGCCATGAATAAAGTACAAATAAAGTAACATGTTATTGGAATTTAGCTAATTCAGGTACAAAAAGTTGAGATGGAGTAGTAGCAAGAATGGCAAAAGATTTGGGCCCGGCGCGGGATCTGAACCAGGCGAGAAACTGTGTTGACGTGAGAGAGTGCCATAGAAGGAAGAGCATGCACTCTCGTGCAGATATGTGATTTTATTGAGGGTGTAACTTTTTTCTACGAAAAGATAGAATCTTACTTTCATAAAGACATATGTTCCACACATGATGATGAAGCCGCTCAAGGAGTACGATCATAACAAGGTACCGAGTAACGGGCGAAATAAATGAAATTAATTATTTAAAAAATGATGCAAGTTAGAATCGAAAATAGTGGAATAGGACATGCCTATAAAAACATCGTATTCGGTTATTTGAAGTTGAAAAGTGCACGATTGGATTGTAAAAAATTAACTTTTCCGCGAAATCGAAAATCATGTCTGAAATTTTTTAATTTTTTTTTCTTTAAAAATTCTTCAATAAAATTTGCTGAAAACAACTTAACTATTGTTTTTTGAATAGTCTTCTTGCATTTCCACCGAAAAACACGCAGAAAAGTTCGACTTTTCTCTAAGTCGTATTCATCCGAAAACACGTTTTCAGCGGCACCTTTAGAACGCATGGGCCGATTCTGGTCATTCAACCGTTCATTAATAGGCCCCAGTTGCCCCATCAGAACGCGCATAGAGGCGGCTCTTAGTTTTGACTTTTACGGAAATTACGACATATTTCACAAAACCGACCGCCCAGTTCCGAAGCATAAGCCAGGAATGAATACGCCATTTTTATAGCTGAGACTTCCCACTATTTAATGAACGAAACAGTGATTTTCTAACTCCATTTTAAAGCCAATTATGATTTTTCAAACTTGGGGGTTTTGTAAAAAATATCCGAACTCACCAGGTTTATTTGTGTTTCACGCGGCTTCTAAATTTTGAATAAAAATTCTGTCAACGCAGTTCGATAGAGGAAGGTTTGATGTACCTTGTATTAACTTTTCAGCCAAATTAAAAAATAAAATTTTCTAGGTCCCGACCATCCTCGAAATCCTCGAGTCTCTCGCGATTCATGTCATATAACATTTAATACTCCTTCAATTCAGATAATAACTCAATGTAAGCAATAAAAAAGTAACACAATGCTACATTTTTTTATAAATATAACAATCCTGATGTTGACAACTCTCTCGCACCCTCCTCGTTTTACCGTATCTCTCTGCCTTTCTCTGACTTGGTGTCGTCCACAAAATGTCTCCACAAAATGCCAAATCCCACAGCAAAAAGCTATGGTTTGTGAGATACTATGAGAATTATGGTCGTTTTGGACAGTTTATTACACATAACTTTCTACAAAGCAAAATTAAAACATACGATTTTCCAGGGTTCTGATCGGGTATTCGATCACCATAACCCCACAGTGAGAACTTAGTTGACTAAATATTCGTGGGACACCTTATTTTAGGTTTACCACCAGCATACAGGTATGCCTGGCAGGCACACATTTGGTCGAATGTTGGATTGTCCCATCGCATAAGTCCATTTGCAGAAATGCGGTCTCAAATATAATTCCGTTCTCACATAGACATAGACAATCAGTGGTGATAGTCTATCCATTGGCGTATACATTCCACTATATATGACGCTGTCCGCGATAAATTCAACAATTCTTCAACAGAGCTCCGCACAGCTCAAAATTATCTCTCTATTTCTATCCATAAGTTGCCCCCTGGGGTAGTTTTCGATACTCTACAACGTGACGTCTTTCGTTTTTCATGAATTTCACTATTGGCACCAAAATGGCGCCGCGCCAGAATTCTGGGAAATCGTATTTTGGAAATTATCTCTATCAAAATTGCAGATAGAGCGTCAAAATCTCACGTATATCTCGCTGACTTATTTATTTCTCACTATTTAACCTAATTAGCCGGTAATTATGAGTTTTTGACTGTCATACCTCATTCGAACCGCCGTGCGATTCTGATCCTACTGATGTAATTGTGTATGGAAAAAAAAGAGATGGAAAGTCCTTTTTTATTAGATTTAGACTTGAAAATCGATAAAAAGCACATGATTTTAACGAGCAAAATTTGCAGCAACGTGCACATAAAACAAATATTTTGTCTACAAAAAACTTTCGCGAGATGAATTTGAACATGAAATATTTTTTGCAAAAGGAGCCTTCGCGGAGGGGGTCGAACCCATGTGAGTCGGGTGGAACAAAAAGTGAGTTTGGTACTATACCTTATAAAACGAAGTAAACTGTTAATGATAATGTACAGTTGAAGGTAGATTTCATTTTTTGCCCTCAGAGGCACTGTTTTGAGCGATTTTAGCATTTAAATCTAATAAATCTAATAAAAAAGTACTTCTCTTTTTTCCATACACAATTACATCAGTAGGATCAGAATCGCAAGGCGGTTCGAATGAGGTATGACACGACCTGCACACTATAAAGAGTCAAAAAGTCTTAATTACGGGCTAATTAGGTTAATTAGTGAGAAATAAATTAGTCAGCGAGATATACGTGAGATTTTGACGCTCTATCTGCAATTGTGATAGAGATATTTTCCAAAATTCGATTTCCCATTATCCTGGCGCGGCGCCGTTTTGGCGCCAATAGTGAAATTATTGAAAAAAACGAAAGACGCCACGTTGTAGAGCATCGAAAGCTACCCCTACGCGTAAGTTATGGGGAGATTTCATTTTTGAGCTGTGCGGACCATTTGTTGAACCTATCGCAGATACCATACGCACACACCATACATATAGATACACCATACATATATATACGCACCATACATATAGATACGCAGATACCATCATATACGAGACATTTTTTACTTTTCGAATGAAGTTGGTGGCACTATTTCTCGTCATTTATCTATTGTCTAAGTATAGCAAGAGATTTTGCAGAAACTACTAGAGTATAGCATATTACCTTCGTGAAATATTTGATTTCGATCGATCGCTTATGAAATTTAGAAAATTTTTGAAGTGCGATTTTTGCACTACCAAAACTGGACGCTACATTAAAGGTGGTGTCCCACGAACTTTTGGTCAACAGAGTTCTCACTGTCCGGTTATGGTAATCGGTTTCCAGATAAGAGCCCCGCAAACCGCATGTTCAGCCGATAAGTTTGAACAAAGTTATTCGCGTTTGGCTCTGTGCCAAACTAAAAAAAAATGATAGGGAGGGATAAGGGTGGACGAGGAGAAAGCGACCGCGTCATCGAAACATATGAGATGAGGAATGATGGAGCAGGAGATTCGTGATTCTCCTTCTCTAAGCCAAAATTTTGAATTTTTGCCATGCTGTGCAAGTACTATCAGGAACCACAATCGGTATGTTTTGTGATGTAGTGACGTGAGACATATAAGCGCTTTCGCTTTTGCATCATGAAGAATCGCTATCAGAGCCCTTAGGTAAGCGTGATCGCATTTTTGTCTCTCATTCCGATACAGGCGATGATTGGACATGTCTGCATTCTCACACGCAACCTAATGATTGCTATCTCTCATATTTTCAGGAGCTCGCGCAAAGAGGAGTGGGAGTCGTTCCGAAGGGGAGGAGGCTGCGAGCCGGGGTATGACTCAATTTTTATATTCTTATGATGGGAAACTAGGACAAAAATAATTGCTTAAAACCTGGACTAGTGAACCCCCCCTATATCACATGATAATGCCAGATATTTGATTAAAAAAATCGAGCGAAATGAAAAAAAAATACCTTAAAGGAGGACGAACACCACCGGTTCCCGCATGGAATTTTCCGACCGAGAGATTTGAATATTCGCGCACATGAGAGAATGCTCCCTCTACCGTAATCGGCACTTGACCCTGATTGTCCCTTAGATATTGTAATTTATTTGCGTGCGCGTATCTCGGTTTGGAGGAAAGATAGAGATCTCTAATTTTGGAATTCTATTATCGTTCACAGTAGAAAGGGAATAATGCCGCCAAATCGATATTCTATTTATCGTGTTCCTCCTCCTTTAACAACTTGTTAAGATCATACGATAAATCATACGTGTGATTGATGTATTTTGTATTTGGTGCGCACATGGCACATTGGACCCATTAAGTAATAACAGGTGATTTCAATTTTCCTAATATTGATTGGTCCTCTTCCCGATCCACCAGACTAAAAAAATAACCCTTCCTACCAATCGTTAATTGATCTCTGCCAGACTATTCTCAAAATAGACCCACATCGAAAGAAGCCATCCTTTATCGGGATCTCTGCATCAATGCAGGAATAGAAATAGGAATGGGAAAGGAACAAAGTCGCACCATTTGAAATCTTCGACAACCACATTGTCAATTTCCAGTTATGACTAGTACAGTCATACCTGCGCCACCGCAGTCGATAAAATTTCGGGCAAGAAAGTTTGCAGAAAAGTACAGGTGACCGGGGCAGATTTTTTTTCGTGAAATATACGGGTAACCGGAATAAAGAATAAAATGAATTAAATTTTTATTTTTAACTTTTGGGTGACCGACTGCGGGCCGGCGGCTCACGGCGTCGGTCAGCCGCACACAGAAAATTATGCCATTTTCGTTGTAAGTGATCAAATCAAGTATTTGTTTCTCGTACCTTGTTCTAAAAAAACTAGCCGGGATGTGTTGAGGTTAAATACACTACGCTCTATGCGTACACTACGCTCTATGCATAGTTCTGGGTGCAGGTTCGGTCCAGGGGGAGCTCGGTAGCCTGCTCCATGTTCGGTCGAGGGGAAGCTCAGTAGCCTGCTCCATGTTTGGTCCAGGGGCAGCTCGGTAGCCTGCTCCAAGTTCGGTCCAGGGGGAGCTCGCTAGCCGGCTTCAGGTTCGGATCAGGGAGGTGGACTCAGTAGCCGGCTCCAAGTACAGTCCAGGGGGGAAGTTAGTATGCTGGGGAATGTTAATCTCTAGAAAGAGTACTGGTTTATTCCGTTGCAAAACGCTCGTGAGGCTGAGAGCGATCGAAAAAACTCGGCAAAACAGGTGAAAACGTGTTTCACTTTTTTCGATCGCTCTCAGCCTCACGAGCATTTCTCAACACGTTTCCGACATCGCAAAACACTTTTCCTGTGATCCCCTACGCTCTGCAAATCAATTAGAAACATTTTGAAATTTTCAATTTTTCACGTTAAAACGTGTTAGAACACGTTCAGACACGTTTCTGACATTGCAAAACACTTTTCCTGTGATCCCCCAAGGTCTGCGAATCAATTGGGAACTTTTCGAAATTTTCGATTTTTCAAGTTAAAACTCGGCAAAACAGGTGAAAACGTGTTTCACGGTACTCAAAAACATGTTAGTACGGTTTCTGGCACTTGCGAAAAATGCGGCAAAAGGTTTGCCCGCGGCGGGGGTCGAACCTGGGGGTCTCGGAATCACAGTCTGGCGCTTAACCCACTTGGCTATGGATTTGGCTTATTAAATTTGGTCAAATTTGAAAGCTATTCTGGTCAGTTATCATATGCAAAAGGATCTGGGAAGATAGCGCGATTTTGAAGCGATTTATAAGGAAAATGCGAAAAAAATGTCTGTCACGCGTACGGAAAAAAAACAGACAGACAGACAGACACAATGATTTCCTATAAGTGGAGGAATTGCGGATTAAAGAGAAATTTAATTTATTTTAAGCATAATTTGCTTTTGAAAAAAAAAATTTATGAGTCCACTTATACCATTACATTGACTACTGCGGGATAACAAAATAATTTTAAAATAAATTTTATTTTTTGAATTATTTTACTGAAAACTACGGGTGTCCGGAGAATAACAGAAATATAGCCATTACAACGGGTGACAGCCGTAGACAAGAAAATGGGGCGCAGGTATGAGTACAGTATATTTCCGTTTTCATTCTAAAAAGAGATTTAAAGAAGGCGAATTACAATAATTGTGATCAATTGTCAGTTCGCAAGGGCAGAATCGCTTGTTTGATTTTTCTACGAAAAGAAATTTTAACAAGATGTATAAACCTATTTATACACTCAAATTATACATTTCAAACTAAATTAGACATTTTGATCCAGTTTGAAACATCGGAATGGCAGTTCATAAAAAATGAGAGGTGCGCAACTCTATGAGTTAACTAGAAATGAAACGCGTACCCTGAAGCATTATTATCTCCCTTGATTATGTGTAATCAATTAAATTTTGTTTATTTTATTTCCCTCGTTTTCTTTACTTTCAAAGCTCAAGAGTACTCTATTACTTTTGTTATGATCGGATATGATGTCTGTAAGAGGTTGTATTTTTGGTTTTTTTAGGCAATTTCCTCCACTCATTAACGTTTTCTCTAACAATCTTACTTTATAACCTCCAGGTTGACTCCTCAATCGAAACCAATTATGTCACTGAGCATGTGCCCGAAAAATGTGGAGAGTGCGATTCACCAATGTGGATCAAAATGCAGAAAAATCGGGAGCAGACTCTAGTCTGTCGGTGCAAGATTCCTACTAAAAAGGTGAGTGGAATTACTATTTTCCAGTGATTAGCTACGATCAAAACACATTTAATAACCAAGCCAATAACGGATCCAAGCATAAGTCGTTGTTGAATTTAATGTTTTACTTTCAGATTCTCACTCAACATGAAGCCGCAGCTCAGGTACTTTGTAGTAATTGAATCTTCCAATAGCATGTGCTGAAATGATTTGTGCAACTACGCAAATTGACTATGATTTAAAGGTGATGAACAACCTCACGGGAGATCTATCCCAGCAGGAGGAGTACAGATTATGCCGCAATTGCAAGAAGAAAGTCGATAAGGCCTCGATTTCTTCCAAGACATTCCGTATCGAAACCCAGTGCCACAAGTGTAATCTCATCTTTCGGTTCGATCGCCGCCAGGTACATTATTGGGCATTTTCTACCTTATAGTAAGCGAGATGATCAGTCGAAAGCCGAAATGAGTGTCGAACAAAAGACACTCCGGAACCAGCCGGCTGACTGGTCAAGCATAGGAAAAACGAAAACGCTGATTGTGTTCTAACAGATCATACTGCAGGAAAATAAGTACATCAACATGGATGGCTCAGGCGAATTCCTCTTCAAGAGGATACCCGGCCTGAGCAAGATCGTAAGTTGATAATAAATCGTAAGCAGTCTATCGTACAGATCGCAAATTTGCTGGTAGAGCTGATTTTCAACATTCTCATTTCATTTGATCTATCGTTTGCTCACCGAAACGTGAAAATGCGGAAAACCGTCTTCAAATCAACGAAACCTAGAAAAAGCCGACAATGAACTAATAGAACTCGAATCTGAATTGTGACTTTGATAGAAAGGATATAATAGTGCCGGTTTCATTCCTATGAAATTTACCCTGTATTCTTTGATTGTTTTCTACTAACTGGTTATTATATCCGGATATTGCATAATGTTATTTATTAAATACAAATTTCATATTTGGAGGTGTCGCCGAACCTTCAGGTCATGCAGATTCTCACCAGCGTCGTGCCAGAATTGGAAGTGAGGATTACCAATCACGCTTACAGGGGGAGACCGCGTAGTCGATATGGAGTTTCCGAATGAGACCTAGTGGGATCGATTACTATCATGAAAGTAAGAAATAATCGGTGGTTGAAAACTGCTAAAGAGATCTTGTGATATCTGCACTCTCTGTGGGGAAGTGACTAAAATTGCGGCTATATCCTGAAAATTTGCCAATATCACAAAGGGTGGAGAAGAGGTGGGGCTTACATAGCAGTTTTAGACCACCGATTATTTCTTACCTTTATGAGAGTAATCGATCCCACTAGGTCTTATTCGGAAACTCCATATCGACTACGCGGTCTCCCCTTGTTAGTACATAAAATATAAATCGCATAATCACTATAAGTTCTGAGGGGAATGGTTCATTCTTGTTTCTCGTCATTTTCTTTGGTAGCAACCGTAAGAAGAAGTGAAAGGAAAGATTCTCAACCCGACTCATCTACACAGTAGAGCAAGAGCTCGATAAATACAGGAACTGTAAACTGAGAACCTCAATTGTCCAGGAAGGATTGATAGGGATTATCCTCCTTACATGAAGAAAATGATTACACACTGTTGAGACTCTCTCTGTGGGCAACCTCTCAGAAGCAAGGTTTTGGGGAGAATCTGCTTTATCCTCTTACACTATGCCCATCGCAACATTCATGGAAAAAACGGATAGCGGGGGAAGCAAGGAACGAGGGGTAGATTACACCAGGAACGAGGGCTAGATTACATCATCTCGCTTCGAGAGCGACACTCCGGGGGGGGCAGATCCAAGAGATAGAGAAATATATCGATCGATACGAATTAACAAATTAGTCTGTCTTACGATGGGCTCTGACGTTAACAAACAAAATCAAACAGATGATGGTGACTACAATGATGAGTATGTATTCGTATCTAGTCAGAGCTAGATCGAGGATGTTGGTCAAGATCACGGGGAACGATTGGGTCGCGGTGTCGATTCTTGATCCTCCGAGGATGGCGACCATGTGCAATTCGGCGTTGAGGTGGAACGAATTGCCCTTGACTCCGCACCGAAGCTCGCATTCAACATCGAGCTTCGAGCGATCATAGCTGGTTACCGTCGTCCGTTCTTCTCGTTGTTCCGAGCACTCCATCGTGAATTCCAGCGTCTCTCCGCACTTCGCATGGCCGATGGAATGGTGCGAAGACGACGTGCAGGTGTACTGTAGCTGGGCTCCTTCTCTGCAGGAATGGCAACCGGTCACGGATGTGTTGTGGACCTTGCAGGTCGACAGCTCCGCGACAGGTCGAAGTCTCCAGCCTTTGACAGTTGTTGCGCCCCTGCGCGAAATGTGGCAGGAGGCACCACACTTGTCTGCGATCGGGGTTCAGTGGAAACAACTGCTTTATCTCTGGCATGTCGGTCTTATATACTAGCGAGAGAACAACTAAAAAGTGCGGGGGAAGGGGAAGATAGCTAGGATCTTACACAACGGATGGAATCGCAACTCGCATCTCTCTGAGAAGTGAGAGAGATCGCGACACTCCACCCCGAAAAGGACGATGAAAGGCGGAGTGAAATCGAACAACAATCATGGAAAATGATGGTCAATCTGATACTAGAAATCAACAATAAATTCCTCAACCGTGACAATAACCTACACGACTTCAACAACAAATAAACAAGTACTTAGTGAATGGGACCTTTGTGGGGACGATGCTCTCGTAGCGCTCCGCATCTGTCGCACATTCCAGCTGCGGACTGATTCCAACAGCTGCCGAAGAGATCCTTTGACGAAGGCATCTCGAGAAGTCGGAGACTGTTCCAGACGCTGTGGACACAGTGAAGATGGGGGAGGGAGGAGGAACTATTGCCGAGACTAGATGACTAGACGATCGAGACCACTGACGATGGCGGTAATGCAGGTTGGGAAGATTGCCGGTACTAGACTACGGGAAAGGGAAGGAGGCGAATCTCCACGTGCGTCACTGCACGGGGACCCTCCAGGCCGCGAGAAGAGACGATCGGGTTACTTGTCGGGCGACGCAGCTCCACGGCGTCACGAAGCCGTTTCAACTCCAATGGTCTTCTCGGTGACGTGGCAGCTCCTGCGGGACGGTATCTCGGACCGTTTCAGGCAGCTCTTGAAGCCAACGTCGAGTCACTTGCCATGACTTCTACCAGGACGATGGCACGTCGGGTAGCCACGCGAAGTCAGGCTCGGGTGAGTTGTCGGCAGGGGCCTCCTTGGGACGATCGATTCCCTCAGAGGCCAGGACGGCCCAGTCGGAAGGGGGCCGATGCACCACTTGTCTGCGATCGGGGTTCAGTGGAAACAACTGCTTTATCTCTGGCATGTCGGTCTTATATACGAGCGAGAGAACAGCTAAAAAGTGCGGGGGAAGGGGAAGATAGCTAGGATCTTACACAACGGATGGAATCGCAACTCGCATCTCTCTGAGAAGTGAGAGAGATCGCGACACACACAGAAAAATATGTATTACTTTTAATACATGCAATGGACGTGGAGAGGAACCTACACTAGTGGCCATAATTATATAATATTGACACTTTTCGACTATTCAAAGTTCAAGACATGCAGCCGGCGTCGTACGACCAGTTGCTGCAAAGCCGTTGTTCGGCTGCAATTCTTCTTTCTTTTTTTAAATTTTCCGCTAAATTCGGACTGTCTGGGAATAGCAAAACGATTATGCGTACGTGATAGAAGAACTCTTGGGCTATCGAATTCACTTTGTGGTTATGCCGATAGCTGTCGCACAAGCCCTGCTGCACGTGCTGGATGTGCTGCACTTTTCTGGGATCAACACTGTATAACTTTCTCTGACAATGAGGAATCAGGCTGAATTGTTTAGGTTATTACCGTGGAGTCATTGCACATCCACTATGAAAGTATGGACGGGATACCGCTAGCTTCAGAAGTTGCAGCAACATTAGGTCACTTTCGCAGCACTCTTTTTTGACGTGCAGCAACTAAGCTGCAGAATTAAATCCAAACCATGACATTAAGAGTAATACATATCAGTGCGTTCGCGTAAAAATCGCACGAATGAGGAAGAATCCGTACAGCAAATTTTGACTATGTCTGATTTCGATATGGATCGATAGCCCCTGGTCTCCTCTTCCAATCCCGCTTTTCAAAAAAAAATTCCGCATAAAATTTGCATAGATAATTAGCTCGAAAGATTGCGCATTTTTCACTTTGATCGACAGTATCTCAGTTCCTTTTGAGAAAATGGCATTACTTGCTGAACAAATGTTGCTTGGTTTGGCCAAATGAATAGACGTACATTTTTAGAATTTTAAAATTCGATGATTTTTAAAATATGCATATTTTTGAAGCTTCATATCTCGAATACCAGGAAGAAAGTATTTTTAGAAAATTGATATGTTATGTATTTTTGTATGTAGAATCCGATTCTGTAATAAAAATGGAATTTCCAGCCAGGTAAATCCATGAAAACTACTGTTTACTCGCTCTTCTACCATCTTATTCTGCACTCTTTTTGGGTGGTGAGCGGTCGAAATGAGACCTATAATTGAGTTATCGACCGCACGAGAGGGATGTAAATGAGGAATTGTGATGTTTTAGAGCCATTTCGACCGCTCATCGAGTGAAAACTGTGAAGAATAATACGAAAGTACTGTTTTGAAAACAGTAGTTTTCATGGATTTACCTGGCTAGAAATTCCATTTTTATTACAGAATCGGATTCTACATACAAAAATACATAACATATCAATTTTCTGAAAATACTTTCTTCCTGGTATTTGAGATATGAAGCTTCAAAAATTTTGCATATTTCAAAAATCATCGAATTTTAAAATTCTAAAAAGTACGTCTATTCATTTGGCCAAACCAAGCAACATTTGTTCAGCAAGTAATGCCATTTTCTCAAAAGGAACTGAGATACTGTCGATCAAAGTGAAAATGCGCAATCTTTCGAGCTAATTATCTATGCAAATTTTATGCGGATTTTTTTTTTGAAAAGCGGGATTGGAAGAGGAGACCAGGGGCTATCGATCCATGTCGAAATCAGACATAGTCAAAATTTGCTGTACGGTGAAAGGGCGCTTTTTACGCGAACGCACTGATATGTAGATTCTGATGATGTCATTGGAATCTAAAGCATGCCATTGGCAATAGAAATAAAATCTTCAAAGAAACCTACCATCTTCAAAGATGAACCAATGAACTTGGGAATAGTCTACGTTCACACCACTAGTAGTCCTCTATAATTCGCGCAACTTATGGATACCACCCTCATATAACGCCGGGGTCTATACTTTGAAGAAGCCGGTCAACTCGTTTACGATATCAACTCGGATGTTGAAGTGCTGTTCTATGAGGAAGTTGTTGATGGTGGGGAACAAGTTATTTTCTTAGAGGGTGGGTAGAACTTTTTCACACTTTACCCATGCATAACCCCCAGTCACCATCTAGTCCAGACAGTTGAAGGCCCTGTGGAAAATTAGGAAAATCAAAGACATATCCACCCTCAGAAAAATGACTAGATCCGAGAATTCGTAATAAATCAACCGTCCCATATTTTTCTTCTTTCCAATTTCGAGAACTCCCCAATGTATGGTGGTAAAGTCGGCTCCTAGTGTGTCGCCCAGTTTGCACATGATTTGATAGGGGTCTGCTTCTTTCTCTGTGCACAGAGTGTTAAAATACAGATGGAGGATTTTACGGATCGGTCCTCTTCGGCCTGAGAAAAGTCAATATTCTCGCTATCTAGAGTCCAACTTTTCACAGTGTGCAAAGAGGTTGCTTATGACTGATGACTCATATCCACATGGCGTTCAAATCCGAGTGACTTTGAGCCAGACAGGAAGACGAACAAAACTACACCCCAAAAGTGGTGAGGGATGTTAACAAAACAATTCGTATTTCTCCCTCAGAGAACTAGAAGGGACTAATCATAACCGTGCTTTAGAGAGAAGGTATGGACCCCCTTCTTCTGTAAACTGGAAATCACATTACAAAAAGAAACAGTGTCGAGATAACCCGCGAAAGTGGACGCTCAAAAAACGACAGGACTTTTGCAACAGCCTGATATTATCGTCGAGGGACTCAATCAACGTGTCTTGTTACTTTATTCGTGGAGTACTCCTTTCACTGCATCTTTACTGAATGGTATTCCTTATCAAAGCATGTTTTCAGTTTCTCTCCTCGAGTATCGCTCACTATTTCGGCTACGCGGACGTGTCCGAGCAGCTATCGAGGAAAGGAAAGGATTTCCAATTCAAAGTTGGACTTCAAGGACAACGAAGGGTCCTTGCCCACAAAAGGTTAGTTTCGAAGTGGCGATCTTTTGGATACGTGTGTGTGGTACAAGGAGATTCCACTCTTTACAGTCCCTACAAACCGGTCAAGAACGCCGAAGGGCAGAAAAGGGAAAAGGATGCAAAGCAGCAGCTGGAAAAGTATTTTCCTCAATTTGTAAGTTGTTCAATTAAATTAAATTTATCGTACACCACAAGTGTGCGACAACATGTATAAGAATGAGCGAATAAAAAAGAGATTAAGGGTTGTGGAATTCATCGGAGGAAATTTCAGGAAAAAATGTACTCGATGCAATCCGTGGAGATACAACACGGCTCAGGAAATGTTAACTTCCAGCTAACTTCTGTCGGGCAGTTCGACTTGAACCACGGTATATACACTTCAGTTAGACGACTCAGTTCCAAACTCGAACCTGTTGGTGATGCAATTGTGGACGATAACCAGGTGAGACTTTCTAGGAATATATTCTATCGAGATGAAGACCAAGGAGAAAATGCCATATGAGGCATGGACGAATTGGGACAAGTGGATCAAGAATGGTGATCTCGAGAAGTACATCCTTGAGACAAAGTAAGTTCTTTTGTTACCAACATTGATGAAGATTGCCTCGCTTTTACTTTTTTTGACAGCCATTAAGAATCGGATGCCGAATGATTGCTTTTTTAACAATGCTATACAAAAAGGAGTTAATTTGGTAGCTTCCATCTAATGTCTTCCTTCGAAAAGTGGGAGAATTTAATACGATAAATTTCTGATACTGTTCATTCATTGTGTTCTCAAACTTAAATGTATGAAAAATAATTCCTAAAAATGATACATTGCTTTTTTCAGCCTTATCTCGGCCATCGTCAAGATGATGTTCTGCTCGATCGACATCCTTAGAATCGATTTTTATTGTGGAAAGGTTGGTTTAGAGTCATAGCTAAAAGTATTTGCGGCGTTTACACTAGGCACAACATAACTCCTTCTTTTCATTTACCTATTTGTTTCTCTGGTTCCGCGTTTGGGACTAGATTTCAGCATTCGGATCAGTTGGCGGGTAGTTGTGAATGACTCCGGGAGGAAGTCCGGGAGGATTCGTACTTACCAGAAAACCTGAATTTTAACAAGATCGAAGTTTAAGAAATTAATATCGACCTCGTCTTTGCAGACAATCGAACGAACTCTGCGGGCACTACTCGCAAATGAAGCGATATCCGAAGTGTAAGTTATATTTTTTCGACGAAATTTCTATTCGTGAGTAGAGGGGGGCAATATGTATATTACTCATTCAGGATCCGCAAACGCATCACGAACCTTTGCGAAGTGTTCGCTAAGATCTAGGCTCAAATCGAAGCTGCGATCAAGCAGTATCCCACTTTCACAGTCTTCGACGGCGTGCTCATGGCAGACGACAAGGTCACGCTGACGCCAAAGCCGGAGGAGACTGTGGGGACGCTGCTCGCTGAGTACAGAGAAATCCTCGATCGAATGGGAGCGGCAGAGCAAGTGGAAGAAGAGCAGCCGTGCGGCGATGCGGCGGTCAACAAAGGAGCAGTGAAGATTGAAGAGGAGGACAAGCAGAGAACTATTCGTGAGCTGAGAGCGGCGGACGAGGAGAGGTATGTGTGCGCACGTGACCATGTATGACATGCCTTTTGTTTTTTTCTTCTTCGAAAACTGCCACAACCTGGACAGACTGAAAGGGAGAGTAAGCGCACTGTAGAGTCGCGGACAGTGAATCAAAAGAGTTAGATTTTGTTGTATTACTGTCCCTTCAAACGAGCACTTTTGATTTTCGTTTTTTGGTCGGAGTTTATGTAGATGTTCATTGCAGCGAGAACGTTGTCTTCTCTCGACGTTGTCTTTCTTGCGGCAACGAGGATCCTGATGATCGTGCATCATGCAAGAAGTGCGGCCACCTGGTCTGCCTGCCCTGCGCAAAAGATGCCACTTCTTGCCCGAACTGCCACACTGTCTCGCAATTCATCAAACTCCATGAGAATAAGGAAACACGTTGTCCAATTCCGAGGAATAATTCTAAGTAAACTTTTATTCCTATTAACCTCATTCCCAAACATTTTTCTTAAATTTTTGAAGAAGACAATTTTCGAGAATTTTCAAGAAATATATTTACTTAAAAGGACCAGGCAGCGGCTGAAACAAACTTTAAATTATCATAATTAATAATTTCATAATTATTAATTTCTTCTCTCAAAATAATAAAAAAATACAGGGGAAAAACAAGTTCATTTTTATCAATTTTTAATTTTTTTAAAAAATTAGATTGAAAGGAACGTTGCGTTACCGTTTCGAGCCATTCCCAGGAAACACAATCAAAAAATTTCATTTCGTTGAATTGCCTTTTAGTTTTATGTACTCATCTATTGGGATGACGACTTTAAGCGACCTGGTACTGCAGAAGAAGTAATTTTCTGATTCTAGAGAATTTTCTTCAGATTCGAATGCAAAAAAAGAAATATTTTAACGATTTTTTTTGTAATCAGTTATGAATTTTCAAAGTACTCCACTTATTTTGCAACTTTAGAAAAAAACTTCATGAATAAAAGTGATCTACCTGTTTCACCCTAAGTGGTAGAAAGAATGTCTAGAGGTCGATATCTAATATCTAAGCCGCACTACAGCTCGAAAAGCACGCGCGCAGCTTACAAGGGGCTCACAAAAGGTGGAAAATCTTTAACGAACTTTATCTAGCCGCTAAACACAGAACTTCCAGCCAAATAATGAGTACTTAAAAATTAACTAATTTAAAAAAAAGTAAAAATATGCGATTTTTTGCATTGCATTATCGGAAGAAAATTCTCTATAATCTGAAAATCACTTCGTTTACAGTACCAGTTCCCTTTAAGATGATTAGCGAAGTGTTTTGTAATATTTGATTGAAAAGCACTCAGTGCGATCCGAATAACAGATCACTGGATTGAGACGCTACTGTGATACAACCGAATTTGAAAGGAAACGCGAACTGTCCTACATATTCGTCCACTGATATGATATTTTCATTCGCTGACAGCCAGACTCCTTCCATCGCTAAAGATCGTCAACCTTTTGTAAGCCCTTGTAAGCCGCGCGCGCGTTTTTCGAGCTGACAATGAGAATGACAATGTCAATGTGAGGCGCGGCTCAGACATAATATATCGACCAATGTCAAAACGTATCATGTCATTGAGACCTTTACGGTTTATCTAGAAATGTTTTCTACAAATTGAGTTTAAATAGGCAGATCACGTTGCGCCCCCTATGCATGATTATTTTTGCATGATTACGTTCTCGCTGCAATGAACATCTATAAGTCTCAAAAGAATCAGTTCAATTTTAATTAAAATGGGCTTTCTTCCGGAAAAAGGACATTTAAAAAAATCAAATATTTAAAAATAATTTCCTGCCTGGTCCATATAAGTTAATATCATTAACTATCGTTAACTATATTCATCTACTATTGTAGTTTGCTAATTTTGTGATATTGCTTCCTTGTTGTCCGTAGGGAAGAATAAACGAAATATGCAATATCTTCTTACCAAAAGGTCACGTAAATACGAGAGTATCGATTAGATGAGAGGAGTGTTAGAGAACGAGAGAGACTTGCCTAGTTTAGGAAAGGCAAAAGAGATCTTACGAGGAAGATCTCTTCGGACGGGCCTTCAACTGCGTGTGCAATTTATTAGTGGGGATTACACACATATTCTTGCTTTAGTTTGAAATTTGTGTCAAGTTCAGGGATAATAATTTAAAAAAAAGAAACTTACATCATTTTGATTTTAAAATATCGAAATCCTCTAGGAAGCGTATTTATTGTTTTTTTTTGTTGCAACACACTGGAATTGCAATACAATACAATATTTATCACGTCAGAGGACAACGTCAGGTGAGGATGTGGTTTCAGGGGTTAGCATCATTCTTCTCAGTATAAACTAGCGGGGTTGTATTGAGGTTAAATGCACTACGCTCTATGCGTACACTACGCTCTATGTATAGTTCTAGGTGCGAGCTCGGTCCAGGGGGAGCTCGGTAGATGGCTCCAGGTTCGGTTCAGGGGGAGCTCGGTAGCCGGCTTGAGGTTCGGTTCATGGGGAATTCGGGAGCTGGCTTAAAGTTCGGTCCAGAGGCAGCTCGGGCCCAGCTCCAGGTTCGGTCCAGGGGGAGCTTAGGATGTTCGGGAATGTTAATCGCTAGAAAGAGTACTGGCTTATTCCATTGCAAAAGGCTCGTCAGGCTCAGAGCGATCGAAAAAAGTTGCCACTACTCCACTTCGTGGCTCCGTGGCAACTTTTTTCGATCGCTCTCAGCCTCACGAGCCTTTTGCAATGGAAACGCAGGATACTGTGTCGATTTCCCTGGTTGTTTCGATTTGTGACATCTACAAATGCCTTTTCCCGTGATTCCCCAGGCTCTGCGCATCAATTGGAAACTTTTCGAAATTTTCGATTTTTCACGTTAAAACGTGTTAAAACACGTTCAGACACGTTTCCGGCATCGTAAAACACTTCTCCTGTGATCCCCCACGCTCTGCGCGTAAATTGGAAACTTTTAGAAATTTCCGATTTTTCACGTTAAAACTCGTCAAAAAGGTGAAAACGTGTTTCACGTTATTTAAAATCGTGTTAGGTCACCTTCTGACACTTGCGAAAAATACGGCAAAAGGTTTGCCCGCGGCGGGGGTCGAACCTGCGTTGGTCGGATTTGAATGTCGCGCGCATTAACCACTTGGCCATGGATTTGGTGATTTGAATTTTGTAAAATTTTGAAGCAATTCTGGTCAGTTATCATATGCAAAAGGTTCTGAGAAGATTTTGAAGCGATTTAAAGCGAAAAAAACGAAAAAAATTGCAACGGAAGGAATAACACAAAAAAACAAACAAACAGACAGACAGACAGACAGACAGACGTTAGCATTTTCTAATACATAGTAACTGATCATTCTCGCTGGGGTCGAGGTAGAGGATCGGTCTTCTTCCCGTTCACATACCATCTTCTCTGAAGTTGCTGGAGGAATAAACGAGATCTATCTTAGGACCATGGACGTAGGGGGGAAATGGGAGGTTACGTGAGGCTGAAGGCAGTCCTGACGAACGGATGGCGCGTCTCTCTTCCACTTGAGTCCACCAAGCTCGAATCATCAATAAAATAGAGAATTAACGAAACTGGTGCCTGCTTAGCCAACATCAAACGGTCATACCCATCCACGGTGACCATGCCGGCTAGGACGGGGATTCCGATCTTGTCGAGTCGTTGGTAGAGGGACGAGGGTCCGGAGGGAACTAGGGAAATGCCCTGCTGAAATGCCCTAAATGGTGAGGGACCGCTCACGACGACTGACCGAAACGAGAATGAGAATTGAAATCGCATAATCTTTTTTTTAAATTTATACACCTCATGTGGGAGGAGAGTACATTATTCGCTCCTGAAGCCCGGACATCATGTTAGAGTAGTCGATTTACCTTATTCGTCTTAATGAAGCGGACAAAAAGTGATGTATTATTGATCCAGTCAAACCATCGTAACACTGTGAGAGATAATTCATTCCCTATAGAATTCAATCACCTCAATAGATCGATGAATTGCTCACCTCCGCTCCATGATGACTAGAGGAAATATATCGTCACATTTGCTCCAGAAAATTCATTACTCGAAGAAATGTGCCAATTAATAGTTCCCCTTGCCTTGATTATTGATGATGCCACAACCGGAAAGATAGTGACCAAGAGTGGTGATCTTCGTCTCCTCTCTTCTCATGGACCACAAACATTCTCCCCAATAGGAAACGCAAGACGAGGAAGGAAGTCCATTTGGATCTAAATAATTCGAAAAGAATGTGCGCTAAACATTCCGAGGGAGCATCAAGTGACCAGATCGATAAATTTAATGTCCCAACCTGCTAAGAGAATCACGTTCACTTCTTCTGAAGCATTTTATCTTGAAAGAACGATTAACTGAACCTACAAACTGCTCTTCACGAAATGTGGTAAGCCGATCACGAATATTAATTCAATTCAATTCAATTTATCTCATTTACACTTTTAAACTTCTTAACATGTGGATCAGATAGTCATCGGGGTGTTTTACAGTGTTGTGAGCTAGCTAAACAAGAGAGCTAAACAAGTAGCTCAATGTAAGGGGGATATTACAATTTTTTGATGTAATTTAGAAATCCGGATACTGGCAGGTCAAATAGATAATCAGGAAGTTTGTTAACATGGGGAATGACGCGATAATCATGTTACAAATCAGTGGTGTGTTACGAGGATGGCTCGTCACGAAAAGCTATTAAAGATCGATAAAATCGATAAATCGATCGATAAAAATGATATTGGTTCAGAAAATAACATTTGGGTCAGAGTCTAAACTTGCGAACGAATGATTCATCCATACACTTCTTGTCCAATTGTCCCATAGCCGTCACTGTCATATACTTGGTCAGTTTGAGTAAAGGAGAGGATGCAAACATCTTGGTGCAGTTAGTAGCAGGAGGGACACTCTGCAAATTATCAAAAGTGAACAAACGCAGTTTAATCCAAAGATTAGATGTGTCAATTGCGTATACGATGGCACACGTATCTTGTTATTTACGATAAATACCGATACGAGTAGATAAGCACTTCGTACTGAAGACGGCCATCATATGAGCCGATTTCGCATTCGTTTTGCCATGTCAATTGGAGGGAAACCTACAAACCTTAGCCTGTTCGTCAACTTCTTTCGCTTCTTCTATAAACCCCCGCTGGTCCGTATTGGAAAATAGTCTGTAATATTTATGACGTACGTTGAGTGAAATGCAATCCCTTTGATGATTCTTTGTTACACAACATAACGGATGCAAATATTAAATAAGTAAATTGCAAGTTGTATCGCTCAGCAAAATAAGATTTCGCACTCGAGCAGCTGTTATAACTTATAAGCAAATCCTTTTGTTGAAAAATGCAAAAGCCCAGATCGCAATCCAAAACCCGCATATCCGAAAAAAGGAAAACTGAAAATGTTGTTTCGTTTACAATAAGATGTGACCCTGGGTCAATCATAATTATCTCAATCATTACGTAGTTAGAGAGAATATTCTATTATTAGACTTACATCATTCAAACCTCATTCAAAACATTCAAAATTGTGATTCTCCTTAAACAAAGAAATCAATAGTTGTTGATATAAGCAGTGAACATGAGGCTTGAACTGCAAATAGAGTAATTTGTTGATATAATTTTCGCTATTTCGTACCAAATCATATATAATCTTTTTGCATGGTCGAAACAAACTTTGAATTTTTTTAAAGGGACATTTCCCAAATGGAACTCGGCCGCTAAAGGTCTAGACTGCGCAGGGAGATCACCTGATTTGGAGACATCATTCAAATCTCAACGACACATGGATGTAGTTCTTCCTGATCTTTCTTTTACGAAGATTCCTCTCGTCGCTCACTGAACAAATTATTATGATATTACAGTATATAATCGTTAAAGAAGGGTTAGCACAAAAGAGTAAGCAATCATTTCCGGCCACTCCCATTTTCATCAAATTTCAAGATATCCAGTTTAAGATTTTCCGGATTTCCCGGTCTATTTTCGGGAATATCGGGAAACTTAATTTCCCTTTAAATGCGAAAAAAATCGGGATCCTTACTTTTAGTTTTCATTATGACACGTCTTCTGAGAGATTGCAGGAATCCGACCCCCCTCGCGAACAGCCGCCCCAAGTTTGCCTGTTTTGAATGATATATTTATGGTAGATGCCTATATGGGCACTGAGAATTATCAAACTAGTTATTTGAGCCAAAACCGGCTTTTAGGGAATTGCCGGCTCTAAATACGGTTTTGAGCTATCTCGGCTTCTAATGACCGTGGAATGCTGGCGATAGCTTTAAAAATTTCTAAATAATTTTCTGAACAACTTTTGTGTTGAACACTAAGCGATATGAGAAGAATTTCATATCGAAAAATATTGAAAAGTGAGAAAAAATCGGGAAAAAAACGAAAAATATTTTTTTCTGAAAAACTTTCCTCTAGTTTCCCCCATTTTTTTCTCTGAATTTAGAGTCTACGCATATATACAAACCTAGGAAAAAATAGATCTGATACAACTTGGCCCCTTTGGAAAAAGTTAGTAGTCAAAAACTGATCAAAAATCGCAATTTTTTAGATGAATTTTTTTGGGGAAAGTAGATATCTAGTGCAAAGTACTCCCAAACTATGCGAAAAGTATTTTAAAAACATATTCATATTTTTGGAACGAATTTAGCATCAAAAGAAGCTTGAAAAATGAGAAAAATTTAAATTCATCAGTTCGGCTGTGCGTATTTGGCACTTCTACAGAATAAGTCGCGATCGGGCTTTGTTTGCTGTGTAATGCCATAATTATGTTTGAATTTAATTATCGATATATTAAAATTGTTTCTAAGCTATTTCATAATGATGACGCAATTTATATTTTTTTCATGAAACGAAAATATCTTGTTGGAGAATGGAGATTTACATTAAATATATTTTCTTTTGATGTAAGGATTTTTTATAGTTTAAAATATATATTAAAGTTAATTTTAGCACTTTTTAAATACATTCTTGACTTTATGTATGAAAACTGGCCGGGATGTATTGAGGATAAATGCACTACGCATAGTTCCGGGTGCAGATTCGGTCAAGGGGGAGCCCGGTAACCGACTCAAGGTTCGGTCCAAGGGAGCCTGGCAGCTAATTCTAGGTTCGGTTCAGGGGAGCCCGGAAGCCTGCTTTAGGATAGGTCGATGAGGAAATAACGAGATATTCCATGATATTGTGGGGAAACAAATTCTGTTAAATCTCCATTCTCCAACAAGATATAGTTTCATGAAAAAAATATAAATTGAGTCATCATTATGAAATAGCTTAGAAACAATTTTAATATATCGATAATTAAATTCAAAACATAATTATGGCATTACACAGCAAACGAAGCCCGATCGCGACTTATTCTGTAGAAGTGCCAAATACGCACAGCCGAACTGATGAATTTAATTTTTTCTCATTTTTCAAGCTTTTTTTGATGCTAAATTCGTTCCAAAAATATGAATATATTTTTAAAATACTTTTCGCATAGTTTGGGAGTACTTTGCACTAGATATCTACTTTCCCCAAAAAAATGCATCTAAAAAATTGCGATTTTTGATCAGTTTTTGACTCATAACTTTTTCCAAAGGGGCCAAGTTGTATCAGATCTATTTTTTCCTAGGTTTGGAGGAAAGCTAGAGGAAAGTTTTTCAGAAAAAAATATTTTTCGTTTTTTTCCCGATTTTTTCTCACTTTTCAATATTTTTCAATATGAAATTCTTCTCATATCGCTTAGTGTTCAACACAAAAGTTGTTCAGAAAATTATTTAGAAAATTTTAAAGCTATCGTCAGCATTCCACGGTCATTAGAAGCCGAGATAGCTCAAAACAGTATTTAGAGCCGGCAATTCCCTAAAAGCCGGTTTTGGCTCAAATAACTAGTTTGATAATTTTCAGTGCCCATATAGGCATCTACCATAAATATATCATTCAAAACAGGCAAACTTGGGGCAGCTGTTCGCAGGGGTCCCGCAGTTTGTCAGAAGACTTGTCTTATTTAACTACTCTCAGCTTCACCAACTCCACTTTACACGATAACGAAAAGCCTGATTAAATTGTACCTTCTCGGTCCCGTCGCTGAAGACGGCAGTCTGAAATGGACTACGTTTTGAAAAAAAAGTAGTTTCTTCAGGAATTAAGCAAATATCTACTGCCGGGCCACCAGTGATGCCGACTGCTTAAGTGGACTACGTTTCACCGTCCAGGCGTAAGGGGTAACGTTCAGCAGAATAGCCTATATGAGTAGTTCACCTGGAATTCTGCGATCGTTCCTCCCACTTCGATATGGAACGGCTTATTCCATTTGCAGATCACCTTAATCTTCGTGGGAATCACTCTTTTGAGTAACGGGATCTGCACATTCAAATAATTATTACGCTGTTGCATGGACTATATTAATAATAGAGTATTATTAAATATTATTGTTATTTAAAAGGAGTACCTCTCGATTATCGACCGTCCTCTCCTGGACTTCGCCCCCACAATCACCAGAGCAGTGGTAAGTGCGAAGACGCGCCTTCTTACTCTCAGAGACCAGGGTTGCCGTCCGCTGTTCGCACTGGGGGCATTACACCAAGCCGTCATTTTCTAGAACAAAAGGTTGAATTTGCATTTATCCTCCGACTAGTCGGCAGACAAATGCAACTAGTCCGACCACTGGTGACTCCAGAGCATGGACTGTCCTTGAACAGCTACACTTTTTGCACAAACGCGGAATTTGAATTGATTTGGGAGAAGGGTGTATCGTACGAAAATATCGGAACGTTTACCGGAACGTGATCAAAATGTTCAATTTTTGCAACTTTGCGAGGAAAATTATTTACGACTCGTGAATAGGTTCATATTTTTTGTCCACCTCGATTTACCGGAAACTACCCGGACATGTCCGGTGAAAAGTTTAAGACAAAGGAGAAAATTCGATGCGAAAACCGACGTAGTTACCGTATTGTCATCATTACCGTATACAGCCGGGAAATACCAGCAATTCCCGGTTCTGTCCTCTCTTTCGAATCGAATTTGTAGCTATATTTTACACATTTCACCGGGCATGTCCGGGTAGATTCCGGCAAATCGATGCGGATTAATCGAATTAGCATACCCGTCTGCCGCCCACAATCGACTGACCAAAGTACTGCTGCCTACATGACATGTATGATCTACTCATGAAACTGATACAGAAGACAATTGACACCCATGTCCCATGGATAAGAGTAAATGTGACCCATAGCAAAGTACCTCCCCATATTGAGAGACTTATTAGTAGGCGCTTCTTAGCTTGGCAACATTCCATTTCTGCAGACGACCCAACCATAACTCGTAAATTTGAGAAACTAAATAGGCAATTCCGAAAAGAACTTATACGGTATCATAAGACTATTGAAAACAGAATTATCGATAGCGAGGATCGGAATAAGTTCTTTCGTTTTATGAAGCGGTGCACCAACAAACCTAAGGGAGTTGAAGGCCTCAAAAAGAATGATGGAACTTTAGTGATGGACGACCATGGAAAAGCAAATCTACTCGCTGAAACCTTTGCGAGTGTATTCACCACTGATAATGGAACTTTACCTAATACAGGTACCCTACCCAACTTAGGTAGTTACAATGAACCTTCTTTTTTAAGGCATGAGATATGTTCACTAATTGAAAGATGGAAACGCTCTAGCTGTCGAACACCAGAGAACATTGACTTGGGTTATATCAAAAATATAGCTGTCCCAATCTCCGAACCACTCGAAATTATCTTTCGCCTTTCATACGAATCAGGCATGGTCCCGTCTTTATGGAAACATTCCATTGTAACACCAGTTAAGAAATCCCCTCCTTTCTGTGACCCCCTAAACTATAGACCCATTTCAATCACATCACTATTCTGCAGAGTCTTTGAAAGACTCCTGTGTAAGCCGATCATAGAACATTGTGAAACCCTAGATATATTCCCTGATGAACAATACGGATTCCGAAAGAAACGCTCCCGCGAGCTTCAAATGCTAGACGCTTTGGAAAATTGGACAGCGTCTATTAGTGATGGCGAACCTGTAGATGTAATATATTTCGACTTCGCGAAGGCTTTTGATAGAGTATCACACCCTAAACTAAAACACAAACTAGGAAAAATCGGGCTTTCACATAAAACTATTGACTGGATTACTTGTTATCTTGCGAACAGAACTTTCCAAGTTAGAGTACGTGAGAAACTGTCGTCATCATTCCCAGTTACAAGTGGCGTTCCGCAAGGATCGGTATTAGGTCCACTGCTATTTTTGATTTACACGTCTGAAATCCCCTTACTAGTCCAGAAAAATGGTGTCGTTGCACGAATGTATGCAGATGACATCAAAATTTACCGCCCGTTTAAAAGAACGGAAACCACTATTCCATTACAAAGCGCAATTGATACCATAGTCAATTGGTCTGAAGAGTGGCAGCTACCATTAGCTGCACATAAATGCAACTCATTACATTTAGGTAGAGCAAATGCGAAGAATAAATACAAAATAGGCAATACTATACTAGAACAGAAATTAGTCATGAGAGATCTCGGTTTCATATTAGAAAAATCGCTCACTTTTTCCGACCATTGCAAGACAATTGCTCAGAAAGGTGTATCCGCGTGCCACATTATTCTCAGAGCTCTTCGCACCAATAACGCTGAAATACTCCTCAAAGCCTACTCTATTTACATTCGACCCATACTAGAGAGCGCTTCTATGGTTTTCAACCCCTACTTAATACGTGACAAAGAAATCCTTGAAAATGTTCAGAACTATTTCACTAGACGACTATTTATGAGATGCCACAAATCAACCTGGCAAACAATGCCGAATTTCCCTAATAGAAATATGCAGTTAGGTCTAGTCTCATTAGAAAAGCGTAGAGAGGAAATTGACCTGAAGACAGCCAGTAATCTCCTGAGAGGCAAATACAAAATATCTAAAAAGACACCACATCACTTTAGCTATTACTTCACTCGACATGGGATAAATTTCACTAACGCTAGTTCCACTTCAAACTACCGACATCATAGTTTCTTCCCCAGAGCGGCAAGGCTATTAGTGAAGTCCAGAGAATTGATCAGTTTCTCTGAGTGACTCGTTATTAGTTAGATTGTCATTGTCTTCCAACTGAATTCGTTTTTAATCTAACTTAATTTTGTACCGCGTTTCTTGTGATCGCATAAATATATATATATATATATATATGGACCAGGCAGGAAATTATTTTTAAATATTTGATTTTTTTAAATGTCCTTTTTCCGGAAGAAAGCCCATTTTAATTAAAATTGAACTGATTCTTTTGAGACTTATAGATGTTCATTGCAGCGAGAACGTAATCATGCAAAAATAATCATGCATAGGGGGCGCAACGTGATCTGCCTATTTAAACTCAATTTGTAGAAAACATTTCTAGATAAACCGTAAAGGTCTCAATGACATGATACGTTTTGACATTGGTCGATATATTATGTCTGAGCCGCGCCTCACATTGACATTGTCATTCTCATTGTCAGCTCGAAAAACGCGCGCGCGGCTTACAAGGGCTTACAAAAGGTTGACGATCTTTAGCGATGGAAGGAGTCTGGCTGTCAGCGAATGAAAATATCATATCAGTGGACGAATATGTAGGACAGTTCGCGTTTCCTTTCAAATTCGGTTGTATCACAGTAGCGTCTCAATCCAGTGATCTGTTATTCGGATCGCACTGAGTGCTTTTCAATCAAATATTACAAAACACTTCGCTAATCATCTTAAAGGGAACTGGTACTGTAAACGAAGTGATTTTCAGATTATAGAGAATTTTCTTCCGATTGGAATGCAAAAAATCGCATATTTTTACTTTTTTTAAAATTAGTTAATTTTTAAGTACTCATTATTTGGCTGGAAGTTCTGTGTTTAGCGGCTAGATAAAGTTCGTTAAAGATTTTCCACCTTTTGTGAGCCCCTTGTAAGCTGCGCGCGTGCTTTTCGAGCTGTAGTGCGGCTTAGATATTAGATATCGACCTCTAGACATTCTTTCTACCACTTAGGGTGAAACAGGTAGATCACTTTTATTCATGAAGTTTTTTTCTAAAGTTGCAAAATAAGTGGAGTACTTTGAAAATTCATAACTGATTACAAAAAAAATCGTTAAAATATTTCTTTTTTTGCATTCGAATCTGAAGAAAATTCTCTAGAATCAGAAAATTACTTCTTCTGCAGTACCAGGTCGCTTAAAGTCGTCATCCCAATAGATGAGTACATAAAACTAAAAGGCAATTCAACGAAATGAAATTTTTTGATTGTGTTTCCTGGGAATGGCTCGAAACGGTAACGCAACGTTCCTTTCAATCTAATTTTTAAAAAAAATTAAAAATTGATAAAAATGAACTTGTTTTTCCCCTGTATTTTTTTATTATTTTGAGAGAAGAAATTAATAATTATGAAATTATTAATTATGATAATTTAAAGTTTGTTTCAGCCGCTGCCTGGTCCTTTTAAGTAAATATATTTCTTGAAAATTCTCGAAAATTGTCTTCTTCAAAAATTTAAGAAAAATGTTTGGGAATGAGGTTAATAGGAATAAAAGTTTACTTAGAATTATTCCTCGGAATTGGACAACGTGTTTCCTTATTCTCATGGAGTTTGATGAATTGCGAGACAGTGTGGCAGTTCGGGCAAGAAGTGGCATCTTTTGCGCAGGGCAGGCAGACCAGGTGGCCGCACTTCTTGCATGATGCACGATCATCAGGATCCTCGTTGCCGCAAGAAAGACAACGTCGAGAGAAGACAACGTTCTCGCTGCAATGAACATCTACATAAACTCCGACCAAAAAACGAAAATCAAAAGTGCTCGTTTGAAGGGACAGTAATACAACAAAATCTAACTCTTTTGATTCACTGTCCGCGACTCTACAGTGCGCTTACTCTCCCTTTCAGTCTGTCCAGGTTGTGGCAGTTTTCGAAGAAGAAAAAAACAAAAGGCATGTCATACATGGTCACGTGCGCACACATACCTCTCCTCGTCCGCCGCTCTCAGCTCACGAATAGTTCTCTGCTTGTCCTCCTCTTCAATCTTCACTGCTCCTTTGTTGACCGCTGCATCGCCGCACGGCTGCTCTTCTTCCACTTGCTCTGCCGCTCCCATTCGATCGAGGATTTCTCTGTACTCAGCGAGCAGCGTCCCCACAGTCTCCTCCGGCTTTGGCGTCAGCGTGACCTTGTCGTCTGCCATGAGCACGCCGTCGAAGACTGTGACAGTGGGATACTGCTTGATCGCAGCTTCGATTTGAGCCTCGATCTTAGCGAACACTTCGCAAAGGTTCGTGATGCGTTTGCGGATCCTGAATGAGTAATATACATATTGCCCCCCTCTACTCACGAATAGAAATTTCGTCGAAAAAATATAACTTACACTTCGGATATCGCTTCATTTGCGAGTAGTGCCCGCAGAGTTCGTTCGATTGTCTGCAAAGACGAGGTCGATATTAATTTCTTAAACTTCGATCTTGTTAAAATTCAGGTTTTCTGGTAAGTACGAATCCTCCCGGACTTCCTCCCGGAGTCATTCACAACTACCCGCCAACTGATCCGAATGCTGACAATGACACGGAATGAATAACTAGCTGTTCAGCCTACCGAAATCTAGTCCCAAACGCGGAACCAGAGAAACAAATAGGTAAATGAAAAGAAGGAGTTATGTTGTGCCTAGTGTAAACGCCGCAAATACTTTTAGCTATGACTCTAAACCAACCTTTCCACAATAACAATCGATTCTAAGGATGTCGATCGAGCAGAACATCATCTTGACGATGGCCGAGATAAGGCTGAAAAAAGCAATGTATCATTTTTAGGAATTATTTTTCATACATTTAAGTTTGAGAACACAATGAATGAACAGTATCAGAAATTTATCGTATTAAATTCTCCCACTTTTCGAAGGAAGACATTAGATGGAAGCTACCAAATTAACTCCTTTTTGTATAGCATTGTTAAAAAAGCAATCATTCGGCATCCGATTCTTAATGGCTGTCAAAAAAAGTAAAAGCGAGGCAATCTTCATCAATGTTGGTAACAAAAGAACTTACTTTGTCTCAAGGATGTACTTCTCGAGATCACCATTCTTGATCCACTTGTCCCAATTCGTCCATGCCTCATATGGCATTTTCTCCTTGGTCTTCATCTCGATAGAATATATTCCTAGAAAGTCTCACCTGGTTATCGTCCACAATTGCATCACCAACAGGTTCGAGTTTGGAACTGAGTCGTCTAACTGAAGTGTATATACCGTGGTTCAAGTCGAACCTCCCGACAGAAGTTAGCTGGAAGTTAACATTTCCTGAGCCGTGTTGTATCTCCACGGATTGCATCGAGTACATTTTTTCCTGAAATTTCCTCCGATGAATTCCACAACCCTTAATCTCTTTTTTATTCGCTCATTCTTATACATGTTGTCGCACACTTGTGGTGTACGATAAATTTAATTTAATTGAACAAATTACAAATTGAGGAAAATACTTTTCCAGCTGCTGCTTTGCATCCTTTTCCCTTTTCTGCCCTTCGGCGTTCTTGACCGGTTTGTAGGGACTGTAAAGAGTGGAATCTCCTTGTACCACACACACGTATCCAAAAGATCGCCACTTCGAAACTAACCTTTTGTGGGCAAGGACCCTTCGTTGTCCTTGAAGTCCAACTTTGAATTGGAAATCCTTTCCTTTCCTCGATAGCTGCTCGGACACGTCCGCGTAGCCGAAATAGTGAGCGATACTCGAGGAGAGAAACTGAAAACATGCTTTGATAAGGAATACCATTCAGTAAAGATGCAGTGAAAGGAGTACTCCACGAATAAAGTAACAAGACACGTTGATTGAGTCCCTCGACGATAATATCAGGCTGTTGCAAAAGTCCTGTCGTTTTTTGAGCGTCCACTTTCGCGGGTTATCTCGACACTGTTTCTTTTTGTAATGTGATTTCCAGTTTACAGAAGAAGGGGGTCCATACCTTCTCTCTAAAGCACGGTTATGATTAGTCCCTTCTAGTTCTCTGAGGGAGAAATACGAATTGTTTTGTTAACATCCCTCACCACTTTTGGGGTGTAGTTTTGTTCGTCTTCCTGTCTGGCTCAAAGTCACTCGGATTTGAACGCCATGTGGATATGAGTCATCAGTCATAAGCAACCTCTTTGCACACTGTGAAAAGTTGGACTCTAGATAGCGAGAATATTGACTTTTCTCAGGCCGAAGAGGACCGATCCGTAAAATCCTCCATCTGTATTTTAACACTCTGTGCACAGAGAAAGAAGCAGACCCCTATCAAATCATGTGCAAACTGGGCGACACACTAGGAGCCGACTTTACCACCATACATTGGGGAGTTCTCGAAATTGGAAAGAAGAAAAATATGGGACGGTTGATTTATTACGAATTCTCGGATCTAGTCATTTTTCTGAGGGTGGATATGTCTTTGATTTTCCTAATTTTCCACAGGGCCTTCAACTGTCTGGACTAGATGGTGACTGGGGGTTATGCATGGGTAAAGTGTGAAAAAGTTCTACCCACCCTCTAAGAAAATAACTTGTTCCCCACCATCAACAACTTCCTCATAGAACAGCACTTCAACATCCGAGTTGATATCGTAAACGAGTTGACCGGCTTCTTCAAAGTATAGACCCCGGCGTTATATGAGGGTGGTATCCATAAGTTGCGCGAATTATAGAGGACTACTAGTGGTGTGAACGTAGACTATTCCCAAGTTCATTGGTTCATCTTTGAAGATGGTAGGTTTCTTTGAAGATTTTATTTCTATTGCCAATGGCATGCTTTAGATTCCAATGACATCATCAGAATCTACATATCAGTGCGTTCGCGTAAAAAGCGCCCTTTCACCGTACAGCAAATTTTGACTATGTCTGATTTCGACATGGATCGATAGCCCCTGGTCTCCTCTTCCAATCCCGCTTTTCAAAAAAAAAATCCGCATAAAATTTGCATAGATAATTAGCTCGAAAGATTGCGCATTTTCACTTTGATCGACAGTATCTCAGTTCCTTTTGAGAAAATGGCATTACTTGCTGAACAAATGTTGCTTGGTTTGGCCAAATGAATAGACGTACTTTTTAGAATTTTAAAATTCGATGATTTTTGAAATATGCAAAATTTTTGAAGCTTCATATCTCAAATACCAGGAAGAAAGTATTTTCAGAAAATTGATATGTTATGTATTTTTGTATGTAGAATCCGATTCTGTAATAAAAATGGAATTTCTAGCCAGGTAAATCCATGAAAACTACTGTTTTCAAAACAGTACTTTCGTATTATTCTTCACAGTTTTCACTCGATGAGCGGTCGAAATGGCTCTAAAACATCACAATTCCTCATTTACATCCCTCTCGTGCGGTCGATAACTCAATTATAGGTCTCATTTCGACCGCTCACCACCCAAAAAGAGTGCAGAATAAGATGGTAGAAGAGCGAGTAAACAGTAGTTTTCATGGATTTACCTGGCTGGAAATTCCATTTTTATTACAGAATCGGATTCTACATACAAAAATACATAACATATCAATTTTCTAAAAATACTTTCTTCCTGGTATTCGAGATATGAAGCTTCAAAAATATGCATATTTTAAAAATCATCGAATTTTAAAATTCTAAAAATGTACGTCTATTCATTTGGCCAAACCAAGCAACATTTGTTCAGCAAGTAATGCCATTTTCTCAAAAGGAACTGAGATACTGTCGATCAAAGTGAAAAATGCGCAATCTTTCGAGCTAATTATCTATGCAAATTTTATGCGGAATTTTTTTTTGAAAAGCGGGATTGGAAGAGGAGACCAGGGGCTATCGATCCATATCGAAATCAGACATAGTCAAAATTTGCTGTACGGATTCTTCCTCATTCGTGCGATTTTTACGCGAACGCACTGATATGTATTACTCTTAATGTCATGGTTTGGATTTAATTCTGCAGCTTAGTTGCTGCACGTCAAAAAAGAGTGCTGCGAAAGTGACCTAATGTTGCTGCAACTTCTGAAGCTAGCGGTATCCCGTCCATACTTTCATAGTGGATGTGCAATGACTCCACGGTAATAACCTAAACAATTCAGCCTGATTCCTCATTGTCAGAGAAAGTTATACAGTGTTGATCCCAGAAAAGTGCAGCACATCCAGCACGTGCAGCAGGGCTTGTGCGACAGCTATCGGCATAACCACAAAGTGAATTCGATAGCCCAAGAGTTCTTCTATCACGTACGCATAATCGTTTTGCTATTCCCAGACAGTCCGAATTTAGCGGAAAATTTAAAAAAAGAAAGAAGAATTGCAGCCGAACAACGGCTTTGCAGCAACTGGTCGTACGACGCCGGCTGCATGTCTTGAACTTTGAATAGTCGAAAAGTGTCAATATTATATAATTATGGCCACTAGTGTAGGTTCCTCTCCACGTCCATTGCATGTATTAAAAGTAATACATATTTTTCTGTGTGTGTCGCGATCTCTCTCACTTCTCAGAGAGATGCGAGTTGCGATTCCATCCGTTGTGTAAGATCCTAGCTATCTTCCCCTTCCCCCGCACTTTTTAGCTGTTCTCTCGCTCGTATATAAGACCGACATGCCAGAGATAAAGCAGTTGTTTCCACTGAACCCCGATCGCAGACAAGTGGTGCATCGGCCCCCTTCCGACTGGGCCGTCCTGGCCTCTGAGGGAATCGATCGTCCCAAGGAGGCCCCTGCCGACAACTCACCCGAGCCTGACTTCGCGTGGCTACCCGACGAACGTGCCATCGTCCTGGTAGAAGTCATGGCAAGTGACTCGACGTTGGCTTCAAGAGCTGCCTGAAACGGTCCGAGATACCGTCCCGCAGGAGCTGCCACGTCACCGAGAAGACCATTGGAGTTGAAACGGCTTCGTGACGCCGTGGAGCTGCGTCGCCCGACAAGTAACCCGATCGTCTCTTCTCGCGGCCTGGAGGGTCCCCGTGCAGTGACGCGCGTGGAGATTCGCCTCCTTCCCTTTCCCGTAGTCTAGTACCGGCAATCTTCCCAACCTGCATTACCGCCATCGTCAGTGGTCTCGATCGTCTAGTCATCTAGTCTCGGCAATAGTTCCTCCTCCCTCCCCCATCTTCACTGTGTCCACAGCGTCTGGAACAGTCTCCGACTTCTCGAGATGCCTTCGTCAAAGGATCTCTTCGGCAGCTGTTGGAATCAGTCCGCAGCTGGAATGTGCGACAGATGCGGAGCGCTACGAGAGCATCGTCCCCACAAAGGTCCCATTCACTAAGTACTTGTTTATTTGTTGTTGAAGTCGTGTAGGTTATTGTCACGGTTGAGGAATTTATTGTTGATTTCTAGTATCAGATTGACCATCATTTTCCATGATTGTTGTTCGATTTCACTCCGCCTTTCATCGTCCTTTTCGGGGTGGAGTGTCGCGATCTCTCTCACTTCTCAGAGAGATGCGAGTTGCGATTCCATCCGTTGTGTAAGATCCTAGCTATCTTCCCCTTCCCCCGCACTTTTTAGTTGTTCTCTCGCTAGTATATAAGACCGACATGCCAGAGATAAAGCAGTTGTTTCCACTGAACCCCGATCGCAGACAAGTGTGGTGCCTCCTGCCACATTTCGCGCAGGGGCGCAACAACTGTCAAAGGCTGGAGACTTCGACCTGTCGCGGAGCTGTCGACCTGCAAGGTCCACAACACATCCGTGACCGGTTGCCATTCCTGCAGAGAAGGAGCCCAGCTACAGTACACCTGCACGTCGTCTTCGCACCATTCCATCGGCCATGCGAAGTGCGGAGAGACGCTGGAATTCACGATGGAGTGCTCGGAACAACGAGAAGAACGGACGACGGTAACCAGCTATGATCGCTCGAAGCTCGATGTTGAATGCGAGCTTCGGTGCGGAGTCAAGGGCAATTCGTTCCACCTCAACGCCGAATTGCACATGGTCGCCATCCTCGGAGGATCAAGAATCGACACCGCGACCCAATCGTTCCCCGTGATCTTGACCAACATCCTCGATCTAGCTCTGACTAGATACGAATACATACTCATCATTGTAGTCACCATCATCTGTTTGATTTTGTTTGTTAACGTCAGAGCCCATCGTAAGACAGACTAATTTGTTAATTCGTATCGATCGATATATTTCTCTATCTCTTGGATCTGCCCCCCCGGAGTGTCGCTCTCGAAGCGAGATGATGTAATCTAGCCCTCGTTCCTGGTGTAATCTACCCCTCGTTCCTTGCTTCCCCCGCTATCCGTTTTTTCCATGAATGTTGCGATGGGCATAGTGTAAGAGGATAAAGCAGATTCTCCCCAAAACCTTGCTTCTGAGAGGTTGCCCACAGAGAGAGTCTCAACAGTGTGTAATCATTTTCTTCATGTAAGGAGGATAATCCCTATCAATCCTTCCTGGACAATTGAGGTTCTCAGTTTACAGTTCCTGTATTTATCGAGCTCTTGCTCTACTGTGTAGATGAGTCGGGTTGAGAATCTTTCCTTTCACTTCTTCTTACGGTTGCTACCAAAGAAAATGACGAGAAACAAGAATGAACCATTCCCCTCAGAACTTATAGTGATTATGCGATTTATATTTTATGTACTAACAAGGGGAGACCGCGTAGTCGATATGGAGTTTCCGAATAAGACCTAGTGGGATCGATTACTCTCATAAAGGTAAGAAATAATCGGTGGTCTAAAACTGCTATGTAAGCCCCACCTCTTCTCCACCCTTTGTGATATTGGCAAATTTTCAGGATATAGCCGCAATTTTAGTCACTTCCCCACAGAGAGTGCAGATATCACAAGATCTCTTTAGCAGTTTTCAACCACCGATTATTTCTTACTTTCATGATAGTAATCGATCCCACTAGGTCTCATTCGGAAACTCCATATCGACTACGCGGTCTCCCCCTGTAAGCGTGATTGGTAATCCTCACTTCCAATTCTGGCACGACGCTGGTGAGAATCTGCATGACCTGAAGGTTCGGCGACACCTCCAAATATGAAATTTGTATTTAATAAATAACATTATGCAATATCCGGATATAATAACCAGTTAGTAGAAAACAATCAAAGAATACAGGGTAAATTTCATAGGAATGAAACCGGCACTATTATATCCTTTCTATCAAAGTCACAATTCAGATTCGAGTTCTATTAGTTCATTGTCGGCTTTTTCTAGGTTTCGTTGATTTGAAGACGGTTTTCCGCATTTTCACGTTTCGGTGAGCAAACGATAGATCAAATGAAATGAGAATGTTGAAAATCAGCTCTACCAGCAAATTTGCGATCTGTACGATAGACTGCTTACGATTTATTATCAACTTACGATCTTGCTCAGGCCGGGTATCCTCTTGAAGAGGAATTCGCCTGAGCCATCCATGTTGATGTACTTATTTTCCTGCAGTATGATCTGTTAGAACACAATCAGCGTTTTCGTTTTTCCTATGCTTGACCAGTCAGCCGGCTGGTTCCGGAGTGTCTTTTGTTCGACACTCATTTCGGCTTTCGACTGATCATCTCGCTTACTATAAGGTAGAAAATGCCCAATAATGTACCTGGCGGCGATCGAACCGAAAGATGAGATTACACTTGTGGCACTGGGTTTCGATACGGAATGTCTTGGAAGAAATCGAGGCCTTATCGACTTTCTTCTTGCAATTGCGGCATAATCTGTACTCCTCCTGCTGGGATAGATCTCCCGTGAGGTTGTTCATCACCTTTAAATCATAGTCAATTTGCGTAGTTGCACAAATCATTTCAGCACATGCTATTGGAAGATTCAATTACTACAAAGTACCTGAGCTGCGGCTTCATGTTGAGTGAGAATCTGAAAGTAAAACATTAAATTCAACAACGACTTATGCTTGGATCCGTTATTGGCTTGGTTATTAAATGTGTTTTGATCGTAGCTAATCACTGGAAAATAGTAATTCCACTCACCTTTTTAGTAGGAATCTTGCACCGACAGACTAGAGTCTGCTCCCGATTTTTCTGCATTTTGATCCACATTGGTGAATCGCACTCTCCACATTTTTCGGGCACATGCTCAGTGACATAATTGGTTTCGATTGAGGAGTCAACCTGGAGGTTATAAAGTAAGATTGTTAGAGAAAACGTTAATGAGTGGAGGAAATTGCCTAAAAAAACCAAAAATACAACCTCTTACAGACATCATATCCGATCATAACAAAAGTAATAGAGTACTCTTGAGCTTTGAAAGTAAAGAAAACGAGGGAAATAAAATAAACAAAATTTAATTGATTACACATAATCAAGGGAGATAATAATGCTTCAGGGTACGCGTTTCATTTCTAGTTAACTCATAGAGTTGCGCACCTCTCATTTTTTATGAACTGCCATTCCGATGTTTCAAACTGGATCAAAATGTCTAATTTAGTTTGAAATGTATAATTTGAGTGTATAAATAGGTTTATACATCTTGTTAAAATTTCTTTTCGTAGAAAAATCAAACAAGCGATTCTGCCCTTGCGAACTGACAATTGATCACAATTATTGTAATTCGCCTTCTTTAAATCTCTTTTTAGAATGAAAACGGAAATATACTGTACTCATACCTGCGCCCCATTTTCTTGTCTACGGCTGTCACCCGTTGTAATGGCTATATTTCTGTTATTCTCCGGACACCCGTAGTTTTCAGTAAAATAATTCAAAAAATAAAATTTATTTTAAAATTATTTTGTTATCCCGCAGTAGTCAATGTAATGGTATAAGTGGACTCATAAATTTTTTTTTTCAAAAGCAAATTATGCTTAAAATAAATTAAATTTCTCTTTAATCCGCAATTCCTCCACTTATAGGAAATCATTGTGTCTGTCTGTCTGTCTGTTTTTTTCCGTACGCGTGACAGACATTTTTTTCGCATTTTCCTTATAAATCGCTTCAAAATCGCGCTATCTTCCCAGATCCTTTTGCATATGATAACTGACCAGAATAGCTTTCAAATTTGACCAAATTTAATAAGCCAAATCCATAGCCAAGTGGGTTAAGCGCCAGACTGTGATTCCGAGACCCCCAGGTTCGACCCCCGCCGCGGGCAAACCTTTTGCCACATTTTTCGCAAGTGCCAGAAACCGTTCTAGCACGTTTTTGAGTACCGTGAAACGCGTTTTCACCTGTTTTGCCGAGTTTTAACCACTTGACGGACTTTTTCGTTTTTTCGCTATAAATCACTTCAAACTCAATCAATCTTCTCAGATCCTTTTGCATATGATAACCAATCTGAATACCTTTCAAATTTTACAAAAAATATTTAACCAAATTCATAGCCAAGTGGGTTACGCGCTTCGCCAGCAATCCGGCACCCCCAGGTTCGACCCCCGCCGCGGGCAAACCTTTTGCCGCATTTTTCGCAAGTGCCAGAAACCGTACTAACATGTTTTTGAGTACCGTGAAACACGTTTTCACCTGTTTTGCCGAGTTTTAACTTGAAAAATCGAAAATTTCGAAAAGTTCCCAATTGATTCGCAGACCTTGGGGGATCACAGGAAAAGTGTTTTGCAATGTCAGAAACGTGTCTGAACGTGTTCTAACACGTTTTAACGTGAAAAATTGAAAATTTCAAAATGTTTCTAATTGATTTGCAGAGCGTAGGGGATCACAGGAAAAGTGTTTTGCGATGTCGGAAACGTGTTGAGAAATGCTCGTGAGGCTGAGAGCGATCGAAAAAAGTGAAACACGTTTTCACCTGTTTTGCCGAGTTTTTTCGATCGCTCTCAGCCTCACGAGCGTTTTGCAACGGAATAAACCAGTACTCTTTCTAGAGATTAACATTCCCCAGCATACTAACTTCCCCCCTGGACTGTACTTGGAGCCGGCTACTGAGTCCACCTCCCTGATCCGAACCTGAAGCCGGCTAGCGAGCTCCCCCTGGACCGAACTTGGAGCAGGCTACCGAGCTGCCCCTGGACCAAACATGGAGCAGGCTACTGAGCTTCCCCTCGACCGAACATGGAGCAGGCTACCGAGCTCCCCCTGGACCGAACCTGCACCCAGAACTATGCATAGAGCGTAGTGTACGCATAGAGCGTAGTGTATTTAACCTCAACACATCCCGGCTAGTTTTTTTAGAACAAGGTACGAGAAACAAATACTTGATTTGATCACTTACAACGAAAATGGCATAATTTTCTGTGTGCGGCTGACCGACGCCGTGAGCCGCCGGCCCGCAGTCGGTCACCCAAAAGTTAAAAATAAAAATTTAATTCATTTTATTCTTTATTCCGGTTACCCGTATATTTCACGAAAAAAAATCTGTCCCGGTCACCTGTACTTTTCTGCAAACTTTCTTGCCCGAAATTTTATCGACGGCGGTGGCGCAGGTATGACTGTACTAGTCATAACTGGAAATTGACAATGTGGTTGTCGAAGATTTCAAATGGTGCGACTTTGTTCCTTTCCCATTCCTATTTCTATTCCTGCATTGATGCAGAGATCCCGATAAAGGATGGTTTCTTTCGATGTGGGTCTATTTTGAGAATAGTCTGGCAGAGATCAATTAACGATTGGTAGGAAGGGTTATTTTTTTAGTCTGGTGGATCGGGAAGAGGACCAATCAATATTAGGAAAATTGAAATCACCTGTTATTACTTAATGGGTCCAATGTGCCATGTGCGCACCAAATACAAAATACATCAATCACACGTATGATTTATCGTATGATCTTAACAAGTTGTTAAAGGAGGAGGAACACGATAAATAGAATATCGATTTGGCGGCATTATTCCCTTTCTACTGTGAACGATAATAGAATTCCAAAATTAGAGATCTCTATCTTTCCTCCAAACCGAGATACGCGCACGCAAATAAATTACAATATCTAAGGGACAATCAGGGTCAAGTGCCGATTACGGTAGAGGGAGCATTCTCTCATGTGCGCGAATATTCAAATCTCTCGGTCGGAAAATTCCATGCGGGAACCGGTGGTGTTCGTCCTCCTTTAAGGTATTTTTTTTCCATTTCGCTCGATTTTTTTAATCAAATATCTGGCATTATCATGTGATATAGGGGGGGGGTTCACTAGTCCAGGTTTTAAGCAATTATTTTTGTCCTAGTTTCCCATCATAAGAATATAAAAATTGAGTCATACCCCGGCTCGCAGCCTCCTCCCCTTCGGAACGACTCCCACTCCTCTTTGCGCGAGCTCCTGAAAATATGAGAGATAGCAATCATTAGGTTGCGTGTGAGAATGCAGACATGTCCAATCATCGCCTGTATCGGAATGAGAGACAAAAATGCGATCACGCTTACCTAAGGGCTCTGATAGCGATTCTTCATGATGCAAAAGCGAAAGCGCTTATATGTCTCACGTCACTACATCACAAAACATACCGATTGTGGTTCCTGATAGTACTTGCACAGCATGGCAAAAATTCAAAATTTTGGCTTAGAGAAGGAGAATCACGAATCTCCTGCTCCATCATTCCTCATCTCATATGTTTCGATGACGCGGTCGCTTTCTCCTCGTCCACCCTTATCCCTCCCTATCATTTTTTTTTAGTTTGGCACAGAGCCAAACGCGAATAACTTTGTTCAAACTTATCGGCTGAACATGCGGTTTGCGGGGCTCTTATCTGGAAACCGATTACCATAACCGGACAGTGAGAACTCTGTTGACCAAAAGTTCGTGGGACACCACCTTTAATGTAGCGTCCAGTTTTGGTAGTGCAAAAATCGCACTTCAAAAATTTTCTAAATTTCATAAGCGATCGATCGAAATCAAATATTTCACGAAGGTAATATGCTATACTCTAGTAGTTTCTGCAAAATCTCTTGCTATACTTAGACAATAGATAAATGACGAGAAATAGTGCCACCAACTTCATTCGAAAAGTAAAAAATGTCTCGTATATGATGGTATCTGCGTATCTATATGTATGGTGCGTATATATATGTATGGTGTATCTATATGTATGGTGTGTGCGTATGGTATCTGCGATAGGTTCAACAAATGGTCCGCACAGCTCAAAAATGAAATCTCCCCATAACTTACGCGTAGGGGTAGCTTTCGATGCTCTACAACGTGGCGTCTTTCGTTTTTTTCAATAATTTCACTATTGGCGCCAAAACGGCGCCGCGCCAGGATAATGGGAAATCGAATTTTGGAAAATATCTCTATCACAATTGCAGATAGAGCGTCAAAATCTCACGTATATCTCGCTGACTAATTTATTTCTCACTAATTAACCTAATTAGCCCGTAATTAAGACTTTTTGACTCTTTATAGTGTGCAGGTCGTGTCATACCTCATTCGAACCGCCTTGCGATTCTGATCCTACTGATGTAATTGTGTATGGAAAAAAGAGAAGTACTTTTTTATTAGATTTATTAGATTTAAATGCTAAAATCGCTCAAAACAGTGCCTCTGAGGGCAAAAAATGAAATCTACCTTCAACTGTACATTATCATTAACAGTTTACTTCGTTTTATAAGGTATAGTACCAAACTCACTTTTTGTTCCACCCGACTCACATGGGTTCGACCCCCTCCGCGAAGGCTCCTTTTGCAAAAAATATTTCATGTTCAAATTCATCTCGCGAAAGTTTTTTGTAGACAAAATATTTGTTTTATGTGCACGTTGCTGCAAATTTTGCTCGTTAAAATCATGTGCTTTTTATCGATTTTCAAGTCTAAATCTAATAAAAAAGGACTTTCCATCTCTTTTTTTTCCATACACAATTACATCAGTAGGATCAGAATCGCACGGCGGTTCGAATGAGGTATGACAGTCAAAAACTCATAATTACCGGCTAATTAGGTTAAATAGTGAGAAATAAAAAAGTCAGCGAGATATACGTGAGATTTTGACGCTCTATCTGCAATTTTGATAGAGATAATTTCCAAAATACGATTTCCCAGAATTCTGGCGCGGCGCCATTTTGGTGCCAATAGTGAAATTCATGAAAAACGAAAGACGTCACGTTGTAGAGTATCGAAAACTACCCCAGGGGGCAACTTATGGATAGAAATAGAGAGATAATTTTGAGCTGTGCGGAGCTCTGTTGAAGAATTGTTGAATTTATCGCGGACAGCGTCATATATAGTGGAATGTATACGCCAATGGATAGACTATCACCACTGATTGTCTATGTCTATATGAGAACGGAATTATATTTGAGACCGCATTTCTGCAAATGGACTTATGCGATGGGACAATCCAACATTCGACCAAATGTGTGCCTGCCAGGCATACCTGTATGCTGGTGGTAAACCTAAAATAAGGTGTCCCACGAATATTTAGTCAACTAAGTTCTCACTGTGGGGTTATGGTGATCGAATACCCGATCAGAACCCTGGAAAATCGTATGTTTTAATTTTGCTTTGTAGAAAGTTATGTGTAATAAACTGTCCAAAACGACCATAATTCTCATAGTATCTCACAAACCATAGCTTTTTGCTGTGGGATTTGGCATTTTGTGGAGACATTTTGTGGACGACACCAAGTCAGAGAAAGGCAGAGAGATACGGTAAAACGAGGAGGGTGCGAGAGAGTTGTCAACATCAGGATTGTTATATTTATAAAAAAATGTAACATTGTGTTACTTTTTTATTGCTTACATTGAGTTATTAACTGAATTGAAGGAGTATTAAATGTTATATGACATGAATCGCGAGAGACTCGAGGATTTCGAGGATGGTCGGGACCTAGAAAATTTTATTTTTTAATTTGGCTGAAAAGTTAATACAAGGTACATCAAACCTTCCTCTATCGAACTGCGTTGACAGAATTTTTATTCAAAATTTAGAAGCCGCGTGAAACACAAATAAACCTGGTGAGTTCGGATATTTTTTACAAAACCCCCAAGTTTGAAAAATCATAATTGGCTTTAAGATGGAGTTAGAAAATCACTGTTTCGTTCATTAAATAGTGGGAAGTCTCAGCTATAAAAATGGCGTATTCATTCCTGGCTTATGCTTCGGAACTGGGCGGTCGGTTTTGTGAAATATGTCGTAATTTCCGTAAAAGTCAAAACTAAGAGCCGCCTCTATGCGCGTTCTGATGGGGCAACTGGGGCCTATTAATGAACGGTTGAATGACCAGAATCGGCCCATGCGTTCTAAAGGTGCCGCTGAAAACGTGTTTTCGGATGAATACGACTTAGAGAAAAGTCGAACTTTTCTGCGTGTTTTTCGGTGGAAATGCAAGAAGACTATTCAAAAAACAATAGTTAAGTTGTTTTCAGCAAATTTTATTGAAGAATTTTTAAAGAAAAAAAAATTAAAAAATTTCAGACATGATTTTCGATTTCGCGGAAAAGTTAATTTTTTACAATCCAATCGTGCACTTTTCAACTTCAAATAACCGAATACGATGTTTTTATAGGCATGTCCTATTCCACTATTTTCGATTCTAACTTGCATCATTTTTTAAATAATTAATTTCATTTATTTCGCCCGTTACTCGGTACCTTGTTATGATCGTACTCCTTGAGCGGCTTCATCATCATGTGTGGAACATATGTCTTTATGAAAGTAAGATTCTATCTTTTCGTAGAAAAAAGTTACACCCTCAATAAAATCACATATCTGCACGAGAGTGCATGCTCTTCCTTCTATGGCACTCTCTCACGTCAACACAGTTTCTCGCCTGGTTCAGATCCCGCGCCGGGCCCAAATCTTTTGCCATTCTTGCTACTACTCCATCTCAACTTTTTGTACCTGAATTAGCTAAATTCCAATAACATGTTACTTTATTTGTACTTTATTCATGGCTAAGTGGTTAAAGGGCGCGACATTCAAAACTGACCGACACAGGTTCGATCCCAGCCGCGGGCTATTCTTTTGCCGCATTTTTCGCAGCATTGCAAAGAGTACCTAACATGCTTTCAAGTTCCGCCAGATAAGTTCGAGCACGTTTCGACGTGTTATAACATGATGTTATGAAATTTTCGAAATTCCACAAAACGAATCGGGGAGTGTGGATAATCACGGGAAAGTTTTTTTTGCGATGTCATAAACGTGTTCTAGCTCCGAAGCATAAGCCAGGAATGAATACGCCATTTTTGTTTTATAGCTGAGACTTCCCACTATTTAATGAACGAAACAGTGATTTTGTAACTCCATTTTAAAGCCAGTTATGATTTTTCAAACTTGGGGGTTTTGTAAAAAATATCCGAACTCACCAGGTTTATTTGTGTTTCACGCGGCTTATAAATTTTGAATAAAAATTCTGTCAACACAGTTCGATAGAGGAAGGTTTGATGTACCTTGTATGAACTTTTCAGCCAAATTAAAAAATAAAATTTTCTAGGTCCCGGCCATCTTCGAGTCTCTCGTGATTCCTGTCATATGAGAGGAATCGCGAGAAAATCGAGGACGGCAGGGACGTAGAATTTTATGATTTTTGATCTGGCTGAAAATTTATCACAAGGTATAACAAACATTCCTCTATCAAATGGCGTTGGCAGTATTTCGATAACAAATTTCGCAACCGCGTGAAACACAAAACAACCTGGCTACTTCGAATTTTTTTCTTAAAAAGACAAAATTTGAAAATTCATAACTCTCTTCAAAATGATGATAGAGATTTCTGGTTTGGATATTTGGATAGAGAAACTCCTCGACTACAAGGTGAAAATTCAAAACTCATTCTTGGCTCTTGAGCCGATGAGGGGCGGTAGCTTTTGCAAAATATATTATTACTTCCATAAAAGTAAAAAAAGGCTGGCTCACACCGCGTGCGTTCTGGTGATGGTTGTAGGCACTAATTGTAACCAAAATGTGAGCCAAAACGGGACATGCTTTTTAAAGTGGGCGCAGGTGACGTAAAATTTTTCGAAATCCATCAAGTGAAAATGCAACGGAACCATTGTCAATTTTGCTGAAAGAGCATGAAAACTATTCAAAACGAGAAAATACTTGGCTGTGATGAGTTTTAACTTATATTTTTTGATTATAAAATTTTTGAAAAATTTAAAATTTTTTTAAATTTTCAAAATTTTTTTTCGTATTTTCGATGTTAAATTTTTATATCTTTTCATAGTTTCGTTTTCTCATTGTTAAAGATACTGCATAGAGAAAATTTGACTGGTTCAAGTAGTTTCACTCCGAAATTTTACTATGTTTACACATCAATTGTGTAATTATTATTTTTGCGTATTCAATCTCATCAGTTATATCCTGTTCTCATTGTATGTATTCCTGATCATGTATAGAACATTTCCTTTTTTGAAGGTGAGTTGATATCTATTCGAAGAAACGAGCTACAAAGTCAAGAAAACTGAGTGTCTGACGAACGACGCACGCTCTGCCTTCTCTGGCACTCTCTCATTTCCCCACGCTATCTCGCCTGGGTTCGGACCCCGACCTGGGCAGAAATCTTTTGCCAGAGCCTTTCCTTAACGGGGCGAAAGGAATTATGTTCAAAACAGCTTATATGGAGTCAAAGTAACACTTCGGAGTGAAACTACTTGAACCAGTCAAATTTTCTCTATGCAGTATCTTTAACAATGAGAAAACGAAACTATGAAAAGATATAAAAATTTAACATCGAAAATACGAAAAAAAATTTTAAAAAATTTAAATTTTTCAAAAATTTTCTAAGCAAAAAATATAAGTTAAAACTCATCACAGCCAAGTATTTTCTCGTTTTGAATAGTTTTCATGCTGTTTCAGCAAAATTGACAATGGTTCCGTTGCATTTTCACTTGATAAATTTCGAAAAAAATTACGTCACCTGCGCCCACTTTAAAAAGCATGTCCCGTTTTGGCTCACATTTTGGTCACAGTCAGTGCCTACAACCATCACCAGAACGCACGCGGTGTGAGCCAGCCTTTTTTACTTTTATGGAAGTAATAATATATTTTGCAAAAGCTACCGCCCCTCATCGGCTCAAGAGCCAAGAATGAGTTTTGAATTTTCACCTTGTAGTCGAGGAGTTTCTCTATCCAAATATCCAAACCAGAAATCTCTATCATCATTTTGAAGAGAGTTATGAATTTTCAAACTTTGTCTCTTTAAGAAAAAAATTCGAAGTAGCCAGGTTGTTTTGTGTTTCACGCGGTTGCGAAATTTTTTATCGAAATTCTGCCAACGCCATTCGATAGAGGAATGTTTGTTATACCTTGTGATAAACTTTCAGCCAGATCAAAAATCATAAATTTCTACGTCCCTGCAGCCCGCGAAATGCTCGAGTCTATCGCGATTCCTCTCATATTAAGAGACCGGCTCGGTAAGACTCGAGCACTTCCGGACATTCGCGCCAGGACTTTCGATTTGGCCCATCATATTCATACCATGGGAGCCTCCCATGACCCTATTTGCAAAAGTATTCGAATTTGTGCCCTGAGGCTCAAACCCGTCACGCGTATCGCGCACAAAGTGCGAAAACGCAAATTTTCCAACTTTTTAATCAAACAAGCTAGGATCAATGTTTCTTCAGCACTATTTTAGGCATGCCCTCTGTTCATGAAAACACGACATGGGAAATTTCTAGAACGATTCTAAATGATTTTTCAAAAAAAATAATTTTTACCTCATGCTCAAAAATCAAACCAGCGCAAATAATTTCATGGTGTAGATTGTGCAACTTGTCGTCGTCTACTTCTTTTTTATATCCACATGCCACATCGATTTCCCCCATGAAACGAAAAAATCGATTAAATATTTAAATAATTCATCCTGAAAATGTTTGTAGTGGTAATGCCACCATCTCATAAATACATTCTGTACTCGTGACGATACATCTACTATATAGCGGGCAACTTTATACAGAAATGTAGAAAAAATTTTTTTTTTCGAAAATTCATGACCCTGGGTTCATGGTCTAAAACTTCAAAAAATGATGTTCGCCCATCTTTACTCCCAATAAGCCTACGCAATCCTATCATGGAATATGTTCCATATTTTCCGTAAAGAACATGATTGTGACCCGCAAAGAACAGAACGAAAAAAACATGTTTTTGATTTTTGTACCATGACCCGGGTTCATGGGTTTTTTCTCAAAAATCTTTTTCGCGAATTGGTAGGAATTGTACATCATTTCTTCATCTACTACCCAAATAGATAAATTTCACGCAAAGTTCGAACAAGGAAAATTTTTAGATCAAAAATCCATGAACCCGGGGTCATGATTCAAAAATCAAAAACATGTTTTTCTTTCGTTCTGTTCTTTGCGGGTCACAATCATGTTCTTTACGGAAAATATGGAACATATACCATGATAGGATTGCGTAGGCTTATTAGGAATAAAGATGGGCGAAGATCATTTTTTGAAGTTTTGGACCATGAACCCAGGGTCATGGAATTTTCGGAAAAAATTTTTTTCTACATTTTTGTATAAAGTTGTCCGCTATATAGTAGATGTATCGTCACGAGTACAGAATGTATTTATGAGATGGTGGCATTACCACTACAAACATTATCATTTACATTACATTTACATTTAATCAACTTTATCAGCTGGGTGAGGGTGTTAATTCAGCTGGGTTGCCATGATAGTTCTCCATTGCCTGTGATCGTGTCTTGCGAGTTGCATGAACTGAGGACCGGCAGCGTTGACGAAGTCGTCTCTCCATCTCTTAGCGGGTCTTCCTCTCTTTCGCTTCCCTCTTGGTGTCCAATCGACCATCTTCCGATTCCACCGATCGTGGGACAATTTCGAGATTCTCTCTACCCATATCCATTTCCGCTTTTCCGCCTCTCTAACAACATCCTTCAGTTTTGTGATGCCACGGATCCGGTCATTGGTAACATGATCGAATACGGTGATTCCTATCATTTTGCGTTCAAGTTTGCGCTGGGCGACAGAGAGTGTTTGTTTTTCGCGTTTACAAAGGTACCAGGCTTCAGCTCCGTACAAGAGTGCGGGGAGAACTACACCGTCGAATAAGCGCTTTTTGAGCGGCATGGGACATCCTCGCTTTCGGAAGAATTCCGAGTATTTAGAAAATGCCCAATTCGCGCTTCTGACCCGCCTATGCATTCCTCCTCTAAACCTATCCGGACCAAGAGTAACTTCTTGCCCAAGATACACCACCTTATCCACCGTCTTAACTACTAGACCTCCTACCACGACCGATCTGCCCATTGGATTAGTCAACATGGGATCAACATTATCAGGATGAATTATTTAAATATTTAATCGATTTTTTCGTTTCATGGGGGAAATCGATGTGACATGTGGATATAAAAAAAAAGTAGAGGACCACTAGTTGCACAATCTACACCATGAAATTATTTGCGCTGGTTTGATTTTTGAGCATGAGGTAAAAAATTATTTTTTGAAAAATCATGAAAAATATTTGGACTAGTTCTAGAAATTTCCCATGTCGTGTTTTTATGAACACAGGGCATGCCTAAAATATTGCTGAAGAAAAATTGATCCTAGCTTGTTTGGTTAAAAAGTTGGAAAAATCGCGTTTTCGCACTTTGTGCGCGGTACGCGAGACGGGTTTGAGCCTCAGGGCACAAATTCGAATACTTTTACAAATATGGTCATGGGATGCTCCCATGGTATGAGTATGATGGGCTAAATCAAAAGTCCTGGCGCGAATGTCCGGCAGTGCTCGAGTCTTACCGAGCCGGTCTCTTAATTGCATCCCAGCCTGTCTACTGTTGAACCGTTGTTTATCATCCCGAAAATTCAATAGGACCTTGACCTGTAGTTAGCATCATGATATATGAGAGGAATCGCGAGAGAGTCGACCACGCCAGGACGTAGAAATTTATGATTTTTAATTTGGCTGAAAAGTATATCTAAGGTACTTGAACATCTCCTCTAACGATTGGCGTTGACAGAATTTTGATAAAAAATTTCGCAATCGCGTGAAACATATCCAAACCTGGAGTCTTCAGAGTTTTCCCCCGAAAGGACAAAATTTGATAAATCATAACTCGCTTCAAAATAAACATAGGGATTTGCGATTTTGTTTGTTAGATAGAGAAAAGACTCGGCTACAGTTACAACTGTCCCAACTCATTCCTGACTGATGCAGTGGAGAGAAGTGGTCGGTTTTACAAAATATGTTATAAATCGCTGCAAAGTTAAATGGGGTCTAGGTTCTTTGTGTGCCAGGACATGCAGCCGGAGTATTCACTACATACCAGAAATAGGAAAAATCGCCCCATGCGTAGGTCTCGCGCTACGCAATATGTAATTTTTGAAGATAAATATATTAATTTCGATTTTACAAAATGTGTTATTTTTGGCGGAAATATTTGAAAAGTATCTAAAAACACTAATAAAGTTGTTTAAAGGGACTTTTAAAGCGAACTTTTTGAGAGAAAAAAATTCGAAAAATTTCAGAGCTGAATTTCACTTTTGACGAAACTCCACTTTTGAAACGTTCTATTTTGTGCTATCGCTTTCACAATGATTACTCCCTATTACCTTCTCATTTCAATTACGAGTCTCACCTGGGTGCGTAGATCATTTCATTAATTGAAAGTGAGTGGCTACCATTACGTTGAAAAGAGTTACAACGCTTAGAAAATCGGGTATCTGCACGGGGACGCATGCTTTGCCTTCTCTAGCACTCTCTCATTTTCATGCACTCTCTCGCTGGTTCGGACCCCATGTAGGTAGCCAATCTTTTGCAAATGATAGAGTGGTACCATGCGGTGAAATATCTAAACTATTTACTTTGTTTTGGTAACGTGAAGCACTTGCAAAAGATTTACTGCACAGATCACACAAAGAACCTAAGACCCCATTTAACTTTGCAGCGATTTATAACATATTTTGTAAAACCGACCACTTCTCTCCACTGCATCAGCTAGTAATGAGTTGGAACAGTTGTAACTGTAGCCGAGTCTTTTCTCTATCTAACAAACAAAATCGCAAATCCCTATGTTTATTTTGAAGCGAGTTATGATTTATCAAATTTTGTCCTTTCGGGGGAAACTCTGAAGACTCCAGGTTTGGATATGTTTCACGCGATTGCGAAATTTTTTATCAAAATTCTGACAACGCTAATCGATAGAGGAGGTGTTCAAGTACCTTAGATATACTTTTCAGCCAAATTAAAAATCATAAATTTCTACGTCCTGGCGTGGTCGATTCTCTCGCGATTCCTCTCATATCTTGAACAAGCTTTGAAGCGAGTCATTTTGATGTAGATCAAATAATGATCTTTGCCTTTCGTGCCATCTCTCTGATACGGAGTGGGCGGAGTTTTGGTGGACAAGAAGTGAGTGGAGACTCTTTCCCTTATAAAACTGAGTGTGCTCATCCATTTCGTCAGACCTAGAGTGTTTTCGAAATAAAAAGGCCCGAGCAACACCACAACATGCTCTGCTCGCGCATCGAGAGCTTTCGCGAAATTTTAGAAAGTTTTTTTGAAAATTTCGAAAAAACGATAATTTGATAGCGCGCGCACTCACTCTGTGTAATTGTTTTAAAAGTAAATGCTACATGCAATATGGAGAATGATATAATTTCAATCGTGACGGTATTTATGAAATTTCGTGGTGCCAGGCATGTTTGTAAGCTTATAATAGTGAGTCACCTCTTCTCCGAGGAGACCTTCAGGAACAGATTCTTTGTCCATTGGTTTGAGTGAGAAGTCCACCACGACGGCCCTAAGCATAATTAAAAATAGAAAGCGAAATGCGAGCCACACGATTAATCTACACCGAAAAAGTGATGAAATGGACGATCGAAAATGGTTTGGTGTATCAATCGATTCGGCATGAGAAAAACGCAGAAGACTTTTCAGCCATAAATGCAATGAGGTGAGTAGTGATAAGAGGTGAATGGGAGAAAGCTGTCTGCCTTATCGCCTTATTACTCTTGTCGAGTCGGTCTCTTCATCGAATAGTCCCACTCACTTAGATGAGAAGAGGAGTCCGCGCCGCTTCATGTGCAGATTCTTTTATGGGGATTAAGATTCAAAATATGCTTTATTAATGTTATCCGATGAGGACGTATGATTGACTATCTTTGCAACCAACTTTATCTCGGATCTACTCGTACTATCACTGCTCTGATGAAATGTCGCCTCCGCGACGTTCCCAGTGACACTGATCGGCGCCAGTGATACGAGGTGCAGCTTTTGGAGTGGTGCTGATGGTAAAGAGTAGCGGCGGATGTCGTTCGACTAGAGATCAGTGACTACATCAGTTATTATAAATTCACAAACACTCGTCCAAAATAATACAACGTTCCGCTCGTAAAAAACAGATACGGCTGATTGAGAGCATGCCAAAGCAAGAAACACGCCGAGATATAGAAAGAGTGTACACCACGAGTAGGCCATTTCACGAACGTATAATTTATAATTTGTAATATGAATGCTTCGATTCCTATTTTTAAGTTCCACAGAAAAAGGCTTTATTAAAATATATCACGCATCTCACCAGAGGATTGGCCCGAGTTCGACACAGACCAAGATTTTCGACAAGTTTTTTTGCACTTTTGGAGGCTCCTTGGTCTATCAAAGATCGCTGAGAACTATTATGGCTCAGCAATCATTAGTCGCCCAGACTCGGTGGTTCTGATGATTTTGCCTCTCTCATTGTTCTCATTTATTTCTCTCATTTTTTATTCTCAGAATGATGTTTAAATGAGAAAATGGAACATTTATTTAACGAAAATCATCAGAGCCACCGAGTTATGCGAGCTCCAGTATATCATTCGAATCCTTGTTACCTTCTATAAAGAGGTAACAAGGATTCGAATGATATCAACACTTGTGATCGATACTGTGAATCGTCATTTGTCGTCATCGTCATCATTTGTCTCCAAGCGAGAAGTTTTCACAGAAATATCATTGAAACACGGAAATACGGTCTGAAAGTTCGCGGGCTGCAGCGAACAGTAGCAGTATCTCGGTGACTAATAATTACTGGGGCATAATAGTTCTCAGGGATCTTAGTTAAACCCAGGAGCATCCGAAAGTGCAAAAAAGCTTTTCAAAAAGCTTGGTCTGTTCCGGATTATGGCAATTCTGAGTCGAACCTCTCGTGAGACTCATATGGTTCGATGTGTTAGAGATTAAATATTTTTCAATGTCTGCGAAATCTGAGCCCGTGTCAGAGAAATGAACAAAAAAAAAAAAAAAAATGAAAAAAAAAGCGCTTATTGGTGGGAATGATGACAATGGCGTCTAATCTCCTTACCACGTTGAATGTTTGATCGCTTCACGACTGGCGCCTTTCTCGTGGCCGATGGTGACGCTTTTGATTCGAGGGACTTTCGATTACCGTGAACTAATGCCGATTACCGTGAACTAATGCCAAATGGTGGAAAAGTAACGACGAATGCACGGCTCTCAACCTCAGAATAGATAAGTATCACCAAGTAAAACGCAGATTGCCTTCTAAGAATCTGTGTTTACTCCCGGTGGACTGTCAACGGTGCAGAGGAGGACTACCGTCTTAAGAAATGTGTTAAATTTCGACTTCGGCCAGTATTCGACCATTCAGTGACCCTCTCCTCAAAGAATGTTATACCACACTCAACGCAGCGCTCGCGCGCCGTGGTTATGAGTGCAAAAGGTGTCAACGGATTGCTACTTCAGACAATATTTAATTTAAATTTGATTAATGCATTCGCATATTACCTTCCTGTGGATTCAGTATCAGTCATAATTTAGCCGTATATAGATTTATTCACAATTAATACTGTATTCTCCATCGGTGATTTGGGTGATAGGGGTAATCTTGACGCAACGTCGATGTGCTAACTTCATAAATTCATAAAGCCTTCATAAAAAGGCCGTCATAAAAATCTTGCCCAAAGATAAACACGCAAACAAGATATAATTTAAAATTGCATAAGGGGAACAAATGAGAGCAATAAGTAGTTTTGGAAGGGCAACTCAAAATTAGCAAAACTCCGGTAGTGTGCTAACTAAAAGCCTTCATAAAAATCGTGTGCACAGATAAAAATGCCATGAAATCGATATATAAGAGAGACTATCTGAGTCGATCGAGATACGGCCGTATAAGCAAAACCTAACCAGTGCTGAAAAGTTGCTCCTAGAGTAAACATTCGCCGTAGAGACCGAAAATGGCCATAAGAAGTTACATAGATCAAACCCGGCAGAGTTATGTTTCATAACATGTCCAAAAGTCAAATTTTCAATTTTGGCAGAACGCATCCAAACCCATTCATACCTATATTGTCTTTAAGCTCGTGCAATAAGGAACATTTTTCATGTTTTAACTGAGTTTATAACTCGCACTTCAAAAAAGTTATAATTTTTTGAAAAATCAAAATGAAAATATCGATATTTCATCATAGCCCAGTGCAGTTCTAAGTATTTTCATTCGATTGCTCGTGTAAAGTTACCCCAGTAGGCTTCGAATGAGCGAAATCGGGGTGTATGTCCATGTTGAATTTCTTTAATGAACAAGCGCCGCCGCGCCAATACACGAAGCAGCACGCGACGCGTGCCTCAACGGGGTAAACAACTATAGTGATATCGGTGCCAAAATTAATTATTAATTGTAAAAACATCAATGGCTATCAAGATTCACTAGAAGTTCGCCTAGAATCTTAATGTTTCAAGAAATTCCGAAAATCGAAAAATAATTAATTTACAGTCTCGTTTCAATGCGAGAAGCTCAGGAAACGCATGCTATTCATATGTATCTTATCGAAGATAGACTTGACAACTTTTATCAACTTTATTTATCAAATTAGTGAATAAATATTGCACGAAATTGTCGCGCCTACATTTTCCTTTGTGTCGATTAAAATCCTAATAATAAAAAACTTCCAAATCATGTTTATTCGAGTTTCAAGAACTTCGGCAAGTATGGCTAGAAAGTTTTCGTACTTTCTACGATTCATAACTCGAATATTGATCTATGAATGCCATTCCACCCAATATTTCGATCTGACTACGAAAATGTAAAGATACAACATTTATTTTTTCTACGAAAACCACCAATTAGGCGTGCATAAAATGTTCGCTGCCATATTACATAATCATCTGATACTATGTGAAACGAAATGGAAGCATATTTAAAAACTTGAAAACACAATTTCACTCATCTCAATTGGGTTCGATTCCATCCTTTAAAACCTAACCCTACAAAGGTTTCCACATTCTCAGCAGCATTTGCAAATTCTTTTAGATGACAGTGAGCATGATATGCACTCCTAACATGCTGGTGGTTTTCGTATAAAACATTTCACTGCTACCTCTTTACATTTTCGCAGGCGAGATTTTAGGATCAAAATATTGGGTAGAATCGCATGCATACAGTCAATATTCGAGTTTTTTATTATTAGGATTTTAATCGACACAAAGGAAAATGTAGGCGCGACAATTTCGTGCAAAATTCCTACAGACTATTATTTCAGAACGTCTGTCTGTCTGTCTGTCCGTCCGTCCGTCACGTTTTTCGCATTTTCCTTATATTCCTAGATCCTTTTGCATATGATTCCCTACCAGAATAACATTCAAATTTTACAAAATTTAATTAACGAAATCCATAGCCAAGAGGATTACGAGCCAAACTTTGAATCCGAGACCCCCAGGTTCGAGCCCCGCCGAGGGCAAACCTTTTGCCGCATTTTTCGCAAGTACCAGAAACCGGTCTAATACGTTTCTGAGTACCGTGAAACACATTTTCACCTGTTTTGCCGAACTTGAAAAATCCAAATTTTCGAACTTTCTCGAAACGCACCGATGAGTGTCGGGGATCACAGGAAATGTGTTTTGCGATGTCAGAAACGTGTCAGAACGTGTTCTAACACGTTTTAACGTGGAAAATCGAAATTTTCGAAAAGTTCCAAAATGATTCAGAGAGCGTAGGGCATCACAGGAAAAGTGTTTTACGATGTCAGAAACGTGTCGGAACGTGTTCGAAAACGTTCTGAACGCACTGTATCTTGCGTTTCCGTTGTGAAAGGCTCGTGAGGCTGAGAGCGATCGAAAAAAGTTGCCACGGAGCCACGAAGTGGCGTAGTGGCAATTTTTTTTTCGATCGCTCTCAGCCTCACGAGCCTTTTGCAACGCAATAAGCCAGTACTCTTGGTAGCAATTAACACTATCCATCGTAATGTAGCATGGAGCCGACTCCCCAGCTCCTCCTGGGCAGATCTTGGAGCCGGCTATCGAGCTCCCCTGGACCGAACTTGGAGACGGCTACCGAGCTCCCCCTGGAACGAACTTGGAACCGGCTATCTTGCTCCCCCTGGTCCGAACTTGGAGCCGCCTAACTTGCTCTCCCTGGGCCGAACTTGGAGCCGGCTGCCGAACTCCCTCTGGACCGAACTTTGAACCGGCTGCAAAGCTCCCCCTGGGCCGAAATGTGCCCGGCAACTGAATGCCCCCCTGAACCATACTTTGAAAACGTAGTGCGCACCCTACCATAACGTAGTTTAACCTCAACACACTCTGCTAGTTTATTCACTAATTTGATAAATAAAGTTGATAAAAGTTGTCAAGTCTATCTTCGATAAGATACATATGACTAGCATGCGTTTCCTGAGCTTCTCGCATTGAAACGAGACGGTACATTAATTAATTTTCGATTTTCGGAATTTCTTGAAACCTTAAGTTTCTAGGCGAACTTATAGTGAATCTTGATGGCTATTGATGTTTTTACAATTAATAATTAATTTTGGCCCCGATATCACTATAGTTGTTTACCCCGTTGAGGCACGCGTCGCGTGCTGCGTCGCGTTTTGGCGCTGCGGCGCTTGTTCATTAAAGAAATTCAGCATGGACATACACCCCGATTTTGCTCAGTCGAAGCCTACGGTGGTAACTTTGCACGATCAATCGAATGAAAATACTTAGAACTGCACTGGGCTATGATGAAATATTGAAATTTTAATTTTGAGTTTTCAAAAAATTATAACTTTTTTGAAGTGCGAGTTATAAACTCAGTTAAAACATGAAAAATTTTCCTTATTGCACGAGCTTTAAGACAATATAGCTATGTATGGGGTTTGGATGCGTTCTGCCAAAATTGAAAATTTGACTTTTGGACATGTGATGAAACATATCTCAGCCGGGTTTGATCTATGTAACTTCTTATGGCCATTTTCGATCTCTACGGCCAATGTTTACTCTAGGAGCAACTTTTCAGCACTTGTTAGGTTTTGTACGGTCACTGTTGAGAGAAACTCAATCGACTCAGATATTCTCTCATAATGCACTATTTCATACGGAGAACAATATATCACTAGTTAAAAATGTAAGAAATTATTGAAAATAATATCGATTATCGATATACGAAAAATATTTAAAATTTTGAAAGCTGCAGTACACCTCACCACCAAATTGGAGCAACCTATTCGATAGGTTTGTGTTACAGCCCTGTGGATGATGTTCCTAATAGATACGACCGGGGGGGGGGGGGGTGGGGGGTAGGCTGAAATTTGGAGAGCGAAGTTCTTTCGTTGATTTTCGCCCTATACTGACTCAATGAGTTTCACGAATTGCGTGCGCGCGCGACAAAAGGGGCAACAGAGTAGGTTTTTGGCGTCGGACATTTGCAGGGCGCAAGCGAGACAGGCACAGTGCCCGCACGCAGTGAACACCGCGCGATACAGCGGGTTTTCGATGAAGCATATGTGACATCGGCGAGAGCGCGTCCTCCGCGGTAGAGACTGCCTGAAGAGTTAATTTAGAGAAAACACGCCTTTCTACAGATTTAAAAAAAAACGCCTTGAGTTGGAAAAGGGTTTAAAAATGCAATTAGATTGCGAACTTTGCCACCTTAACCTACTCAATTCGCGTCTATTATACACGGGTTTATTAAGAGGCACATTTTCCACTATAAATCCAATACTTACCCTCATGCAATAATATGTTAACGCATCCATAGCATTGAATCATCATTTCTGTTAAAATTAAGAGCAAATATACCTGTTATTTTGAGATTCGATTATTTCGCTTGTGAGCTCAATAGATTTAGCGCAACTTTCGCCGCCTGAAGATTGTTGACACAGCATTTCGCGCTGAACATTATATATGTATTTTTGCTTGAATACGAAGAATTATGCGTATTAAAATATCGGATAAATTACAAAATGCTCGATATTTCGACAGTCGCAACATCGCAAAGGTAAATACGAAGAGAAATCTCGCGGAAGAAGAATATAACAATTCTGCAAAAAAAAGTAGCTGATTGTGAGCTCTCTGATCAAATGATTTGTCTCTCGCCTCCGAAGTATTTAGCACAACCGAGCAAAATTAAAGGGACAGTAAAGGCCCCGTTGAATTCCCGCAAATTTCAAAGGTCTTGCCACGAATTTCTTACCCTGGTAAGAGATAAATCAACAGAAGAGGGTGGGAACCCACGTGTACGCGATCTTGGGACAAGCGGTCTACCTCTACACCAAATAGGCAGATGCGTCGCGCACTTCTTCTCTCCCTACGTCGCGCGCGTAAAGTGGATCACATGAGCCAGATTTTGTGTTTGCTGTCCCTTTAAGTTAATTTTTACCCGGTAATCTGGACGTTTGCCATGCAGTGGTGCACGTACTATTAGGCAAGCTCTGCATGATGATACAAAATCTAATATTTTTTGGAGATACAGTAGCGGTCAAAAGTTTTCGGACACTCTCTAGAATCGCCGGTGGTCGGTCCCGTAGCATCTTGTGGTCGGCCGTCGGCCGGCCGCTAGATACTACGTGACCGACCACATTGGCTACTAGTCCGGCCAATTGTCCACTGGTTCGACCACAGCTTCGATCTTTGGCTACGGGACCGACCACGATATGCTACGTGGTCGGCCATCTGTCCACAACGCTGACCACGAAATGCTACGGGGCCGACCACCTGCGATTCTAGATCTTTTTCGTTTTGCTAAAACTTTTAAAAACGAACAGATTTTGATCTGATAATGGTAGGGTAGTATGTGAAATCCATAGGAGATTACGATACCACTATTCGTGTATTGCGAAATCTTTCAGTTATTGCGTCGTGATGACGCAATCGATGCATGCTTTTTTTGCAGGGGCTTCATTCTTACATGGATTTTTTTCCGCTCGCCTAACTTTCAAGGGTGTTGAGAGATGGCTACGACCTGAAAATTATTTTTTTCAAGTTGCTGCGGCGCCGCTACTTGGCTGCAGCGAAGCTGCAAAATCGAGGTCGGAAAATCATATCTCGCCTTTCAGACATGCCACAGGCCGATCATAGCACCAAAATGATTGCCATCATGACTACCGATGATCCTGAGAATATGGTCAGCATTTGTCCTCAGGGCACGAAAAGTCTGTTTTTCGCATTATTGTGGTATGACCGATGGCCCCCCTATAAGACTTGCGTTAGATATCTTGGAATCTTTTTCAACTGTACTGAATAAGAGTCCATTTGCATAAGAGTCAAACATGTTCCGTACAGTGATTTTGATACAGTCCGATATTATGACTGTTTTAGTGCATTTCAATAGATAAGAGACAATGATGGCCTAATGTCATGTATTGCAAATTAAATTGTAATCCTTCATTGAAGATCCAGATTTTTCTCACTTTTTTGGTCACAACTATTATATATGACGCTGTCCGCGATAGATTCAACAATTCTCCAACAGAGCTCCGCACAGCCCAAAATTATCTCTCTATTTCTCTCCATAAATTGCCCTCTGGGGTAGTTTTCGATGCTCTACAACGTGGTGTCTCTCGTTTTTCATGAATTTCACTATTGGCGCCAAAACGGCGCCGCGCCAGAATACTGGGAAATCGAATTTTGGAAATTATCTCTTTCAAAATTGCAGATAGAGCGTCAAAATCTCACGTATACTTACATGATTTGATGGCGAATCTCGCTGACTAATTTATTTGTCGCTAATTAACCTAATTAGCCGGTAATTAAGAGGTTTTGATACTTTATAGTGTGAAGGTCGTGCCATACCTCATTCGAACCGCCGTGCGATTCTGATCCTACCGTTATAATATTGTGTGAAAGCTAGGGGTGGAAAGCACTTTCTCACTAGATTTAGGCTTGAAAATCGATGAAAAGCAAGCAAAATTTGTCACAATGTGCATATAAAACAAATATTTTGTCTACATAAAACTTTCGCGAGATAAATTTGAAAATGAAATATTTTTGCAAAATGAGCCGTCGCGGAGGGGAGTTGAACCCACGTGAGTCGGGTGGAACAAAAAGTGAGATATTGGTACTATACGTTATGAAACGTAGTAAACTATTAATCATAATGCACTATTGAAGGTAGATTTTATTTTTGCACTCAGAGGCGCTGTTTTGAGCGTTTTTAGCATCTAAATCTAATAAATCTAATGAGAAAGTACTTTCCACCCCTACCTTTCACACAAAATTATAACCGTAGGATCAGAATCGCACGGCGGTTCGAATGAGGTATGACACGACCTTCACACTATAAAGAGTCAAAAACTCTTAATTACCGGCTAATTAGGTTAATTAGCGACAAATAAATTAGTCAACGAGATTCGCCATCAAATTCTGTTAGAATACGTGAGATTATGACGCTCTATCTGCAATTCTGAAAGAGATATTTTCGAAAATTCGATTTCCCAGTATTCTGGCGCGGCGCCATTTTGGCGCCAATATTGAAATTCATGAAAAACGAAAGACGCCACGTTGTAGAGCATCGAAAACTACCCCAAGGGGCGAGTTATGGGGAGATTTCATTTTTGAGCTGTGCGGACCATTTGCTGAACCTATCGCAGACAGCCCCGTACAGCAAATTTTGACTATAATTTTGACGATTTCGACATGGATCGATAGCCCCTGATCTCCTTTTCCAATCCCGCTTTTCAAAAAAAAATTCCGCATAAAATTTGCATAGATAATTAGCTCGAAAAATTGCGCATTTTTCACTTTGATCGACAGTATCTCAGTTCCTTTTGAGAAAATGGCATTACTTGCTGAACAAATGTTGCTTGGTTTGGCCAAATGAATAGACGAATATTTTTAGAATTTTAAAATTCGATGATTTTTAAAATATGCAAATTTTTGAAGCTTCATATCTCGAATACCAGGAAGAAAGTATTTTTAGAAAATTGATATGTTATGTATTTTTGTATGTAGAATCCGATTCTGTAATAAAAATGGAATTTCCAGCCAGGTAAATCCATGAAAACTACTGTTTACTCGCTCTTCTACCATCTTATTCTGCAATCTTTTTGGGTGGTGAGCGGTCGAAATGAGACCAATAATTGAGTTATCGACCGCACGAGAGGGATGTAAATGAGGAATTGTGATGTTTTAGAGCCATTTCGACCGCTCATCGAGTGAAAACTGTGAAGAATAATACGAAAGTACTGTTTTGAAAACAGTAGTTTTCATGGATTTACCTGGCTAGAAATTCCATTTTTATTACAGAATCGGATTCTACATACAAAAATACATAACATATCAATTTTCTGAAAATACTTTCTTCCTGGTATTTGAGATATGAAGCTTCAAAAATTTTGCATATTTCAAAAATCATCGAATTTTAAAATTCTAAAAAGTACGTCTATTCATTTGGCCAAACCAAGCAACATTTGTTCAGCAAGTAATGCCATTTTCTCAAAAGGAACTGAGATACTGTCGATCAAAGTGAAAAATGCGCAATCTTTCGAGCTAATTATCTATGCAAATTTTATGCGGATTTTTTTTTTGAAAAGCGGGATTGGAAGAGGAGACCAGGGGCTATCGATCCATGTCGAAATCAGACATAGTCAAAATTTGCTGTACGGTGAAGGGGCGCTTTTTACGCGAACGCACTGATATGTAGATTCTGATGATGTCATTGGAATCTAAAGCATGCCATTGGCAATAGAAATAAAATAATTACTTGCAAGGAAAGTGCAAGGCACTGGCTCAATACTAGAGTCACAGTAGCCTACCAACAAATTTTTCAACTTTTGGCGTCTTTCACCTATTGAGATGTGCTAAAACGGTCTTAATATCGAATTGTTCAAAATCACTATACGGAACGTGTTGAATATTGTCAGATTCTTACGCAAACGGCATCATAAATATGACGGCGTCCGCGATATATTTAACAATGCTTCAACAGTAAAGCCAAAATGAATATTAAATTCCTCCCATAAATACCGCCAGGGATATTTTTCGACACTTAAAACACACATGATATCTTTGAATTTTTCTTGAATTTGACCTTTTTCGACAGATGGCGACGCGCGAGTGTACTCATTTCAAAAATATCTCTCGGAATTTCAGATAGATTGTTGAATTCTCACGCCTATTAACATAATTTGATAGTGCATATCGTTACGTAATTATTTTTCCGTTAATTATTTAAATTAGCATGTAATTGAGAGTTTTGAACCCGTTAAACTGTGCTCGCAAACGGCGAATCGCCGTGACATTGTTGATTCGAACGGTGTTCGATGCTGATTCTAAGGATATCATTGTGTGGCAATCAAATCTACGCCACTACGCCCTTAATTTCATATTTAGGCATAGGAGATGAATCGGAGATGGGAGATGAAAAACTCATTGCATTCGAAAGTAGACAGGAAAAATTGGCGAGTAGAACAATACATCCATGAAACGATATCGATAATAATGACAAGCGTTAGTCACATCATTTCCATATCTTATCTGCTCGTCCCGGCCAAGGATTGGCGGGGACGAGTTGATAAGAGCGTATATGTGGAAAGAAGAAAGACGCATTGACGAGTGGGAAAAGGCCAAGGCGTGATATCACGAGAGAAGATGCCGGTTAGAATGCTCACTAGGGATCGCCCGGCTTTCAGTGTATTGGATTCTTGACATGAGATCTCTCACTCATTTTGATCACTCTCTCACGCCTTGCAAGAGCAGCGAAATCCATTTCAAGATCTTCTTCGTTGGCATGGAGTAGGCATCAGCAATGGAAGATTTAAAACGATTGAAATTATCAATAATGTTTTATTGGTGAATGCATTGAATACTAGAGAAGTGGAATTGAGCTTAAGCGAATAACAGGAGTTAAAAAAACTGATAATCAATCGATAATCATAAGTCGATTATTGATCAACAGTAGATCATGGGCAGATTTGAACGGTCATATTCTACCGAGGAGGACAATGGATGAGCACGAGAGAACAGGGCTAGTTGACGAATGATGAACCCTCCAGCAAGGGGTCCGGAGCGAGAGAGCATGTGAAAGTGAGAGAGAATCCTTCCCAATGTCCTCACTCAGAGAAAAATTACTTCGTCGCATGCATGAAGTAATTAATTAATTTTGTTGAAATACACTATAACTGTGTTTGAAGTAATCAATTACTTTGATCGGTGTTCTAGCATTTTTCCACAGAAGTAATTAATTACTTCATGCATGCGACGAAGTAATTTTTCTCTAAGTGTTTAGCTACCGATCGTCTGCTTGAGGTAACGGAGTCACGTGTGATATGCATTCACAGAACAAGACCAGGACAGAAACGACCAGAGGACGCGACGCGCCTGTAAGAAATGCTTGATTTTTTTGTAGAGTTTGAAATTCGGGTAAATAATTGGATCAGACTTCTTCATTTCAAATACTCTCTCATCAACCGACAGGGGTAGAAAGTGTATGAAATGAAAAGATCTATTCCACTTGTTTACCCGAATTTCAAACGATTATTTTAGCAGCGGACACTGAAACAAAAGACAGTTGTAGACTTTTGAGCAAATGTTTATCTGAAATATGAGTCATCGAAATACTTCTGACCTCTCTCGACATTAGCATCAACGCGATTGGCGGAGAATAGACGGTGATGCTCATTGCGTAAGCGTACTGAACAGGGCGGGTACTTTACGGATTCGTAATTGTAAAGTAATTATTCAGCGAATTTCTAAAACATAGCCGTGTAATTCTGAAATTAAATTTTCTGCCAAATGGCATGACACTAAATATTCAATCCTCTATTCGTTTTTTGCAGTCCAAAAATATATTTTGTTCGCTGGAATTGTTTGAACCGAGAATTTGTTGTGTATTATTCAACGAAAGAAAAGGATTTTACGGTTTCAGATTTTACGGAACTCAAAAATCCGTAACCATAAAAAATCGTTGATACCGTCACGAGGAAGAAGTCGCTGAGCTCCCTGTTTTCTACCACTTTTGCGTAGAGCCAGATGGACTGTATAAAGTTATGCATAAATGTATTGTAAAAACTAGCGGGGTTGTATTGAGGTTAAATGCACTACGCTCTATGCGTACACTACGCTCTATGCATAGTTCTGGGTGCGGGTTCGGTCCAGGGGGAGCTCGATAGGTGGCTCCAGGTACGGTCCAGGGGGCGCCCTGTAGCCGGCTCCAGGTTCGGTCCAGGTGGAGTTCGGTAGCCGGCTCCAAATTCGGTCCAGGGGGGAGCTTTGCAGCCGGCTCCAGGTTCAGTCCAGGGGAAGCTCGGTAGCATGCTCCAAGTTCGGTCCAGGAGGAGCTCAGAAGCCGGCGTATATTAGGGAGTGTTAATCGCTACAAAAAGTACTGGCTTATTTCGTTGCAAAAGGCTCGTGAGGCAGAGAGCGATCGAAAAAAGTTGCCACTACGCCACTTCGTGGCTCCGTGGCAACTTTTTTTCGATCGCTCTCTGCCTCACGAGTAGGGATGAGAAAGGCAGAGCAAAATGGCATTTCTCGTTTTTGGAACATAAGCCATATCTATGCACTTGATATGGAAACATGAGGAAGAGTTGATTTCGAATGTTCGAAAATGTATTTAGGAACATTCTTCAGCTTTGAAATCAGAAAAATATTCACATTCTTCCGATTTACAACCAACTCTTCCGGAAGAGTCTGCGATTTTTCATCCAGTCTCAGTTTTCATAGGAAGAGTTGATCAAATATTGTGAATCCTTAGGTCTAGTGTACATGGATATGTTCGTAATCACATCTTAGATCATATCAGTTCAAGTCTTCCTCATATTTGAATCTGATTTATATAATACGACCGAAAATCGCAGAAAAAATGGTCTTCCTTTCTCATCCCTACTCACACGTTCAGACACCTTTCCGACATCGCAAAACACTTTTGTAGCGATCCCCTACGCTTTCTGAATCATTTTGGAACTTTTTGAAACTTTCGATTTTTGACGTTAAAACGTGTCAGAACACGTTCAAACACGTTTCTGACATCGCAAAACACTTTTCCTGTGATCCCCTACGCTCTCTGAATCATTTTGGAACTTTTTGAAATTTTCGATTTTTCACGTTAATACGCGTTAGAACACGTTCAGACACGTTTCCGACATCGCAAAACACTTTTCTAGTGACCCCCTACGCTTTCTGAATCATTTTGGAACTTTTCGAAATTTCGATTTTCAACGTTAAAACGTGTCAGAACACGTTCAGACACCTTTCCGACATCGCAAAACACTTTTCTAGTGATCCCCTACGCTTTCTGAATCATTTTGGAACTTTTCGAATTTTTCGATTTTTCAAGTTAAAACTCGGCAGGTGAAAACGTGTTTCACGGAACTCAAAAACGTGTTAGAACGGTTTCTGACACTCGCGAAAAATGCGGCAAAAGGTTTGCCCGCGGCGGGGGTCGAACCTGCGTCGGTCGGATTGCTAGTCCAGCGCGTAACCCACTTCGCCATGGATTTGGTGATTTAAAATTTGTAAAATTTTAAAGCAATTCTGGTCTATTATCATATGCAAAAGGTTCTGAGAAGAAAATGAGAAAAAAGTGTGACCGGACGGAAGGAAAAAAAAACGGACAAACAAACAGACAGACAGACAGACAGACAGACGTTAGCATTTTCTAATATATAGTAATGAATGAGCAAATAATTTGAGGGCAAGATACTGGTCTCGAAGATACCGCATTCTAATTGTAACATTGAAAGGATCTGTTTCCTACCCTCAAAGCGAGAGATCATTTAATTATGAGAAGGCGGTCTCATCTAGACCTTTTGCAATAATGCGCCATTTATAATGCTTTCACCTGGTGTAAACATTTTACGGCGTTTGCAGCGGTAATAGCGACGACATAGAAAATGAATGACAGCTCTCTCTGAAATGTCTCGTCCGTATTGCAAAATGTGAGATCTCGATATTATATAATAAAAATGTTCGATGTATTTGGAATATTTTCCTTTCTAATTTGGAGAGATTTCGTTCAGATTGAGCTAAGTGGGTTTACGAGTTTTCGCAACTTTAGGGGGTGCAATTGCACCCCTGAAATTTGCGAAGCATAACTTCGCATCTCTTATTCATTTTAGCTGTTAGAATGGGAGGAACCAGTACATGCTACATGAGTTCTTTTTAATTAAAAAATTATTTTTACATTGTTCATTGCAAACGTTCGGATTCCTAGTAGTAGGTAGACGTTCATCGGCACTGTGACAATAATGAACATCGCAGAGCAGGCTGTGGAAATCACCTTTGCGATCTGCAAAATTAAATTTTCCAAGATTTCATATGTTCGCGACCTTGCTGTGACGCAGATTACTTTCACACATATTTTTCTCAATTGGATGTTATTTAAGCCAAATTGAATTAAACATATTTACATAAATAGCAAATAATACAAGTTGATTTATTGTGAAACTAACGCCATCATGAGAAGCAGTTACGCCAACGTAATACATATTCCCGCCGCCAGCGTCCATAAATGCCGCTTCCTGAACCTCTTTTTGCAATGCATATCGTTCCACAATCTGAGCCCATTCGATTCCCCGTGAACACGAATAGCCTCTTGATAAACGACTTCTAAACTAAAAACTTCATCGTATCACGTGATACGCTTTCGAATGATCCATTATTGTTAGGCTCGACATTCGATAGGTTTTCAAGAAAAACTAACTTGAGGTAGGAATTTTCGATAGGTACTCAAGAAAAAAAACTAACGTAGGGGGAATGCAAAAATGAAAGTGGGAAGGGCGAAGCAGATAAATACCACGAAGAAAACTTTTTGATTTGTCCAAATCTGAATTAAGGTTAATTTATTGCTTATTAAATGATGCAACCTGATTTTTTTTTCGTTGTAGAAGTGCAAATTTCTATCGATTTTTTTAAAATTGAATATTTTGAATTTCCTTAATTGCACAATGTTTTCTCCCGCAGAAAATCTCCACACCAATCGAACGACATTGTCTTATTCTTAACCAAAAACGACTTTGTTCTTACCTTTTTTACTTTTTGTTCTTACCTTTTTTACTTTTTGTTCTTACTTTTTTCTGTTGAAGCGGCCATCGCATTGCGGTAAATCTATTGGAGACCTGAAATAGTAAACTGATTTTGTCTGTCCTTGAATCTCGGCAAAATGTTTAAAAAGTTTTTTTTAAAGATACGTTTCAGAAACTTTTTTCTCGGAATGCGAAAAAACCTTACAAAATTGCGTTTCAACAAATAGCCGTAATTTTAATCAAACCTGTAGAATCTTCATCCAAATATGCGCAAAATTGAGAACGTAAGAGACATATCCAAGAATGTTGAGAAACAGACCTGTATTACATTTCTTAAGAATTTTCATTTTTTTTTGTTTGAACGAATGGCTTAAGAGTGAGAGAGTGATTATCCCGTTTGAGATAAGAAATTCAAAAGTGAAATCGCTCTCATTTTCATATATGGTTCGCTCTCATTTTCTGGCCGTCCGGGATAATTATGAGATGAAGAATCAATACTAGACTTCCAGAAATAACGAAACAAGGGGTTGCGTAAGAGGCAAATTTAATCAACACCAGTTTCACCTACCGTAGTCTTTGCCTGCATAGTAAAGCTGCGTGGAGATGCGTAGTAAAATATTGACTACCTCGCTGCCAATTCCGGCTATCGCTTTAATAGAAATGTTTATACGTGTCCTTCGGTTAGAGTAATACCAGTTGCAACGAAAATTTGGTAAAATGCAATCCTGATAAGAGAGGAGCGTGAGATTGAAATTGTTAGTAGTATGTAGGCAGTGCAAGCAATAGATCCCATTATGGCTGCTGAAAACGGTCTTATAATACATAGAAATACTAAAACAATAATAAAAAATATTATTAATAATATTACTAAAATATCTTCATTAAAATATATTTACCTGTCACAGTAGCCCATTTGCTCAGCATTAACTGCAACGAGAGCGTTGAAGATTGAAAAGTATCACGCAGTTTTTTTTGAAGAAAAAAGCTTTGAATCACAAAAAAAACGGCTGAAATTTTACGCCTGTATTAATCATTTCCGCAAGGAATGACCATTTTGCTCCTAATAGCATGCATACGTCTCAGTTGGATCTAGTGGCGTACCACAATGTAAAAAAAAGTATGAAACAGATAATATGTGCCAAGACAAGGGAAAAGTGAGACTCTGAAGACCACTCAACTATGAAGGTACTCTGGTTAGAGACGAGCGACACGTCTAATCCCATTTTGATCTACGCTCTACGCTCCCCGCGCGGCACTGATAATTATTCTATTTTGTACGAGAATGCGCTTTTTGCTGAAGGCTACATAAGGTATGTATTACAGGCGTGACAAATTGCAGGGAGAGAATAACTGACTCAACGTAGTTTGCGCCACGCAATCATTCTCGATTTTTGGACGCGAAGAATTCGGCGACTAAGTGAATCGCCTACGCTAAGATACCTCGAAAAATCTCCAGAAAAAGGAGTTACGTGAGAAAGAGTAGGTGAGATGCGATCATCCCCCCCCACTTTCGCACGCACTCCGTATCCCGAAGTCGGCGTCCAAACATTAGGAAACGAGAAATGGCGAACAAGAATATCTCACATAGTAAAAATTGGCTTTCTTCGATTTCACCCCATGTATACAACTGAATTCCTCCACTTAGGAAATCAAAATGTCTGTCTGTTTGTCTGTGTGTTGGTTTTTTTTTCCGTGCGCGTGACGGACATTTTTTTCGCACATTTTCCGCTATAAATCGGTTCAAACTCAAGCAATCTTCTCAGATCCTTTTGCATACGATAACCCATCAGAAAACATTTCAAAATTTATTTACAAAAAATCGATAATTTCATTTCATCGGTAGCGAGCTCGAATTCAAATCCGAGGGTCTCAGGTTCGATCCCCGCCGGTGCATAGTCTTTTGCCGCATTTTTTGCAAGTGTAACAAGCGGCCTAAACCCATTTCTGAGTAACGAGAAGCATATTTGAGCATCTTTTGCCGAGATTAAATGTGAATTATCGATTGATTTCACTTTATTTCACTCGACTTCGTGAAATTTTCGCACATTTTGTTGCAAATCAATCCACATGCCGGCAAACCTCATAGGAAGGGGTTTGGAACGAGAGAGCAAGGGACATCGAGAAGAACTCTCTCACTTTGGAACACACTCTCGTCCTTGACCCCTTTCTGGAGGATCGGAATCGTGTATTGGGAAGCTTTATAAATCGCTTCAAAATCGCTCTATCTTCTTGGATCCTTTTGCATATGATAACAGACCAAAATATATTTCGAATTTTACTAACCTTAATTCGCCAAATTCATAGCCAAGTGGGTTTCGCGCGTCACTAGCAATCCGAGGGACGCAGGTTCGACCCCCGCCGCGGGCAAAACGTTTGCCGCATTTTTCGCAAGTGCCAGAAACCGTTCTAACACGTTTTTGAGTACCGTGAAACACGTTTTCACCTGTTTTGCTAAGTTTTAAAATGAAAAATCGAAAATTTCGAAAAGTTACTAATTGATTCGCAGAGCGTGGGGGGTAGTGTTGTTATTTGGAATAATCCAATTCGCGAATAACAAAGAGTTATTCGCGAATAACAAAGGGTTATTCGCGAATAACCTTTGTTATTCGCGAATAGAATTATTCCAAATAACAACACTAGTGGGGGGCCATAGGAAAAGTATTTTGCGATGTTGGAAACGTGTCAGAACGTTTTCTATTTAAATGCACTGCATCTTGCGTTTCCGTTGAGAAAGGCTCGTGAGGCTGAGAGCGATCGAAAAAAGTTGCCACGGAGCCACGAAGTAGCGTAGTGGCAACTTTTTTCGATCCCTCTCAGCCTCACGAGCCTTTTGCAACGGAATAAGCCAGTACTCTTTTTAGAGATTAACATTCCCCAACATACTAAATTCCACCTGGACCGTATTTGGAGCCGGCTACCGAGTCCTCCTCTCTGGATCGAACCTCAAGAAAGCTCCCGAGCTCCCCCTGAACTGTACCTGAAGAAGGCTACCGAGGTCCCCCTGGACCGTACCTGGAGCATGCTACCGAGCTCCCCCTGGACCGAATCTGGATCCAGTGACCGACCTCTCCCTGGACCGAACCTGGAGCCAGTAACCGACATCCCCCTGGACCGAACCTGGACCCAGAACTATGCATAGAGCGTAGTGTACGCATAGAGCGTAGTGTACGCATAGAGCGTAGTGTATTTAACCTCAACACATCCCGGCTAGTTAGTATGCTAATATATGTAGCTATTAGTATGAGTACAACAAACAAAATTTTTGTTGTACTAGGTACGACTTTTTCGCTCCCTTAGCGTCAAACATTCACACCCCTACTGGGGGAGCTGGTCATTGACGGCCACAAGAGTGGTTAGGTCAAATTAGCTTTTTAAACAACAACAGTTAGGTGATAAACTAGGATCTAATAGCCGAAAATGGACTAGGAATCAATTTAGGGGGTAATGTAGAGGAACGGCAGATGTTTTCGAGTGAATATGGGACGATCTCTCGCTCTCCCTTTTATAGAAAGGTTATCGTTATCTTACACTTTGATTGGTTTCTCTCCTTTTTTGTGGTTTCTCATCTTTCTCAGGCCCAAAGTCAAAAAAAACTCTGAGTTGTACTTTGATCGCAGCGCGTTTTGCCCGATCAGGCTTTCTTACTCATTTCGAGAGATTATCACTGATATTCTGAAACGGCGTAGGAACACTGGCACCAAAAAAAATAAGTCACCGATTTCGATGCAACTTTGTATCGAAATATAATGATGATACAAAGATATTTTTCTGTGAACTTCATTTTTTATTTGTTTATTATCGGTTTCTGTGATCTACCTCTTTGAAGAGTCATATTATGGTTAAAGAGATTTCTTGGTCTTGGAGGGACTATTTCTCGTACTTTTTATCGGTCAATATTTGTGTTGCGTTTACTATCAGGAAATAATGGTTCACTCCCTCTCTTTCACTTGTCTGCATTAGACTTCGAGAAATAACGAAACAGCAGGTTCAGACTTGCGTTAGAGGCAAATCACTCTCCGCTCTCTTCATTTCTCGCACTCTCTCACTGCTGGAGCGGTGTATTTTTCTCTTATGCAACCTGTTGTTTCGTTATTTCTCGAAGTCTAGTCTGTATACAATATCTTTTGAAATGTTGCGAAATGAACTTTAGGGTCTTTTGCAGTTCAACTTCTGTCATACGCTCATGTTATGAATTTGAATTTTATCGGATTTTTGTGAATTTTAGGAATTCCATATATGAAGAATTGTCTGGTGTTGAAATTTTGTATGTTTTACCTCTCACGGTGTGTAATTATATTATCGCCTGTTTATCTGTTTTATCCTGTAGTTCAGACGTCCGCCTAGATTCTCAAATTATTATATTTTGTTTGTTTCATTTCTCAGAAATAACGGGGCATGGATGCCGCAGGTAAATGGCAGCTAAAACGTACCTGCAGCAGGCAATAAACAGGAGGCAGGTAAATGGCAGTCAAAGAGCATGCATGACGCAGTTTGTTTTGGGGATGGAAATGCACGGGAAGGTCTATGGCAGGTAACGGGCAGCTAAATATTTACCTGCCACAAGATGCCGCAGCTAACTGGCTGGTGGAAGGTAAAAAGATGCTAGAGAGCATCCATGAAGCAGCTAGTTTAAAGCGTGCTCCAGTTTGAACCGTCGGACATCGCGTCGGATTATTTTATTTAAAACTGTTTGTATTATTGTTTTATTGATTTCTTACATCGTCATTACGTGTTACTAAGTTTATTGTATGCCAATATTGATGAGATTGGATTTGCCTATCATTTTACCGTGTGTGCGCGCGATTGTCGTCACATACTTCGTAGTTTTGCGCTCGTCTAGTTTGACATGTTTTAATATTTTAAACGCGTTTTATTCATTTAACTTAGTGAATATCAGTTTTATAGATGCGGGTTAGGCGTTCCCGCGCTGTACGCGGAGTAGTTAAGCTGAGGCGTAAGCCAGGTAAGTTAATTTGTTTCAAATAATCTCCATTTTCTTCTCGAAATCATAAGTGTACGAGTCATTCTCAGGTGCTGATCGGACGGCGTGTGGGCAAGCGGTGGTGGATGTGGAGGAGGACGAGCTGCTGCGCGTCCTTGAAAGTAAGTACATTTGTGCTTCAACTGCGATATATACTCATGCACACAGTTTACTATGAACTTATCCATGTGGAACCAAGATATTGACGATTCTACAGGCGAGTACGAAGTGGGCGCGGGCGACGACGACGCGGCAATGGAGGAAGGAGAGGAGGAAGGAGCTGACGGCGATGATGAGGAGGAAGAAGATCCCCACCCTCATGGAACTGCTATTTTCTTATTAGCGTTTGCATGAGGTTTTTTTCTAAAGAAAACAATGTTTAATTCATATTAATCCATTTTATAAATCTCATGCTAGCGTATTTTATGAACTCGTTGTGCATACTTCGCCTTGTTGTAAATGCGAGGCCGTCCGCTTACGGATCAACAACGACTCAAATGGAGTATGGAACATGTCAAAATTCAAAGATTTTCAAACCTTGCTCCTAGGGTTGGAACTTTCGATGGTGAAAACTCATCTTTCGCTATTTATAAAAAATAATTATTGCGCTATTTTTCGGACCATTTTTTTGTAACGTAAAGGGGTTTATTTAGCATAGTTTGTCGCTTAATTTCGTACGCGCGGGGGATCAGAGATACTAGATTAATGTTGCACGATTACTACAATGTAGATGTTTTAATAGGAAAAAAAGTGCTGGATAAGTGTTCGGAATCAGTTCTTAGATTACCGCGTTGTACGAGCCACGAATATGCTCATTTCATTTAATATAAGCACCTAATTCTGCCCAATACCAATATTTGATCCATTTCGCGTCTTTCTGGGGGAGGGAGTAGTGAAATTGATCTTTGTAGCTCTACCGTACTCTTACAGTACACATCCGCCGTACTCTCTCAAAATTTTCCTCAACCTCATCTACACTTCCCCATCGTAATCCCCATCCGATAGCAATTTGAATGACCTATCGCACGTAACTCCACGTCGATTTTCTGAGATCTACAGTAATCCCGGGCCATAGGTATCTCCTCCGCCCGCTCTTTGTTCCCACTCACTCCGCACGCGCGTCCCCCCTTTCGCATTGAACTCTCGCCGAATTGTGAAGGGAATAATTCTTGTGAACAAATTACTTACTTATATCGTTAGATACTGTGATCAATCGGTGGTTTTGACTAAAATCAAGTATTTCTTGCAGCGACAAGCAGAGAATGCACTATAAGAAGCGCAACGCTCCTCCTCCATCGACAACTACTCAAGAATGAGCATTGATGTCGATGTCACTCAACCTCTCCGTCACCCCATGTTAATATGTGCTAAGGATATTTAAAATTGTCTTTCATAGATTACTCTCGGTGTTTTCTATTCATGGATTCACATTCCAACTGTAATCTAGCTTCATATCTTGTGTCATTGTCTCACTTTGCGTCCAACGCATCAAACCGCTGTATAGTGAATACTGTATAATCAATTCGTGCCTTGTAATAAATTACTATGTATCAAATGTAAATGCAAACAAACAGAAGGAGCGGGGTGAAGAAGGGGAGAGAAAAGAGAAGGAATGAGGAAGGCAATTGACATTGAGAGGGCATGGATGCCGCAGGTGAGTGGAAGGTGACGGCAGGTAAGAGGCACGTAGAAAGCATGGATGCCGCAGGCTGCGGCTTCCATGCTTTCTGCCAACCGGCATGGATGCCCTTTACCTGCGGCTTCCATGCCCCGTTATTTCTGAGGAAAAGAAGATTCGATTTGTGTCGAAAAGCATTGTTCGTTGACAACAATTATCGAGTATCTCACTGCATCTGTCTTTACTTAGCGCGTTGTGTTATTATTTACAATTTTCTTATAACATATTTTAAAGAAAATTGGGGAGCGAAGGAACGTTGCTCAAAACCATTTTATTCACTTCACATGGAATATGAATAATCAGTACGGGTAGATAAATTCGTACATCGTATGTCCAACGGTAATGCTACCCGTGCCGATAGCGCCACCCGTTTCGCGAATATTACAAATATAAGAAGGTCTGGGCACAACTGGATCTCTGCTGTCGATAGCGATGCTGAGATCGCGACAGAATGAATGAACGAGTAATCCCGAATTATTGACGGACTTTCGCAAGTCATTAGCAGATTGGGTGCGAAGACTGTAAATATTTGATTATTATTGTGTCATGCTTTTCGAATCTTTTCTAAGCAACTTGGCAGTTGTCATTCGCAGGTGAGACGGGAGTCTATTGCTAATACACTCAGAACAAGTCACTAGGATCAGGACACTATGTGAACGTTATCATTGATACTAGCGCCTTTTTCTCAGATTAGTAATAATTAAAGGAATAATAACCTTACCAATCGCTATCCCTTCTTCTGTGGTCATTATCGTAGGCGTATGCTGCTTTTTCATCAGCGCTCATAGAATGCAGTTTTCTGCTCTTGTATACGGCAACGTCCCGTTCTTTATCGATAAATATATTTTCCTGAAAAAAGAGGTTAATATAGTGTTTGATTTAACCTATCACCTACTCCATAGAGAACCGTAATTTACTGATTTTACCTAGCGATTCATACTTTATTTCGTTGCGACCTCGGGCGTTGATAAAATATCTCTGTGCAATTATAGTTCGGTCAGCAAGGGGGTTATCTTAGATTCAAAGAAAGATGCACGAAATCTCACTATATCCGCATCCAGTATCTTATGAATTCTGCATGGCTTTTCCCGTTCATATTGAATCGGAGTAAGAATGGGTGCCGAGTCTGTGGTAGTGTAAACAGCGACAACGAAGCGATCACTCAAAACAATAACATATTACAAATTCACAAACACTCGTCCAAAATTATAAAACGTTCCGTTACTATTCCGCGCTGAACGCAGAAATGATTGGCGAGAGAGCATGATAAAGCGAGAGACACGCCGAGGTATAGAGAGTATACACAACAGGTAAAGAGAGTATACACAACAGTAGTCCATTCCATGAACGTATCATTTTAAAATTGAAATATGCATAATTCTAATCGATGCCATACCTCGTCAGGGAAGCTTCGAGAACTCTCATCATTTGTCGAGCTTGCTCCGATTGGTTATGATTTCTGTACGATGCCATCACTCTATGGACGATTTTGGGAATATTTTCCATGAATGAATCCTGAGCTTTCATATTTTACATTGCAAAAGGTGAATGATCGCACCTCGTTCATCTTCATTATATCGGCAATATTTTGATCTATAACAGACTCGATAGTCTTCATATGCTCCATCATTATTGCGCTTTCCTTGTGTGTCTTAATGGGCCATATTTCAGAAATCTACATTTGGACAAGTTGCTCACCGTAACTTGTTCGCTATTTAGAGCCATTTCAAACGATCGCACATATGTCTGAAGTAGACTTTTGATTTTGATGAATTTCAGCGCGCTAAACTAACCAGAATTTGGGCAACTTGAATTATCCTTGCTCTGGCGTGCTCAGCTGTAGCATTAGCTTTGTATACGTCCGCTTGCATTTGGAGATAGATCGGATTTGAGTTGGGCGATTTCAGAAGCAGATTCAAATCCTGAAAGGATGATTTAATTGTTGACTTAGGTCAAGCAAACTTACTATGATCATGTCCTCTGGCCGAGTTTTGTTGCAATCTACTAGAAATTTATTGACTGGTGCAATCCAATCAAGGGCATTCTGACTATTAGCAAACACAGTCAGCACTTTCATGAGGTACTCCAATTGTCTGCCAGCATTTATTCGGATCTGAGCATTTCATGTCGTATTTGTTAAATGGCAATACTATTGGAATTGATCTCGTACATTGTAGTTTTGTTAGATCGCATAATTCAATTCGCGAAAAAAGGTTATTTGTGAATTATGCATTGTTATTCGCGAATAACCTTTGCTATACTCGAATAGGATTATCCGATCTAACAACACTAGTACACTGGTCCAATGGGTGGAAGGAAGGGAAACTGTTTCCGAGCCGTATGTGATGGTGAACTAAGGATTATTTTTATTTTTATTTTTATAGTTATTTCAATGAACTATCCTTATTTTAGCCCACCTTGTCGAAGGATCGTTCCAATGTCTGCGCCTTAGATTTTCGAATCTCCTCTTCAGTTTTTTTTGTCCCCTGGAAAAAGTGTCTGAAATCACATAATGTCATGAAAGCTCACTTCCTCAACAAAATAATCCAACTTGTCGAGCCTTTTGTGGAGTTCGGACTTGTCCTCGCCAATGATGTCGGAGATTACAGAAACAGCGGCACTAAGCACGCCGCCAACAACCGGGATACTCTTCACCTTCTCTTTGGCCGTATTTACGGCCTTGCGAAAGAAAGATAAGACCGCGTTCTCCTCTTTCGCAGGCAAAACGGCTGGTTTTTCAGTTGTAGCAGCATTGATTGGTCTGTCCAGCTCCTCGGCGCGCAGTTTCAGAAGTTGAGCAGCGTCCGGGAGATGCTTGCGAAGAGCGCTCTCATTAGACAGCAGCTTGGACAGTTCAGCGACGTCCGCGACGAGTTTGTCCGCGCCCGGCGTAGGATTAGCCGAACACTGTCCTGCAAATGGAGGGAATGAAATTGTTATTGTACCGCAAGAAAAAAGATAGCAAAGAAGGGAAAGTTTGCTAAGGCATAAGCATTCGACGAGGAGATACAACTAGACAAATAGTGCAGCTAGCCTATAGCTTTCAAAGTCGACCAGCGATTTTCCGAAGTGAGTTCAGCCAGGAAAATGGTATTACCGATCGCCAGCGCCAGCAGAAGGAGAAGAGAGGACGTTGTTGTTTGCATCATTGCGAACTGACTACCAGTAGATCATCGAGGTATTTATACACAACCGAGTACAGACAGAGCCAATTTCGGTAATGTGCTGTCGCAGTGTTTCTTTTGTTGTCGAGAGTTAATGGGAAATGGTGGCGAAACTGCGTGGTTTTAACGACTTCGCCTTAATATTCAGCACTCTCCATGAACAGTCTCTGCTCTCTCGGAATACCACGCTATATCACTTTAGTTTAAAGTATAATTGTATTCTTTTCTTCTTCTTTTTGTAGGCCACTGAAAAAATGTTCAATGCAAAGACAATTCGTCGATATCTGATGTTGTACAAATAAGGCCGATTTATAGCTCGATAATTTCATTAGGCATGCAATTTCGGTAAACTATGGAACAATTCGGCGATCACAGAATTAGTTTATCCGGCCTCATGTCCTATTGTGATCTGGCTTTCTGTCATCCATCCCACTTCAACGATAAATGTGCGCGCTTTCAAAACTTTCGCGATGACGCGAAGTTGCAAATTCTCCTCGAAAGGATCATTGTTGAATGCACCGTAATCCTCGTCCAAAACGGTGCGCAGGCAGGTTTTCCGTTCGATTTCCGCACGAGACCGGCAATTCATCATATTCGCGGAATATCTTTATAATATTATTATCAGAAGAAAAGTTTTTATATTTATGAAAATGTATGAGCTGTGTATGCTCAACTAGGATCTGACGTGATAATTCATTATACAGATAAATTTTGGAAATAGAATGGGTTCACCGTTCGGTAGATCCTTCTAGCAGCCATGTTTGATACATCATTACTAAATTCTGATATGAAGGATACTATAAATTTCATCTCATCACGTTTCTGAATGTAATATGGTTGTTATATATTTTATTTTATATTTTATTAAAGCATGTTAATTGAATTCATTCATTGTGATTTTTTTGAGAATGAGAAGGGGTCAAATGAGTTTAAAAACACCGTTTTTCCGCAATGTGAATGTAGAGAGTTGACTACATTAAACTCACATAATCCGCAAATTCTTTCGACAGATTACTCATGTTTTCAAACGCGTTCCATATCATATCCGCCTTCTCGTTGAGTACTCCGCGCATTTCAGGATTGTGTGTGAGAAGAGAAGCGAGGTACTGAAGAGAGAATGAATCACATTTCGTGTTTGCAGTAGTTCCTTCTGGCCTAACACATTTGCAATTATTGTTGATTAGTACATAACTCGATAAATATATTATTATAAATATCAGGATGATCATTAGAACATGATTGAGTCCTCAATCACTTTCGCAAACTCTCACTGCCGATCTAGTCTTTTCCAAATGGTTATTTTATTATTTAGAAATGATTAAATCTCTCCTCTGAATATATGTTTCAGACATTTTAGTGACTTAAAAAACCTTTCATCACGCCCAAAATTATGTCTCGTGTGAAGAGTTGGTCTCATTCTTGGTAGGATCGAGTAGCAATGGGGCGAGAATTGATCGTTGCTTGTCAGTGATTGTTAGCAACGGCTCGAGAAATGCTGTAGGAGGTGTTTTGGCGCAAATATTTTACATGCTTTAACTGTATTTTAAAGTGTGAAAAATTTAACAGACTCTATAAATCGGTCTGTGGGTAACAGAGCGTGCGGAATGAAGAAATCGTGGTGTCATATTTCGCAGTTTACTTTTTGTCATTTGTGCGCACAGTGTTTTATGACGAAATGTTAAAAAAAGTTTCTAGAGACGTACGCTTGCATCCGGCGAGTAGTTCATCAGCAGTTATGTTGAGTGCTGGTGCAACTTTAGTCGCTTTTTCCGTGAATTGGTCAAGCGTATACGAACTTCCGAAGAGGAAAAGAGTGAAGAGCGGAACGACCAGACGCATCCTTCGATATTTGAATGATTTACGAGTGGGGAAAGTAAAATGTCAAACTATCGAATTAGAAATTGAACAGGAGTCGTGTTGGATATACATGCGATTTTGCCCCTTTATAACATTGCTTGTCACTGTTTAATAGTTTGACTGAGCAGCATGCCAGTCTCTGCGCTCTCAAAACACCACACTACTTCGCTCTTAGTTTAGACTAGAGTAGGCTTCTTCTTTTCTTCTTTACATCATCGTCCAAACATTCGGAAACGAAGAGAAGGTTTTATTACACAAGTTTGAGGTAACTTGTCACTGATGATGGGTCTAGCGCCCGATTATTGTTGCGAATTTGGCCAGAACCCGACATTCGTCGCGAAACGAAGCGAAATGTCATGGATTTTGACGAAATGATTCGTATCCTAACGAAGAGATCGAAAGTGAGGATTCTGAAGTGGATGAATTGGAAGTAACATACGGTCGAATATTGGCGAATCGCCAAATCATAAGCTTCCACTACACGCGGTAGTAGGATTATGCAAATTTCGCACCGATGTTTTCGCTATTCTCCAGCAGGGCTGTGCAGACATTTTTCCGCACTCTCGTTTCCGCAAGCTCTATCGTGCTCTCTAACCGGCTAGAGAGATTGCGAAATCAGGAGTGCCTGAAATTTTTGCACAGCACTGCTCTCCGGTCTACCTATTGCAATTTCAGCGAGAACTACAATACAATACATATCAATACAATACAATCACGTCAGACGATAACGTCAGGTGCGGATGTGGTATCAGGGGTCAAGATCATTCTTCTCAGTATGGAAGGATCATTTCGGCTGGGGTCGGGGTAGAGGATCGGTCTTCTTCCCATTGACAGACCATCTTCTTTGAAGTTGCTGGAGGAATAGACGAGATCGTTCTTAGGACCATGGACGTACGAAGAAAGGGGAGGTAACGTGAGGCTGAAGGCAGTCCTGACGAACAGATGGCGCAAACATTGATGAATCGAGCTTGGTGGACTCAAGTGGAAGTACACTTGAGTCCACCAAGCTCGAATCATCAATCAAATTGAGAATTAGAGAAACTGGTATCTGAGTATCCAACATCAACCGGTCATACCCATCCACGGTGACCAGGCCGGCTAGGACGAGGATTCCGATCTTGTCGAGTCGTTGGTAGAGGGACGAGGAGGTCCAGGGAACTAGGGAAACTCTCATTTATGTTAGAGAATATTACAAGTTCACGAACCCTTGTCCAAAATAATAAATCGTTCCACGACTAAACATTAATTCCGTTGGCGTGAGAGCATGGCAAAACAAGAGACACGCCGAGGTGTAGAAAGAGAGTGCCCACACCACACCCAGATTGAATATACTTACTATTGAGTATATTCTATACTAAGATGAGACACCGAGTATATGATATACTCAATATTGAGTATATTCTCTCGTTTTCGCACGCTCTCTCGACGCGCGAATATACTCAATATTGAGTATATCATATACTCGGTGTCTCATCTTAGTATATTCATTCTCTGTGCAGTAGTACATGTCATGAGCATTTTAAAATTGTAATATGCTGCCATGACATAAGCGGCACTCGAATATAGCTGCACTAGGGTGACGAAAACGGAGCAGTACGGTGCCTTCTCAGTGCGTGCACCGTGAGTGCACCGTGCACCGGTGCAAGGAAAAAGAAAGAGTGGAACTCGCCCCCTCCCAGCACGCTCTCTCGTGCACCGCGGTGCATCACTCTCGCTTTTTCCAGTTCACCGGTACACGAATGATGAGCGAGTGCACGGGTGCACGCACCGCCATTAGCCCCTACCTGTCATCGCCTCTTTGATGACTACTCACAAAGAAAAAAACACTAACTTCGCATATGTCAAAATGCAGGGTTTCAAACACTAATGTTAGAGAGCGTGCTAAAACAAGAGAGTCACCCTCTCGTTTCAGCACACTCTCTCAATATTAGTGTTTGAAACCCTGGATTTAGACATAGCAAAACACTAACTTTTAGTGCTTTTTCTTTGTGAGTAGTCCACATTATTCCCGTGGGACACTTATTTTCCTTTGGCCAGTGTAGCCTGAGATTCCCATCAATATCCCGTTTAACCCCGTATCTGCAGTAAAGCTCCTCTTGACGTTATCGACCTAATGTGCTTCCTCGTTTGTGCTACGATTGTGATACATTACTTCATGACAACTGAGAACTGCAAATAAACTTTCCAGAACTTTATTCCCGTACACGCAAAGGCATTTCTTTTCAAAGTAACGACATGTGTCTGTCAATGAAGACTAAAAAGTAATTCGATCGATTCGTTACGCGAAAGTATACAATAATCTATACGATCTTCATGGTACCGAGATCCCGATTGTCACTTTCAACGAACCCACAAGATAGAACAAATTGCAGCAACAGCAATCTTAGCGGATGCATCCACTGAGAAAAATAGTAACTTAATATAAATGTTCTTTATCAATTTCGCACCGATCAATTAATATTATATAGTGGTTCTCAGTAGAGTGCGAAATGTGAGATTACCCGATGCCACAGATACCCGCCTGCGAGGAATGAGAGGGAGGTCGACCCGATAACAGCCCCTCGAAATGAGCGATTACCCGATAACAGGGCCTCAGAATGCTCGATTACCCGATAACATTTCTCTAAAAAGGGTTATGAAATGCATGCATTTGGTTAATTATCATTAAGAGCGTTGTCTGGGAGAGTCTGGAATACGATAATCCGACATCGTTCTCTCATTTCGACGGCGTCTTGGCTTCCCGGACGGTATCTTCTCTCTGCAACAGGCAAGTGTTGCTTTTTAGGTTCGATTTCTTTACATTATTTGCTATAGAAAGTAAATAGTAGATACTAGAAGTATGTGAAATTAGTAATTCGAGCCATGATGGGTAGGCCTCGATGTTAACTTGTACATTGTGCATTCTTTTCAGAGATCGCAAGCTCAGAGGCCCATTATTGGATAACGGTAAGGAGTTAGCTTCGAATTTAAACTCTATTTTACAAAATAGTGTTTCACGTTATTGAAAAGTATATCAACATCCATTTCCACAGTTTATCTAAAGGGAAAAATGTGATTCATTTGCTTACTCATTTATCATTTATTTACTTTTCTATTTCTATACAACGTGTTATTGTGCTACTATGAAACTATAAACTTTTCAAGGGAATTCTAGGCCAAGGCTCTCCGATAAGTTTGTGCTGTAAATCTTTCAAACGTTGCTGTAAAGTTCAAATATCTATAATAGCTAATAGTAACACACCAGGTTGTTTCCTCATTCATGACTTTCTCACACAGTGTCCCTTTTGTAGGGGAAATAGTAGTCAATATGTTATCTATCGGAAGAAGAGAGCTTCTGGTACTTGAAGCCTATACAGTACTCGATTTCAAGAACTTTGTTCTCTTTTTTCGTATCTATGGAAACACATTGATAGATGTCGTGATTATTGTTAGCCTCATGTCACATGAGTCATGTGCCATAGTCGAACAATTTCATAGTAGCACAATAACACGTTAGTATAGAAATTTAAAAGGAAATACAAGATAAATCACATTTTGCCTTTAGATCAACTGTGGCAATGGAGGTTGATATACTTTTCATCGGCATGAAACACTGTTTTGTAAAGTAGAGTTTAAATTCGTCGCCAACTCATCCCTAAAACCTAGTCCAAAATAATCCAAAATAAAATAGAATGTAATCTAAAATAAAATCCGGCCTAAAAAGCAATACTTGCCTATTGCAGAGAGAAGATACCGTCCGGGAAGTGAAGACGCGGTTGAAATGAAAGAACGAATTATCATATTCCAGATTCTCCCAGACAAAGCTCTTTATGATAATTAGCTAAATACACGCATTTCATAATCTTTTTAGAGTAAAAATGTATTAGTCTGAGAGCCTGTTATCGGGTAATCTATCATTTCGAGGGTCTGTTATCGGGTAATAGATCATTTTGAGGGGTTGGTCTCGGGTAGAGTCTCGATATTGACTGACTAATCGAAATCAAAAAGTTGACAAAGGAATCATTTCAACGCGTTGATTTCATTTTTTCAACAAGTCAACTTGTCAATAAGGGGTCAAAAAGTTGACAATGGGGAATTATTGGGCCGAATGATAGGGAGTGAAACACATCCCATCGCATTTCCTTCACCGATTACTGGTATGGGCGTGGAGTGAAATGAGGTCGACTTGTTGATTTCTTGTCAACTTTTCAATTTCATTCCTTGTCAAAAAGTTGAATCATTGTTGACTGGTCACTAGCAACGCGTTAATAAGAAATGAAATGACAAGTCATTTGTTTTCGAGACTCTAGTCTCGGGTCGATCATTTCTCGAATCATTTCGACAGAGACCGCTCAATTACCCGATTACCCGACCCGAATAACGCACTCTAGTTCTCAGTCACGTCTTACTCCTCAGCGACTCGTCTTCCACGAGTGTCACGAGCGGGGCTCCTCTTCTGAATGAAATTGAGCGCTGGAGATGCGGCAAGCGGTCACACTTTCCACCAGCAGTGAAACCGCTTAGCACGAAAGATCTGGAATCGAGACTGAAACATGAGAAGGAAGAATCCAACACACTCAGACGCGAGGACATAAAGTGGGTTGGATTTGGATTTCTTTTTGTTTGAATTTATTTGAAATATTGGTATGTTCTCGGCTTTCTTGATACATATGATGCTTGAAAATGTGCTTGATACAAAAAATCGTTTTTTTTTATTCGCGATCATAAAATACGTTACCTTTCTCCGAATATTCGGCGCTCATGTTTCCAATCGTTTCAACAAAGACCCTCATATTTCAAATTTAAAATGATACATTCATACAATGGACTACTGGTGGTGCACTCTCTTTCTATACCTCGGCGTGTTTCTTGCTTTGCCATGCTCTCTCACAGCCGTATCTATTGTTTAGGAGCGGAAGGTGTTTACTATTTGGGATGAGTGTTTGTGAACTTACCATACCCGCCAAACGGGTGGTGAAAACATCGCTGCACGAACACATTTCACCCACCCATTTTCAACACCATTCCATCTGGTGAATTACTTGAAAGAATTGGCGTAGACGTGAAAGAACATTTGAAAGAACACCGCCGCAGAGGTGCTGGCCGTCATGAAAAGCCGTGCCGATGAGCTGGCGAAGCCTGTCAATACCAGTTCCTCGAAGACACTGCCCGTCGGGCCTCCGGAGAAGACTCAGAAGGGTCCAAAAAGATTGAACATCGTCCATGCGCTAGTCCAAATGACGGAGAAGGGCGCGAAGAACATTCCGGAGGCCGGCAAGTACGTCAGCGCTGCGGCGGCCGCTGTGGGATATCTTGTGGGCGGGGAGGAGACGGACATATCGAACAAGATCTACGAACTGGATCAGTCCATCAAAGAGGTATGTGGCAGGACCATTTAGTAATAAACGGAGGGGATTCCGTTGTTTCAGGCAAAGGAACGCTTGCGGCTCTCGCGCCATTTGCGAAGTCATAATTAAATGACACTTTGTATCTTGAAATTATCAGACAAATCGCTCAGGCACGCTCCGATATCATCAAGGAAGTCGTCCAAGTGAAGGTGCTTACTGCAGAATCTCACTTCGAGAAGGTAAGATCGTTTGCTCACTCTTTCCCGAACTTTTTTTCCTCTTCCTTTCTACTATAAGAAATCAAGGCGTTTTGAATTACGTATCTCTCCTCGAGTGATAAAATAATGAAGTCTTTGTTTTTGAAATGTCTCAAATTGTAAATACGCAATTTTAATTAAAATATTTCTCACAGCGTCGCACCAGCGCGGGTACCCTGCTTAAGCAACTCACCGAGGCGTTATCGGCACTGGCCGACAAAGAGAACGACATTAACTGGTGGCGTCCCGTCAAGCAGTTTCTGGAGACTTGTGCGGCCCGAAGTCCCATAGGAATGATCGATGTACTCATCTAATAAATGAGACCTTCGGAAGAATTGTTCAATTTCAGGACCTAGAACAGCTTTTGCACTCTTCGACAACGAATCTAATAGAGATTTACTATTCCGCGGATGTGAGAAAGGCTAATGCAACAGTCCAATTCGCCAAGGCAAAAATAATGCGCGTGCTGCACACTCTGGTAAGTTAATGTTTTTTTCTTGGTTTTTATTGAACGTTATTGATTGCAAATACGCAGACATTCGTCCGTGCATTTGAAGTCGCGCTGAAAGATGGCCGAGCGGTGAGAAATTCACTGAGAATATATGCATTTTCTTTATATTTTGTTTTTTTCTTCATATTATTGCTTTCGAATTAAAGGGACAGTAAAGACACCGTTGAATTCCCGCACATTTCAAAGGTCTCGCCTGGATTTCTGGCCCGCGGGAAGAAACAAAAGCATAGGCTGGGTGTCGAACCCCTGACCTCACGATCGCTAGGCAAGCGTTTTACCGCTGCTCCACTTGGGCTGATGTCGGGTAGGGAGCACACTATCTCTATCCTTACGTCACTCTTGGAAAGTGGATCAAATGAACAAGAATTTGTGTGTTTACTGTCCCTTTAAAGTCGTTTAAGACTCTCCAATACGAAGGCGAAAAAATTATAAAAGACTTGACGAGGATCGAGGCGCGAATTGATCAAAATATTGCCGATCATTTGAACGAAGTTCGGTTATTTTTAATGTATTTTTACTAATTAAATCACTTAAGGATTTTTTCATGAAAAATGTGCCGATTATCATTCAAGAAGTTATGAGAGAATTCAGTAAGCACAATCGGACTGTCCAAGCTCAGCAGTTGTTACTAGTACTGGAGGAATCTTTGACGACGTATCATTTAGTATTTTTTCGGGGAAAATCAGCCTCATTTAAGTGATCGCTTTGTCGTTGCTGTTTACGAACAAATGCCGATCACCGATTTAGCCAAACCAGCAAATTGGAAAGAACCTTGCAGAATTTCGCAAATGATCGACGCGAAACAAGTAAGAGTTTTAAAAATATATTTGTTTTTGAAACAATATTTTGTATCATTCCAGGATAACATCTTCGTCGACAAAACTCTGCGAGTTGCAGTTTACAGAAGTAGAACGCTCCACAATATGAGTGCTTTTGAAAGGGCGGCATTTAGCGCTAGCAACGAGAAGCTTCCTAAACAGAGTCTCTGGTATGCATGTCATTTAACATATTTACTGATAACATTCACTTTGATTAATAACTTATAATAATACAATTTCGAATACATGATATCTTTTAGCACGCATGCCCCCTGCTGATGAATTGCGTAAGCAAACGAGCGAGGCGGGTTTTCTCATTCACACCTTCTGTGATACAATAGATGTCGCCATCGACAGCCGAGATTCGGTGATTCTAAAGCCTAAGTATTCATGTGGGATGCTACGCGGAACCGGTTATGCACCACTCAAGGAGGCCTCAGAGATGTTCGACTTTATCTATCCGAATTAAGGATTTCTGTAAATTGTGATATACCAACTTTGTCGACGACAAAGGCCTCGTATTTGATGTAATTCGAAACCAACAATTATCTTCTGCATTGTTGTATGTGACGTTCCTCTCCAGGACACATTCGTAGGGTAGTTTTGTTGTATCTGACAATGATTACGATCACGTTGAAATCGAAAGAATGGTTGATTATAGTTAGAAAAGGATGCATTTTCTCTTCGATTCATCTGCAATTCTCCATTTTTCTTTTATATCGCTCTCCTCTCTTTGATATTTGAGCCATTCGAGCAGAGAGTTTCTGATTTTATCGTCAGCTATCAATTGCCCGTTGCTAAACAAGTTTACGGTTTGATAAGAAACTGAAAATTTTTTTTCAATTAAATGGCAGTGACAGGGTGGTATGGCACCACTATGTGTAAGAGCGACGTGTGTGGTGTACTAGGTAGGCATTATGCTATTGACCATAAGAATCTTACTATCGACAGCATTATTCCTATTCCGATTTTCATTCTGATTTGTCGAAATAGTTTGAGAAAAGTCCAATTAACCGGGGGAAAAGTAAAAGGAAAACGCCCTATTTCTTCTTCGATCTCATTACGGCCAACAACACAAAACATTTCCACAGCAATATTTCTTTTATATCAGAATAATACGATACGAATTAACGCGGCCACGCGTAGAATGCGGGAACTTGTGGAGTTTCGGGATCCCATCGTCCGAAGTACCAAGAGGAGTACGTGTAATTTCTGCTCTCGTAGAACGTATCTGGAAAAAGTTGAAAGCAAGTTGATTCTGACTCTCGTGATGGTGTTACCTTCATTGAAGAGACAGTTTCTTTTGTAGAAGGGTACAGTGGCCCCACAGACACCGTCCTCTGTAGCAACCCAACCGCCGAACAGCTCGCCACTCTGCAAATTACAGGTACATAAATACAAGCTAATACCGATACGACAAAATATGGACTTCCGTCGTTTGCCACAAGGATCCTCACGGCAACTAGCATTTTCCGATCACTCCTTTTCTCCAATATCTTTTTTTTCAATAGCTTCTTCATTGTCAACTAGACTTTGAAAGGTAAACTGTACAACTACCCGCATAAGAGGGAAATTTCCCCCCCCCAACACACAACACGAGAATAGCCTCGCAACAGGCCGCTGATCATCTCAGGACAGGCTCTCGTTGCCCCTCAGGCATAGCACGCCTCTCACGAGAGGCTCGGCTCAGAATGGCATTATTCGTGCACAGACCAACATTTTCGGTATTTCTTTTTTGGTGTTTTCGGATAGCAATAGGTCCAACTAAGATCCCTGAGATATATTACGGTCAAAAGATCATTCCTCGCGGAGCTGCTACCTGTTGTAGATGCAGCTTGCAAACTTTGAGCCTCTTTTTGAGCAGTTCAATGAAGTTTTCGTGAAAACTTTTTGCTTGGAGGTAGGGTCATTTTTCAACGCTCTTTCGATCTGTGTAATTTATTTTATCAAATCATTAAGAAATTTGCATATTATCAAACTATATTGAATTACAGAAATTCATTTCGGAAAACTAATGTAATCTACACATAGGAGTCTGTAGAATGCCACTAGGATCAGAATGGTATATTTATGCTCTCCCAACTCGGAAGCTGGCTACGTTTTTCATTTGAAAATAGTAAATTCCTACTTACGACTTCCATTTTGAGCTCGCAGACAATAGAGGTCGCATCATTCCAACCTCAAAATGACTGGAAGGCCGTGTCATTTCTCATTGGAGAGTCGAATTTGCGGTGTCTAATGTTGAAAATTAAGGTTTAAACAACATTTTCATTCGAAAAACATAGCCAGCTCCCGAGTTGGGAGAGCATAAATATACCATTCTGATCCTAGTGGCATTCTACAGACTCCTATGTGTAGATTACATTAGTTTTCCGAAATGAATTTCTGTAATTCAATATAGTTTGATAATATGCAAATTTCTTAATGATTTGATAAAATAAATTACACAGATCGAAAGAGCGTTGAAAAATAACCCTACCTCCAAGCAAAAAGTTTTCACGAAAACTTCATTGAACTGCTCAAAAAGAGGCTCAAAGTTTGCAAGCTGCAACTACAACAGGTAGCAGCTCCGCGAGGAATGATCGTTTGACCGTAATATATCTCAGGGACCTTAGTTGGACCTATTGCTATCCGAAAACACCAAAAAAGAAATACCGAAAATGTTGGTCTGTGCACAGTTTAGTTCGAGCCTCTCGTGAGAGGCGTGATAGGGGTGGTCGAGACCGCCTTGCGTGTAGAAGACCTAACACCTTTACCTTTACCTTTACACTCTTAATTCTCCGCGCTCTCTCATCAGAAAAGCAGTCAATTTCACCTCCCTCAGTCTATTGTCAACATACGCCAAAAACGTGACTGTATCCCTCGCCCGTCTTGTTGAAGTACAGCTTCTTCAGTTTATGCGCCGCGCCGCAAACCATTTTCAGATCTTCGATCCTCTCTTCTATCACCGATCTTCCCAGAACACCTGATTTTAAAAAAAAGTTTAACATTATTGAAGTATGTTTTTTCTTCAAAATTTAAAGAAAATTAAGAAAAAATATATTGAAAAAGTAGTATTACTGCTGTAGTCGGTGAATCCGCTGCTCCGTATCTTGTCGCGTACTTCTTGTGAATAAACACCAAACGCATGTGCAAGAGCAGCGTTGCGGTAGTTTCTGTAAAACATTTTTTTCTTTGTCATTGCCCCACTACTTTGTTCTTAAAAGAAGGTGTTCCACGAATTATTCAGACCTTTTCTTTCCCCGCGATGTTCGAGGTTCCATTTCTGTTATCAGAAGTCGGTGAAACATAAATGGACCTCGTTTCCCCTTATCTCTCGGCCTTTCTCTAATTTCTCTTCCACAAAATGCCAACTCCCACCGCGAACCCCTACAGCGTCAATGAGACATACTGTAAGAATTCTAGGCGATATGGACATTTCATTACTCATAACTTTCTTCAAACTAAAAATTGAAACATGCGATTTTCGAGGATCTTTCCGGGTATGTGATCCCACTTGCCCCACAATGAGAACTCAGTTGACCATTCGTGGTCAACTGAGTTCTCACTGTGAATATTCGTAGGGAAAAATAAATAAATCTAGAATATATCCACCGTGTGCGAAATGTAAATTCGCAACTGGGCCAGGCTCCACTCAACAGTCGGGTGGTCTCTTCACTATTTCAGACACGAAATAAGTACTAACATCTAATGCAATCTAATTTAGAGAGGGGAAACAAACTCACCTTAAATCAACCAGCCACGCGGCTCGCGGCGGGATGTTCTGCAAATGACAATATAGCAGTTCCCAATAGAAAGCGTTTTGGAGTGAGAGATGGTGCGAAATGGAGAGGGACTCTCTCAATTTTAACACTGTTTTGCCCGGGCCCTTTCGGGTAGGTTTGGAGTCACGCTACTTAGATCGGGAGGAGGCGTTCCGGTCGTGGTTATAGCTGTTCTTGTGGCAGTTTCCTCTGGACGGGCTCAAAAACCATTTGGAGCAATGATCTGACCCTCTCAATTCTGCGTGCTCTCTCGCTCTGTCTGATCGATGAGAGAACATGAAGAATGAGGGGCGTCTGATCATTGCTCTCCATTTGATTTTACTTGACCAAACGAGTTTCACATCATTTTACAAGTCTCTATTTTACGCTCTGACACCATTTTGGAGTTATAGAATAATGCGGTTTACTTTTCGTGGGCGAGAGAGATTTCGGATTGAATACCGACTCAGCGGGACGGATGCAGATCACGGAGCGACTGGAATAATTGATCACGAGTTGGAAATGCTACTTTGTCGTAACCATGAAGTAAATAATTCTGTGGAAACACGATAAAATACCGATCGAATTAACTGATTACTTCGGACATAATTGCATAGAATTAATTAATTACGTCATGCAATCGTAATACTCCGATAAAGGAACACCGAAACCCAGGTGCAGTACCCCGAAAATGGTACACCGATTACAATTACAATTAGCGCAGTCGAAAAAAATGCATCGGGCTATGACATTGTTTTTCTGAGTTTTTCATTCGCTATCCACCTAATAGTCCGATTAATTTTTTAAACAAAAAGTGTGACTCAAATAATGAAAAAAATGTCGTACTTTAATATTTCGTTAGTTAGCATCCATCCAGAGTATTTTGTGCAGATACTCTTTTGATTTGAGTGCTCAACAACCACTCTCAGTGTTATCCTCCGAACGGACTTGCAGACTTTTGAGGGCAATTCAAAACCTGAAAACAATGGACTATTTTATTGTATTTACTATGGTAATATTTTATTGACAAAAGAAGCAAAATATGGCGAAGAGGCGAAACTTTTTGGTGCGAACGGAATTACAAAAAAACACACAAACAAACAAACGCACAGACAGACATAATGATATCCTAATATGTAGTGATGTATATTGATGCCCTAATATATAGTAATGTGTTTTTAAAAGCAAACATTATTCTAACTTCGTATTTTTGTGTATTTTCCATCGATTTTAAGTATAAATATTTTTATAAAATGTCTTCAAACCCAGTCGATAGTTGCTCATCCAGTGGAAGTAAGAGATTGTTTTTGTTGACCCAACACTCAAAGTACCGTTGGAAAGTGCATAGTCAATCCAGGCAGGCTCGTCGAGCGGTCTGGTGATAGCTTCAAACGTTTTTTTTTTATTTTGAAATGCAAATATTTATGTTTCCATGCAGATATTATATTCCTCAACAGATTATTATTTTCATTTATTATTTTTTCTTATTTTACAAAAAAAAACAGTTTTTGACCTGTTAGAGCTGCATTGTCTTCATCATTATTCACAAGGGGTAATACCATGCTTCGTTCGGTGCAGTACCGCTTTGCCTGATTGTAGTACTTTTCGAAATTTATATTCAATTTGCCTTTACCCCGTTAGCATATTAGCACCTTCTTGGCATATAACCACTTTTTTAAAATCAAAACTGCTTTCATATTGACCTGAGAATAATTCATTTTCTTGTCTGCTATGAGAACGCATCTGCCAGCCCACCCCGACTTCTCATCTTCGTTACAAGAGAAGGTGTTCTCTGAATACAAAATATATTTATGAATATATATATAATATAAAATATATCCTATATATGGGCAAACATTTGTTTTCGAAAAAAAATCAAATCACTGTAAATAAAAACACGAGGAAACTTCCATCGAATAACAGCGGAATAACGAGAGAGAAACTCACCGTACTTGCACAAAATTCCCTTTTCTCCGGGTGAGTTTTTATCAAGGTGATAGTTAGAACGCTCAATTATTCCATTATGAAGAAAATTGGTCTACGTGTTCACAATTTATCCGAATTGATATTTGATGGCAAAAAAGTAATAGAGACATTTGAATCTGATTATTTTTGTATATATAATTTTCGGAAATACAACGCCTCACATCAAAGTGAAGCCTGCTCAGAACACTTGCTGAATTACTATCTGTGCATACAATTGAACCGGGAAAGGCCGATCGACAACTATTGGCACCCTCCGCAGCGGCAATCTGGATATTTTTTTTAAAAATCATCGAAATTTTTTTTGAATATATAGTCGCATGTTTACAATCTTTAAACGGATTGAATCGTGTGGCCCGCGTCAAATATGTGCGAAAAAAAACTTTCGAGGTATTTACGAAAAAAATAGGAACCTTTCCTTTAATAGCGAAATAGCAGGTGTGATTATCCAGTACACTACGGTATGGTAACATTTCGCATTTAGTGCGCACTGAAAATAATCGAATTATTTGAAAACCCAAAAGTTTCGTTTCGCATTGCTTTTATGCATACATTACATACACGATGCGGGTTCGAGAACGAATTGTTACGACATAAAACATTGAACAAAGTATTACATATTTTCGTTGAAAGTGTTATAAAAAATTGAAGAAACATAGATAGATGGACACATAATAGAACGGTAAACAAGATGCAAATCTGCAAAAGTTCATTTTTAAAGATTTTTGAAAGCAAACTATGCCACCGATGCGTGGTATCGATAGAAGAGATACATACATACAAACATACATACATTTATCCTGACATCAAGGCAAAAGGCCTGCAGGAGGCATCACTCGGAGGCAGAGGTTGTCAGGATCTTCGAACTCGAGGCAACTGGGTCTATAGAGAGAGAGCAATATTTCATGGATTCTTCCTTTTTCTACGCTTATTTTATAGCGCTAACATTTCGTCCATTCGAGCAAAGACGCCTGGTTTTATTGCCATCACATTTCTCCACATTGAGTCTTTCGCATTCAATTTCGTATAAAAGTGCGAAGAGAGAAGATGCAATGCCGAGGCCGTAATGTTGCTTTTACTGTGGCTTTGCTCGCTCGGTTTACATGCTGGAAAAGCCGACCCTCTTCCCAATGTGAGTTTCATATTGAATATTTTAAAATCAGACTTTCCAAATAAATTTTTTTTAAATCATTGCACATACAGGATTTTCCTCCGCGTCCCGAGTGGTTGCTCGAATTAAGGTTTATTTTTTATTCATAACTAAATAAATTGTCTTTATATATAATTATCAGATTGCGCAAAACAAATTTTAAAAACAATGTCCATTTCAGAAGCTACGAGGCGAAGTGGTTGCACGCTTTTGCCGCAGATGCCGCTGGTTTGGCGAAGATCAGAAGCACCAAGCAGCGATTCGAATATCAATCTCAGTGTGTGTCAAACATTGAAAAATCTAATTTTTTTTTAGAAAAGTGCACTAAAGCAGGAACGGTGAAAAACGAAAAAAAACGGTAGAAAATATTAATGACTGATTTTTAATGATGACGGTTTCATTGAGGTGCTAGTTTTACAATGGTGCGCCATAATAACAGAGAATATTTGGCTATCTTTATGTTTGGAATAGTTAGAATATGCTGAGTGAAAGTGATGAGTCAAAGCTATGAAGACGATTGGCAACCGGCCCTTAGACGCACAGAGAATGAATATACTAAGATGAGACACCGAATATATGATATACTCAATATTGAGAATATTCGCGCGTCGAGAGAGCGTGCGAAAACGTATATCATATACTCGGTGTCACATCTCAGTATAGAATATACTCAAAAATTAAGTATATTCATTCTGGGTGCGGTGCTATCGGAATGTGCATGCGTGTGTGGGGGAGGACTCCGGGTTTGTTTGCGATTGCCGTGGGGTTCGACGCAGCGCGCGCCCAACTGTGCTTCTGTTGAAACGTCGCGAACGGAAAGGCGCGCAGCTTGTGAAATAACAATCCGGCGCACAAGCTGTGCTCAAAAACAGAAGCAATTGTAAATACAAAACAAGCAGTAAAATGCGTTATATATTTTTGTGCGCATTACGTTTTCCTCGTTCTCTAAAGCCTGCAAAGTACTTCAGTGTGCGGGAGGGAAGGAGGTGCAGATTGTGCAAGCTAATATTGCTTTCAGCGACATTTCTTGCGGGGAATACCTTGGCGGACAACCGACTAGCTGACCTGAAGAAAAAGTGCGGCGCCGCTCACAAACTAGTGAAATTGTACTTCAACAGACGTGACGGTGACCATTACTACCATTCATTCGGGGTAAGATCTCTATTTTTTTACACGTTCTATAAAAAACAGGCGAGAAAATGAATGATTTAAAAAATAGAATGCTGCATGTACGACATCGTAAGCAATACAATATCGAAAATTTTACTTCAATATTTTTTCATAATTTTTAAATCAAGGTTCATTCAGAGCGGATACATCTTCTGCGGATGGGTTGCACTGGAGAAGGGCATTTGCGGCGCAAATAATCACTTCTACCGCCGTGATACGCCGAACACATTCTACATGTGGGGAACTAAAAAACATCGAGATGAACAAAGGAAAGGGTAATTGTAATACATAGAGATAAAAAACTTGAACACACTCTACTCACATCAGTATCGTACAAGTTGTTATACCAATCTCTCGAGCCGGTTTCGTTACATCGTGATGTTAGTCTTCAAAAATATATACAATGACTCTCAAATGTTGTATAAAGGTCAAAGTAAAGATAAAGAGTAAGTTACTACTGGAATCAAGAGGACTTTACGTCGACAAGCGACCACTCTGTCGGAGCCACCGGTAATGTCGGTTGCTTTACAGGACTACGTATCCCCTGCTGCCCAGGCACGTTTAGTCAATGTTGCTACCAATTTTACCGTCACCGAGGGGGATGGAAGGCTTGGTGAACCTGGGGATCGAACTCATGACTCTTCTTATGGTAAGGTGCGCCCTGATCATGAGATAAATGTTCGCTTGTTGGCAACAGCAGTGAATAGTTGACATTGTATAAGAGTATGGGGAAATGACACTTTCAAATGAGATTCAAGTGTGACCACTACCCTTCTCCCACTTTACTTACGGCTGCGTAACCGAGGAAAACCGGTTAACAGGGAGGACAACTTGTTTATGTAATCATTTTTAATATTGTCGATTGATAATAAAAAAAGAAAATAGGCGTAAATATCATAATTAAAGGTATTCATTCCCTAAATATCAAAATGAATATGACGCTGTCCGCGATAGATTCAACAAATCTCCAACAGGGCTCCGCACAGCTAAAAAATGAAAACTCTCCCAAACATGCCCCTAGGGGTAGTTTTCGATGCTCTACAACGTGGAGTCTTTCATTTTTCATGAATTTGACTTTTGGCGCCAAAAAGGCGCCGCGCCAAAATACAGTGAAATCACTTTTTCCAATATTTCTCCTTCAGTGTTGCAGCTAGAGAGTCGAAATCTCACGTGTACTATCAGAATTTGATGGCGAATCTCGCTATGTAATTCATTTATCGCTAATTAGCTTAATTAGCCTGTAATTAAGCGTTTTTGACCCGTTAAAGTGTGAACGTCGTGACAAAGCTCATTCGAACCGCCGTGAGACGCTGATTCTAGGGATATGTTTATGTGGCAAACGTACCTACGCAACTATGTTTTTGAGATCATTTTAACGAAAAATAGTGGATAATATATGTTTTAACACTATTGACATGAATATGTTAGCGCAAATTAGTTTTCCACTCTAGTATATGCATTTCCAATATAAAGTTTTCGTTTTTCTATTACCCGATTCACGAGGGTTCGGATCCCCTCCGTGACGGCTCATTTTGCCAAAAATTAAATTCTTAAAATATGCAATGAAAAAGTGTTCTGTGGTATTATTTTGTGATTAATAGCACTTTAGAATGTTATTTCATTTTTTCATGCACTAAAACACCCTTTTCCAACTCTTTCAGGCAAAACATCGAACGAAAAACATAGTTGCGTAGGTACGTATGCCACATAAAAATATCCCTAGAATCAGCGTCTCACGGCGGTTCGAATGAGCTATCTCACGACGTTCACACTTTAACGGATCAAAAACGCTTAATTACAGGCTAATTAAGCTAATTAGCGACAAATGAATTACATAGCGAGATTCGCCATCAAATTCTGATAGTACACGTGAGATTTCGAATCTCTAGCTGCAACACTGAAGGAGAAATATTGGAAAAGTTATTTCACTGTATTTTGGCGCGGCGCCATTTTGGCGCCAAAAGTCAAATTCATGAAAAATGAAAGACTCCACGTTGTAGAGCATCGAAAACTACTCCTAGGGGCATGTTTGGGAGACATTTCATTTTTTAGCTGTGCGAAGCCCTGATTTGTTGAATCTATCGCGGACAGCGTCATATCACGCCTCTCACATAAGGCTCAGGACAAATCGGATTTTCTGCTCTCTTCGAAATTCAATTGATCCGAAATTTCCGAAACTCTGTTGTAAGCCTTGCCCTATTGAATCTAGAATTGTGAGATCCTAGCTATTTAGTTGTAACTAATTTGAAGCGAGTTAAAAGAGCTAGAAAGGAGTCGTTGCGCCCGCTGCTCGCTGTTGATTCAACAAGTCCGCAAAGCTCAAATATGAGACCTTGATTGCAAGGAGAATGCCTCATTGTGGAGATTAGTGTGGCGTATATCAGCTAGAAACCCCTCTGTTCGTGAAGACCAGAAGATTCAACAGTGCGAGCTCGCCAATTTCTCCTCAAACACGCACTCACCGCAGGACCCTTCGATCGGACTCGATTAAGCGCAACATTTATGCCCAAATCCTCAATTTTGCCTGTCGCGGGTACCGAACTGAACAGTCATTACCAGGTGCGTCGCCATTTTTCAATTCTCCAGACAAGCTACTAAATTACAATAATTCTTAAAATAATTCTAATTATCCGGACAAGCTGCTAAATTAATTAAAGTGCAATGTAATTTAAATAAACCATAAATGATTACTCTACTAATAAATATCAAAAGTGAAAAGGACAAAGCATGTCGACTCCGTTTCCAAAACAATGCCAATTTCCATTTTTCCCTTTTCTTGAACAAATGCCATTTCGGGTGGTCAACAATAGTGCCACCATCAAAAGATAGCCCGTGTGTCTATGTGAGTTTCGTGAAAGGTGTCGAGACGCATTCCCGAAATTGCATAAATTATAGCCTATCATACTACTAACGGTTTCTGTTTCTAACTCAGTCAACACGTTCGCATCATAATCCAGCGCGTCGAATAAAAAGACGGAACTTATCGAAATGCGCAACAGATTTCGTTCTCTGCAAAAACGCAGGCTTGCATTCCCTTCCTTATTCTACCGCATTTTGACGGTTCAATCGTACTTCGTCGAAATCTACCACTCGATAAGAATCATGAAAGATTCCTCTCATCAGCATGTTTGCACGGTGCTTCTGGGCTTCGCATCCATGTTCAGGTAACAAAAGTAGTTTAACAAAATTAAAAGTTTAATTATTAAACAAATGATATTTAGACACATCGCAGATGATATGGCTTCGTTTCTAGTAGAGTCACTGGTACATTCGGCTCATCTCCGGGACCCGTATTCAATTGTTAATCATGCAGGATACTACGGGTATTAATCTTTTCCTAGCCAGATATCTTGAATATTATTCTACATGAATATTATATCCAGTTACTCTAGTAAATAACAACTTGTTACAGTCAAGCTGTGAAAGAGACATCAACTTGCATCACCACTTTATTAGCGCCCCTAACACTCAATTATTTGAAAGCAAAGGTATTCTATATTTTCTTATGAATTTCCTAGTTGTGCTGCAATATTCAAATGCTATTTCAGTCAATTCTGGTTATCGGATCTATTCTATTCGCATTTTATATTGCCTGTTTCTTCTACATCAACAACTACCTCTACTTCCTCGCTAATGCTATTCTCGGAATTGCTTTTGCTTGTGGGCGATTTGAATCAAATTTATATCAACTTCTGTAATTTCAGTGATTTATATTGCGTTTTCCGTATATCAAATACAATTTTCAACTAAGGAAACACTCGCAAGAAATTCAGCGAGGATATCGGCAATCGCTAATTTTAGGTACAAAAAAGTGCACCGTGCTGTCGAAAATATATATGTTTCAGTCTTATTATTGGAGGATGTCTTTACATTTATGTAACGAACGCGCACAATATTACAAGTGATGAGGTTAATGGGCAGACAAATTACAGATATTACAGTGAAAATGAGACAAGGTTGGATATTTTGATTATCATAAATTAAATACATATCACTGTATATCACAAAATTTGTCATTAGAAATGAATACGCACAACAATTGGTGATGAATTTAGAAAATTTCTAAAATATTTTCAATTCAGAATGTTATGCGGATTTCTTCTGGCAGCCTGTTTGATAAACCTGGCTTTGAATTGCTTCTTGCCGTCTAGAGAAGTAATTTTTCACTTAAAGGGACAGTAAAGACACCGTTGAATTCCCGCACCTTTCAAAGGTCTCGCCTGGATTTCTGGCCCGCGGGAAGAAACAAAAGCATAGGCTGGGTGTCGAACCCCTGACCTCACGATCGCTAGGCAAGCGTTTTACCGCTGCTCCACTTGGGCTGATGTCGGGTAGGGCGCACACTATCTCTATCCTTACGTCACTCTTGGAAAGTGGATCAAATGAACAAGAATTCGTGTGTTTACTGTCCCTTTAAAAAAGACGATTATCATGTTCAAAACTATAAGACTAAAAAAGAAAGAACATAACTTTGAAAAAATATAATTAAAATTTATCTCCAGATTGATGATAGCATCGCCTGCAAATCTATTAATCATGACCATATCTGCTTAACTGAGCAGATGAGTGAGTTTCAATTTCTTTTCATAGTGAATATTATCCGGACGATCATGCCAACTAGGGTGGCTAACGGCGATGCGTGCACCGGTGCACTCACTAATCATTCGTGCACCGGTGCACGTCAAGAAGCGAGAGGGGTGCACCGTTCGTGCACCGTGCACCGTGGTGCACTCCCCCTCTCCGCGCGCTCTTTCGTGTACCGCGGTGCACGGTGCACGAACGGTGCACGAAATGTGAAAATCTTCCCTTCTCGTTCTGAAAAGTGATGAACTGAGAAAAGTAAAGTCAGAAACCATTACCTAGAGCGTTGTTTTCACGCAATCTATGAAGAGGAAACAAAGAAGAGATGAGAAAAATGGTCGTTTCGCGGAAAGCGCGTTGAGAGAGGGAGTGCACCGCGGTGCATGGTGCACGAACGGTGCACCATTCTCACATTTTGACGTGCACCGGTGCATCATGCATCGTTCGGTGCGCGCACCGAGAATGCACCGTGCATCGGTACTGCACCGTTTTCGCCACCCTAATGCCAACCTTACAACACAATTTTCGTTATACAAATCCACTTAATGGATTGATTCTTTGTAATCATAATACCGGTTTCAGCCACCGCATTTTCTACTTTGATCGATCCGCACGTTCTCATGTTCATCCCTCGATTTGCCAGTCACGGTCTATTCTTGTCGTTTATGATGAACGTTTATCCTACGGCGATGCAATTCTCGACATCTATTGCGATGGTGAGAATTTCGCTGGTCATGAATTAAACAGGGATAAATCAATAATTGAAATATTGTTCTAGGAATATCCGATGCTCACAGCCTATTTTGCGTTCTCTAAGTGCGCAGGCACAACTCTCTGTAAGTTACCGCATATCTACGGCGCTTTTAAGCACCCTTTAATTTATTTATTTGTTTTTTTTAAATATGATTCAGGCGGCCTGGTTATCGCGCCTCTCAACCGAGTTTTCCACGACTTTGGGCTGCGTCCCGTATTTTACACAACTGTGATATTGCAACTAGCGATTTACTCCATTTCTGGTGAGCATACGGCGCAGTATTCAGTGCCACATTCATCGATTATCACTCGAAATAGTATAATTCAATACAAACATCTCAGTCCTCACCGTGCCCAATCTTTCCACCGTTCAACCCACGTCGGAACCTTCATTTCTCGAGCAACGGTTCTTTCTAATTTTCCATATTTCGTTTCAAAAATTAAAATGTAAAATGTAAAATGAAAGTTCTATTTAGCCTGATGTGGGTGTGTCTGATTGCCTTTCTCATGGGGCTGGCCGATTCGTGTAGCAGCGCTTCCAATTCGGTGATCTGTTCAAGGCGAGTTTTAGAATGTTACAAAACTTGACTAAATTGCTGTACTAATGATGTATTTTCATGTTTCAGGATAATTCCCGGTCGAGCATTGCAAGCTTATTCAGCGGCGAGGTTTTACAGAGTCAGAAATATATTTTGCGTTGCAATAAAAAATGTATTGATCCGAAAGGATAAATTCCGTCAATTCCGACGTAAAACCCTGTTACTTTGCAGGGTATCGCTGCCTCTATTGTCTTCTCCTGTTCATCAATGCTTACCATGAGAGCGCACGCTGTCATTCTTATTTCTACAACGGTAACGAGCAAATGATGTTTAAAAAAGGAGATTATTTATTCATAAATAATATTTAAACTATATTATTTCAGTTACTGTCCGCTGTGGCATTTCATCTTGTCGTGAAGAGGATGGAGACAGAAAAGGAGGGAAATTATAGCGAGACTGAATTAGTCGATGATTGAATAGATGCAAATTGACATGGCTGAGAGGAGAAATGTTCATAAAAGTGCGTAATTGTGACTACATTAGATTCTACAATATTAAAATAAAAGTTAATTTTGAATTCCAGTTGCTACTTTCATTATTGTTGTCAATTATTTTACTCGGTGGCTCTGTGTAATGTTAATAATTTCTAAAGATTCTGATAAACTATTCCTTCTTAGAGCTTTTAATTTTTTTCTCCAAATGTTTCCGATCAAAACACAACTTGAACTCTTCAGAAATGATCAGCCAGACAGTTGAATCATCCCTGTAGACACAATAGCCGTTTGCAAGATGTTTTCGCCCCTCGTGAATAGGGCAAAGGTATGATTCAGAGGCACATTTCTGCTTCTCTGTCTATGTAAAACTTGACTGACTCTCTCTCCCTTTCCTTCGAGAGAGATAGTGTGAACTGGAGAGATTCTATATCTGACCAACTAAACGATTATAATTGGATGCTGTTCGTATAAAAGCGGATATCCCTTGCTCACCTCACCGAAACATTCGAAACAACATGAAATTCATCATTGCTCTCATTTCTCTTTCCGCTCTTGCTCTACTGGTAATCTTCTTGAATACTTTTTTTTATTATGAAAATATATAAAATTCTAATTACTTAGTAGTTACTCTCCATCGGTAGGCTGGGTTTGTGGAGGTTTTCGGAGCCTTGCTGGATAGCGCGGGGGGGGGGGGGGTTAGGTGGCAGTTACTAGGCTGCTGGGTGGTTTGTTTATTCTGTAATATAATCTTTGACACGGTATTGTATACAGGCTCTTGCCCAGGAGGAGGGAACTGTGGAGTACTACTATGGTAAGCGTTTTATCGCATTTTCCTATTTGTTTACTGTCTAAGAATTCTAAGAAAATATGGATAATAAAAATCGTGAGCCTGCTTTCAGGTCTGAGCGACGAGGCATTTGACGCCATTGTTGACGAGAAATTCGCGGGGTCTACAGGTCTCTACAGGTTATATTTTTTTTGTTGCAAAATTAGGATACAATTTTAAGTTAATTAATCGCAGAAGCTCGTGAGTTCGAAGGTAAAGTCGAGGAGGAATTCGAAAGATGCAACCAAGACAGCAACTGCACTCAAATGGGCGTATGTTTATTAATTTAAATAAAAAATTAAGACATGAAAAGTTTTGCTTTTCTAGTACTTCGCTCATTTAAAATTTAAATATTAAAATCGTAATCTTTGAGCACAATAGATAGTGATGTTTTTCCAGATCATTGGCATAGTCGAGAAGGCCCAGTCCAACCCGGATCTATTCAAGGAAGTCTCCATAGTGCTCGTGGCTCTTGGCAGAAACAAGCTGAGAATTGAGTTTTTTTCGAAATTGATATTTTATTTATTTGGAATTTCGAAAAAAATAGCCTTTATTCTCAAATTCTATTTTTTTTTATTTTGCAGAGCCCGATGGTTCTCGTCGCATCTAAATCATCAGAGTTTAACGAATAATTGTATTAACAATTTTCGGTAAAAATAAATACAATTTTAAAATGTTTTTGTTTGTCTTGTGTAGTAATGTGTGAGCAAAATAACGAAGAAAATACGAGAATTTGCAATATATTTAATAATATCACGCCTCTCACGAGAGGTTCGGACTGAACTTGACACAGCTGCCATTTTCGATGATTAGTTTTTCAGCTTTTTGGATACCTCTAGGTCCAACTAAGATCCCAGTGAGATATTATAACAATGGAGGTTCGATTCATTCATCACGAGTGATTCAAGTGAATCGGTATGAAATTTCGATAATCGCTAAATTTGACACATTTTCCTATGAAATATACCATCAACTCCCGCGTTGGGAGAGCCTAGACATATCAATCGAATCCTTGCGAACAGCCCGAGACTATGGTAAAATAAAAGTGCGGGACTTTCGAGCGGATTTTCGTAAATTCAAAAATAACGATTCTCACGAAAGTTCAAAGACCAATCGAAAAAACGAATTACACTGATCGAAAGAGCGTGGAAAAGTAACCCCAGCTCTAAGAGAAAAGATTTCTCAGAAATGTTGTTAAAATGGCTTCAAAGTTCGCCGGCTGCACCTTACAGTAGCTGTAGCAAATCGAGGAATGACCTCTGTGGCATAATATCTCACTAGGATCTTAGTTGGACCTAGAGGTAACCAAATACGTGAAAAACTCAACATCGAAAATGGCAGCTGTGACAGATTAGTGTCACTTTGTCCCGAGCCTCTCGTGAGAGGCGTGATATCTATTCATTTAAAACATCATGCAAATGGTGAGATACATTAATGAGGCGGATTTGATGGTAACAACGCATTAGATAAAAAAATCAGGGGATATTACCCACAACTTCAATGCGAAATTGGATGGAGCCACGGTGAATCAATTTTTTTTTTATCAATTTTAACGTTTCTTCCGATGAATATGTTTTTTTAATCATTTTTGATCTTTGTTCGAAGGCCCTTTACAAAACACGGTGTCAATACTACAAAATTTCCCTCCCCCTCTGGAGTTATTTTGCGCGTCCATGAATCTGTCCGAATAAATGATTATCCTACGAATAGGGGCCTCAGCTCCGCCCACCTTCCAGACGACATGAAATCAGAAACATTTCTCAGGCAAAAAACAAAGACGAGGTAGACGATGCACAGCTCGACTTCTCTATCAAACTTGACAATTGAGCGCTTATTCGAGAGCTAAAGAGATTCTTTATCGCATGTGAGATTCCGAGGCCTCATGGACTTCACTAATTGTAAGTAAATTTGTGAATCGACGGCCGGAAATAGCACTCTCATTTTTTTTTTCATGATCAATCGTACGATGGAATTGCTACCATTGTTGTGCTGTGAAAGCCTTCAGTCGTTGCATTGTGGTGATGCAATCGTGGCAAAAATTCGCAGAGATCATGAACTTTATGAATGCGTATCAAATAAATAGGAATTTTCAGTGTATCATTGTGGTTCACGATGACTTTAATTAACACCTAGGTTCGCCGGTCTGTGCGAGATATAAAAGAGATCATAATTTGAGACTATATATTCACACTATTTTCATGTTCTTATGCTTGTTACTTAGATATAGGTTTAATTACCCAAGTTTGAGGTCCTAGATACTTGTCAATATAGTTTAACTACATCGCTTTTCCCTTTTTCCATCAATCGATTCGCTTATGCATCGTCAGCACTGTTGGTTGTGCGGGCTACCAGAGTGCCCTAAATGCATAGAGTGTCCTGTAAGTGTCCTTACGGGACAATATATAAATCCCCGTTTTGCTCTGAATGATATCTTCTTGTTTATTCGACTTTCTGCTTCTCCGACTTTTTTCCTCTTGTACTTTTGCATCGCCGAACCATGGGATACCCAAATTCAATTGGAATTCCATTCCCTCTCTTTCTCTTTCCCCTCTTCCTATTGTTCAATCCTTCCCTTTCTTTTCAATGTCTCAACCTTTGTTTTCCTTATTGTTCTTCTTGTTTCTCTTGAATCCTATTCCCCGATCCACGTGCACACAACACGAGGATAGCCTCGCAACAGACCGCTGATCACCTCAGGACAGGATCTCGTTGCTACTCAGGCGGTCGAGACCGCCCTGCGTGTAGAAGACCTAGCACCTTTACCTTTACCTTTACCACCCACGGCGTTTTGGCGCCATTTATTTTGAATATTTCCGTGTGGGAACCCGGGTTCGCCCTGTTACGTGTGGCAAACTGCGAGCATGCAATTCCTCTCATTCCCTCCTGTCTCTCGCCTCTATCGATTAGATCTGACGAGAGGCACTCTGTCACTGATCTACCTCTCTTCCTCACCCCCTGTAGAATGTCGTGCCACCCAGGTCTGCCCCACTATTAATAAGGGAACCTTAACAAACATAAAACAACTTTGGCCTTTACTGTGCGCGATCCTTTAACGTGATAAATAAATAATGAATAACTGGATCGCATTTAGGCAGATCAATAATGCACATTCTCACTGCTCTTCTGATCCTAACCATTCTCACTACCCATGTAATATATAATTTTTAATTAAAAATAATTACAATAAATTTCATTGACACCATTAGCGATTAGTCTCTCGCAATATCTATCTTCATTAAATCAATTAATCAATCAATTTATCATATCAGGCGAAACACATGCCAATATCGTCCATAAAAACGTTCCAAAATAAGTTACGGAGAACCTCCTTAAGTATAATTTCAACAAAAAAATTATAAAAAATTTTCATTGTTTAGATTCTCGCCTATCCGGTGGGCTCATTCGACTACTTCAAGAGTGAGTGCTTTCGTTATTTGATAAAAAAAGTAATCTCTCTGGGTCATGAGATATGGCCTTCCAGTCTCAAAAACGTTAGCTACAGTATCCTCCAGAATCGATGAGTGAAATGCAAAATGATTGTCATCATGATTATCATCACCCCCCCCCCGACAAAGTCAATCATGTCCATCTCACCCACACGCGTGCGGCCTGCGTTCCTGCGTTCTCCACATTTCCCAGTTCTAAAAGTTTCCAATAAGAGAACCCTAGCTATTGATCCTCTCGCAAAAATATGCAAGATTCATTCGCAGGTATGAGCGATGATGAACTCGAAGCCGAAATAACGAAAAGATTTGCTGCTTTCTCACCTGGTTAGAATAATGTTTTATAAAAAAATAAAAAAATCTATAAATTAAATAATTTACAGCGGCACGTGAATTCCTGAACAAATTCGAAGAGGTCTAGGAAAGAGGGGTACAACAAAATTAACGATACACAGACTGGTGTAAGTTTTGTGTGGCTCCACCGTTGAATTCAGAGTAATGGTCTGACCCTCTCAATTCTGCGTGCTCTCTGGCGCTCTCTGATCGATGAGAGTATGTTGAATTAGGAGAGTCTGATCATTAACCGACCTTTTTCGAACATACAATGAGAACGTTTACCGATCTTTACTCTCCCCAGTGGGACGCTCTTTCTCTCTTTCTCTCTCTCTCCCCACCATCGTTAATTTGAAGAAAAAAACAAGTTACTCAGATATTTCCATGAACTACCGGTTGTTCGACTAAGTTCCATATGTTTCTCATTTCTCAAACATACAAAACCGAAAAAAACAAAATCCTGGTTTTCCTATGATTTTGCGGAATTCTAAAGCAACGAACGTCTTCAAATTTCTTTTCAGACGTGGGATATGGTTCAGGCTTCTAAGAAAACTGGCCTATTTGATGAAGTCGGAATAGTAATTCCAGCACTGCAGAGAAACATGCTGAGAAGTGAATTATTATTATTATTATTATTGACCTTGCCTCATTCCACTGCCCGGCCAAAGCGCAAAAAGTGTACTAGGGATGAGAAAATGGGTAAAACTGCGAGAGCCTTACTGAATTGCATCAGTATCTCCCACTCTCTCTCTCTTTTTCGATTATTACGCGGAAAGTTGGGCACACTAACACTTATTGTGTGCACGAGTACACCCAAACTATCAAAAGGCAACGAGTAACTGATATGTTGTATTAAAGGGATGTATCTTCTTTAAATATTTATCCGATTTTTTTCTAATTTTTGTATTTCAGAGCCCGATGGATCGCGTCGCTTGTGATCTTATGTTCTTCACAATGATACCTTATGTTCTACCTTATGTTACCTTATGTTACCTTATGTTCTTACCTTATGATACCTTATGTTCTTCACAATGATATTGTTTTACAAAACAATATTGAATACGATAAAAAAATTACATTATTTTGTTAATGTCATTGCTTCTCGAACAGTGAGATTTCGGAAATTACCATAACCACAATTATAAATCATGTATTACTATATAAATTGAGCAAGGGAAGTGTTTTGAGTCGTCATATTAAGTCTGTTAGAAAAAAAGATTTACAAACAATTGGGGAATCGAACCCGTGCTTTCTAAAACATGCTGGACGGAGTATCACCTGATCCTTCAAAACTGCCGAGTCTCTCAAATGGAGTCTAAATGCTCCACCCTTCGCGACCAGTGGCGAGGCGAAAACACTTTCCTGACTCTCCTGTCATTAGCAGGTAAAAGCTAAAAAAAAATGCAACAAATTCGAGAACTTTGCGTCGTCCCCATCAACTGTAATTTCACATATCGGATTGCGCTCCGGTTACTGTTGCGTTTAAAAAAAGCAACATTGAAAATCAACTCTAGAAAGAAATATACTCGAAAGTTCGACGTCGCATTCATAGTTCTCTGATTCTTCCTCCAAATCGAGCATTGAAGTTATTTACAGTAGCGTCGTAAAGTTTGGGCGCACTTTTTTTCTCTACTGAGTGATAAACATTTGATAATTATAATCTATAGATTTCTGGTTCGCCGCCACACGCATTATTGAATTTGTAAAAAATATCAGTAACTCAAGAATTTCTTGTTCCGATTGTTCCTGGTGATGTTCCTCCTAGCAGGAACATGACCAGGAACAATCGGAACATCACTAGGAAAATTTTTTTTGAAGTTGATGATATTGTTTATATTTTAAATACATTTTATTCGAACTGCTATTTTAAGAGTTTGCACACTGCTAAATGTTTGCAATATTGAAAGTGAAGCTATTCTTTTAATGTTCCTCTTGTTCCTGGTCATGTTCCGATTGTTCCCGCTCACACTCGGCCGAGTGTGACCAGGAACATCAGGAACAATCGGAACAAAAAATTCTTGAGAAACAAAAAATCGTTAGATTTCTTTCGCGTTGTGTTTGCACTTCTTGCGTCAGATGTGAGAGCTTAGTGGAACGGTATACCGTTTACCTACTGGCAGGAACGGCATTACGGGATTACGGTATTACGGCGAGGGGAGTAAAAACCGGCCGTGTTGCCACACAATATAACAGTTCTGTCGCGAGAAAATCCCATTCCCCTCGTCACTTTTTCCACATTTTCCATTTGGCTATTATCTCGTTGGCTATTATTCCGTTTTCCGTAACACGGAGAGAACGGAAAAAAATGAAAGTGAGTAGTCAATCACTTTCCCACGAGATGTGTGCTATTATGAGCTGGTAAATGCAGTAGATTCAGGTACTGTAGAGACGCCAATTTATTCCTCCGCACTTTTATTATTGCTATTATGGTATCTTTTGGAGAGAAAAAATGCTACTTCCTTTCCCGTGCGGAAGCTCTGCTTGGTGTATAAAGTGTCATCGGCATACCATTTATTTATTGATGGCATTTAACTTGCAATAGTTAGCAAGATGACTCGCTTCGCAGACGCAATCAATCTATGATACTAAGCCCTTTCAGCGTCGCTCGCCAGAGCTCCTTTTCGACTCCCGAGAGGGCCTCTTTATACAGTCTTCCACGCAAACAGAGAGTTATGATCGCCCACGCCCAGCTATTCGACGATCCCCTCAAAAACGTTGGGTTCCACTTCTAAAATCATTAATAATTCGCCCGTCTTCTCAGCTCATCTACACCATCTTTCATCATGCTGCTATAGGTTCGAGCTTGACATATATGTAGGGTTCTCCTCGCAAGAAATGAGTAAGGCGGGACCACATTGTTATTTCTTGCCAAGAAATGTCATATTAATGATCTACTTGCCGGTAGGTGTTCTTTCGAGAAACGGTCTCCAAGCTCTCCTCATTTTTTAGCATCGATTGATGGTACTACAGTGATTGTGAACTGAAAGAGATCCGATTTCTCGAAATTGATAATTTCTTGTTAGGCGAGCATCTGTTGCCCGTAGAGTGTTTTAGAGTTTGAAATTCGGGTAAATACTTGAATTAGTTCTCTTCATTTCGCACACTCTCTCACCACTCAACCGGCGTAGAGAGTGTGCTAAATGAAGAGAGCTAATCCAATTATTTACCCGAATTTCAGACTCTAGAGTGTTTGCAGAGAGAAGCGACTATTTGCATAGTTACTTTCAAAGTCTGATCTCAGCAACGATTGTCAACAAAACGGAATTTCCCCTTTTGATTATCTTATATCCTTGTTTCTTGCATTGCCATCACACTTTTCACGGGTGCATCAAATAAATAACACCTTTATTTAAACAAATTTAGAAAAACATTCTTACAGTGATCACAATCAGCGTGAGTAGCACGTTGATTACTCTCATCGTCACCTGCAGGAAGCATCAATTGGGGCCCTATCGATTTCTCCTTCTCACGTTCGCATCCGCCGATCTTTACTATGGAATTGTGCACTTCCTTGTCATGCCGGCGAGTTTCTTTCACGTAACCGAAATATTCTCTCAAGATGCTCATTTTCCAGATTCCCGAATCGTGGGGTAATGCGTTTTTCATGGCCGGCCATGGGTACATTCCAAGTGGGTTTGATTGTTGATTGACGCAATCAGCATTTCTTTCTCAATTTTGTGCAATTTTGAATGGATGTTTTGAAAAAATTCAAATTGTTATGATAGTTCCTACGCAAAAAAACTTCTTCTTTCGAACCACGCTAGATCACTAATCGAAGTATTTTTTATCGATAACTGTAAACACAGTAAGCGTGTATTTCCGCAAACAGTAATTGAGAGCTGCATGCATGTGAAGTAGGATTTTTTTAATTCTGTAGGTTAAGAAACGTGCTCATTACAGGACTATCCACTTAATGATCCTCGTTGTCAGGCAAATTCACAGTTTCTTTGTTCGCTGGCGCGCACGCTCACTCTTTCGTCATACTCGTATTCCATTTTCTCTACAGGCTACTCGCCGTGAAAGGGCGAGTTTCCCCCCCAGGATCATTCAATAGACAGCCAAACATCCGCGAAGGAACCAGTGGTTTGGAAAGGGAGAGAGGCTCTAACGTGTTTTTCCGTGTACGTATAGTCTCTCCCGTGGCACGTCCCTTTAGGGGCGGTTGGGCCAATCGACCGTTAGAAGTTCAAGAATATTTCTCGCACCGTTTCTTACTGGGTTGGACTATTTTCTTTAAATGTTTTTAAATTTTACAATATATAAAGTTCTTTGCGATTACAGGTCGCACCACATCGAACTCTTCTCCAAACCGTGGTTCTTCGCATTCCAATCTGTTTGCGTGGTCAGTGCAGGCGCCGCATGGTAGGCTATTCTCCAGATAAAAGTAAAAGTACAAAGTAAAGTTGCTACCGGAATCAAGAGGACTTTACGTCGACAAGCGACTACTCTGCCGGGGCCGACCGGTAAGGCCGGTTGCTGCACAGATCTAAGTATCCCCTGAGCTTCTGGGGCACGTTACCTTTCGCAAAAGTTGCTACCAATTTTACCGACAACGAGGGGGATGGAAGGCTTGGTGAACCTGGGGGCGGGGGTTGAACGCGTGACCCTACGTCTGGCAAGCAGTGCCTTACACCACTAGGCCATCCGTCCTCATTTTATTCTCCATATAACAAGGTTGAAGCTATTTTGTCCTAGACAGAATGGCAGTTTGGACGAAACTGGAAAATTTGAGCAACACGACTTATGGGCTGGTCAGCGACGACTTTCAAAGTCTAACTGCCCCTGCGCCTAGTAGACTTTGAAGTCGTCGCTGGCCAGCTTACAGACTTATGAAGTCGTAGACTTATTTCCCCGTGAGTACACTTCAGCCAAAATATGGATTCCGATATGAACTACCTAGATCTGACCTACTTAGATCTAAATTATCTTGTGATTACACCATAAGATCCAAAAAGTGATATATTTTCGTTCTGAATCGTTGTCGTTTCCAGGTTTAGTGTGCTCTATTTTCTCTTCGACACAGATGAATTTGTGGTAGAATACATGGAACCGATTCTGCGAGACCACGCAATAGGAACGCGCATGCCGCTCGAGGATTACTCAGCAACAGTGTTCTGGGTGAGTCATTACAAATTTCTAGATTAGTACATATATCTGTAATAGTATCACGAGAGATTGCATGGAAAAATGCCATCTAGGGAACACCTTTCAACACGATATTTCCGATTTCGACCAATATTTTTTGTGGATCTTCAATGGGACGAAAATTACATTACTTTTTTCCACGAATATTTCGTCACATTGACTGCCGTGTTATTTGAAATTTTGATCACGAATTTTCGAACAGATTCTTCCTGTGGTGTTCTGTGGTGGTGTTCTTTACAGCCTGTAACGACTAGAGAGTAAATAAGGCGTTGAGCAATGAAACAAGGCGAATTGGTTACGCGTAAAACGAAAATTGCAGACCAATGGAGCATTCGTTGGGCCGAGATGGAAGCCAATTTCCGGCATTGGAGTAATGGCAGTAACTATGATCGGCGGCTATGCATTCATGATGTATGCGGCCTCCCAAATTTTATGGTCAGTGGAATTTACTACGTGTCAATGTTCCGAACGTGCTTATAAATTATACAAAATTTGAGATTCAGGATATTGTAAAAACGTGCACGCACGAAATCATAGAAGTGCGGCAGCCTGTTTTTTAATATTACCAGACCGGAAGTTGAGTTTGTAATTCGGGTTAATAATTGGATCAGACCTCCTCATTTCGCACACTCATCGAGAATGTTGATCACGACCGGCAAAGAGACTGTACGAAATGAAGTGAACTGATTCAATTATTTACCCGAATTTCAAACTCTATTACTATCTTCTTTTCTCAGTGTGAAATATGTTAAGGTACATGAAGCTGAACAGAACGAATCAAAGCGCACGCACACTTGTCCTGCAGAAGCAGCTATTACGAGCGCTCGCGTATCAAGTAAATAATACTGACTAAGTACCAGTGTTTCGTGGAAGCAGTCGATCAATAATCACCAAGAGAGAATGTTTGTCTTCCATTTTGGAGGCATGGCGTCCAAACTGATGAAGATTGAGAACATTTTTGAAGCTAATCAGTCGTATACCAATTAGTTGAAAATTGATTTTTAAAATAAGTTTGCAGACGCTTCTTCCCCTGGTGACTGCCTACTCTCCGCCACTCATCTTTATTTCCAATCCCTTCCTGGGATTTTCCCTCCCCATTATGTCCTATCTCACGCCGATCTTGTGCGGTTCCCATCCCTTTCTGGACGGATCCGTACTCATCTGGACCATCAAGGAGTACCGGTAAGCTCGTCCCATTACGCTTTCCTTCTTCTTTGCTTCCTCTGCAATTTCGTGTCCCAGAAGCCTGATCAGCAGGAGATACGTAGATCTGTGCAGCAACCGGCCTTACCGGCCCGGCAGAGTGGTCGCTTGTCGACGTAAAGTCCTCTTGATTCCGGTAGCAACTTTACCTTTTTTACCCTGCAATTTCATAGTCTTGAGTGAGAGATGCGTGTGGTAAGGCGCAGAGGGGGAGAGAAAGACAGATTTTGCCATGGGGCATGCGCGACACCTGGCCGACTTGCCTACAAGTGGCAAAATATATTTTAGGAGACGATCTCCTCATTTCTAGAGTTCCCTAATGAAACATGTTCGATACACGAAAATCCAATTATCTCTGAAAATGGAACAGTCTTATGCTAATTGGAACGTCTCCTGTGACTTGGAATGTTTCATTTTGTCCCATATTCACTAAACCTGAGTGGGTTGTTGCGCCCTTTCCTCTCGGAGCTATGACTGAGGGAGTACGGTGCATTTCAAATTTCGACCTCTCGCCCTTCATTCACTCCTCTGGAAAAATTAACTCGCCTTCCTAAATCCTATTATCGTGTATCATTCTCGTGTTCCATTCAAATCACGTGTGTTTCGAACACGGCCGATGCAAATTGTAGAGTGTATCGAACGTGTTTCATTAGGAAACCCTACTCATTTCGAACGATCTCTTCACCAGTTGTTGGTGTGCGAGAGAGTGTGTGAAATGAAGAGACCGTTGTCTCACATTTAAAATTTAATTCAGAATAATGCTACTTCGATGCTTCCGTCGCCACGCCATCCCAGTCGAGACCGTCCACACCTCAGCCGTCGCGAGAACCGGCACTTCTTTTGGCGCTTTTTGACTTGGAATCACATTTCTCCGAGCCCGAATGTTTACCACCTTTCCAGCTGAGAAAATATACGGGTCGTGAAGAATTATTTTGACAATTGTTCCGCTGTTTTTCCGGTGCATACAAATGGAAACAGAATTCCCACCCGAAACTCAATCACCACATTGGTACACCCTTTCCAATAGGGAAATATTAGTTGAAGAGACCTTCCACATATATTTTATCGTCGCCCGAAGGCGCAACGGAATAATGTGCGATTACACGAACGATGTACAGTAAATTAAAACTCTATATGGGAAGTATCGTTTGGGAAGGGAGAGTATCGTTTGGGAAGGAGGAACTCGTTTGGGAAGAGGGGACTCGTTTGGGAAGGGGGTCGTTTGGGAAGGGGGTCCACGAGAGACCATACTCCACGGTTGGTTTTTTTACACTTGTGTACATCAGAAGTGCTGATATTTTACTGAGTAACTAAGGCCTCGCACCGAAAAGTTACGGAAACCACATTTTCCGATATCGATTTTTTACCAAGTTGGAAAGCTAGTTTGTACAAGTGTTCTAGATGTATTTTGCGGAGAAAAATGCGAATAAAATTACATTCGAATCGATACGAGAAAGATAAAGATAAAGGGTCCTCATTATGGAATCATACTGCTCCACCCTACGCGAATAAGACGGAGTTCTTGGACAAGACTTCGGCCATGCATCGTAGGTGCCCTTATGGATTGATATTTTAGTATTATTGGAAAAGCGGATTGTCGAGTATACTGCAGATTACTCCAGACCCATCTGAAGTTGGATCTTAGCGGAAGCAAAAAGATCAAATACAAGTACGCTGATGTGAGTTTAAAAAAAATATTCTGCTAAATATTTTTTTCCGCTCATTAATTAATCAATTACGTCAATTTGTTAATTTGTGGACATGCTCGAGCCTGTTAATTTATTGTTCCCTTGCAATTTATTTGATACCAAATCAATATAATCAATTTATTACTTTGAGATAACCATATATCTTCTCAGGGACAACGTGAGACTATCCGCACTGCAGAGATACTGGCGCGTGGGCGCGCGAAGGAAGCCGCGCGGATGACGCGCGAGCAGCGCGCGACCTTCGTTCCGCAGGAGATCGTATTGCGCGCGCACCTCGCCAATGTGCTGCGCACAGTGCGCACTGCGCTTGCGACAAACCGCACTCACGTCGAGATACGGTACGAGTGGGAGGCGGGCAGGCCGTATAGGAGAGGAACGATGATTGTGACGGAACCGCGCGCGCTCGACGCGCGATGCGTTGAAAAACTATTCAGGGACAAGTTCAGACTCTAGCCTTTTTGTATTATCTGCTAGCTAGGTTTTACAGTACCATTACTGCTATACTTTTCTTTCGTATTTCTTTTAATGCTTTTGTCATTACTACGACAAAATAAACACATTTATCGAGAAATGTCGGAGGTTACACGCGATTGCGCGAATTGTTGATCGTTGAAATTGATTTAAACATCACAGTTCCATTCTTATGTTTCTGATTTACTCAGCTGATACATGAAAATTCAAATTATTTGGTGGGTAATTACATTGATGGCATCACGCTGGCATTTAGCACAACTTACTTTTCATTTCTTTTCTGACGACCGCGGCAATAAGAATCGACAGTTCATTAATGACGCACTGTTCTTGTTGCAAAACTTGTACGACAAAGTAAAAGTGCTGGAATGTTTCTAAACCATAGTTTACCTAGTGTTTTTAAAAATATCCATAACTTTCACAAAAATCACACATGCGGTTGAAACAAGAAAAAAACACCTTTGGTCTCTCTTAGAATTTGGAATCAAAATCGAGAAAAAAAGAGAATTCCAACGTTTCTGTCCTTTTGCTTTTTGTCGTTTCTGCCACTCTTGTCAAATTCCTTCTCTAGTTTGGTGATGAACTTGAGAGCTTCTAAAAATGTGGTCTCAACCTTGACTTATGCTGGATCAGTTTCGAAAATGTTTAGGAGCCAGTCTCCATTCTTTCCGGGCGTGCAATCACGAGAGAATTTTGACCCCTCAACGAGCTTCCAAAATGACTGCCAAATTAGAAAAGGGTCAGAGGTGCAGATGGAGGCCTGATGAAAAACCTCTTTGTATCTCTTTTGCATGCACGTCTCTCGCCTCTTCTCTGTACCCCAACATTTTTAATCAAATGATAATTAGAATATTCACATTTCGCACCATTACTATTTCATCAAGTGCGTCAAACAATAAGATTGGGAATCTTTTTTTTTGAAACATTTTAAAAAATCAGACCTTCCGAGAGCGTCGTCAATTTCTTATCCATAAGGGCAGCGAAATCCTCGTCACACAGTTCTGAACGGATCTTCCGGTGATAAAAGATTACATAAAAACAAAAAAAACAAGTGGACGAAAACTGACCAAGATAATATTCGATTTCCACTCTCTTTTCAGGCGCCTGAAAAGATTTAACTTATGGCGCTAAGGGAGCGAAGCAATCATACCGATACCTTTTTTTGAAACAATAACTGTGTAACACCACATTAGCCATGGATATATAAAGAATTATAATACAATTTGAATGTCTTAAAACATGATGTGGTGATGTGGTTTGAAGGGGAGCCTGAATCATATGCCTAATATGTTACGATAAGGCATGTTCATTAATGGCCCTTTTCTTTCTATGACCGTCTACAATTAAATAGGCAGTAATTTCCTCTCGCGGCCAATGGGAACACAGCCTCCAGTTGGCACCATGCCAAGAACATCTCTCGTTGTCTGACCCTCTCGTTTGACGCGCTCTCTCGCCGTCTCTCTCTTTCTCTAACTCGTTCTCACTGATAATGTTCCGAATACTGTGGGGAAGGGGGCTTCGAGGCAAATACCTTAGTAGCGCGAGTAACGGCGGCACGTCGAGAGCCATCAACCTCTGTAGTTTAATTATCTATATAATAAGTAGGTAGATTTAAGTCAATAAAATTAATACCTGAAATTTTAAAACAATTTACATCTCCAAAAAGCAGTCTCAAGGAAAAGTCTACTTTTCGCGCGGTTCCTCAACACACTTCTCAATTGTTTTCTCAAAACAGCTGAAAAAATGACATCGAGTTCTTCATATAGCACTCCAGGGAACTCAGGTAACCGATAGAGTGGAAACTGAAAATATTCTTCCAAGCCAGAATAAAAGTTTACAAAAACGAGTCCGGAAAATAAAACATTCCCCCGTCTTACAACGGTAATGCAAGCGAGAGAGCGTGACATATTTAGAGAGATCACGCACAAGTACTCTATTTGACAAACTTTAAAATTGTAATAACTGACATTTCTTGAAATGTTTTGTAGTTTTATCTATTTTTATCCGGAAATGATAATAGAAAATGCGAAACAAAGAACCAACCGCCTTCTGAAGCAGGGTGTAGTTTCGCCCGCTCTTTTCGAATTCCTTTTCGACAATTTCCAAGAACGCTCGGGCGTCTGCAAATAAATTCTCAATTATATTTCAATAAGGAGATTTGTTTGTGTATGTAGCTCATTTAAATATGCACAAAAAAAATTGGGTGGAATGTGCATGTGCGGGAAAAAAATAACAAATCTGACCCGCCGAAAGCGCAGCAAACGTCTTCTCCACAGTGAGATAGAAAGCCTTATCGCTCATTGCTGAAAATATGATTAAAATTAAATAGAAATAGAAAAACGCTGCCGTGACACAAAATTAGCTTTTTTCAAAACTAGCTTATTTTTAATTTTAGGATCACCGCTAAATATTTCATGAATTTGTGAGCGATCGTAATAAACTAACCTAGATAGTCCTCCTTCTTTGCCTATACGAATTTGGTTACAATATCGATTGCTATTTCAAGTGCACTACAGGTAAATATGGTTAGTTAAATCTATAATAGGTATGACTGTTTCAGTCCCTGAGCGTCAGACAGTCTTATGTTCTTTCCACGAGGTAAGGTTTCTCTAGAATGGCTGGTGGTCGGTCCCGTAGCATCTTGTGGTCGGACGTGTGGACAGATGGCCGGCCACGTAGCATCTTGTGGTCGGTCCCGTAGCCAAAGATCGAAGCTGTGGTCGGACCAGTGGACGGTTGGTCGGTCCAGTGGACAATGTGGTCGGTCCCGTAGCATCTTGTGGTCGGTCGCGTAGCATCTTGTGGACGGTCCCGTAGCATCTTGTGGACGGTCCCGTAGCATCTTGTGGACGGTCCCGTAGCATCTTGTGGACGGACGTGTGGACAGATGGCCGGCCACGTAGCATCTTGTGGTCGGTCCCGTAGCCAAAGATCGAAGCTGTGGTCGGACCAGTGGACGGTTGGTCGGTCCAGTGGACAATGTGGTCGGTCCCGTAGCATCTTGTGGACGGTCCCGTAGCATCTTGTGGACGGTCCCGTAGCATCTTGTGGACGGTCCCGTAGCATGTTGTGGACGGCCGTCGGCCGGCCGACGGCTGTCCACAACATGCTACGGGACCGACCACAGGCGATTCTAGAGTTATAGTATATTGAGAGTTTCAATGAAAAAAAGAAATAAAAAAACTGAGCCTTTGTTGGACGAGGTTGTGTTGTTGTCTTCACACGTGTTGTTACAGGACCCTGAACAAATCTAATTTGATCACTCTCGTCTTCCACCCCCCCCCCTCGCCTACTCTCTCTCCCTCTCTCTCTCTCTCTCTCTCTCTCTCTCTCTCTGTGGCGATATGGGTGAAGCGGCCGGCGGGGGCCAGGAATAAACATTCAAAATCATACCTTTCCGGTGACCTTAGAAGGGCGAGGTGTTGTCGTTTTTACAGTAACCTGAGCAAACCATTGCATGTTATTTGCAATGAGCGTTAATTTAAATTACGTGGTTCTAGGGAATAATCCAAATCATACCTTGGTTGTAGGTCGTTTTGTAGTTTTCACAGTAGTAAGCTGAACATGGATTTATGCGTGATCTTAGTAATGTGAGCATATTGAATTAGAGATCATCGAAAATTAGCAAAAACATTACCGTAGGCGTGCGAGTCGTTGTAGTGGCCTGAACAAAGATCTACTGTATAATTAGGACTACATTACAATTATTTCTCCTATCTTTTTGTGCTCCTTTCACTGTTTATTAATGTGCACCGAATCACACTTCAATTCACAAAAATAAAAAAAATAATTCAACAAAAATGAAGGAAGCATCGATGTGCTTTGATAATCACCGACACATTCGTTAGAGAATCAAAGTCTTACCTTAGTTGTAGTTGTTGGCTTTTCGATGCGTCTGCTACCGTTGGGCTCTGTAATAAATCAGAAAGATATCGATTGATAAGCCGATTAGTAACCCTAATTCATTTTGTAAATCAACAACTTTTTATGCTCACTTCTCAATTGCTTTCGGGCAATGGCAGCCAGGATGATCAAAATTTCCTTCTGCGCGGATGCCGGGTGCTCCAGCACCGACATCGCTAGATCCTGTAATGGGAATATGCCGTAACTTTGCTTTTTTGAACTCTTTTTTTACGCGCATTATTGCTGGGTTGGTAAATTTTAAGCAACAAACAGTGTTCCCCTCCAGTTTGTTGTAGTTGTTCCCGGCACTTTCGTACAGCTCCTCGGCAATATCGTCGAATTTCCTCGCATCTTTAGTACAAACATAAACTTCTATTATTTGCTATAAACCACGAGAAACTGGATGAGGAAAAATCATTTTACAGTTTGGTTGTTAGAAAAAAACGAATACAACACAATAATACTGAACTTATTGTCGATGGGTGAGCATAATCACGGTATACCCACTGTTTCGAAAATTGACTAAATGAATAAGAGAGACTATCTGATAGGGTCGACATACATTTGGCACTAGGCACTTTTTTCGTCTTGAGACTAGCAACGCTATATTGTAGCACGTTGGGTGAGGGTTGTGATTACAGCGTTCCCGAATCTTGGAAACGCTTCCTCGCGTCAGGGCATAATTAATTGTGTTTGTGACGTCACCAATAATTTTCCACATTTCGAATCCAATCCCTTCCTACTATACATTAATCGATTCCTTACCAAAATAGAAATGTTTCTTAGTCTCGGAAGGTTTTCGATTGGAGCTCATGCAGCCGAGTTATTCGACGAAATACGTTTCACGTGCAATTTGAGCGTAAAGTTTCTCAACAGCGGTACTTTTTTATTTCATTTTCTGAACCGCTGTATGGATGTGCTCATTCTATTTTAATATTGAAATTTAAAATTTTCTGAAAGGAAGCTAAATTCGGCTATTTGTGAATAAAATCAATTCGAGATTGCAATTTGTTTGCTGAAATTACAGTATGCTATTTGTTCTCGATCCGTTCTAACCGCTTTAATTACATAAATTTGATTTTTGAGCCTATTTCCGACGTGCGTGGTCTTAAAAGAGTAATTCACGAGCAAAAAAAGGAGAAATATACAAGGTTTTCTCAGATGTCAAATCGTATGATGCCGTAGCTTAGCAAAAAATTGCAATCACGAATTGATTTTATTCACAAATAGCCGAATTTAGCTTCCTTTCAGAAAATTTTAAATTTCAATATTAAAATAGAATGAGCACATCCATACAGCGGTTCACAAAATGAAATAAAAAAAGTACCGCTGTTGAGAAACTTTACGCTCAAATTGCACGTGAAACGTATTTCGTCGAATAACTCGGCTGCATGAGCTCCAATGGAAAACCTTCCGAGACTAAGAATCATTTCTATTTTGGTAAGGAATCGATTAATGTATAGTAGGAAGGGATTGGATTCGAAATGTGGAAAATTATTGGTGACGTCACAAACACAATTAATTATGCCCTGAGGCGAGGAAGCGTTTCCAAGATTCGGGAACGCTGTAATCACAATCCTCACCCAATGTACTACAATAGAGCGTTGCTAGTCTCATAACGAAAAAGATGCCTAGTGCCAGGTATCCTGAAGAAATATGTCGATCCACTCAGGAAACCTCTCATAAGAGTTTTTCTCCAGGACTTTTCATATATTCTGTCTATCTTCCAGTTCCTCGCGGTCCCCTACGAGTCACAAATCTGACCGGCCGATAACGTTGCAAACGTCTTTGCTGCGACTGCCTCAAACGTATCTTTGCTCATTGCTGAAAAGAGGCGTTGATTAGACATCTCGCAAAATTCACTCATCTAAAAAATAAAATTCGAATTACCGAGGTAGTAATCGACTGAATCCGGTGGAGGGGGTGGATGAGCCTGAAAGGTTCTATGCATTCCATTTGTGAAAAAATAATTATTAATGATTGTTGAATTAAAAATAAGGAATAATTAAAATTTAGACGCACCTCTGCATGATGTGATAGGACAGCTAGTGATGATAGTAAGACGATAATCAATGTCATTTTAATAAAGAATAAAAACATGCGAAAATTCGGGGTTTTATGCGTTTTTGCATGCGTTTCTGCACCTGCACAATAACGTTGTTTGATCTTAGCGTGGGAAAAAAGGCAATTACAGTTGCAAAGGAAGAAAACGAAATTCATAATATTATTCTAAAATGAGATGAGCGTTAGTTTTTAGATATCAACCGAATATGATAGGCTTTGCACACTTCATGAAAAGGCGTCCAATCACTATTTTTGTTGAATGAACATCTAAAGAGGTAATTTTGGTAATTCAAAAAATATTTCCCGAACGGAATGAAATGTACTGTAAGAATGCGCAGTCGCTACCGATCGTCAACTTGATTCACAGTCAAAACAACCAATATTTTGACGGCGCGAAGGGCGCGGAATGAGTATTGTGAGAGTGCACGGAATTCACCGAGTCACCGGGCTGTGTACTGTGATAGGGTAGATGTCAATGAGCAAGATGTACTAGATATCAGAAAAAAATGAAATTTATCACATCTTCAAGACAAATTGCGCACCAGCATTCAAAGCTTAGTCATGGTTAGGATGAAAAAATCGTCCCTCGCCCACCGGTATGCAATGTTCACACTGTTCCAAGCATCCGCGTTGTTGCAGAGTTGCTTGGTGGTTGTTTCCGGAAGAAGAAGTTGCACTATACGCTTGAACCTCGACGCTTGAAGCTCCTGTGAAAAATATTTGAAAAATAAATTTCTCGTTAGACCATCTGCATAGTTTACAAAAACAATTATTTTATATCGTACAACACACAAACACGAAGAAGGAGAAAAGAACATAAGATCATACCCGGTAGACGCGTGTTACGGCATGAATAGAGTAAGATCCGGGAATAGATGATAGATCGAGACGATGTGAAACTCTACTGGACAAATGAGTGAGAAGGGCATCGTCCAAAGCTGTACTGCACATCGGGGAATAACGAAAACTCTTTCCCCAGTGCTGGAAAGAAATTCAACGACTTTCTGTGTAATCTCCTTTCATTGCCGAGTGAGCGGGGGACTCAAGCAACATTTTACACATTCCCGTCAATTTCCTAAAAGCCGGCTATGGAACTTGGGACAGGAAATAAGTAATCATCGTCGCCATAATTATGTAATAGTGATAATCTAATATCATTAATAATTTAATACAAAAGTTTGGTAAAAATGAAACAACTGTTTTTGAAATTGGGGTCAGATTTCCTGCAAGACAGATACGGTTAGTAGAAAACGGAAGGCCCGTGGTCCGAAGCTCGGTCTGAGCACTAATTTTTGTCGTGAAATAGAGCGAATTATTAATTGGTAATGAAATAGAGCGAATTATTAATTGGTAATGAAATAGAGCGAATTATTAATTGGTAATGAAATAGAGCGAATTATTAATTGGTAATGAAATATAGCGAATTATTAATTGGTAAATCACTCACCGTCGACGAATCCTCTTTAATCTTAACGAAATCGACACGCAGACTTCGCAATTTCGGCAATGTCAGCAACCACTGCTTGACCTTTATGATGTTGTTTTTCCATTCGATGGTACCAGTTGAGTGATAACTCAGTTTCCCCAGTCTCTTCGTCAAGTAGAGCGTCCAGTACACTGCAATTTTGGTTTGTTTGATAATAAACATTTTTTTTGTAATTTTACTATATAAAAGAATATAAAGAATACATTACTTTGCTAAACTCTTACTCGAAATGGAAGTTGTTGTGGTCAGCGTAGAATCCTGTTATAAGATGATTGTATTTGAGGCTTCTGATAGCTGGCGGGACTGCGATTCCAACTTCCATATCGTCAAAAATCTGAAAAGAAATGGAAGATAAATTAATTTACGTGGAATCGCGATACAAAAATATGAGAAATATACGAATATTAATCTCTCACAGTTACATGAAGCGTTTCAACTCTTGCATGATTGACGAACGATCGACCAGCCTTCGAATTGATATGGAAAATAGACTTCGATTGAATGCCCATGAACGAATCGCTAGCATTCTGGAATTGAGAAAATTAGAAGAAAAAAATACAATATGTGTATGTTGATCACTAAAGTAATTTAACGTAGTGTGGAACTTAAACCACAATTTTCACAATTTCGTAGAATTTTTATGAGAGTTACTAGCACATATTCAGGATTATGATTCAATTGCTTACCAATACTACTTTGAGCTCTCTGATAATTCGCCCTCCGGACTCTCTTTCCGCATTTGCCAAACGCATGCACGTCAATGCGACACTTCGACGGTCTTTGAGATTCAAATAGCGACAGAATTCCATCAATATGTCGTCAGGTATCATGTCAAACATCGTCTGAGAGCAAATTTAGTAAGATTTTGTAATAAAATCAGAAGTCGTTTCTGCACGACATAGAGACATATAGGGAGATGCTGAGTCAAAACATTAAAATTCTCTGGTGGGAAAAGAGAGTTAAACTTAGCTTAATAGCTTCTTGAAAGAGATGATGATTTTTGAAATAACAACGAGCAGTGAACAAGAAACAAGTTTGCTGAAAACAAATGCAAGAATTATAATATCTGCACTAGACACATGATTTGAGGGAAAGAAAGAGGACGCGTGGCGTAATTGTCATACGGTATCCGTGGTGTATTCCCTCTGGCGGTATGATGAAATGCTCCTGTTTTGAAATACACGGTGCATACAACGTAGGGTTAGCCCGGCAAACAAGGTCTTGAGACCTTGATATGAGATAATTCAATTATCTCACTCCTTGCAAGAACAGTGAAAATCATTTCATGATCTTGTTCCTTGGCAAGGAATGGGCATCAGAAATGGAAGATTTCAATAGATCAACAGACTTTCCAATAAAATTTAACTGGTGATTGATTTGTTATTACTTCTTTATTTCTAAAACTTCTTTTGTGTTCTTGACCATATATTGTAAAAGAAGAAATCAGTACCGCCATAACGTAAATCAGGAAGTCCCATTTAGAAATTTCTGAGTTGTTTAGAACGCTATTATCACAAAATTTGAAAAGTGTCCCTGACAAGATCTTGGTTCCTTGTTTATTCATTGGTCTATCCAAGGAATAAACAAGGAATGACTCCGATCGATTCCTTGCCAAGATCATTTCTCACTTTCCAATGAAAAAATCGGTAATTTTCATTGTCAGGCGAACCCTACTACAAAGTATTCACTTTTTTTTCTATTTTTTTTTCGTGGACACTGAGCACGACAAAAAAATTGCCGAAGAAAAATTGTTCCAAGCTCAGTCCTGAAAAGTTAAAAAAAAGCTACCTTTTCGCCGGCTGCACGCCATAGGCGAGCTGGGTTTGAGCCTCAGGGCATCAAATTTCTTGCTTTTGTAAATGGGGTCCAGCGATATTTCAACGGCACGAATATGACCTCATCGACAGTCCTGGCGCGGATGTCCGGCAGTGCTCAATTCTTATATAGCCGGTCTCTTAAATACTTTCTCTTGCGAAATATCATATCGGGAAAATCAGATTTATCACTTGTTCAAGAAAGAAATCACGCCTTAGTCAAGGTTAGCATGCAGAATCCGTCCGCTGGACACATATATCCAATTACCAAATAACAATGAAAATCACTGATGTTGTTTAGGAGCTGCTTGGCAGTTACAACCGGTAGACAAAGTTTCACTTCACGCAGGCTCGATTCTTGAAACGCCTGTGCATAGTACTTGAAACGCCATTATCACATTACATCGTCCAGGAAGCGTATTCAAATATTGGTACAGTTCCTGGACGGGCGCGTTCAGCGTACAAAGTTACTCGCTAGGAGCAAGTTTTGAGCCATTTCGTTTTCTGACCTGTTCCTTACACGTATTGATCATAACGCAAACAGCGTCATATCAGTCGCAAATAAGCAGATGGGGTAATTAATGCATCACATACCTCGTAAACGACCTCCAATACGTCAATAGAGTATGATCCGGGTATTGATGATAGATCTAGAAGATGGGATACTTTATTAACTAAGTGAGTGAGAATTGCGTCGTCCAGAGCGGTATTACACATCAGGGAATAGTTAAAACTATTTCCCCAGATCTGGAATGAAATAATGAAAATAATCTTATTTTTTGTTCTCGAATAAACTCACAATCGAATCGTCTTTTATCCTCACGATTTCGAGACTCAAAATTCTCGACTTGGGAAATGTCAGCAACCACTTCTTGACATTTGAGATATCGATAGTTTTCGTTCGATGGTACCAGTTGAGAAATATCTCAGCGTCTCCAGTCTTTTCGTTAATTAAAGTATCGAGAATGCTGCAATTATACAGTAGCGGTCAAAAGTCTTCGGACACTTTTTCTTTTTCTTATAACTTTTGAACACGAAGAGGTTATCATCTGATATTGGTGAGGTCGTATGTGAAATCCATTGGAGAATATGATGTCACTATTGGGGCATTGCGAAATTTACCAATTATTGCGTAGTAATGACGCAATCAATGCATACTTTTTTGAATGGGCATTATTCTTACATGGAATTTTTCCTGCTCCCCTAACTTTCACAGTGTTGAGACATGCCCTCGGTCTACCCATAAAAAAAATTTTCAAGTTGCTGCGGTGCCGCTACTTGGCTGCAGCAACGCTGCAAAATCGAGGTCGGAAATCCATATCTCGCCTTTTAGGCATCGCACAGACACGATCAAAGTATCAAAATGATCGCCATCATGCCTGCGGATGATCCTGCGAATATGGTCACGGTAAGCCACCATTTGCCCTCAGGGCACGAAAAAGTCACTTTTTCGCATTATTGTGGTCTGACGAGGGGGAAGTCTATAGGACGTGCTCTAAAGATCTGGTTTGGGCGTGGATTCTGTTGAGAATCTATGGGAGAACCGATTCCTAGCTGCAATAAGCGTTTCGATTGGTTTCCTGCCCGCGGCGATCGATTTCCGGAAGGACACTGGTTTGGCCACGCCCATTTTCTGCCCGTTGGCAACGATCAGACTTTTGAGCGTATCTCAGCACTGAGCGAACGGACAAGGCTGGAATACCCATCAATGGAATCAGCGTGGCCGGTTCTATAATCTCGTTCACAAATTGCATCATCACTATGCAATATTTCATCATCCTTAGGCAATAATTTAGAAAGAGCTAAAATATTGCATATTGATGACGTAATTTGCTCATTTGAGTGGTGGAAAGATCAAATTTATTTTATTTGCACTTCATCCATATTTTTCCGTTGACTTACCGCAAAGAATACACAAAAAATAGAAGTATTGCTTAAGGATGATGAAATATTGCATAGTGATGATGCAATTTGTGAATGAGATTATAGAACCGGCCACGCTGATTCCATTGATGGGTATGCCAGCCTTGTCCGTTCGCTCAATGCTGAGATACGCTCAAAAGTCTGATCGTTGCCAATGGGCAGAAAATGGGCGTTGCCAAACCAGTGTCCTTCCGGAAATCGATCGCCGCGGGCAGGAAACCAATCGAAACGCTTGTTGCAGCTAGGAATCGGTTCTCCCATAGATTCTCAACAGAATCCACGCCCAAACCAGATCTTTAGAGCACGTCCTATAGACTTCCCCCTCGTCAGACCACAATAATGCGAAAAAGTGACTTTTTCGTGCCCTGAGGGCAAATGGTGGCTTACCGTGACCATATTCGCAGGATCATCCGCAGGCATGATGGCGATCATTTTGATACTTTGATCGTGTCTGTGCGATGCCTAAAAGGCGAGATATGGATTTCCGACCTCGATTTTGCAGCGTTGCTGCAGCCAAGTAGTGGCACCGCAGCAACTTGAAAATTTTTTTATGGGTAGATCGAGGGCATGTCTCAACACTGTGAAAGTTAGGGGAGCAGGAAAAATTCCATGTAAGAATAATGCCCATTCAAAAAAGTATGCATTGATTGCGTCATTACTACGCAATAATTGGTAAATTTCGCAATGCCCCAATAGTGACATCATATTCTCCAATGGATTTCACATACGACCCCACCATTATCATATGACAACCTCTTCGTGTTCAAAAGTTATAAGAAAAAGAAAAAGTGTCCGAAGACTTTTGACCGCTACTGTATATATTTTTAAATCGTTTGAAACATTATTTTTAATCCGCCGACTATAAATACTATATTCAATGTATGTTTAAAAAACTTACTCGAAATGGAAGTTGCTGTGATCAGCGAAGAACTGTGTTATGAGATGATTGTATTTGACGTTTCTGAGGGTTGGCGGGATTGCGATGCCAATTTCCATTTCTTTATCGTCGAAAATCTGAACAGTAATTGAAAGTATAGTAAGATATTGCAAATTCAGAAAACTCGTCCAAAAATAATAAAATGTTCCGCTCCTAAACAACAGACACGGCTGCGAGAAAGCATGCCTAAGCAAGAGGCACGCAAAGGTATAGAAAGAGAGTACACCACCAGTAGTCGATTTCAGGAATGTATCATTGTATATTTTTCATAAGGAAAGTTCCTTCATTTGTTTGGAATCGTGATTCAAACATTTGATAAATTCAAGTATTGTTTTCCCACATGCACTTGAAGCGTTTCAACTCGCGCATGGTTAATGAAAGATCGGCCATTCGATTTGAAGTGGAAAGAATTCAGCTGGATGTACGGATCGGTCGATTTCTGAAGTTGATGAAATTAGAACAAACATGATTGAAGAAAACAAATATAAATAAAAAATTCAATAAACATTAAACATATATTAAAATAGTTGATTGATCTTGTATTTCCAGCTTGGAATTGGGCACATCTTCCGGAGTTCTTTCAACTACACTTTTTTAAACCATTTTTGGACAATATTTATGAGCGATACCAGATTTACGAATTTGATTCAATTACTTACCAATACTATTGTGAGTTCGCTGATTGCACGCCATCCGGCCTCTCTTTCTGCCGTTGCCAAACGCTTGTACGCCAATGCTGCACTTAGACGGTCTTTAGGATTCAAATAACGACACCATTCCATCAATATGTCGTCAGGAATCATGTCAAACATCGTCTGAGAGCATATTCAGTAAGAGTTTATTATAAAAGCAGAAATTGCATCAGTATGACGAGGGATGTGCATAATGGGAGCAGCGTTTAGGATACGTTAAAATCAAAGGGTAGAAAAAGTGAGTTCAGCGTAGCTGAATAGCTTCTTGAATGGGCTTATCATCTGTTTTTTTAATAAAAAAACGAGCAGTGAACAAGTATGAAGATTATTAAAAATACGTGCTAGACTTTATAATATCTGCACTAGACGCATGTTTGGCGGGACAGACAGAAGACGCGTGATGTAATTGTCATACGGTATTCGGGGTGTATTCCCTCTGGCGGAATGATGAAATGCTCCTGTTTTGAAATATACGGTGCATGTAAAAGCAACGTGAAAATGTTCTGGATATCAGTAAAATCAGATTTATCAACAAAGTTTCAAAGTAAAGAATGTATTATTACTAATCAATGCTTTGTCATGGTTAGGATGAAGAAATCGTCCCTCGCCCACTGGTATGCAATGTTCACACTGTCCCAAGCATACGCGTTGTTGCAGAGTTGCTTGGTGGTTGCTTCCGGAAGAAGAAGTTGCACTATACGCTTGAAACTCGACGCTTGAAGCTCCTGTGAAAAGTATTTGAAAAATAAATTTCTCGTTATACCATCTGCATAGTATACGAAAACAATAATTTTATATCGTACATCACACAAACACGAAGAAGGAGAAAAGAACATAAGATCATACCCGGTAGACGCTTGTTACGGCATGAATAGAGTAAGATCCGGGAATATATGATAGATCCAGACGATGGGAAACTTTACTAGCCAAATGAGTGAGAAGGGCATCGTCCAGAGCGGTATTGCACATCGGGGCATTGTGAAAACTCTTTCCCCAGTGCTGGAAAGAAGTTCAACGTGTTTCTGAGTAAACTCCTTTCATGGCCAAGTGAGCTCAAGCAATTACCGTCAATTTCCCAAAAGCCGGCTATGGAACTTGAGGCCGGGAAATAACTAATTATCGTCGCCATAATAATTTAATATCGATAATCTAATATCATTAATAATTTAATACAAAAGTGTGGTAAAAATGAAACAACTGTTTTTGAAATTGGGGTCAGATTTCCTGCAACACAGATACGGTTAGTTGAAAACGGAAGGCCCGTGGTCCGAATCTCGGTTTGAGCACTAATTTTTGTCTTATCGCAATTTTAATGAAATAGAACGAATTATTCATTGTTAATGCACTCACCGTCGACGAATCCTCTTTAATCTTAACGAAATCGACACGCAGACTTCGCAATTTCGGCAATGTCAGCAACCACTGCTTGACCTTTATGATGTTGAGTTTTTCCATTCGATGGTACCAGTTGAATGATAACTCAGTTTCCCCAGTCTCTTCGTCAAGTAGAGCGTCCAGTACACTGCAATTAGGCGATGTTTGATAATAATTTTTTGTTGTTGCAATCTCACAATATAAAAAGACAATTAAGATTTTTTCCTAAACTCTTACTCGAAATGGAAGTTGTTGTGGTAAGCGTAGAATCCTGTTTTAAGATGATTGTATTTGAGGCTTCTGATAGCTGGCGGGACTGCGATTCCAACTTCCATATCGTCAAAAATCTGATAATAAATGGGAAATATTTAACGATAAACTAATTTACGTGGAATCGCGATACCAAATTATGAGAAATATATAAATATTAATTATATTAACTGCGCACAGTCACTCGAAGCGTTGCAACTCTTGCATGGTTGATGAACGATCGGCCACGCTTCGAATTGATATAGAAAACAGACTTCGATTGGATGCCCATGAACGGATCGCTAGCATTCTGGAATTGAGAAAATTAGAAATATACCGGGTATAAAATATAAGTATGTTTATCAATTTCACTTCACTTTTAAGTATGTTTATCAATTTCAGTAATTTCACTTGCAGTACTAGCCTGGAATTGAAACTGCCGGGCCTCTTTAAACCACCATTTTCACAATTTCGTAGAATATTTATGAGCGTTACTAGCACATATTCAGGAGTATGATTCAACTGCTTACCAATACTACTTTGAGCTCACTGATAATTCGTCCTCCGGTCTCTTTTTCCGCTTTTGCCAAACGACTGCACGTTAATGCAACACTGAGACGGTCTTTGAGATTCAAATAGCGACAGAATTCCATCAATATATCGTCAGGGATCATGTGAAACATCGTCTGAGAGTATGCGCAGAAGAATTGTACTATAAAAACTGAAAAAAATCTGTATTCACTTATCGCATGTACACAACTGGAGATGCAGAGTCGAAAACGTTAAATTGGTAATTCGAGAAAATGAGAACTGTCTTCTTTAAATGGATGGTGATTTATGTTATAAAAAAGGACATTGAAGAAATTATGCAAATTGAAGAAATTATGCAATGTATACAAAAGACATAAGTTTTTATCACCTGTTCATGGAGAAATTACTGATGCACAATTAGCCTTAGATGTAAACTGAGTATATCATAAATTTACACAATGTGTGTCTTCATTTTTTTAGAGATGCGAGATATATAGTGAGATGGAATTTGACAATTTTTGAATTAACCAATTCTGTGGCGATACAATCAACTATTTTCGTTGAGAGTATTCGACAGCTTTGGAGAATGAAAATCTACTGGATATTAGTAATAAATAAGATTTATCAAAATTGCTAATCAAAGAACGTAACAGTGCTTGTTCATTACTCAAACATGCTTGTTTAATACTTAGGCATGTTTATTTAAGACTTAGTCATAGCAAGGATTGAGAAACGTTCCCTACTGCATACGTGCTCAATGTCCAAGCGGCATCGCGGATTCGCGTGAATGAAGAACTTATGTTGGTTGGCAGTTCGAAATGGCATAAGAATCTTTATTTCCTGCTGGTTCGACGTTTGAAACTCCTGAAATATTTCATGTCAATATTATATTCAAATAATAGTTATTTTGCACACATATATACAAATATAACACAAAAGGGAACGAATATTTCCTTTCTTTTTTATAGAACGCTTCAAAATATCTTCGTGAATGTCACAAACAAATCGACACGAGAATGTGAACTTACCCCGTAAACCCTCTCTACGGCTTCAATAGAGTAATCTCCGGGCATGGTTGATAAATCCAAACGATGCGAAATTTGAGAGGTCAAGTGCTTGAGAATTGAGTTGTCTAGAGTAAAATTGCACATAAGGGAATTGTCAAATGAAGGACGTCCGGGCTGGAAAGAATGAAATTAGGAAAAATACATATAGTGTAACTCTATTTTTGCAATTACAGATGAATAGTATTTTGCATAATTTATTTATTTTACTTTCATATTAGCGTTTCCCTCTAGATGGAGGGATTTACTGGGATAGTGCGCACGGACACCCTAACGTACAGGACGATCTACCGGATCACCTAAGCTGGAACCAATTACCAAGCTCCCCTGGACCGAAACTGGAGCTTACCGAGCTCCTATGGTTCGAACCAGTATCAGGCTACAGAACTGCTCCTGGACCGAACCTGTACCCGTCCACCTGTACCGTACCTGGAGCCGGCTACCTAGGTCCCCCTGGACCGAGCCTGTACCCGGAACTAGAGCGTAACGTAAGCTTAGAACCTAGTACATTTTACCTCTACATATCCGAGCTAGTTGATAAATCTCTCAGCGAATTCGCTTACCTTCCAACTCCTCCCAAGTTTCTTGAATTTGAGACTCAAACTGCGCGACTTGGAAAATGTTAGCAACCACTGCTTGACAATTGAGATATCGAGGTTTTCCGTTCTATGGTACCAGCTTACAGATAGTTCAGTATCACCATCCGTTTCGTCAATTAAATCATTAAGAATACTGAAATTTTGTTGATTTTCATTACTCATAGCGGGAAGTCTCCAACTTTCCTTACTCTGGAGACATTGTCTCCAGCTGAGAGAGCATGCAAAATGGGGAGAGCGGGCTAGAGATAGTGAGAGGTGATCTCTCGATTTTGCATGCTCTCTTAGCTGGAGTCAATGTCTCCAGAGTAAGGAAAGTTGGAGACTTCCCGCTCTGTGTAGTAACACACAGATATTTTCACGAAATACTACTATAATAGTTCAAAATATTACTCGAAATGGAAATTGTTATGGTCAACGTAGAAATCTGCCTTGAGATGACTGTATTTGATGTTCGTGAGAGTTGACGGTAGTTCGAATCGCCCCGCTCTGTCCCCATCGTCATATAACTGCAATATTGTAAGATACATTATAATCAAGTCCAGGAAACAAAAAAACCGCGATACAAAAAAAAGAAATTCCCACGGTCACTTCGAACGTTCCAATTTGCGCGTGGTTGAAGTACAATCGGCCACTGCTTGAATTACAAGGCAAAACAGATTTCCGATGGTTGAACGGAGCTGTCGCTCTCTGGAGTTGAGGCAATTACAAAAAAAACACCGAATAAATATGCATCATTAGTTATTATTACACACGAAATGGAATAAATTTTGCAAATGCTGGCTCTCATGCGAACTATAGACACAATAGTTTCTTGCCCAGAGCGGCTCGGCTTTTCTCAAAACCCGGTAATCAAATCAGTTTCCCTGTATGAGCGACGCCTACACCCCGACCTTTCATGATCTCACTCTGTTATGCTGTATTCGTTTTCTCTTTCTATTTGTAACCGCGTTTCCATTGAACACGCATAAATATATATGTATATATACATTGAAAAAATCATTTGTAGTTCCAGTCTGGAGCTCGAACTGTCGGGCCTCTTGAAACCACACTTTTACAAGTTTTGAAGAATATTTATGATCGATAATTGCAGAGACACATGAATATGATTCAATTGCTCACCAAAGCTAATTTAAGCTCTCCGATAATTCGCCATCCGGCTTCTCTTTCCGCTGTGGCCAAACGCTTGCACGTTAATGCGACACTTCGGCGGTCTTTGAGATTCAAATAGCGACAGAACTCCATCAATATGTCATCAGGGATCAGCTCGAACATCGTCTGGGATAATATTTAGCAATATTTTATATGCAATGAAATAGCAAGATAATAAAATAAAGATAATTACCACTGTATTGTCTCGACGAATGCACACTTTAGATGATGAAGATTCTTTAGCTTTTCGATTGGTATGGCGGAGATGTTTTTTCATCGTAGCTTATTGGCTTCCTGAAGTGGACAGTTTTTTTTTAAATTGAACAGTGAATAAAAAAAACAACAGTGAATAAGTAACGCGTGTGAATATATGCAAGAATGTATAATGACTGCACTAGACGCATGTTTGGTGAGGAGACAGAAGATGCGTGGCTTTATTGCAATACGGTATCGGCCTAGGGATGCAAGTTCGGTTTTCGTATTACGACCCTCTCAGCGAGAGATCGGTAATACGGCTGATAAAGGGAAGAGAACCAGAGAAAAAGAGACGCCGTACTACCGAAACCGACGCCGAACGGACAACCCTATATCGGCCCGTGCTGTGTTCCCTCTAACGCACATACATACTTCATTTTTAAAATGCGACACTTTGGCGATCTTCGAGATTCAAATAGCGGCACCATTCCATTAATACATCGTCAGGGATCATGTCAAACACCGTCTGAGAGCATATTCATTAAGACTTTTATAATATAAGCAGAAGTTACCTCTGTATTCGCTCTACGAATGTACACAATCAGCGTTTCGATTGGAAGGATGGAAAAGTGATTTTTTCGGACCCTAATGGCTCCTCGAAGCTAATGGTTATTTGTTGATTAAATATCAAGTAATGCGTTTATATAACAAAGATATGCAATAATGTACAATAGATGCACTAGGCACTTTATTGGCGGGAAGGACAGAAGACGCGTGGTGTAATTTCCATACGGTATCCGCCCGTGGTGTCCTCACTCTGGTGGAAACACGCAGTGCGTGCGCGAACAACATTTCAGTTTGCGGTAGCCATGAGCCATGAGCATCGATTTTTGTGTATAATCTTTTTAAAGATTCTGATCTGAGATTTATAGTGAAAAAAACAACAAAGATTCAATAACGTGGCAGAACACGAAAACAAACAGAAATGAGTTTTCATTTCCTATAAGTCGAATAGATAATGACGAGTCGCCCAATTCTCTAGCAACAAAACTAAAATATGACATCTGTCTAGTATTAAAATGTTCTGGATGGCTGGCAAAATCAGATTTATCAAAATTAAAAGTACAGTACTTATAAGTGCTTGTCTAGAACTTAGTCAATTTTACTCAATACTCATTTATGATAATTTAATTCTTACTCATGGTAAGGATGGAGAACCTGTACCCGTTGTATGCATGTTCAAGGTCCACGCGGCATTGCGGATTTGCAAAATTATTGAAAATGCGATTAAGTGGGTATACATTTTCTTGCTGGCTCGACCCTTGAAATGCCTGTAACTATTCCATTACAATAAATCATATGTTGTGCACATAATATTCAATATTCGTAACAAATCTAATAGAAATTGTAATTAACATATTCATTTTATTTTAAAAATTCTCTAGACTATTTCAAAATCGTTTCGCAACTGTCACAAACAAATCGATAAGAGAATGTGAAATTACCTCGTAGATGTGAAATTACCTTGTAGACCCTCGTTACGGCTTCAGTAGAGTAATCTCCGGGCATGGTTGATAAATCCAAACGATGCGAAATTTGAGAGGACAAGTGCTTGAGAATTGAGTCGTCCAGAGTAGAATTGAACATCAGGAAATTGTCAAATAATGGACGTCCTCCCTAGAGAAAATATACATATAGTTTAATTCAAGTTTTCAATTACAGATCTTGTCCATAGTTCATTACATAATTTAATTGTTTTATATTGATAGATTTTTCGCTCAACTAATTCTCTTACCGTCCAACATCTCCCAAGTTTCGAGACACAAACTGCTCGACTTTGGCAATGTCAGCAACCACTGCTTGACACTTGATATATCGAGGTTTGATGTTCTATGATACCAGGTGATAGATAGTTCAGTATCTCCTTCCTTTTCGTCAATTAGAGCATTACGAATACTGAAATTTTGTTGATTGTCCTTATTAACATGCAGACAATTTCACGAAATATTTCTATCATATTTAAAAGTTCTTCATTCTGTGCCTCGTGACGGGCGGTCGACAGTCTCCCCGCTCCTCTCCCACCTCAGTTTGGAGAATCCTTGCCAGTCAGCTTGGGCAACTCGGCAAGTATTTCGCCCACCCGGTACCACTTTGAGCAGAGGAATCGGATCGACTACATATAATTCAAGTCGACAACTTTCAAGAAAGGCCCCAGTCGACAAGACTACGACGTGAGTTCTCACTTTGGTTGATACACGCTAGTCAGGACGTCACTGGAAGCTGGAAGATCTACTTCTACGCTCAATGTCTATCGTCCAAGATCGGCACTATAATTGACCAAGGAAGCCAAGCATGATCCATTCCCTTGACCCAGTTGCCTCGAATTCGAAGATCCCGACCACCTCTGTCCCCGAATGATACCTCCTGCAGGCCCTTGCCTTGATGTCAGGATAAATATGTATGTACATGCATTTAAAAGTATTACTCGAAATGGAAATTGTTGTGGTCAACGTAGAATTCTGCTCTGAGATGGTTGTATTTGATGTTCGTGAGAGTTGGCGGGAGTTCGAATCGCCCCGCCCTGTCCCCATCGTCAATCAACTGTAACATTGTAAGATACATACATTATACGGTACATTAACAACAAGTCAAAGAAAAAGAAACCGCGATGCGGGGAATAATAAACATCCAACTTTCACTTCCAACGTTCCCATTCGCGCATGGTTGAGAAACGATCGGCCAGGGCTCGAATTGTAAGGGAGAACTGACTTCTGATGGTTGTGCATGAACGGAGCTGTCGCTCTCTGAAATTTAAGATTTAAAAAAAATCGATTACAGAATATCCATATATGTAGTATATCATAAAGCAATCATTTGAAGTACCAGCCAAGAACAGGGACTGTCGGGCGTCTTTTTGCAAGTTGCGACTATTTATGATCGATACAAGCAGAGATTTAGGAATACGATTCAATTACTTACCAATCTTACTTTAAGTTCAGTGATAATTCGCCATCCGGCCTCCCTTTCTGCCGTTGCCAAACGCTTGCACGTTAATGCGACACTTCGGCGGTCTCTTTTTGATTCAAATAGAGACACCATTCCATCAATATGTCGTCAGGAATCATGCCAAACATCTTCTGAGAGCATATTTATTGAGATTTGATAATACATATAGAAGACAATAGGACAAAGTGAACAAATAAGATTAAACGTGAGCTAAAAAGTCGCCGGGAATCGCGAACTGAATGCGCACTGGCAGTGGCAATTTGCGCACTACACAAAACACGTGTGCACACTGGCACACGCAAGACTCCGATTGATCGATTTCTAGCGATATTTCACCGAGACAATCCGAGCCGTTTCCGGCAAATCGGGACCGGAAATCGAATGAGCATAAAATCAAAATTTATAACCCAATATTCGCAATGTTTCAATTGTAGCCAATTGTACGGTACTGCTCGGTACTTGTTCCGATTTCTCTGATATGTACGATATGCACAAGGTTCTGAGAAGATTTTAAACCGATTTAAAGCAAAAAGACCACAAAAAATCACAACAAATCAAAAAGACAAACAGACGTTCTCATATCCTAATAGATATGCTTAGTCATGGTTAGGATGCAGAACCCATTCGTGGAACTTGTGATGTCCAATCGGCACCGAACGCCATCTCTTCCGAGCATCAGTGCGTTGGCTTTGTGGTTAATGCCGAGTTGCCGCGTAGACGCTAATTAAGGCGTTAAAAGAGTAAGCTCCGGACACTGCTGATAGATCCAGACGCTGGGAAACTTTCCTAGCTAAGTCAGATAGAATCGCGTCGTCCAAAGCGGTATTGCACATCGGGGAATATGCAATTCTATCATTCCCGTTCTGCAATGAAATAAGTCCAATTTTCTCTTTTCTACTCACTATCGAACCCCCTCAATCTTCACGAAGTCGACGCGGAGACTCCGCAATTTCGGCAATGTCAGTAACCACTGTTTGACGCTTGAGATATCGAGCGTTTCAATTCGATGATACCAGTTGAGAGATACCTCAGCGTCCCCATTCTTTTCCTTAATTAAAGCATCCACGATGCTGCAATGCATTTAGTTTACATTGAAAGTCATGAGGCTATTTGAGTTCACAGGATAACCGAATGAAGTAATTATAATGCAATTTTTAAAAAAGCTTATTTTTTCAACTGCACCGAATGCAAACGTATATTGCTATAGTACATGTCAGAGAAATCGGAACAAGTACCGTGCAGTACCGAACAATTGACTACAATTGAAACATTTGCGAATACAGGGTTTTAAATTTTGATTTTATGCTAATTCGATTTCCCTTCCCCGATTAGCCGGAAACGGCTCGGATTGTCTCGGTTAAATATCGCTAGAAATCGATAAATCAGAGTCATGCGTGTGCCAGTGCGCACACGTGTTTTGTGTAGTCCGCAAATTGCCACTGCCGGCGCGCATTCAATTCGCGATTCGATTCAGTTCGCGATTCTCGGCAAATTTTTAGCTCACGTTTTATCGATTTCTAGCGATATTTCACCGACACAATCCGAGCCGTTTCCAGCAAATCGGGGAAGGGAAATCGAATGAGCATAAAATCAAAATTTAAAAACCCTGTATTCGCAAATGTTTCAATTGTAGCCAATTGTTCGGTACTTGTTCCGATTTCTCTGATATGTACGATACTCTACGCTAAACTCTTACTCAAAATAGAATTTGTTGTGGTCAGCGTCGAATCTTGTTATGAGATGATTGTATTTGATACTTCTCATGGTTTGCGAGACTGCGATTCTAACTTCACCTTCTTTATCGTCAAAAATCTGTAAATATATTGAAAAAATAGCTAGATCAATTAATTTACGTGAATTCGCAATGACAAATAGGAAAGCTACTTTCTCACAATCACTTGAAGCGTTCCAACCAGAGCATGGTTAATGAGCGATCGGACACGTTTTGAATTTATATGGATAAAAGTATTCGGCTTGATGTGAATGACTGAATCTTGACCATTCTGAACTTGAGGAAATTAGAAAATACCGAGTAAAAATTATCCACATGTTTATGACTAACGTATTCTTTCCTTGAATTGAAACTCCCCGGACTCTGTAAACCACACTTTTTAAAGTTTTGGATAGTATTTATGAGATTTACTATGAGAGAACCAGTATAATGATTCAATTGCTTACCAATACTATTGTGAGTTCACTGATAATATTCCATCCGGCCTCTCTTTCCGCGGTAGCCATACGCTCGCACGTTAATGCGACACTTTGGCGGTCTGTGGGATTCAAATAGCGAATCCATTCCATCAATATATCGTCAGGCATCATGTCAAACATTTTCTGAGAGCACATTAATTGAAGTTTGATAATAAATGCAAAAGACAATATAGCAAAGTGAACAAGTATCATGATTATCACAAATACATGCAACAATAAATAATAACTTCACTACTCTTAATTGGCGGGAAAGACAGAAGACGCGTATTCCCTCTGGCGGAAACACGCAGTGTGCGCGCGCGAACAACACCTCCGACTTTTCAACGCACGATGTGCTCGTGAATTTAGCTGCGCACGATGTGCGCCGGATTTCACAAGCTCCGATCTATTTGCCGGACCTGGCTTTTCCGTTCGAGACCTTTCAACAGAACGCGCGATGCGTGACGGATGGGTGTAGGGTTCGACGCGCGACCCATCCCTCGCACATCGCGCGCTGAAAAGTCGGAGGCATGACATTATAGTTTGCGATAGCCATGAGCCATGAGCATCGAATTTTTTTATATAATTTTTTTTTGCAAAAAATCTGATGTGAGATTTATTGAGAAAAAACGACAAAAAACGTGGTAGAAGTCGAAAACATATTAAAAATTTAGACAAACCGAAATGCGTTTTCATTTCCTGTAAGTCGAATAGATAATGACGAGTCGCCCAATTCTCTGGCAACGAAACTAAAATATGACATCTGTCTAGTATTAAAATGTTCTGGTTGACAGGCAAAATCAGATTTATCAAAAATTAAAAGTACAGTACTGTGCGTTATTGTTGAAATTGCGATTAAGTGGGTATACATTTTCCGCTTGCAGAAGAATCTTTATTTCTTGCTGGCTCGACATTTGAAATGCCTGTAAATATGATTTCATTAACAGTGTGTTCGCGTAAAAACTGCACGAATTAGGAAAAATCCGTACATCAAATTTTGGCAATGCCTGATTTTGACATGGATCGATAGACCCCCTGTTCTCCTCTTCCAATCCCGCTTTTCAAAATAAGTTTCCGCATACAATTTGCATAGATAATTAGCTCGAAAAATTGCAAATTTTTCACTTTGATCGACAGTATCTCAGTTCCTTTTGGGAAATTTGCATTACTTGCTGAACAAATGTTGTTATTTTTGTCGAGATGAATAGGCGTACGTTTTTAGAATTTTAAATTCGATGATTTTTGAAATATGCAAATATTCGAAGCTTCACATTTCGAATACTAAAAATATACTACTTTTGAAAATTGTTATGTTATGTAATCGATGACGTAGAATCCGATTCTCTATTAAAATTGAAATTTCCATCCAGGTAAAATGGTGAAAACTACTGTTTTCCAAATATGCTTTCCGTGTTATTCTTCACCGCTTTTACTCGGTGAGCGGTCTAAATGGCTCAAAAAAGTGAAAATCTCTCGATAATTTTCCTCTCGTGGGGTCGATAACTCAACTATAGGGCGAATATCGACCGCTCACTGCCCCAAAACGGTGCAGAATAAGACAGCGGAAATGTTATAAAACAGTAGTTTTCATTCTTTTACCTGGATGGAAATTTCAATTTTAATAGAGAATCGGATTCTCCGTCATCGATTACATAACATATTATTTTTCTAAAAGTAGTATATTTTTAGTATTCGAAATATGAAGCTTCGAAAATTTGCATATTTCAAAAATTATCGAATTTTAACATTCTAAACACGTACGCCTATTCACCTCGACAAACCGAGCAACATTTGTTAAGCAAGTAATGCCAATTTCCCAAAAGGAACTGAGATACTGTCGATCAAAGTGAAAAATTTGCAATTTTTCGAGCTAATTATCTATGCAAATTTTATGCGGAAATTTATTTTGAAAATCGGGATTGGAAGAGGAGAACTAGCGGGGTTGTATTGAGGTTAAATGCACTACGCTGTATGCGTACACTACGCTCTATGCGTACACTACGCTGTATGCGTACACTACGCTCTATGCATAGTTCTGGGTGCGGGTTCGGTCCAGGGGGAGCTCGATAGGTGGCTCCAGGTACGGTCCAGGGGGCGCCCTGTAGCCGGCTCAAGGTTCGGTCCAGGGGAGCTCGGAAGCCGGCTCCGGGCTGCACTAAAGCTCGCAGTATGCAAGGGAATGTTAATCGCTACTGGCTTATTCCGGTGGAAAAGGCTCGTGAGGTAGATTTTATTTCAATCGCTCTCTGCCTCACGAGCCTTTCACAACGGAAACGCAGGATACAGTGCGTTCAGAACTTTTAGAACACTTTCAGAGATGTTTCCTGTGATTGTGTTTCCCTACCCCCTCTGAATCTTTTTGGAACTTTTCAAAATTTTCGATTTTTCACGTTAAAACATGTTAGAACACGTTCAGACACGTTTCAAACATCGCAAAACATTTTTCCTGCAAACCCCTACGCTCTCTGAATCATTTAGGAACTTTTTGAAATTTTCGATTTTTCACCTTAAAACGCGTTAGAACACGTTTGCGACATCGCAAAACGCCTTTGTAGTGATCCCCTACGCTTTCTGAATCATTTTGGAGCTTTTCGAAATTTTCGATTTTTCACGTTAAAACGCGTTAGAACACGTTCAGACACGTTTCCGACATCGCAAAACACTTTTGCAGTGATCCCCTCCGCTTTCTGAATCATTTTGGAACTTTTCGAATTTTTCGATTTTTTAAGTTAAAACTCGGCAAAACAGGTGAAAACGTGTTTCACGGAACTCAAAAACGTGTTAGAACGGTTTCTGGCACTCGCGAAAAATGCGGCAAAAGGTTTGCCCGCGGCGGGGGTCGAACCTGCGTCGGTCAGATTGCTAGTCCAGCGCGTAACCCACTTGGCCATGGATTTGGTAATTTAAATTTTGTAAAATTTTAAAGCAATTCTGGTCTATTATCATATGCAAAAGGTTCTGAGAAGATAGCGCAATTTTGAAGCGAAATATAAGGAAATAATAAAAAAAGTGTGACCGGACGGAATGAAAAAAAACGGACAAACAAACAGACTGACAGACCGACAGACGTTAGCATTTTCTAATATATAGTAACAGGGCTATCGAACCATGTCAAAATCAGGCATAGCCAAAATTTGATGTACGGTGAAGGGGCGCTTTTTACGCGAACGCACTGTTAAATAAAACATATTTTGTCTAACTAATATGTAATATTCGTAACAAATTTAATACAAATGGCAATTAACATATTCAATTTTTATAAAATTCTCTAGACTACTTCAAAATAGTTTTGCAACTGACATAAACAAAACGACATGAGAATGTGCCCTTACCTCGCAAACGCTCCTTACGGCATCCATAGAGTAATCTCCGGGCATGGTTGATAGATTCAAACTATTGGAAACTTGAGAGGACAAGTGCTTGAGAATTGAGTCGTCGAGATTAGCATTGCTCATAAGGGAATTGTCAAATGATGGACGTCCGGGCTGGATAGAAATAAATTGGGAAAATATTAGTGCGTTCGCGTAAGGAGCGCAGATAAAAAAAACAAAATTCCGTATATCAAAAAGTGACTAGTTGTATTTTTCACATATTCTAAGAGCCCTTGGTATGCTCTATCGAAATATGCTTCAATCATGACATGATGTCTCTAATTTGCATAATTACATTAGACAGGCCGGGTAGCGCAGTGGTTGTGTGCTAGAATGCGAATTGAATGGTTACAAGTTCGACCCCCCCGTGCCTGCAGATCCACCCAACCAAGGGGGTTAAGAAATGTTGGTAGTGATTGGTAAATCACGATCCAAACATGCCTCGAAAGGGGTCCCCGATTCACGTGCACACAACACGAGAATAGCCTCGCAACAGGCCGCTGATCACCGCAGGACAGGCTCTCGTTGCTACTCAGGCATAGGTAGCATCCGCAGTCTCCGCCCACTTTTTCTTGAAGGAGAAAGCACAGAAACGTCATGGAGTAGCACAAGCTTAGTTCTAAACCGTTTGAATTGAGTTAGGTCTTGTCTTGTAGCTAGTGGTTTGCTCTATCGAATGTACCCTGGGCAAAGTTAGTCCGTCCACGGCAATGTGGCTAAAATGCAGTTACAAAAAATTAAAGTGCTTGTTTTTATGCTTCGAGTGATGCTGCATGTTTTGCCCAAGAAGATCTTGGTTCTCATGATGCTATCAGTGACATTTCAACAATACTTAAGATGTAATTATCTAATCGTGAATTGTGCTACTCTTTTGAAATATTTCAGTACGGAAATGACTGTGGAATGACGACTTGTGCTGGTTAGTGGCGCTGGAGAGAGAGCGCCGTCTCGGACGCGGGAGCGAGAGAGGCTAGAGAGAGGCGAGAGAGCGTGCACTTTTGAGAGTGCAGATAGGGATGTTTGAACTCATGCAAATCCCTCCCTATCGAGGGAGAGGAGAGGGGAACGCTCTCTCCATTTCATACACTCTCTCGCTCACCGTCTGACCGATGAGAGAGCGTGGGGAATGGAGAGGGCCTGACCTGAGGGGTGAAAGAAGTCTCCGCCCCTTTCTCTCCTCTACCCAGTTTGATGCTTCTCCCACTAGCGATTCGCGTGCAGATTTCGAGATGTATCTCGGCTCAGAGGTAAGGTATTGACAAACGGGAAAAAGTATTGTCTTAATGGGACAATGATGCATCTATTCTATATGATTCCCACCCCCACGTCGAAAATCGGCTATCCACCTTGTGGCCCCTAGGCATAGGGGTGGTCGAGACCGCCTTGCGCGTAGAAGACCTAGCACCTTTATCTTTACCTTTTTTACAGCAGGTCAAAGTTGAGTTATATTCACGGTTTTTGAACTGTAGATCATCAGAGAGAAGAGATAAAGATTTGGTTGTTCCTGCAATATTAACCGCCTTGACATCAACGTGCCAAATTTATTTATGCAAATTTTCACTTCTAAAAAGCATGAAAATTTCAACAAAAAAAAAGATTTTCTCAAAAACAAAGGAAAAGATGATTCCTATTTTTTGATATTTTGTGGTCATGGTCATTAGCTATCGAACATGCACAATCAAACACGTTTTGGAGGGTGGGTATAGACTCAAATCATGGAAATGCAGTCGTTCCTAATCGAGAGGAACCCCTTATTTCGCCCTCATTCCACCCATTCGATGCGGATTGCGCAGTCTAAAATGACAGATGTACGTGTATTCCGGCAGATCCCGCACTGAGAATTTTCTCCCGCACAGAATTTTAGCGTACTGTAGCTATTACTCCCCCAGCATCTAGAGGAATCCACTGAACGGCGATTCCGCAATAATGGGGCGAGCTAATTTGGCCAGTGTCACATCGGCCCACTTCTCAGAGGTAAGTTTCTACAGTGTTAATCTAGGGGACGGGGGTTCGACCCCCGCCCCATGCAACTTCTCTTGCTGATTTTTGGGGAAACTGCCTTTGTTTCAACCACTCTTTGGCGCATACGGTAGAAAGACACACCACGCGTGCATGGAGTGCATTTCCTTCAATGCATTGGCCATGATACTGTGCCATACCCACCCTCCAAAATGTGTTTGATTGTGCTTGTTCGATAGCTAATGTCCATGACCATAACATATCAAAAAATAGGAACCTTTTTTTGCTTTGTTTTAGAGAAAATCGTCTTTGAAATTTTCATGATTTTTTAGGATTGAAAATTAGCATAAATAAATTTAACTCTTCGATGCAGCTCGTCAAGGTGGTCAAAGTTGCTGAAACAATCAAATCTCTATCTCTTCTCTCTGTCGATCTACAGTTCAAAAACCGTGAATATAGCTCAACTTTGACCTGCTCTAATTATGCAAATTAGAGACATCATGTCATGATTGAAGCATATTTCGATAGAGCGTATCAAGGGCTTTCAGAATATGTGAAATAAATAACTAGTCACTTTTTGCTGTACGGAAATCCATACGCGAACGCACTGATATCCTTATAATTTATTTCAATTTTAAAGTTATCTACTGTCCTTATATTAAATAATTTAACCGTTTTATCAAAACATTGTGTCGTGACAAATTTCTTAGCGAATCCGTTTACCGTCCAACATCTCCCGAGTTTCTTGAATGTGATACACAAACTGCTCGACTTTGGCAATGTCAGCAACCACTGCTTGACACTTGAGATATCCAGATTTGATGTTCTATGATACCAGGTGATAGATAACTCAATATCTCCTTCCTTTTCGTCAATTAGAGCATTAAGAATACTGAAATTTTGTTGATTTATCTTATTACAACAATTTCACAAACTACTACTATAATTTTTCAATGTATTACTCGAAATGGAAATTGTTGTGGTCAACGTAGAATTCTGCTCTGAGATGGTTGTATTTGATGTTCGTGAGAGTTGGCGGGAGTTCGAATCGCCCCGCCCTGTCCCCATCGTCAATCAACTGTAACATTGTAAGATACATACATTATACGGTACATTATCAACAAGTCAAGGAAACAAGAAACCGCGATGCGGGGAATATTAAACATCCCACTTTCACTTCCAACGTTCCAATTCGCGCATGGTTGAGAAACGATCGGCCTGGTCTTGAATTGCAAGGAACAACAGACTTCTGATGGTTGTGCATGAACGGAGCTGTCGCTCTCTGGAGTTGAGGAAATTTTTTAAAAAGTCGAATAAAGAATAGGTATCATTAAACAATCATTTGAAGTTCCAGCAGGGAACTGGGACTTTCAGGCGTCTTTTTGCAAGTTTAGAAGACTTTTATGATCGATACCAGCAGAGATTTAGGAATACAACTTACCAATGCTACTTTCAGCTCGTTGATAATTCGCCATCCGGCCTCTCTTTCCACCGTTGCCAAACGCTTGCACGTTAATGCGACACTTCGGCGATCTTCGGAATTCAAATAGCGACACCATTCCATCAATATGTCGTCAGGGATCAGGTCAAACATCGTCTTGAACAACATTTAGTAAGAGTTTATACTATAAGCAGTAGTCACCTCTGTTTTCTCTCGACGAACGTACATAACGGGATATGATGAAGAGTCTTTAGTTTTTCGATTGCTAGGGCGGAGATGTTTGTTCCTCGTAGCTTTTGGGCTTCCTCAAATGGATGGTGATTTGTATTATATAAAAAAAGGCCAGTGAACAAATGACGCGTTTATTAAAATATATGCGACAATGTGTAATAAGTGCACTGGACGCAAGATTGGCGGGAAAAAAACACAGGACGCGTGGTGTAAATCACATACGGTATCGAGTCAATGATGTGTTCCCTCTATCGGAAACGCACAATGCATATGAAGCTGTATGCGTTAGGATCAACAAGGGCTCAACAGGAGTCTGGAACAGGTCAAAAATCGAATTCGCTGAAAACATGCTCCTAGGGGTAACTTTCGATGCTGAACACGCTGGCGCCATCGATTTCGCAATAGGGCGCCGGTATGGCTCCGCGCACTTTTGGCGGAAAACGCGTTTTTCGTTAATAACTTCTCAGAAACTCGTCAAAATGGCGGGAAAACTAAAACTTTAAATCAGAATTTGAAGCTCTATCAAATGGCGTTATTGTCACATCATGACGTTTTCGTGTTTTCGAGAAAAAGTCGATTTTTGTCATATAGCGCATTACGGCCGAACCCGATGCCAGATTAAAGAGCGTATTTTTCTGGTCATTTTGATATATTTGGTTAAGTAATAAGGTTGAAGGACGATTGTTTCCCATTGCTTCAAAGAATTTTCACGCGCGCGGAACGCGTGTACATACGCGGCATCCGCGCGGTCGATGCGGTAGTGGCCTAGAACTTCAATCCGAAGGTCATAGGTTCGATTCCTATCGGTCGCAAATGTCTTTTGCCGAATTTCTTTTCATCGAAATTTCACCCCCTGGCAGATTTTCAGAAATCTCGAAAAAGTGATTTTTTTGAATAAAAAAGTCGGCAAAAGACATTTGCGACCGATAGGAATCGAACCTATGACTTTCGTATTGAAGTTCTAGACCTCTACCTCATCGACCGCGCGGAAGCCGCGTATGTACACGCGTTCCGCGCGCGTGAAAAATCTTTGAAGCAATGGGAAACAATCGTCCTTCAACCTTATTGCTTAACCAAATATATCGAAATGATCAGAAAAATACGCTCTTTAATCTGGTATCGGGTTCGGCCGTAATGCGCCCAATGACAAAAATCGACTTTTTCTCGAAAACACGAAAACGTCATGATGTGACAATAACGCCATTTGATAGAGCTTCAAATTCTGATCTTACAATCTAGTTTTCCCGCCATTTTGACGAGTTTCTGAGAAGTTATTAACGAAAAACGCGTTTTCCGCCAAAAGTGCGCGGCGCCATACCGGCGCCCAGAGGTGTCCTATTGCGAAATCGCTGGCGCCAGCGTGTTCAGCATCGAAAGTTACCCCTAGGAGCATGTTTTCAGCGAATTCGATTTTCGACCTGTTCCAGACCCTTGTTGATCCTAACGCAAACGGCGTCATATATTCTTGATTAATAAGGATTCTCTTAATTTTTCATGAATGCATGATATCTACGGAGAAGTATACTTTTTTTTCTTTCCCCCTTTCACTATCAAAATTCTAATTATGCCAAATATATATATATATTATATTTGTTCACTCTTTGACGTATTTTTAATTACTGTACAAGGATGAGTCAAATTAAGAACAACTCGATACCCAATGGACGAAACCGAAATGTCTAAAGAAGGACTCTAGTTGAATTTATGAGTGGAACATCCCTGTGTTTTTCAATTTTGGAAAATATATCTTATTTTCGAAATTCGTTTTATATAAAAATCATAACAAAAAAGAGATAGCAGAAAATTACACGGTATCTCGAGCATACCTTAGGTGATCTACGTTATTTTTCTGGAAGCACAAAACCTACCGGAAATTGAGTTATGAATTTTTGAATGTCGAGATATGAGGGCGAGTGTTCCGATTTGAGCTAAAAATGTAGTCGCCTCATTTCTCATTTTCAGACACCGCGCGGGCTCGGGGATTAATAATGAAAGGGTGAGTTGATGCAAATCGGGCACTGTTCTCTCGAATTCGGCGTTTCTTAGTTGAAATCAGAACAGTTAAAAAATCATAACTCAATTTCCGGTAGGTTTTGTGCTTCCAGAAAAATAACGTAGATCACCTAAGGTATGCTCAAGATACTGTGAAAGTTTCTGCTATCTCTTTTTTGTTATGATTTTTATATAAAACGAATTTCGAAAATAAGATATATTTTCCAAAATTGAAAAACACAGGGATGTTCCACTCATAAATTCGAGTCCTTCTTTAGACATTTCGGTTTCGTCCATTGGGTATCGAGTTATTCATAATAAAACGAATCTTCAGAGCTCCATACTGATCTCCAATCAAATTTGCATATCATGAGATTCTACCAGCGTTCAACCCATCAAAGTGTGTCCAAAACAGGTATTATCTCATACCATCCTTTTTTTGCTGTACCGAGTATCGTCTGACTCTTACGCAAACGGGCTCATATAAGGTCATATGATAAAGATGATAAAGTATATGATAAAGACGCTATCATATGATAAAGTATCTTCCACTGAATCATCAATAGCAACACTGTCAGAATACCTGTGATATGACAGCTGCCGAGAATGAAAATGACATGGATGTAAGGAACAATCGGATTTATCAAAGATTCAAAGTAAATTGTGTATCTGTGTACTGTACTGTACTGTAGTAGATACTTCACTGTAGTGTAGTGTACTGTAGTAAGTACTTCGTCATGGTAAGGATGCAGTAACTTTGCCCATTCTGCACATTTTTAGTTTCCACGCAGCATCGCGGATCTGCGTTTCTGTTGAGAATGCGTTTAAGTGTGCAGGCAGTTTCTTGTGGAAGAAGAAGCATCACTTGGCGCGACGCTTGCAACGCCTGTGTTTCAATAAACGTTTCAATAAATTTGTTTCAAATAATACATATAACTTCATTACAACATTAATAGTGCAAAGTAACAACGATTATTTATCTTTTTCAACTTTTATAGACCGCTTCAAAGTCGACTCACATCTGTTACAAACAAATGGAAATGAAAACGTGAACTTACCTCGTAGATGTTCGTTACGGCATCAATAGAGTAAGATCCAGGAATTGCTGATAGATCCAAACGATGGGAAACTCGAGCGGCCAAGTGCTTGAGAACTGAATCGTCCAGAGCGGTATTGGACATCATGGAATAGTCAACTGATGAGAGTCCGGACTGTATAGAAATAAATTAGGAAAATATTATTGTTTATTTCAATTTTACAGTTACCGATTTTGTCCATATATTACCTAATTAAACCCATTTCATCAAAACATTGTGTCATAATAAATCTCTTATTGAATCCTCTTACCTTGCAACTCTCAAGTCTCTTGATTTTGATACACAAACTGCTCGACTTGGGCAATGTGAGCAACCACCGCTTGACACTTGAGATATCGAGTTTTGCTGTTCTATGATACCAATTGAGAGATAGTTCAGCATGTCTCTCCTTTTTGTCAATTAAAGAATCCAGAATACTGCAATATGTTCTTAATTTAGTTGTAATTCGGGTTCAATCCTATGGGGGAATCTGCTTTTATTTAGAGATTTTCTATAAATAACACAATTTTTTTCGCGCAGACATGTACTACTTTCAGGTACTACTAAAATATTTTTAAAAAATATTACTCGAAATGGAAGTTGCTGTGATCAACGTAGAATCCTGTTATGAGATGGTTGTATTTGATGTTTCTGAGGTTTGGCGGGAGAATGACGTCAGTTTCCCCTTCTTTACCTTCAAAAATCTGAAAAGAAAGTGATTGTAACATATGGTAAAATACGTGGAATCGCGATTAAAAGTATGTGAAGTAAAAATTTCAAATATGTGAAATATAAATTTCTCACATGCACGTGGATCGTTCCAACTGTAGCATTGTTAACTAACGATCGACCACGGGTCGATTTGAAATGGAATACAGTATTCTTGTGGATGTAAACGGGATCAGTCGCATTCTGGAGTGGACGAAATTACTATATATTAGAAAATGCTAACGTCTGTCTGTCTGTCTGTCTGTCTGTTTGTTTTTTTTGTGATTCCTTCCGTTCGCAAAATTTTCGTCTTCTCGGAACCTTTTGCATATGATAATAGACCAGAATTGTTTTAAAATTTTACAAAATTTAAATCACCAAATCCATGGCCAAGTGGGTTACGCGCTGGACTAGCAATCCGACCGACGCAGGTTCGACCCCCGCCGCGGGCAAACCTTTTGCCGCATTTTTCGCGAGTGTCAGAAACCGTTCTAACGCGTTTTTGAGTTCCGTGAAACACGTTTTCACCTGTTTTGCCGAGTTTTAACGTGAAAAATCGAAAAATTCGAAAAGTTCCAAAATGATTCAGAAAGCGTAGGGGATCACTACAAAAGTGTTTTGCGATGTCAGAAACGTGTCTGAACGTGTTCTAACACGTTCTAACGTGAAAAATCGAAAATTTCGAAAAGTTCCAAAATGATTCAGAGAGCGTAGGGGATCACAGGAAACGTCTCTGAAATTGTTCTAAAAGTTCTGAACGCACTGTATCCTGCGTTTCCGTTGTGAAAGGCTCGTGAGGCTGAGAGCGATCGAAAAAAGTTGCCACGGAGCCACGAAGTGGCGTAGTGGCACTTTTGCAACGAGCCTCACGAGCCTTTTGCAACGGAATAAGCCAGTACTCTTTGTAGCGATTAACACTCCCCAACATAAGTCGAGCTGCAATGTAACCTGGAGCCGGCTATCGAGCTCCCCCTGGACCGAACTTGGAGCCGGCCATCGAGTTCCCCCTGGACCGATATTGGAGCCGGCTACCGAGCTCCCCCTGGACCGAACCCACACCCAGAACTATGCATAGAGCGTAGTGTACGCATAGAGCGTAGTGCATTTAACCTCAATACAACCCCGCTAGTTTGAATTTTACAATTTATTTGAGAATATTAATATCGTCAAAATAGTTTCTCTTATATCGTGGTCCGAGTTCACAATGCACATTTGTGAAAATTGTGAACAACTGTGAAAACAATTTTCAAACTCGATTTGATCGAAACTCTTTTTTTTCGGCTATTTTTTCTTCTTTTCTTTGTTTTTTCAAAAAACTGACGCATAATTGGCGGGAAAAGACGCGTAGCTTTATTTACAGTACGGTATCACTCCCTCTGGCGGAAATGTGCAGTGCGTGCACGAACAACAAAGTCGTCGCTCGGTAGCCAAGACTTCTGAAGTCGTAGACTTATTTCCCTCTGAGCATGTGCACATGCGGCATCCGTGTGGTGGCCTAGAACTTCATTCCAACGGTCATTGATTCGACTCCCACCGGTTACTAAATTTGTTTGCCAATTTTTTCATTAAAAATGCCTTTTTCACGATTTAAAAAAAGTACTAATATTGCCAGGGTTGAAATTCCAACATTAAAAAAATCTGCAAAAAAAGCTTTGGCAACCGGTGGGAGTCGAACAAATGACCAATTCCTTTTTCCTCTTTTCTTTTTTTTTCCTTTTTTTTCCTTTTTTTCCTTTTTTTCCTTTTCCTTTTTTGCATTTCCTTTTTTGAAAGTGAGTTGATATCTATTCGAAGAAACGAGCTACAAAGTCAAGAAAACTGAGTGTCTGACGAACGACGCACGCTCTGCCTTCTCTAGCACTCTCTCATTTCCCCACGCTATCTCGCCTCGGTTCGGACCCTGACCTGGGCAGAAATCTTTTGCCAGTGTTACTTCGACTCCATATAAGTTGTTTTGAACATAATTCCTTTCGCCCCGTTAAGGCAAGGCTCTGGCAAAAGATTTCTGCCCAGGTCGGGGTCCGAACCGAGGCGAGATAGCGTGGGGAAATGAGAGAGTGCTAGAGAAGGCAGAGCGTGCGTCGTTCGTCAGACACTCAGTTTTCTTGACTTTGTAGCTCGTTTCTTCGAATAGATATCAACTCACTTTCAAAAAAGGAAATGCAAAAAAGGAAAAGGAAAAAAAGGAAAAAAAGGAAAAAAGGAAAAAAAGGAAAAAAAAGGAAAAGAGGAAAAAGGAATTGGTCATTTGTTCGACTCCCACCGGTTGCCAAATTTTTTTTTGCTGATTTGTTTAATGTTGGAATTTCAACCCTGGCAATATTAGTACTTTTTTTAAATCGTGAAAAAGGCAATTTTAATGAAAAAATTGGCAAACAAATTTAGTAACCGGTAGGAGTCGAATCGATGACCTTTGGAATGAAGTTCTAGGCCACCACACGGATGCCGCATGTGCACATGCTCAGAGGGAAATAAGTCTACGACTTCAGAAGTCTTGGCTACCGAGCGACGACTTTAAAGTCTAAAAAATGCCGCTCCCCTGCCTCTGATCGAAGCGAGTAGGCTTATAAAGTCGTCGCTCGGTAGCCGAGAAGTCTACAGTCGTATACTTATTTCCCTGTAAGTGCGTTTTTGTGAAAATTCTCAGATCTGAAATAAAACAGTTTTCCGCAGTTTACAACACCTTAAACGATATACCAAAATGATCAATAAATATTACTCTTTGGAATGCGTTGGAATCTCACGCTCCTTGCATCAAAAATCTAGCTCGTTTCTTCGAATAGATATCAACTCACTTTCAAAAAAGGAAATGTTCTATACATGATCAGGAATACATACAATGAGAACAGGTTATCACTGATGAGATTGAATACGCAAAAATAATAATTACACAATTGATGTGTAAACATTGTAAAATTTCGGAGTGAAACTACTTGAACCAGTCAAACTTTCTCTATGCAGTATCTTTAACAATGAGAAGACGAAACTATGAAATGATATAAAAATTTAACATCGAAAATAGGAAAAAAAAATTTAAAAATTAAAAATTTTTCAAAAGCGGTCAAAAGCGGTCGGTTTCACAAAATATGTTATAAATCGCTTTAAAATTAAAACTATTCTTAGGTTCTTTGTTTGTTCGAATGTGCAGCTTGTTTGCTCACTATAACCCAGAAGTCGGCCAAATTGCGTCTTGCGTGGCATTTGGGCGCTGCTGAACTTTTTTTCGAAAAAAATATTTTTTATGCGACATGTCCAAACGCTGCTATTTGCGGTATAAATATTCATAAATAATCTAAAAACACCATTAAAGTTGTTTTAGGGGACTTTTGAAGCGAACTTTTTGAGAGAAAAAAATTCGAAAATTTTTAGAGCTGAATTTCACTTTTGAAGAAACTGTACTTAACAATGTCTTATTGTGTGTTAATGTGGTCATAATCATTAAAGATGCTGCTCGGGCGATGATTTGTACATATACATGCAGATACTAAAATGGTTATCGCTTTTCCAACACTCTTCGTTTCATATTTTACACCGCTCGCCATACCATGTAAACTTCCTTAGAATTTCCCTCATAATGCTAAGAGCAGTCGGAAAATTAAAAGTAAGTCTCTATCTCTTCATCATGGGCATCTACAACAACTTAGATTTCCAATATTTGTCTGAAAGCGCGTGATCTGCCTTCTCAAAGAGCAAATACCGTATTTTTCGAAAATACATCCACTTTTTCAGACATATCTCAGAAATCGTGATCTCTACCGAATCCTGACGCAGGGCAAATTGTTCGGAGAGTATCATTGAATCATTTTGTTGTTGTTAGTATACAAACCTATGGATGATTTGATGTCAAAAAAAAATCGAATACTCAAAATTGCTCAAATTTCTGAACAAAAAAAAATAATTCTGAGGATTTCTGATAAGTTTCGAGCGAAATATTGCCCACATTCATTTTCATATACCTAAAGAAGAACTATGAAACTAATAAATTAATCGTATGAAAAAAATTTTTTTTGGTCCAAAAATAATTTTTCACCATGAACCCGGGGTCATGGTATTTTTCAAAAAAAAATTGTTTTCATAAGTTAAAGTTATTAGTTCCATAGTTCTTCTTTAGGTATATGAAAATGAATGCGGGCAATATTTCACTGGAAGTATTTCAAATATCCTCAGAATTAATTTTTTAAAGTGAGAAATTTGAGCACTTTTGAGTTTTCTATTTATTTCGAGGTCAAATCATCGTTAGATTTGAATACTGTCAACTACAAAATGATTCAATGATACTCTCCGAACAATTTGCCCTGCGTCAGGATTCGGTAGAGATCACGATTTCTGAGATATGTCTGAAAAAGTGGATGTATTTTCGAAAAATACGGTATTTGCTCTTTGAGAAGGCAGATCACGCGCTTTCAGACAAATATTGGAAATCTTAGTTGTTGTAGATGCACATGATGAAGAGATAGAGACGTACTTTTAATTTTCCGACTGCTCTTAGCATGATGATGGAAATTCTAAGGAAGTTTACATGGTATGGCGAGCGGTGTAAAATATGAAACGAAGAGTGTTGGGAAAGCGATAACCATTTTAGTATCTGCATGTATCTGCACAAATCATCGCCCGAGCAGCATCTTTAATGACTATGACCACATTAACACACAATAAGACCTTGATAAGTACAGTTTCTTCAAAAGTGAAATTCAGCTATAAAAATTTTCGAATTTTTTTTTCTCAAAAAGTTCGCTTCAAAAGTCCCCTAAAACAACTTTAATGGTGTTTTTAGATTATTTATGAATATTTATACCGCAAATAGCACCGTTTGGACATGTCGCATAAAAAATATTTTTTTCGAAAAAAAGTTCAGCAGCGCCCAAATGCCACGCAAGACGCAATTTGGCCGACTTCTGGGTTATAGTGAGCAAACAACGACCAAACCGAAAATATGGTAATTAAAGTACAGAAATTTGATTGCACATAGATGGGACATTGTATGTAATAAAATGGTTACCTGGCCGGCATTTTGACCCTACCTGCCAGATCGATGTTTCACTAAAACGACCGAAAAATTCTGATTTTACAACATTTCTGCCTTCTCCTCCGTTCAAATATAGATTCTGGCATAACTTTTCATGCTCTTTCGAATGATATACAACACTACATCAAAATCAAAAGTTTGAAAAAATCGATTTGGTAGGTCAAAACTTGAGATTTCGGGTCAATATTATGGTTGTGGCATACCTTACCCTTAGGGGTCATGTTACCAAAGTTTTAGCCCCGGGCGATCATTTTGACCGATTTGTGCAACTTTACCCGACACTTCACTGCGCTCTTACGGAGAACCCGTTTTAATTTGAATCCATTTGGAATACTTCTGAGGCTTCTGAAGAAATAGGTTTAATTTGGTGTAGATAGAGCAATTCAAGTCGAAAACACAAACAAGAAAGGAATGAAAAAAATACTACTTCCAAAAAAAATCAAGCATACCCAGCACACTTGCAGCAGTTCGATATTGCGTCCTCCCGCATCCCTTTCTAATCTGCAGATCCGATCGCATGACAAGGCAAACTTGGCTCGATCGTTGAGACTCAAATACCGACACAATTCCATTATGATCTCATCAGGAAGAGAGAAGAGACCCATCTGAATTTGGAGTTTTCAAAACTAATCCTTTGCACTAGAATTCGAGAAATAACTAAGCAATGGGTTGCATAAGAGGCAAATGCACCGCTCCAGCAGTGAAAGATTGCGAAAAATAAGGAGAGTGGGGAGTGAATTCCCTCTTACGCAACCTGTTCTTTCGTTATTTCTCGAAGTCCACTTTGCACACTCGTCTACATACTAGTGAGGAGACATTGTGCTACTTGTTTAGCTCTCTTAGCTCGAAACACTGTGAAACACCCGATGTCTATCTGATCCACATGTAAGAAGTTAAAAGTGTAAATGAGATGAATTGACTTGAATTCAATTGAATTGAGGAGAGTGAGGGTAGGATGAATTCGGTTTCCCAGCAATCGACCATATTTCAGTTTTAACGCGTTCTCCATAACAGCGCAGTGCCCGTGACGGAGGGATGGCACAGGGACTCAAAATGGTCGTAGGAAGTTCATACTTGGTGGTTAGAGTCCCTAGGGGTGGGACACACTTCAGCCAAAAGATTGACCCCAATTATCGATTTTTGACCTACCAAAATCGAAAATTTCATCTTCATTTTTCACCCTCATGTTACATATCATTCGATAGAGCATAAAAAGTTATGTGGAAATCTATATTTTCGAGCATATTGGATAATGCATGTTGGAGAAACAGTTGAAAAATCGATATTTTTGAAAATCGAACGGATTCAAATATTTCTTTCCCTATGTTCCCATGATTTCCGGGTCCTGAAAAGTTTACCCAATATGTAAAAAAGGATGACGAATCAAATAAAAAATATCTCGAAACCAAACTCGGTGCCCAGCATAGTTTTATTTAGCAAATACTACCACCCGATTCGACCAATTGACGTCGTAGGTTCGAGTCCGCATGCCCACATGAAATTTTTGCCAGATTTTTTCAGTCACCAAATGATGTTTTCTTTTTTCACAATCAACTTTAATGTACCTTCTGATGTATTGTGCATAGTTTCACTATGTGATTGATTCATTCAATGTTGTAGTACAGTAACCGCCAATATTATATGGCATTTTTTTTCAATTGTAACTTTATTCATTGTCGTCGGATCTCTCAAAATGTTGAGAGGATTAATAATTCATGATTCCCAGCGATAATCTCTAGTCATTACATGCTGCAATGGTCGTACGACCTAGTGCTGCAAAGTCATGTTGTGGGTGCTAAATCACTTTTAATGTTTTCTGCTCCACTAAATTCGGAGTGGCGGGGAATAGCAAAACGGTTATCAATCAATCAATCAATTTATCATATCAGGCGGTAGTCGCTCAGATGAGGATGGGTCGGTTGTCTTCATAAGTTGCAGTCCACCAGTTGCAGTCCACACTCACAGCGGGGCACCCATCCCCAGCGCCGACCATCACACTCACAGCCGGGCACCCATCCCCAGCGCCGACCGCGCAACCCCCAGCCACACACACAGAGTGAAGGGGGGAAGAGTGAGTGAGGGACACAGAGAGAAACATCGATATGTTTCAATAATGTGTCAAGAATAAGAGCATTACCTTGGGTGGGCGAGTGGGGGAGGTGGAGGCACACACTCACAGCCGGGCACCCATCCCCAGCGCCTGTGATTCACAGGGCGATAACTCGTGTGAAATTTCATAACGATTAAACTCCGGCGGACAAAGTTATGGGGTCAGGAATATTAAATAAATGTGGAAAATTCGGACATTTTTTTTTGCTATTTTTCCCGTGGTAAGCGACTCATATTTCTAGAACTCAAGTTGCCAATCTATGCTGAGTCCCTTTAAACATCATGCAATCATTTAATAAATGGTCATTTATGGCCGAGAGAGAGTTTGTCCGAATTTTCCACATTTATTTAATATTCCTGACCCCATAACTTTGTCCGCCGGAGTTTAATCGTTATGAAATTTCACACGAGTTATCGCCCTGTGACGTAGATCATTCAATCTTTGTCACAGGTCAAGGGGAAATTTGCAGCTTAGTTGCTGCACGTCAAAAAATTGTGCTGCAAAAGTGATGTAATGTTGCTGCAACTTCTAAAGTTAGTGGTATTCCATCCACACTTACATAGTGGATGAGTAATTACTCCACAGTTATAACCTACACGAATCAGCCTGATTCCTCTTTGTCACCGAAAGTTATACTGGAAGATCCCAGAAAAAAACGTGCAGCGCGTTTTGTACGACAGCTAAGGAAATAACCAAAAAGTTAATTCGATAGCCCAATAGTTCCTTTATCATGTACGCATAACCATTTGGAATACGCAGATGACGTGGCACTCATTGCAAAGTCACGTCCAGAGCTGGAAAGAATGCTGAAGAAACTTATGGATGCATGTTCTCGAGTTGGTCTCTCTTCTTCTTTTACCTATGAAGACCAGAAGAAGACTGTTTGAGAGCTGCATCACGTCTACAGTACTCTACGGGAGTGAAGTGTGGGCTTTGAGAGGGAATGAGAGAAATCGGCTGAACGTCACACAGCGAGCAATGGAGAGAAGAATGATTGGAGTGACTTTGAGAGATCGCTGGAGAAATGAAAGACTTCGGGAAATCACCAAAGTGAAAGACTGGGTACAGGAAAGCCTCAAACGAAAAGCTCAATGGGCATTGAAAGTGAGGAGTATGGACACAGAGAAATGGTGCAGAGCGACTACTGTGTGGACCCCCTACAGTAGAACTCGTCCCCCAGGTCAGCCAAGAGCAAGATGGAGGGATGACCTAAGGAGAGCAATCGGCGCGAACTGGTGGACTGCAACTTATGAAGACAACCGACCCATCCTCATCTGAGCGACTACCGCCTGATATGATAAATTGATTGATTGATTGATAACCGTTTTGCTATTCCCCGCCACTCCGAATTTAGTGGAGCAGAAAACATTAAAAGTGATTTAGCACCCACAACATGACTTTGCAGCACTAGGTCGTACGACCATTGCAGCATGTAATGACTAGAGATTATCGCTGGGAATCATGAATTATTAATCCTCTCAAAATTTTGAGAGATCCGACGACAATGAATAAAGTTACAATTGAAAAAAAATGCCATATAATATTGGCGGTTACTGTACTACAACATTGAATGAATCAATCACATAGTGAAACTATGCACAATACATCAGAAGGTACATTAAAGTTGATTGTGAAAAAAGAAAACATCATTTGGTGACTGAAAAAATCTGGCAAAAATTTCATGTGGGCATGCGGACTCGAACCTACGACGTCAATTGGTCGAATCGGGTGGTAGTATTTGCTAAATAAAACTATGCTGGGCACCGAGTTTGGTTTCGAGATATTTTTTATTTGATTCGTCATCCTTTTTTACATATTGGGTAAACTTTTCAGGACCCGGAAATCATGGGAACATAGGGAAAGAAATATTTGAATCCGTTCGATTTTCAAAAATATAGATTTTTCAACTGTTTCTCCAACATGCATTATCCAATATGCTCGAAAATATAGATTTCCACATAACTTTTTATGCTCTATCGAATGATATGTAACATGAGGGTGAAAAATGAAGATGAAATTTTCGATTTTGGTAGGTCAAAAATCGATAATTGGGGTCAATCTTTTGGCTGAAGTGTGTCCCACCCCTAGGGACTCTAACCACCAAGTATGAACTTCCTACGACCATTTTGAGTCCCTGTGCCATCCCCTCCTGCGCTGTTATGGAGAACTCGTTTTAAATCCGCCCAAGGTATAAATTCCAACAAATTAAGTGACACGCCGTATTTCTCAGCTTTTTTTCTCAACACTCTCCTCCTCTTTCAACCCCTCATCGCTTACAAGAACCTTAGGCAAAGCTTCACTGAGTGAGCGGACATTTCTGGGTCAAAAATTTGCCATAATTGGGATTGAGAAATTCAAGAAAACGTTATTTCGGCGCGACGTCATCTGGCGCTAACGATTGCACCACACACAGAAAAAATGTATTACTTTTCATACATGTCAGGGACGAGGAGAGGAACCTAATGTATTATTTCATACAGGTTTCATACATTTTCATGGAATAGGTTCCTCTCCTCGTCCATGGCGTGTATGAAAAATAATAAAAAAAATTTCTGAGTGCAGGAGCGAATTGAGTATGCCTATCCACATCAGTACTCGCCATAACCTCAAGTTTCAGAAAATTATTCTTACGCAACTGCCTTTTTTCCTTACGCGATGTGTGTTAATTAGAAAATCACGGAGATTCTCAAATTCATAGAAACCAAAGCTCTCCGCCTCTACTGTCCTCTCCCCAACCTTTTCTCTCCATGTCAGTGTGTGAGCCGTTTGTCAGTTCACACATTGGCTAGTCACTAGGGAGAGAAACGGATGGGGAGAATGGACTGTATAGGCGGGGATGGGGAGCGGGGACAAGAATCAAGCGGCCAAGCGGTTTACGGACGGCTGACTTGTCTTCTCTCAGAGGGAAATAACTCTACGACTTCATAAGTCTAAGCTGGCCAGCGAAGACTTCAGAGTCTAAAAGGCGCAGGGGAGCGAGGCGTGTAAACTTTGAAAGTCGTCGCTGGTGAGCCCATAAGTCTAGATTCGTAGACTTATTTCGCTGTGAGCTCTTATTGTACCAGAGGGAATAGAGAGAACAGACAGACAATATTGGAGGGAAAGATTACTAGAATGTTGAATGAGAGCGGATGTTACAGAATGGAAAATGGAAAAGAAACGACATAGAGGTGGGAGAGAGAGAGAAAGCTGTAAGAGAGGAGCAGGGGAAGCTCCAGGCGCGAGAGAGTGGGGACACGGGAGGGGGCGCAGACGGGCAGACTGCTAGAAGAACGCAACATGACTCATTGCGCACACTCCAAAAATGCACGCTCAGAGCACTACCGTAGTTGGATCAAATATGCGTAGTGTGGGGTCACTTTTATTATTTTTCAGTGTTTACGCCAAAAATATTCGCGTGGAGTTGATAGGGACCGATGTAAAATTAGAATGCACTCACGGATATAAATCTAAATTGTTAATATATTTATTTAAATCAGGCGATAATCACTCAGATGAGGATGGGTCGGTAGTCTTCTTAAGTTGCATTCCACCAGTTCGCTCCGAAGCTCTCCTTAGGTCATCTCTCAATCTCACTTTTGATTTGCATTAGCTTTTTCAAGAAATGTGAAAAAAACGGGCTCGATTTTATGGAGGGCTGTCGTAGTGACCTACCTAAAAATGATATTTTCTGCTCTCCATTTAACTTGATTGTTCAATTTGTTAAAATAAACTGGAAACACTTTCTGGTTGTTCATTTGCCCCAGAAATGCTGTAGTAAGAAATGCTGTAGTGTGTAGTTGCTGTAGTTAGTATCAACAATTGTTTATCGTGAAAACATCGAGCAAAACAATTAATTTAACAGTGTTGCTTACATTTAGTTATGCTTAGAATCGCATGAGGGTTTGGACCTCCTCTGTTGAAATACAGGATATTCACCATAACTACCCGGTTTTTCATGTTGTTGATGAGGTTAAAAAGACGTTCCGCCGATGCTACAGATATATATATAAGCAATTTTACCTCATTGATTTCTTCTTTTCGAAGTTTCTGAAGTGCTCAAATTTATCTCTAGTTTAACGGTACTTTCGCTACCTCACAAACGTCGAGTACTGCTTGTTCGGAGTAAGACCCGAACAGGGATGAGAGGTCCAGAGTTGATGTTTGAGAAGAAAGATAGGATAACAGTGAATCGTCCAAGCTAGTAGAGTCAGTGCTCTCATACTAAAAAGAACACGGTTTGTTATTCCGTTGATTACTCACATTACAAATTTCTGCAGTTCCTACGTGCAAGCAAGAAATTGCTGCCCAACCACCAAACAACGATTGTTTTGTTCCCTTTCTAAGTCTGCGAAATAGTGAAATCACACTTTTTCACTCCTCTCAGCTTATCTGAGAACACCTTCTTTGTCACTCCATGTGACATCGTATTTCATGTATGCTGCTATTTTCACTCAGTCTCAAATTTATATAACAATTTGCTCTGTAAATTGCATGATAAAAATATTATTACACTTACAATAGCTGGTTTTGCACGATCCCAGTCGTCGGCGCATTGGATGGTCAGTGATTTCGTCTTGGGAATGTCCATTAACCGCTCCTTTACTGATTTCATAACTCCTGGAGAACACCGATGCCATAACAGGATAACATTGGCATCGAGGCTTTTGCTCCCGCTCATTAGAGTATCGAGAAAGCTGCAATTTAGGTTTTTCCTTATTTCTTTTAACTTTTAAAAATCTTTAAACTTTAAAAAAAGCCCACGATTCGTCCCCGTCTTTTAAATTGTGTTATTGTACAGCGTTTTATTCGCATAATAATCATTATAATTTCGAAATTAATCACTTACAAGATGTAGCTCTCATTGTCTTGGGCGTGGAACGTCGCTTGAAGAACCGTATAATGGTCAATACTTTTCAAATATTGTAGGAGCTCAACGCAATCGTCTTTAGCGACTCCTTTTATCTGCAAAATAGTTGAATTTTCAGGATTGTACAAAAATCAATAACTCACAATGATGTGCAAAGTGTGCACTCTTGCATTCCCGATCAGATTACGCGCCTTATCAATTTGACAGTCAAATAAGACCATGTTCGAGTTAATTTTCATCCATTTTGTATGAGGACTCTGAATTATGGTTTAGTTGGTGTAGATAGACAAATTCAGGCATACCTGTCCAGGCGCACGGGCGAGCTGTGTGTCTGCACGCTGCCCCACGTGGGGCAGCGTGCAGACACTAGTGTCGGACCATGTATGGTCATGGTCCAAAATGGGTTTAAGGTTGGTCCCACCAAAGCCAAAGTGGTATACTGTAACTTCACCGTGCGGGTTCCGCAACGAAAACAGACTACCGTAACCCATGCTACCCGGAAATACGAAATTGAGCAATTTGACTCGATATTTGTTGCATGAGGGAGTACTCGAGTAGTAATTTATCGGACGATATACGGCGGTCCTGGCGCGACATTGCCGATACCGTAATCAAGCCTACAGTATGCTGAAATTTCAAAGTGATCAAATCGACTCCAGATTTTTACTGAAGGTGGACCTTGAGTAGTTATTGATCGGACGATATACGGGAGTCTCGTCGCGACATCGCCGGTACCGTAATCCGATCTACCGTAATCGGAAAATACAAAATTTCGCAAATCGAGTTGGTATTTCTTGCATGAGCTAGGCCTCGAGTGGTAATTAATCGGACGGTATACGGCGGTCCTGGCGCGACATTGCCGATACCGTAATCAAGCCTACAGTATGCTGACATTTCAAAGTGATCAAATCGGCTCCAGATTTTTACTGGAGGTGGACCTTGAGTAGTTATTAGTCGGATGATATACGGGAGTCCCGGCACGACTTTGCCGATACCGTAATCCTACCTACCGTAATGTAAAAATATGAAATTGGCCAAATCGATTCGGTATTTGTTGCATGAGCTAGGCCTCGAGTAGTTATTAGTCGGACGATATACGGCGGTCCTGGCGCGACATTGCCGATACCGTAATCAAGTCTACAGTATGCTGAAATTTCAAATTGATCAAATAGACTCCGGATTTTTACAGGAGGTGGGCCTCGAGTAGCCATTGCTTGTTGGGTATACCGTTTCTTTCCTACCGTAACCAGGGTTACTGTAGCAAGGTTACGGTATACTGAAAATACAGATTGATCAAATCGGCTCGGGATTATTACAGTAGCTGGACCACGAGTTGTCATTGCTTGGAAGGTATATCGTTTAGCGGCTACCGTACCCATTTTTGCAGGAGCTAGACTTCAAGCAGACAATGTCAGTGGGGGATACCGTATCGCTTCCACCGTACCCAGTTACTGTAGCGGGGCTACAGTACGACGAATTTTTAAAATTGATCTATTCGAATCGGGATTTTGCAGGAGCTAGACCTCATACAAGCCATATCAGAGGTATATACTGTATTAATTTTAAAGTGTCCCTGTGATATGTAGCAGATTACGGTATGACGAATTTATGAAATTGATCTACTCGGAATTTTTTTCATGAGCCGGACCTCGAGTAAGCAATGCCAGAGGAATATACCAAATCGTTTCCATCGTGCTCTGGGTTGCTGTAATATTTTTGTTTACCGTTTTCGATTCCACCTTTTCGCCATTATCGCATGCTTTACACCTTTCGCATGTCGCACACAAGATAGCATACGAGAGAGGTGATTAAACGAGGCTATGAGCAAGAAAGTGAGAGAGCGAAAGAGATTCTACTTTCTACACTTTTGTTTACCATTTCCACTTTTAGCTCATTTTACAACTTTCATAAATCTTTTGCATACAAATGGAGTGCACAATTACATGCTACATCCTCTGGAATATTCGATACGCTCCCAGAACGGCGGTACCTATACGGAGGGACAACTACTCGAGAGCTTTTTTTCATTCCACAGACCATGGGTCAATGTGTTTTTTTAAATAGGTAACCCGCAACATTAACCTACATTATAATCAACAGGGAATGCATCGTAGAAAGTAGAACTCGACGTGTACAAAAAAATGAGCTAATCAAATCGGGATTCCTGCAAGAATCCCGATTTGATTAGCTCATTTCATAAATTAATCATACTGTAACCCCGGTACAGTAGCCCTGGGCATGATGGAAACAATACGGTATATCCCTCTGGCATTGCTTGCTCGAGGTCAGGCTCTTGAAATCGCGACTCGATTAGATCAATTTTTAAAAAGTCGTCATACTGTAACAGCTCTACAGTAACCCTGTATACGGTAAAAGAGATACCGTACACACCTCTGGCATTGCATGCTCGAGGTCCTGCTCATGAAACAAATCGCGACTCGAATAGATAAATTTTTAAAAAGTCGTCATACTGTAACAGCTCTACAGTCACCCTGTATACGGTGAAAGAGATACCGTGTACACCTCTGGCATTGCATGCTCGAGGTCCTGCTCATGAAACAAATCGAGACTCGAATAGATCAATTTTTAAAAAGTCGTCATACTGTAACAGCTCTACAGTAACCCTGGATACGGTGGAAGAGATACCGTAAACATCTCTGGCATTGCCAGCTCGAGATCTACCTCCTACAAAAAAATCCCGACACGATATGCTCGATTTCAGAAATTCGTCATACCGAATTCCACAACAGTATCCCCGGGACACGGTAAAATCAATACAGTATGTCCCTCTGTCATTGCCTGCTCGATGTCTACCACCTACAAAAAATTCCGAGAAGCGCATGATTAAGTTCATTAATTGGTTTTACTGTAACCTCGCTACAGTAACCCTGGTTACGGTAGGAAAGAAACGCTATACCCAACAAGCAATGGCTACTCGAGGCCCACCTCCTGTAAAAATCCGGAGTCTATTTGATCAATTTGAAATTTCAGCATACTGTAGACTCGATTACGGTATCGGCAATGTCGCGCCAGGACCGCCGTATATCGTCCGATTAATTACCACTCGAAGCCTAGCTCATGCAACAAATAGCGACTCGATTTGCGACATTTTGTTTTTTTTTCGATTACGGTAGGTAGGATTACGGTACCGGCGATATCGCGCCGGGACCCCCGTGTATCGTCCAAGCAACGGTTACTCAAGGTCCATCTCCAGTAAAAATCCGGAGTGGATTTAATCAATTTGAAATTTGAGCATACTGTAGACTTGATTACGGTATCGGCAATGTCGTGCCAGGACCGCCGTATATCGTCCGATCAATTACCACTCTAGGACTACCTCATGCAACAAATAGCGACTCGATTTGCGAAATTTTGTATTTCCCGATTACGGTAGGTAGGATTACGGTACCGGCAATATCGCGCCGGGACCCCCGTGTATCGTCCAAGCAACGGTTACTCAAGGTCCATCTCCAGTAAAAATCCCGAGCCGATTTGATCAATTTGAAAATTCAGCATACTGTAGACTTGATTACGGTATCGGCAATGTCGCGCCAGGACCGCCGTATACCGTCCGGTAAATTACTACTCGAGTACTCCCTCATGCAACAAATAGCGACTCGATTTGCTTAATTTCGTATTTCCGGGTTACGGTAGCATGGGTTACGGTAGTCTGTTTTCGTTGCGGAACCCCCACGGTGAAGTTACAGTATACCACTTTGGCTTTGGTGGGACCAACCTTAAACCCATTTTGGACCATGACCATACATGGTCCGACACTAGTGTCTGCACGCTGCCCCACGTGGGGCAGCGTGCAGACACACAGCTCGCCGCCAGCGTGGACACCTATGAATTCAGGCCGAAAATATAAAATATTAAGAATGAAAAAGATACAGCATACCCAGTGAACTTGCAACTTTTGAATATCGCCTCCGCCCGCTTCCCTTTCTACAGTCAAAATGACATATTGTGAACAAAGTATTATAAGATATCAAAGTTATTATAACTATTTATAACTTCTTTTTCCTGAGGTTCCCAGTGAACCGAAAAATTTGAAATTTTGGCAGTCGCCTTTTTTCCGCTTGTGAATAACTTATTACCGAACAGAATTTTAATAAAAAATCATTTTAAAAAGTTCTGGGCGGTTTCCCGTAGCTCGCAATTTGAAGCCAGAGCCGGGACGCGGGCGAGCCAGAGCCGGGATTCCAAACAAGCCGGATCCGGAAACTATAATTCGAATTTAATGCTATTCAAATACCTCGCCAGGCTATTGTTGGCTTGGAGTTCCAACCGCTCGCGCACACCCAACTGTGGCAATGGTTTATCGGTATCTAGGCGAGAGATTTGAATACGAAATCTAATTCCCGGATCCGGCTTGTTAGGAATCCCGGCTCTGGCTCGCTCGCGTCCCGGCTCTGGCTTCAAATTGCGAGCTACGGGAAACCGCCCAGAACTTTTTAAAATGATTTTTTATTAAAATTCTGTTTGGTAATAAGTTATTCACAAGCGGAAAAAAGGCGACTGCCAAAATTTCAAATTTTTCGGTTCACTGGGAACCTCAGGAAAAAGAAGTTATAAATAGTTATAATAACTTATGATATCTTATATCAAGCTGGCAAGAAAGTCCGATTTGAGATGTGAACTTTAAGCTTTCGCTTTTCGGCCAGTTCAAATTAATAACCCTTGTATGCATGGTATGTAGTAGGGGCACTAGTGAATAACAACTTTCAACTTTGGAGTTATTTGACTCTCCCTCGAATCCTTGGATATCGCGAATTGCAGTGTATCTGATGTAGAGGCGAAAGTGTTACAAATAAGAAAATAGTTTTCTTTTCGTCGAGAATTTTTCGAAGAAGCTATGCATAGAGTCATTTAGAGTATCATCACTCCTCTTTCGAATTTTGATGAGAACAAGCCGCTGCTGTAATTACTTTAGAAGTTATGGTCCTCCAAGTTTCCGGCGCTCAGAAAAAGTAGTGTGAGGATGATTTCAAATCACGGTCTCCAATGAGCAGCTTTCGAGGTGTAATGGAGCGCGATTTATTCACGGACAATATGACTTACTACCACCGTGAACCTGTTTCAACAATTAATTCCCAACCTTTTGTAACAAGAAAAACACAAAAAAAGTTGAAGTTCGCTTAATTTCGGAAAAAATCCAATTTAAGGTGTCTTATTTGATTATGTGCTCTGTCGAAGTAGGCAGAAATCAACGAACGCCCTACTAAACAATAAAACTAGTGGACTTTTAATGCGCAATGAGCAGCCAAACGGCTTCATTTGATCATTCCTAAAATTGTGACACTTTGTGAATCCCCATTTTCGATCTCGAATTTCCGTCATCATATAAATGTTTTGCCAGATCAAAAATTAGGCCATCTTTCTCAAAGTGAATAATACCATTCTAAACGTCGTAGGTGCCCTTCTAAACCAGAGGTGAATCGTAATTCCAATAGTTCGGAGACCGCTGAAAATTGCAAAAAGGTTTTTATCGCGATCTTTTCCTCGCAACATACAATTTTGAGACATCGCTTCTGACCAGCCCGATGAGGGATCTCGGTCCTATTGCCCTTCCTGAATTCAGTGAAGGTCATTCTTCTAGTAGATAGGTTACATGGGACCCTGCCTCTGTGCGCTATAGAACGGCACGGCATATAAAGTGTAGAGTCGAAACCGATCCGGCGACATTTCTCAATTCCCATTTCTCGAAAGAATGAACAAGCAGCCATGAGGTAGTGAGCGACGAAAAGATAAAACTTACTACATATAATGCTACTAAAGAGAGCTAGCTAAAGGACCTGGAAAGGAAGTGCGGAAGAGTTTTCTGAAATTTCAAAATCGGACAAGACTTTCTTGCCAACCCTATAATACTTTGTTCACAATATGTCATTTTGACTGTAGTCTTGAGGAAAGCTCGGACGACAGCGTACACTTTTCTCGCTCGGAAAGACTTAAATACCTACACATCTCCCTTGTGATCTTATCCGGAAAGTAGTTGAGACCCATCTGCATTAATTGTTTGAAAATGAGTTTTTTTCTGCACATTTGCTCGTCTGCTGACTGCGCAATTTCTCAAATTCTGCACCGGAAAAGTGCGAAATGTGAGACCAAAGTATCTTCATTGTGCACACACTCAAAGAAATATTACTTCGCGATGCATGCGAGTTAATGATTAAATTACTTAAGCTCTCCACACTTTCCACGATCTCTCTGCAGAAACTAAGTAATTTAATCACTAACTCGCATGCATGGCGAAGTAATTTTTCTCTGTCTGCACTCTTCACGGGTCGGTTGATGAGAGAGTGTGCGAAATGCTGAGACCGTGGTCTTGAAGTTCGCACTCCACTACAGACCTGTGAGGAAAGTGAGGAGTGAGCAGAATTTGGCACGTTAGAAGCGGATACCCTGAATGTACATTATTACGATCCACATAAGCAACAACAAGTTAAGGGGAGCAGATTTTTAATTTCCATAATTTTTCAATCAGCTTTTCTCACTATGATTCACAAATGAAATACAATGAAATAGGCAGGCGTTATCGCCATCAAATTCTGCACCGGACATCACAAGGTCAACAAATTCGCCTTACTTGGGCTTGATAAATTCGAGAAAGAGATTTGAATACGAAATCTTGGTTTCAACGTGACGTCGACTGGCGCTACCGAGCGCACCATGAGCAAAATAAGTATGCTTATCTTCATCACCTCAAATCATAATTTTTTAATTGCCCTTTTTTACTGAGCCAATACCAGCTGGATCTGCTCGATTGGAACCGCGCTGGATCTGCGCGAGCGGCTTCATACATGAGGAATTATGAGAAAAAATATAAAATTAATGGAGCATGTTTTTTGATCAGAAAATCACCCAAATACTCGAATTCATACGAACCAGAGCTCTCCGCTTGTATGCCTTCCTCTCTTCCCACTCTGTATCTCTCCAGTGAGACAAGTCCGTGTGTGAACTTATTGCAAGTTCACACACTGATTGTGAGTAGTCACCATGGAGAGGGAATGAACAATTTATTAAAAAATTGAGCACACGCATCAGTAGGTAGTCCATTTCATAAAAGTATCATTTTAAAATTGTAACAAAGGGATGAACAAAATATTTTTAAAAAAGGGGCTGAGGTTGGAAAATGGAAAAGAGAGTATATTTGAAGCCCTCCTCTCTTCTCCAAGTGCGAGAGAGTATGGACACGGGAGAGGGCACAGACGAGCAGGCCGCTACGAAAACGTACGAGACAGGCACGAGACCACAGAAAACGCACACCGTTTCGAGAGCAGATATGAGGGCTGGACGGCTAGGCAAAACTAGAGAGCGTCAGATGAAGAGAAGATAAAATGGCGAAAGAACAAAATAGTCAATATACCGCGGGAGGACACGCCTTTCCCGAGACGGGATTGACAGGTACTACGGTATCGAGGGGGCTCTCTCACCCAAACGCCATTCTAAAGGGTAGATACGCTGGAAATACTGAACACCAGAGCTAAGTTGGCTCCGTGCCTAGCATCACAATATGCCTCCTTTTTTTACTGTACACGTCGCCAGTGCATTTTTGAGCTCAGTCTATTCATCGGACATTTGGGCCGTTGACAAGAATGAATCTAGGTCACATAACTCCAACGCAAAAATGTATGGTGTCGTTCCAAATTAGTGTAATAGTAACAGAGAATTTTTCGATTTCTCTTACTCCAAAAACTATACTTCGAGAAATAACTAAACAACGGGTTGCATTCATTAGAGGCAAATGCACCGCTCCAGCAGTGAGAGATTGTGAGAAGTGAGGAGAGATGGGAGTGATTTGCCTCTTACGCAACCTGTTGTTTCGTTATTTCTCGAAGTCTAATCCTTGACTAGGGAATGACTGAGTGTTGTGGAATTTGTTGTATATCAAGAATTTTTTTATCGTGAACACAACGCAAACAATTTACGTGTGTTTCTTCGTTATTTTTAAAATAATAAGAGGAATGCCTCTCTCACGAATTACTCCAACTCTATAGAAAAACCTAATTTTCAACTTAAACCATATCACGCGTTTCATGGGAAAATCGCATATTTCCGCGGTGCTCCTTGCACATCAATTTTTTAACCCCCCATTTTCAACACTTTTTTCGATAGCCCCAGGTCAGGTGACTTCTAATCTGGAGTAACAGACTCGGTAGATCACTCGCCTCTCCAGGAGGTTTATCGGCGTTGAAGCACGCTTTTTCAGCATTTACTCGGTTCAGAGAGAAGCTATCGATTAAGTTTCAACAGATGAAATGTGTGTTTTTATGAGCTGTATACGATTTATCGTCGATATTAATGATTATAATGAGTCTGTCTGTCCTACGTCCTAAGTTGTCACCATATCATTTGCGTCACAGAATTTTGAGTTCAGTAGAAAGAGCTCGACGAGAGCTTTTGAATGATATGCTGAACACCCCAATTTCGAGGGGACTTAAGAACAGAAAAGGACTAAAAACCATTTCCGGCGCCAAGCAAAAGTCTTTTCGTCGGGGTCAGAGAGACACGAGAGGAGAGGGAGGCTTGATCTACCCCTCCCTCTCCTAGTTGCATTGAGTGATGCAAGGTACATCGGCCTTGGTGGTAAAGGTGGTAGCGCGTTAGCCTTAGAGGCATTTCATTTTAGACTTTCAATGAGCTGGTCTTGGGAAAATGTAGCAACCGCTCTTTTGCACATTTCAAGTGTTCTGTAGAAGAAGAACGCCATAGCAGGGTAACATTAGCACCATTAGTGTTTCTTCCATTTGTGATAAGACCGACGACACTGAAATATATTTTAAATTTCTATATACTAAAATATACTTTTCAAAAAATTCAACAACTCACAAGTGATAGTCATTTTTTGAGTCGAATATTGCCGTAAGATTCGTAAATTTGGCATTTCTGAGGGGCAGAAGAAATGGTACATACTCTTCTTTGTCGGACCCAAATATCTGAAAAATTTATATGCTAAATCGTATTTTAAAAATTTCGGTAAAATGAAAATCTCACATCAACTTCCAGAGTTTGAATCGATGCATTCAATCTATCAATCTTAGAGCTCTAACACTCTCAGAATAAGAGAGTAGTTTCCATTTGAACCGAATCCATTGGAATTTGGGCGTCTGAAGTAAGCGTATCAATGCTGAGAAGGACTTGTACATTCTATAGATTAAAACGCATTCTCCGTAACAGCGGAGATCTCGCAGAAGGAGGGTGGTATGTAACACGGGGCAGAAATCTCACGATGAATTTTTCGATTTTGGTAGGTCAAAAATCGATAATTGGGTCCAATTTTTAGGCTGAAGTGTATCCCACCCCTAGGGAGTCTAACCCTATAGTATGGGGTTCCTACGGCCATTTTGAGTTTACTGTGCCACCTACTCCTCCGCTGTTACGGAGAACTCGTTTTAAATATGCTAAACACAAAAATCGTTGCACTGTACTACAGGGGCTATGAACAAAGCCATTGTATTTTTACTTGCTCAAAATGTACTATGCGCTACCATGCACGTTGGCACATATTTCGTTCTGCAAATTTTGTGTTTAAGTAATTATAAAAATAGTACCCAGCATACGCACAACTCCTTGATGTTTCGCCCTCCAACTTCTCTGTCTAGCCGTTCAATTCGTTTGCATGACAGCGCAAACTTTGCTCGGTCGCTGCTACTCAAATAACGACACCATTCCATAATGGTCTCGTCCGGAATGAAGTCGAGACTCATCTCTTTCTATAAATGACTGTATTTTCCTCGAAAAAAAGTACATGATGCAAACGATATTCCGTTAATTATACTTTTGTAATGCGTAAAAATATACATAATATGATGTGCATGTAATAGAATGGAAGACAGTGGACGCTGGCAATTTAAGAGAACACACTACACTTCTGGGGGGATCAAAATTGGGAATCAAAAAACAGTGAAATGACATTCTGTCACTGTTGACTAAAAATGGCAGGGAATAGATCAAATAAAAATGACGCGGCGTGAAAGATGAATGCTGTACGTGAACATGGTAGCGTCTACTCACTGGGTTCACTGACAATCACTGACAAGGTCACAGACAACTGGACCAGATTGATCGATAATTGTAGATCTCAATTATATCAACTGACAAGTTTTACAGAGATTTTACACAGAGAGATATAAATAGGACTTCCATAATCACTTAGCAGATTCGGACCCAGGCCTGATAACCTGAAAAGTGTAAAATGTATAATATTTAAAGTCTAAATGCATGATACCTGATCTGTTCAATCTGCGCCGATGTGTCATCCACTCTCTGTGTGTTGGCGCTGTCTTCAGAAGTGTGAATCAATCAAATGACGTCATTGTCTTCTACAAAGGATGAGGATGAGAATCTCGAGAAGAAGGAAAGATGAGAAGGAAAGATGAGGTTCTCGAGGATGAGAACGTTCTTGCGCCGACTGACAACCTCGACGTTATTCCGATGTTTCACTACTGTATACCGGCGAAAGATACGGTAGTTATGGTACGGTAGAGATCGCGTTCCATGGTCTTTTCATTTCGCTTAACCTTCATGAGTTCGAGGAAGTGCCTGAGATTTCCGTAGTTTTAAATTTAGCATTCTGCCGTACTGGGTAACAGTCGCAGACTGAGAAAAACACCAAATGAAAGTGCCCGCTATGTCACTTCCTGGCTCCATGGCCTTTTCTTCCATTTTCAAACCCTTTGAACGAGTTATCAACGGGCACGCATACGCTCTGCGTTAGACAGTTGGAAATTCGCATTGCCGCCTGCTCATTTCGCACAATCTCTACATTTTTCGGCGGGTTAGAGAGTGTGTGAAACGTGGAGTGTATGGCGATTTTCGGGAAGTATTCCGCATGCTAATTCACTTCGGAAATTTTCCGGAAGTGCTCGCTCACGTTCGCGGTCTATGACTACCGTTCAACGTGTTGTTCCGAACCGCAGTCACGTAATCTGATTAGAACACGCGTCCATATAAAACACAAGGTATCCGTGCTCTCATGAATACCATTTCACGGTTTCCTGGTAACGTCTCTTATTAAAATGTAATTGTCTTTAATATATTTCTTCAACAGAACAGTCGAACATGAAAGATACATCATATCAACGTTTTTGCACGCTTGTGGTCGGATTCGCGACTTTGTTCAGGTGAAAAATTCGTTAAAATCTTTGGAAATTTGGTTTAATGGCTTACTACAATTTCTAGATAGCCTTTGTAAGCGATCAGATAAAACATAAACGACTAAATGTTCAAACATTGTATCAACACAAATTGCGTTCGTCCTTCGAGCGAGTCTCCAGTGTAATGTTCACGTCAATTACCATAAATCGCTTAGGAAGATTCCCCATTTATTTGAACCGCAAAATATCAGATTCATCGGTTTCAACATGGCAGCCTTCGTAGTGGAGTCGCTCATGCATTCAGCGCACCTCCGAAATCCGAATGCTATTATAAACCATGCTGGATACTACGGGTTTGCTTCATTAAAATTTATTAACACTTTCAAAGAAAAAATGAATGCGAGACACTGGATACTACAAAAATAATACTAATAGCTGAGATTGCTTCAAATTGTTTGGAAGAGTTAATGTTTTCTTTTTCAGACAAGCAGTAAAAGAAGTAACGGGTTGTATAGCAATTTTCACCGTCCCAGTGATTCTCAATTACCTGAAACCTAAGGTATAATTATATATATTTAAATTTAATTATGAAATTTTCTAACAATTTGATTGCAGTGGGTGCTATTTATCGGATCTGCCCTTTTCACATGCTATATCGCATGTTTCTTTTACATCAACACGTTTCTGTATTTTCTTGCCAATATTCTTCTTGGCATTGCATTCGCTCGTTAGTTAATTATACTTTAATCTTCTAATTTAGAGATTAACATAATAATAAAATAAATAAACATTTCAGTAATTGCAACTTCATTTTCCACCTATCAAATGCAGTTTTCAACAAAACAAACTCTTGCCAGAAATTCAGCAAGGATCTCCAGTATTTCTAACTTAAGGTTTGCCTTAGTCGTAATCTATTCGTCGATGTAGCCTTTCTTACATTTTCAGTTTGATTCTTGGTGGACTTCTTTACATTTTCGTCACAAGCTCTCAACAAAAGAACGTAAAGAGCGTTGCAGCATCTACAAAATTTCGTTATTACAGTGAGGGAGAAACAAGGTAATTTTATTGAAGTCAGTTATAAATATAAATTAAGATATATCTATATTGTGCGATGATAGCTAGTGGCCACTTTAAAGGGACCGTGCATAGATAGCGAAATGCACTTATTTAGTAGTATTTTGTCGACTGATCACGGGAAAAATAAGGGAAAAAATTTCGGACCATTTTGAGAGCCGCTACGGTCTTACCCGCAAACCACACCACAATGGACCAAAGAGCGCCGCCTTTTCCTAATATTTCTGAAAACAGTTCCAGTCCTAACAATTCATGGCTGATGAATTCGTACGATCTCCTGGGTGGCTACTGAGTAAAATTCCTGGTGTTTCATGATGATTCCCTATACTCAAGACACCATTAGTAAACGTCGAACTAGCACATCACGAATATTGAATTGTTCATATCTCGAAACAGAAAGTCCCAATATTTTTTTCTGAAATTTTCCCGTGATGTGTGACTCAAACTACACCAATTGAGCTCAAGTTGCCGATCTCTGCCGGGTCCCTTTAAGGTATTGAAAGTAAAGTTATTACCTTTAATGATTTTTGCCTTTCTTATAATTTATCTTATTGTACCGCGATTCCTCGTGACTCGCATAAATATTATTTTTATTATAATTATAATTATTATTATTAAATGATTCAGAATGCTGTGCGGCTTTTTGTTGACGTCATGCGTAGCCAACTTGGTGCTAACGGGATTCTTTCCCTCTCGAGAGGTACATTTCCTCCCTCCTCTATTCTGCCGACCAATGTTCGTCGCCTAATACGATTACTGTGGCAAACGGTCTGAATTTAAATGAGCTGTCGCAAAAATTGTCGGAAAAATCATGTCGGAACAGGGCGGAAAAAAACTCTGACGAAGATCGGCATCATTCAGGTCAAAGGGAGCGTTTCCAGCGATAATCCTCAAGATAAAATGTCACTGTGCCATCAATTTCGTATGTTTAAAAAATATTTTATTGATCAAAAATCATTAACAAATTGTAGGCGCAGTGGGCGCGGCCCTTGTCGATCCCTATGTCCTACTGTTAATTCCTCGCTTTGCCAGCCACGGTCTTTTTACTTCGTTTATGGTCAACTTTTATCCAACATCAATGCAGTACTCGGAAATTCTAGCGAATGTGAGAACAATGAAATAATTTTTAAAAAGATTTATAATTATGCAGTATATTAAGTTCACACTACTTAAATACTAAGTGGGAGCTGGGAAACAATTTTACGCCGTGAAACTGAATAATTAGAATTATTCTGATATTAATTCACCAAAAAACGATAAGCAACAACAATCAATCAGTAACTCAAATTTAAACTAAAGTAAAACTTTTATTTTCAGAATCACCCTATGCTAACTGCGTATTTCGCGTTCTCCATGTGTGCAGGAACAACATTCTGTGAGTAGAATTTATATCTGAATTATGACATCAACTATTTATTTTAGCTGGTCTCATAATCGCTCCTCTCAGTCGATTATTTAAAGATTTTGGCGTCCGTCCACTATTTTACATAATTATTGGCGTGCAATTAACAATCTACGTTATCGCAGGTTTGAAATATTCGTTGCTCAGATTTATATTATTTTTTCGATGCAAGTACAGGAAATCGTGTTCACAATTAAAATATGCACGGCGTTTTCAGTGCTCACCGTTCCGAATAGATCTATTACGGAGCCCACTTCGGATAGTGCGTTCTTCGAGCCACAGTAAGATATCGCTCAATTCGATTTGATACAATAATTGATAATCTTTAGTCTCATTTGGGTGTGCCTGATCTCTTTTCTAATGGGATTCGCGGAGACTACAAGTACCGCGTCGAATTCGGTTGTTTGTTCGAGGTGAATATTCATATTTAATGGATTTTTTTAAAAATATCTCGTCAGACTGATTCCGGGAAGAGCTGCGCATACGTTTTCAGCTGCAAAATTCTACAGAGTCAGTTTACAGAAAAAAAACAAGTGATGATTCAATGATTTAACGAATTCGAAAAAAAACAAAACAATATATTCACTATTGAATGTTACTAAAATATTTCAGGGACTCGCCTCTTCCGTTATCGTTTTCTGCTCATCTTTCCTTACTATGAAAATACAAGCTATTATCCTCGTTTCAATAACTGTCAGTAATATCATCGGAAGATTTTTTTGGGAAAATACTTTTCTTTCTCCACACCAAATGTATAAATTTTAGCTTTTATCCGCCGTTTCTTTCAACTATGTTATCAACATAGTGGAACTACGGGATAGTGAGACATGGAGTACGAGTACGAAGGAGGAATCGATTGAAGAGGCGTGAAAAAATCAATATTTTGACGGCAATAAATAGTCTCGCTGTGCCATTTGTTAATAAGTGTTACGGTGTTTATTCGCAGTTGTTTTCCGTTGTAAAGAATGTTTAATTTATTCGTTGATTTCGCGAATAAATATTTTACAATTATTGGTTATAATTTACAATTACAACAATTAATTTACAACTATTATTGGCGTTATTGCAGAAAAATTACAACTAAAACAAGCTGTTCCAACATTTCAATATGAAATTCAAGAAGTATACTATAAAAAATTTTTGCGCAGTTATCAGACAATACGAAGTATCTTATCGAAAATTTTCCGATGCGCACGTGAAATTTGTTTCCCGACCCCAGTAATATTGGATTCATATCGTAAGTTTCCTGTTTGTATCCGTTTTAGACTGTATTTCATCAGTCAGGTAAATGTGAAAGAGTGGCATATACAGTCGCGCCGGAAAGAATTCGTACACTTTGTTTTTCTTGTGTAACTTTCGCAATAGTTGAGCAATTGAGCTGAAAATTTTATTGGAGCTAGCCAATCCTTTAACTAATCGGATGCCACTATTGCGGTATTTGGAGCCAATCGTGTGGATTGCATAGTGATGACGCAACTAAAAAATCACTTTTTCGAAAAAATATATCTCGGAGAAAAAAAATTTCCTACATGTCAGTTTAACAGTAGTTGTAGATCTACCCATGGACTACCCAGAAAAAAATTTCAAGTTGCTGCGATTTTTCTCCTTTGCAGCAACCTTGCTGCAAAATTGAGGCTGCAAACTCATAACTCGGCTCCCAGATAAGCTAGAGACCTGTTCTAGTGCTCAAAATTATCTGTTTGGTGAGCCCAGACATCTCTGAAAGTTTGATACAGATTGGTGAATATTTGCCTTTAGGGCCCTTAAAAGTCGCTTTTTTGCATACCCCAACTTTGAGGGTGCTCAACTCGAAGGGTGAATTTTCTAAAAATATGGTTCCTGTGTAGAAACGACCCAAAACCATCCAAGAATCGATGCCCAACTTTTTGTAGCATCAGCGTTTTTTTCCTGTATGGCGCGATCGCATCCCTGGCGCGCGCTGGTGTTCGGAAACGAGGTGGGGCGAGAATATACACAGGAACCATATTTTTAGAAAATTCACCCTTCGAGTTGGGCACCCTCAAAGTTGGGGTATGCAAAAAAGCGACTTTTTAGTGCCCTAAAAGCAAATATTGACCAATCTGTATCAAACTTTCAGAGATGTCTGGGCTCACCAAACAGATAATTTTGAGCACTAGAACGGGTCTCTAGCTTATCTGGGAGCCGAGTTATGAGTTTGCAGCCTCAATTTTGCAGCAAGGTTGCTGCAAAGGAGAAAAATCGCAGCAACTTGAATTTTTTTTCTGGGTAGTCCATGGGTAGATCTACAACTACTGTTAAACTGACATGTAGGAAATGTTTTTCCTCCGAGATATAATTTTTCGAAAAAGTTATATTTAGTTGCGTCATCCCAATGCAATCCAGACGATTGACTCCAAATACCGCAATAGTGGCATCCGATTAGTTAATGGATTGGCTAGCTCCAATAAAATTTTCAGCTCAATTGCTCAACTATTGCGAAAGTTACACAAGAAAAACAAATTGTACGAATACTTTCCGGCGCGACTGTAATTTTATCGACTGCAGTTACATCAATCCGCTTTGACGACAGTATACAAATTCTTCTCAAAGCAACGCGAATTAGACTATAGTCCGAGCGCTTGCCTGCAATTGTTTCAAAATTTGTTTCACATTTGCCTAGGTTAATATGAATACTCATTGCCGGATACCGTACCACGTGTGCTCTCCAATCACGTGAATTGTTGTGGGAAGCGGGAAGCCGTTGAAAGTCGCCGCAGCCGCGCTTGTGTACGCTCCCATGTCCTGCAACGAACAGAGGGTACAGTAGGTGGTATCGATTATCGTCTCACCTCGTAGATCAAACAATCTCCGACCTCTAGCACTCGCATCATCTTGTTATTCTGAAACATTATAGTTTCAAGAACAGGAGCGAACATGGCAATTTCCAAATATTCCGCAAATGAACTATACCTCGATCTTATCTCCGGAATCGCATGTTGGACCCCAGATGACTGACGGAAAGAGCGGACCCTCCTTATCCTGAACCAAATAGCAGTCATTTTTTTCATTACCTTATCATTTCATAGCTAACACCTATAGTATTCCCGCTGCATGAAACCTACAGTATTGCATCCACATGACACCTAGAGTATTCCCTTGCTACCGTAGTACTTACATTCAGCGGTCGACCAACCGGATGCATGTGGTCATTTTGCTTGCAGTTGAAGCTGCCATAGACGCCATCATTCACGTAGTACATGTACCCAAGAGCGTCAGCGTCTTCAGCTGGAATAAAACCATTTGTCGATTACTAATCTCGAGCTCCGGCACATTCTTGCAGTGCTTTCTCACCTTTTTCGGTGACCTTTTCCGCGGACACGGCAGCGCGGGCGACGACGGTAGTTACCAGCGTGCAAGGGCGTGCGGCGATGAATCTGAAACCGGAGCCGTAGACAGACTACTATTGTGGAAGCCGTCAAATAGGCAGACCTGCCGGGCTCTGCTATGAATCGCACACGATCGAAGTCGGCGAAGCACTCGTCGATGCCCGATCGAATCAGCGCAGCGAACTATAACATTGAAGTATAATATAGGCTTCTAGAGTAGATTAACTTCCCATTTCCGGCATATCACAATTACACAATGATACGCACACTAAATGTAATATGTGTGCGGGCATTCACTGTGTTTCTGTTATTAATGAGCGGAACGTTTTAATAATTTCAGAAGTGTATAATACCTTCTCGAAGGGAATGTGATGCTCGCCACCCGGGAAGCCGCCACCCACGTCAACAATCTCCATCTTGTGCCCCAGTGCGCGACCGAGTTCAAAGAGGGTCCTGGACGGATATATTGATAGTTTGATCTACCGTATGTGAGTGGCGTATTATTGGTTTGCTGATGCGCACAATCAATACGAGCGCACGGACCGCATCGGGAGAACATATATTAAACAAATTATATCTCATTTTTCGAATGAACAGTTTCTACTCAATAAATATTGCCGTGTCTACGTCCAAGCACGAGTAATGGTCAGACCGTCTCCATTCTACTTGATCTCTCATCGGTTAGACGGTGAGAGAGAGCATGTGAAATGGAGTGAGCCAGACACTTGCTCCCAAGCACTCTACCTCGTGTGCTCTAGCGCCGCACGGAATGCGGAGGGATCGTTGCAGCCGGAGCCCACGTGGAAGCTGTAAGGAACAAACGTTAATTCTGCTCCCCACAAGAACTTTAAATTTCGCAAAAGGATTGCTCGCCTCACTCCGATTACGCTGACGCCCAATTGAGCAGCGCGCTTGAGCAAGCCAGGCGCGGCCTGAAAATAATCGTATACGACCATCACCCGCGGAGCAGAACATAAACTTTTGAGTAAAATTTTGAGACATTGCCCGTTCGATCCTCTTGTAGGATGTGCTGCACATCGTGGTGGCCACCTACCGTAACGGGGTCGGCTCCAAACTTCGTGCTCAGAGGGTTGATGGCTGTCGGATCGGATGCGATTATGCGCAGAATGAGTCTGTGAGAGGAATTGAGGTGATTCAACAAGTCTTCACTTGAATCTCAAGTGGTACCTTCTGATTCCCACACTAACATTACTGGTAAAAATGAGAGAATAGATATGGTCAATTTGAAAAGCTACTAAGCAAATACCAGAGCGACTACATGTGTTCCGAAGCCCGAGCATAAGCATGATGCGTCCTCAGTGCGCGCATACATTACTTACTCTGGATGTTTGTGGTACGCGGCGATCTTCTCCAGTTCCTCCTCATTATCAAACGTCATCATGTTGACGCCGACTGCATCTGCGTGCGCGATATATCCGCGCGTTTTGATCGTGTTCGCGTAGACGATGCGCTCGGGCGCCACGCCCAGCCGCAGCACCTGCGGCCATGCTAATTATTGCTAAGGCGACGAAAATGGTTTCATCATTTTACATACTAGCTTGAAAGGTCGGCAAGTGGGAGAGTATATACTAATATATGCTATGCTACCGTACCATGTCAATCTCCGCGCGAGAGGCACAGTCAAAGCCAGCGCCAAGAGCTGCCAGCGAGCGTAGGATTGCCTCATCCGGGTTGCACTTGACGGCGTAAAAGGGCTGAATGAAAATTTACAGATAATCTTTTTTTTTGTGTTCCTTAACGCGTTACACTCAAAAAATTATAACCCTTTATTTCCATGATTTCGATACAGCACTCACACTAATTATTTCCACTGCATAAAGACATTCGATTATTTCCAGTGCATAGTATAAAAGTCACTCCATACAACTACTTATCAACATTTCATCTCTTAGTACTCTGATTTCAATGTTCCCGGGAACTCCACATATAATGCAATGTTCCCTTATCAGAACGAATGACGTTGTAACAGCGCACGATTACTGTGCACTTGAGTAGCAATAGTGATAAAGATACGCGCCTAGTCGGGTGTATAATGGTTCAACAAAGATGCCTGTTCCACGCAATATCTTGGCTTGGTTAAAATATTAAATGGCTCAGAATATTGCTAAATGAATCCACGCTTCAAGGCTGCTTTATATCGAGAAAAGTAAATCCCACATACTTCGACTTGGGGCAGCTCCCGCTTCCACAGTTTGACTCTTTCGTGGACCTCATCGAGGTTGATGATCATGAATGAATCGTCGTCCTCCTGTAAAAATAACAACACAATTATAATACTCATTTTTCTCTGAGAATTAATAACTAGTAAAATGACACAAAATACCCCTGTACATGTAATAGCTCTATATCTAGTGACGTTCACTAACAGGTAAGCGAAAAAGTTCCCTTTTTCTGAGTGTGGAAGCACAGTTGTTACAGACATTTTCCTTTTCACATACCCTCCTCGTCCATAGGTTGACGGTTCAATAACGAGACAGTATGAAATGGCATAGTCCAAAAGTTTTTAAAGTTTTCAAAACCATATTCTAAACAGCATGATTTCATACCTCGACGGCTTTCTTTGCTGCAATGTCGCGTGCCAGCTGCAGCACTTCCACAGGCTCAGCCGTTACGTTTACCTACAACGCAGCAATCAATTAGGAACATCATGCGCCCACATTTTGAGCGCAACTGGTTTCTTCCCTCAAATAGAATCCTCACAATCTCTCGTTTCGATGAGCAAACCCTAGAGCTTGGATAAATTTTCTCTAAGAAGGGAAAAATGGAGAAGAGTTCTCCTCTCAAACGTGCGCCCTGTGCCGTTCCGTTTGAGAGGAGAACTCTTCTCCATTTTTCCCTTCTTAGAGAAAATTTATCCAAGCTCTAGGGTTTGCTCATCGAAACGAGAGATTGTGAGGATTCTATTTGAGGGAAGAAACCAGTTGCGCTCAAAATGTGGGCGCATGATGTTCCTAATTGATTGCTGCGTTGTAGGTAAACGTAACGGCTGAGCCTGTGGAAGTGCTGCAGCTGGCACGCGACATTGCAGCAAAGAAAGCCGTCGAGGTATGAAATCATGCTGTTTAGAATATGGTTTTGAAAACTTTAAAAACTTTTGGACTATGCCATTTCATACTGTCTCGTTATTGAACCGTCAACCTATGGACGAGGAGGGTATGTGAAAAGGAAAATGTCTGTAACAACTGTGCTTCCACACTCAGAAAAAGGGAACTTTTTCGCTTACCTGTTAGTGAACGTCACTAGATATAGAGCTATTACATGTACAGGGGTATTTTGTGTCATTTTACTAGTTATTAATTCTCAGAGAAAAATGAGTATTATAATTGTGTTGTTATTTTTACAGGAGGACGACGATTCATTCATGATCATCAACCTCGATGAGGTCCACGAAAGAGTCAAACTGTGGAAGCGGGAGCTGCCCCAAGTCGAAGTATGTGGGATTTACTTTTCTCGATATAAAGCAGCCTTGAAGCGTGGATTCATTTAGCAATATTCTGAGCCATTTAATATTTTAACCAAGCCAAGATATTGCGTGGAACAGGCATCTTTGTTGAACCATTATACACCCGACTAGGCGCGTATCTTTATCACTATTGCTACTCAAGTGCACAGTAATCGTGCGCTGTTACAACGTCATTCGTTCTGATAAGGGAACATTGCATTATATGTGGAGTTCCCGGGAACATTGAAATCAGAGTACTAAGAGATGAAATGTTGATAAGTAGTTGTATGGAGTGACTTTTATACTATGCACTGGAAATAATCGAATGTCTTTATGCAGTGGAAATAATTAGTGTGAGTGCTGTATCGAAATCATGGAAATAAAGGGTTATAATTTTTTGAGTGTAACGCGTTAAGGAACACAAAAAAAAAGATTATCTGTAAATTTTCATTCAGCCCTTTTACGCCGTCAAGTGCAACCCGGATGAGGCAATCCTACGCTCGCTGGCAGCTCTTGGCGCTGGCTTTGACTGTGCCTCTCGCGCGGAGATTGACATGGTACGGTAGCATAGCATATATTAGTATATACTCTCCCACTTGCCGACCTTTCAAGCTAGTATGTAAAATGATGAAACCATTTTCGTCGCCTTAGCAATAATTAGCATGGCCGCAGGTGCTGCGGCTGGGCGTGGCGCCCGAGCGCATCGTCTACGCGAACACGATCAAAACGCGCGGATATATCGCGCACGCAGATGCAGTCGGCGTCAACATGATGACGTTTGATAATGAGGAGGAACTGGAGAAGATCGCCGCGTACCACAAACATCCAGAGTAAGTAATGTATGCGCGCACTGAGGACGCATCATGCTTATGCTCGGGCTTCGGAACACATGTAGTCGCTCTGGTATTTGCTTAGTAGCTTTTCAAATTGACCATATCTATTCTCTCATTTTTACCAGTAATGTTAGTGTGGGAATCAGAAGGTACCACTTGAGATTCAAGTGAAGACTTGTTGAATCACCTCAATTCCTCTCACAGACTCATTCTGCGCATAATCGCATCCGATCCGACAGCCATCAACCCTCTGAGCACGAAGTTTGGAGCCGACCCCGTTACGGTAGGTGGCCACCACGATGTGCAGCACATCCTACAAGAGGATCGAACGGGCAATGTCTCAAAATTTTACTCAAAAGTTTATGTTCTGCTCCGCGGGTGATGGTCGTATACGATTATTTTCAGGCCGCGCCTGGCTTGCTCAAGCGCGCTGCTCAATTGGGCGTCAGCGTAATCGGAGTGAGGCGAGCAATCCTTTTGCGAAATTTAAAGTTCTTGTGGGGAGCAGAATTAACGTTTGTTCCTTACAGCTTCCACGTGGGCTCCGGCTGCAACGATCCCTCCGCATTCCGTGCGGCGCTAGAGCACACGAGGTAGAGTGCTTGGGAGCAAGTGTCTGGCTCACTCCATTTCACATGCTCTCTCTCACCGTCTAACCGATGAGAGATCAAGTAGAATGGAGACGGTCTGACCATTACTCGTGCTTGGACGTAGACACGGCAATATTTATTGAGTAGAAACTGTTCATTCGAAAAATGAGATATAATTTGTTTAATATATGTTCTCCCGATGCGGTCCGTGCGCTCGTATTGATTGTGCGCATCAGCAAACCAATAATACGCCACTCACATACGGTAGATCAAACTATCAATATATCCGTCCAGGACCCTCTTTGAACTCGGTCGCGCACTGGGGCACAAGATGGAGATTGTTGACGTGGGTGGCGGCTTCCCGGGTGGCGAGCATCACATTCCCTTCGAGAAGGTATTATACACTTCTGAAATTATTAAAACGTTCCGCTCATTAATAACAGAAACACAGTGAATGCCCGCACACATATTACATTTAGTGTGCGTATCATTGTGTAATTGTGATATGCCGGAAATGGGAAGTTAATCTACTCTAGAAGCCTATATTATACTTCAATGTTATAGTTCGCTGCGCTGATTCGATCGGGCATCGACGAGTGCTTCGCCGACTTCGATCGTGTGCGATTCATAGCAGAGCCCGGCAGGTCTGCCTATTTGACGGCTTCCACAATAGTAGTCTGTCTACGGCTCCGGTTTCAGATTCATCGCCGCACGCCCTTGCACGCTGGTAACTACCGTCGTCGCCCGCGCTGCCGTGTCCGCGGAAAAGGTCACCGAAAAAGGTGAGAAAGCACTGCAAGAATGTGCCGGAGCTCGAGATTAGTAATCGACAAATGGTTTTATTCCAGCTGAAGACGCTGACGCTCTTGGGTACATGTACTACGTGAATGATGGCGTCTATGGCAGCTTCAACTGCAAGCAAAATGACCACATGCATCCGGTTGGTCGACCGCTGAATGTAAGTACTACGGTAGCAAGGGAATACTCTAGGTGTCATGTGGATGCAATACTGTAGGTTTCATGCAGCGGGAATACTATAGGTGTTAGCTATGAAATGATAAGGTAATGAAAAAAATGACTGCTATTTGGTTCAGGATAAGGAGGGTCCGCTCTTTCCGTCAGTCATCTGGGGTCCAACATGCGATTCCGGAGATAAGATCGAGGTATAGTTCATTTGCGGAATATTTGGAAATTGCCATGTTCGCTCCTGTTCTTGAAACTATAATGTTTCAGAATAACAAGATGATGCGAGTGCTAGAGGTCGGAGATTGTTTGATCTACGAGGTGAGACGATAATCGATACCACCTACTGTACCCTCTGTTCGTTGCAGGACATGGGAGCGTACACAAGCGCGGCTGCGGCGACTTTCAACGGCTTCCCGCTTCCCACAACAATTCACGTGATTGGAGAGCACACGTGGTACGGTATCCGGCAATGAGTATTCATATTAACCTAGGCAAATGTGAAACAAATTTTGAAACAATTGCAGGCAAGCGCTCGGACTATAGTCTAATTCGCGTTGCTTTGAGAAGAATTTGTATACTGTCGTCAAAGCGGATTGATGTAACTGCAGTCGATAAAATTACAGTCGCGCCGGAAAGTATTCGTACAATTTGTTTTTCTTGTGTAACTTTCGCAATAGTTGAGCAATTGAGCTGAAAATTTTATTGGAGCTAGCCAATCCATTAACTAATCGGATGCCACTATTGCGGTATTTGGAGTCAATCGTCTGGATTGCATTGGGATGACGCAACTAAATATAACTTTTTCGAAAAATTATATCTCGGAGGAAAAACATTTCCTACATGTCAGTTTAACAGTAGTTGTAGATCTACCCATGGACTACCCAGAAAAAAAATTCAAGTTGCTGCGATTTTTCTCCTTTGCAGCAACCTTGCTGCAAAATTGAGGCTGCAAACTCATAACTCGGCTCCCAGATAAGCTAGAGACCCGTTCTAGTGCTCAAAATTATCTGTTTGGTGAGCCCAGACATCTCTGAAAGTTTGATACAGATTGGTCAATATTTGCTTTTAGGGCACTAAAAAGTCGCTTTTTTGCATACCCCAACTTTGAGGGTGCCCAACTCGAAGGGTGAATTTTCTAAAAATATGGTTCCTGTGTATATTCTCGCCCCACCTCGTTTCCGAACACCAGCGCGCGCCAGGGATGCGATCGCGCCATACAGGAAAAAAACGCTGATGCTACAAAAAGTTGGGCATCGATTCTTGGATGGTTTTGGGTCGTTTCTACACAGGAACCATATTTTTAGAAAATTCACCCTTCGAGTTGAGCACCCTCAAAGTTGGGGTATGCAAAAAAGCGACTTTTAAGGGCCCTAAAGGCAAATATTCACCAATCTGTATCAAACTTTCAGAGATGTCTGGGCTCACCAAACAGATAATTTTGAGCACTAGAACAGGTCTCTAGCTTATCTGGGAGCCGAGTTATGAGTTTGCAGCCTCAATTTTGCAGCAAGGTTGCTGCAAAGGAGAAAAATCGCAGCAACTTGAATTTTTTTTCTGGGTAGTCCATGGGTAGATCTACAACTACTGTTAAACTGACATGTAGGAAATTTTTTTTCTCCGAGATATATTTTTTCGAAAAAGTGATTTTTTAGTTGCGTCATCACTATGCAATCCACACGATTGGCTCCAAATACCGCAATAGTGGCATCCGATTAGTTAAAGGATTGGCTAGCTCCAATAAAATTTTCAGCTCAATTGCTCAACTATTGCGAAAGTTACACAAGAAAAACAAAGTGTACGAATTCTTTCCGGCGCGACTGTATATGCCACTCTTTCACATTTACCTGACTGATGAAATACAGTCTAAAACGGATACAAACAGGAAACTTACGATATGAATCCAATATTACTGGGGTCGGGAAACAAATTTCACGTGCGCATCGGAAAATTTTCGATAAGATACTTCGTATTGTCTGATAACTGCGCAAAAATTTTTTATAGTATACTTCTTGAATTTCATATTGAAATGTTGGAACAGCTTGTTTTAGTTGTAATTTTTCTGCAATAACGCCAATAATAGTTGTAAATTAATTGTTGTAATTGTAAATTATAACCAATAATTGTAAAATATTTATTCGCGAAATCAACGAATAAATTAAACATTCTTTACAACGGAAAACAACTGCGAATAAACACCGTAACACTTATTAACAAATGGCACAGCGAGACTATTTATTGCCGTCAAAATATTGATTTTTTCACGCCTCTTCAATCGATTCCTCCTTCGTACTCGTACTCCATGTCTCACTATCCCGTAGTTCCACTATGTTGATAACATAGTTGAAAGAAACGGCGGATAAAAGCTAAAATTTATACATTTGGTGTGGAGAAAGAAAAGTATTTTCCCAAAAAAATCTTCCGATGATATTACTGACAGTTATTGAAACGAGGATAATAGCTTGTATTTTCATAGTAAGGAAAGATGAGCAGAAAACGATAACGGAAGAGGCGAGTCCCTGAAATATTTTAGTAACATTCAATAGTGAATATATTGTTTTGTTTTTTTTCGAATTCGTTAAATCATTGAATCATCACTTGTTTTTTTTCTGTAAACTGACTCTGTAGAATTTTGCAGCTGAAAACGTATGCGCAGCTCTTCCCGGAATCAGTCTGACGAGATATTTTTAAAAAAATCCATTAAATATGAATATTCACCTCGAACAAACAACCGAATTCGACGCGGTACTTGTAGTCTCCGCGAATCCCATTAGAAAAGAGATCAGGCACACCCAAATGAGACTAAAGATTATCAATTATTGTATCAAATCGAATTGAGCGATATCTTACTGTGGCTCGAAGAACGCACTATCCGAAGTGGGCTCCGTAATAGATCTATTCGGAACGGTGAGCACTGAAAACGCCGTGCATATTTTAATTGTGAACACGATTTCCTGTACTTGCATCGAAAAAATAATATAAATCTGAGCAACGAATATTTCAAACCTGCGATAACGTAGATTGTTAATTGCACGCCAATAATTATGTAAAATAGTGGACGGACGCCAAAATCTTTAAATAATCGACTGAGAGGAGCGATTATGAGACCAGCTAAAATAAATAGTTGATGTCATAATTCAGATATAAATTCTACTCACAGAATGTTGTTCCTGCACACATGGAGAACGCGAAATACGCAGTTAGCATAGGGTGATTCTGAAAATAAAAGTTTTACTTTAGTTTAAATTTGAGTTACTGATTGATTGTTGTTGCTTATCGTTTTTTGGTGAATTAATATCAGAATAATTCTAATTATTCAGTTTCACGGCGTAAAATTGTTTCCCAGCTCCCACTTAGTATTTAAGTAGTGTGAACTTAATATACTGCATAATTATAAATCTTTTTAAAAATTATTTCATTGTTCTCACATTCGCTAGAATTTCCGAGTACTGCATTGATGTTGGATAAAAGTTGACCATAAACGAAGTAAAAAGACCGTGGCTGGCAAAGCGAGGAATTAACAGTAGGACATAGGGATCGACAAGGGCCGCGCCCACTGCGCCTACAATTTGTTAATGATTTTTGATCAATAAAATATTTTTTAAACATACGAAATTGATGGCACAGTGACATTTTATCTTGAGGATTATCGCTGGAAACGCTCCCTTTGACCTGAATGATGCCGATCTTCGTCAGAGTTTTTTTCCGCCCTGTTCCGACATGATTTTTCCGACAATTTTTGCGACAGCTCATTTAAATTCAGACCGTTTGCCACAGTAATCGTATTAGGCGACGAACATTGGTCGGCAGAATAGAGGAGGGAGGAAATGTACCTCTCGAGAGGGAAAGAATCCCGTTAGCACCAAGTTGGCTACGCATGACGTCAACAAAAAGCCGCACAGCATTCTGAATCATTTAATAATAATAATTATAATTATAATAAAAATAATATTTATGCGAGTCACGAGGAATCGCGGTACAATAAGATAAATTATAAGAAAGGCAAAAATCATTAAAGGTAATAACTTTACTTTCAATACCTTAAAGGGACCCGGCAGAGATCGGCAACTTGAGCTCAATTGGTGTAGTTTGAGTCACACATCACGGGAAAATTTCAGAAAAAAATATTGGGACTTTCTGTTTCGAGATATGAACAATTCAATATTCGTGATGTGCTAGTTCGACGTTTACTAATGGTGTCTTGAGTATAGGGAATCATCATGAAACACCAGGAATTTTACTCAGTAGCCACCCAGGAGATCGTACGAATTCATCAGCCATGAATTGTTAGGACTGGAACTGTTTTCAGAAATATTAGGAAAAGGCGGCGCTCTTTGGTCCATTGTGGTGTGGTTTGCGGGTAAGACCGTAGCGGCTCTCAAAATGGTCCGAAATTTTTTCCCTTATTTTTCCCGTGATCAGTCGACAAAATACTACTAAATAAGTGCATTTCGCTATCTATGCACGGTCCCTTTAAAGTGGCCACTAGCTATCATCGCACAATATAGATATATCTTAATTTATATTTATAACTGACTTCAATAAAATTACCTTGTTTCTCCCTCACTGTAATAACGAAATTTTGTAGATGCTGCAACGCTCTTTACGTTCTTTTGTTGAGAGCTTGTGACGAAAATGTAAAGAAGTCCACCAAGAATCAAACTGAAAATGTAAGAAAGGCTACATCGACGAATAGATTACGACTAAGGCAAACCTTAAGTTAGAAATACTGGAGATCCTTGCTGAATTTCTGGCAAGAGTTTGTTTTGTTGAAAACTGCATTTGATAGGTGGAAAATGAAGTTGCAATTACTGAAATGTTTATTTATTTTATTATTATGTTAATCTCTAAATTAGAAGATTAAAGTATAATTAACTAACGAGCGAATGCAATGCCAAGAAGAATATTGGCAAGAAAATACAGAAACGTGTTGATGTAAAAGAAACATGCGATATAGCATGTGAAAAGGGCAGATCCGATAAATAGCACCCACTGCAATCAAATTGTTAGAAAATTTCATAATTAAATTTAAATATATATAATTATACCTTAGGTTTCAGGTAATTGAGAATCACTGGGACGGTGAAAATTGCTATACAACCCGTTACTTCTTTTACTGCTTGTCTGAAAAAGAAAACGGATACTACGGGTTTGCTTCATTAAAATTTATTAACACTTTCAAAGAAAAAATGAATGCGAGACACTGGATACTACAAAAATAATACTAATAGCTGAGATTGCTTCAAATTGTTTGGAAGAGTTAATGTTCAGTTACCGACCTCCCCCTGGACTGAAACTGCACCCGGAACTATGCATAGAGCGTAGTGCACGCATAGAGCGTAGTGTATTTAACCTCAACACATCCCGGCTAGTCACTATAAACGGAATGGTTTAGCCTCACCAGAATTTATCGAAAAATAGGCGTACTTGTCGTTTTGTGAAAGGGGACTAGACAATGCGTCCGTAAAAATATGAACTTGAACATTTTATGCATGCATGGTTGTCCATCAGATTAATTTTTGCTATTTCGGAGCGACAAGTTTGAGGAATGATACACAGTGGGAGCATGAGAGAGTGAGACGGAAAGGGTCTGGAATGGAATTATCATGCAAAACGTTTGCGTGCTCATCGAAAATTGTACGAGAAGAGATTGATTTCCACGTAGTGTCTACAGTTTGATATTCATGGGAACACAGTTTTGACTCATGTATTGATGCCACGACTTGAGAAACTTTTTTAATTGTCTTTTTTACAGCGTCAAAAGGACAATTAAACAATTTCTGAAAATAAATCATTTTTGAAATCAATCAGCACAATCAAAGTCCACGATCAACCGGTCTTCCGTTCCTGTGAAAGTTCATTCCAAGCATTGTTATCGAAGAAATGAATGTCAATTGGTGGTCGGTCACAAGCAAAACTTAGTTTATCACGATTTTATTCTTTTGTACGCACATTAATTCGTGGTCGTGCTCTGCTGAAATTTATATCGATCGTCGATTTGTTGATCTGGATGTTAAAAATCTGAAAATCTTTGGAGATCCGCACCGGGGAAACAAAAAAAAAATCATCAGATTATCAGGATCGAATCATCATTATCATTAGCTCTTTAAATCATTTATTTTTATTAATTTCGTTCCCACCCCATCACTCGGCAGGTATCGTATTTTCCCGATATCGGCGGACCACAATGATTGAATTGCATCATCAATAGTAAAGTTATGCAAATTTCATCGTTACGGAGAAGTCGATACATGGGAGAAAGTGCTGACCTAAATGTTGAAGAGGCGAGAAATTGTTTTTATGGAGACGGATCATCCATCGTGCTTTTCATTCCACTCTTATCTCTTGAATTCTGCTGATGCGTCTTTCGCACAGTGAGAAAAGATCAGTTGATCGTACTCTCTGAAGAAGTGGAACATAGGATTCGACTCGGATGGTTCGCATGGAGCAAACTGTCTCACCTTCTTTCGTCCCGTCTTTTACCTATGAAGACCAGAAGAAGACTGTTTGAAAGCTGCATCACGTCTACAGTACTCTACGGGAGTGAAGTGTGGGCTTTGAGAGGGAATGAGAGAAATCGGCTGAACGTCACACAGCGAGCAATGGAGAGAAGAATGATTGGAGTGACTTTGAGAGATCGCTGGAGAAATGAAAGACTTCGGGAAATCACCAAAGTGAAAGACTGGGTACAGGAAAGCCTAAAACGAAAAGCTCAATGGGCATTGAAAGTGAGGAGTATGGATACGGAGAAATGGTGCAGAGCGACTACTGTGTGGACCCCTTACAGCAGAACTCGTCCCCCAGGCCAGCCAAGAGCAAGATGGAGAGATGACCTAAGGAGAGCAATCGGCGCGAACTGGTGGAATGCAACTTATGAAGACTACCGACCCATCCTCATCTGAGCGATTATCGCCTGATATGATAAATTGATTGATTGATCTGGCTGAAAGGAAGGAGTGAAAAAGGAGGGCGTGAAAGTGAAAGGTGCACTTCTCAGTATCAAAAGTGTATCTATATAGGATTATGTTATTACGATTGTTGCTCTAGAAGTTAAGAGGCGACGGGGATGATGACTTCCCGATAAGGGAAGGTAAACCCACTAGAGACTAGAAAGTGAATCTTATCTCGTATCCCATATCTTATCTTACAAGCGTCGCTAAATGTCACTAACAGTGATGAAATTCTGATCTCGTCCTTTTCTGCTGCTCAAACATCACGTCCAAGGCGTAGAAAAGGGCGATCCCCTGCGGTTGCCAAGACCACTCCCTTCCCAGTTCCCTCTGTGAATATCCACATTGTTTTAACGACACTTTCTGTATTCACACATGTCTCTTGATTTCATCGAACTCTTGCGCAATAAAAAAACTAACATTGCTGTTGCATAACAGTGAGAATACAGTCATAGTTCTGGTGTTCCTGGCGCCCATTGCAATTTCATTTGTTTTATAGGGTTTACGTTATTGTACCTGATTTCCCCGTGACTATCATAAATAATAATAATAATAATAATAATAATATTATCGTTATTTCAGCACTCTTTTCCCCGATCATGACTTTCGCCACACGCAAAGAGCTCATCGGCGACACTAAGGTTTTCATATCAGGCGGTAGTCGCTCAGATGAGGATGGGTCGGTTGTCTTCATAAGTTGCAGTCCACCAGTTCGCGCCGATTGCTCTCCTTAGGTCATCCCTCCATCTTGCTCTTGGCTGACCTGGGGGACGAGTTCTACTGTAGGGGGTCCACACAGTAGTCGCTCTGCACCATTTCTCTGTGTCCATACTCCTCACTTTCAATGCCCATTGAGCTTTTCGTTTTAGGCTTTCCTGTACCCAGTCTTTCACTTTGGTGATTTCCCGAAGTCTTTCATTTCTCCAGCGATCTCTCAAAGTCACTCCAATCATTCTTCTCTCCATTGCTCGCTGTGTGACGTTCAGCCGATTTCTCTCATTCCCTCTCAAAGCCCACACTTCACTCCCGTAGAGTACTGTAGACGTGATGCAGCTTTCAAACAGTCTTCTTCTGGTCTTCATAGGTAAAAGACGGGACGAAAGAAGGTGAGACAGTTTGCTCCATGCGAACCATCCGAGTCGAATCCTATGTTCCACTTCTTCAGAGAGTACGATCAACTGATCTTTTCTCACTGTGCGAAAGACGCATCAGCAGAATTCAAGAGATAAGAGTGGAATGAAAAGCACGATGGATGATCCGTCTCCATAAAAACAATTTCTCGCCTCTTCAACATTTAGGTCAGCACTTTCTCCCATGTATCGACTTCTCCGTAACGATGAAATTTGCATAACTTTACTATTGATGATGCAATTCAATCATTGTGGTCCGCCGATATCGGGAAAATACGATACCTGCCGAGTGATGGGGTGGGAACGAAATTAATAAAAATAAATGATTTAAAGAGCTAATGATAATGATGATTCGATCCTGATAATCTGATGATTTTTTTTTTGTTTCCCCGGTGCGGATCTCCAAAGATTTTCAGATTTTTAACATCCAGATCAACAAATCGACGATCGATATAAATTTCAGCAGAGCACGACCACGAATTAATGTGCGTACAAAAGAATAAAATCGTGATAAACTAAGTTTTGCTTGTGACCGACCACCAATTGACATTCATTTCTTCGATAACAATGCTTGGAATGAACTTTCACAGGAACGGAAGACCGGTTGATCGTGGACTTTGATTGTGCTGATTGATTTCAAAAATGATTTATTTTCAGAAATTGTTTAATTGTCCTTTTGACGCTGTAAAAAAGACAATTAAAAAAGTTTCTCAAGTCGTGGCATCAATACATGAGTCAAAACTGTGTTCCCATGAATATCAAACTGTAGACACTACGTGGAAATCAATCTCTTCTCGTACAATTTTCGATGAGCACGCAAACGTTTTGCATGATAATTCCATTCCAGACCCTTTCCGTCTCACTCTCTCATGCTCCCACTGTGTATCATTCCTCAAACTTGTCGCTCCGAAATAGCAAAAATTAATCTGATGGACAACCATGCATGCATAAAATGTTCAAGTTCATATTTTTACGGACGCATTGTCTAGTCCCCTTTCACAAAACGACAAGTACGCCTATTTTTCGATAAATTCTGGTGAGGCTAAACCATTCCGTTTATAGTGACTAGCCGGGATGTGTTGAGGTTAAATACACTACGCTCTATGCGTGCACTACGCTCTATGCATAGTTCCGGGTGCAGTTTCAGTCCAGGGGGAGGTCGGTAACTGTCTCCAGGTTCGGTCCAGGGGGAGCTCGGTAACCTGCTGCAGGTACGGTCCAGGGGGAGCTCGGGAGCTTTCTTGCTTTCTTGGTTCGATCCAGAGAGGAGGACTCGGTAGCCGGCTCCAAATACTGTCCAGGGGGAATTTAGTATGTTGGGGAATGTTAATCTCTAGAAAGAGTACTGGCTTATTCCGTTGCAAAAGGCTCGTGAGGCTGAGAGCCATCGAAAAAAGTTGCCACTACGCCACTACGTGGCTCCGTGGCAACTTTTTCCGATCGCTCTCAGCCTCACGAGCCTTTCTCAACGGAAACGCAAGATGCAGTGCATTTAAATAGAAAACGTTCTGACACGTTTCCAACATCGCAAAATACCTTTCCTATCATACACCTAACTTTCAAGGGGCCATGATTGAGTTGATTGAGTTGATTCAATCAGCTCAATCAAGTTGTTGTTTGTGCACTGAGAGCGACTTTTTTCAAATTTTCTTCGATCCGATCATTTTCATTTTGCGAGTTTACTAAATGGGAGAGAAAACTAAGCGGGAAACCGCCTCTACGTAAAAACGGTGTCGTTTTCGAAAATTGCGAGATTTTGAATAAAATGGTCCGCGGGTTCACACGCGTTCCGATTGGTTTTTGTTGTTTAGCAAAAATCGATAGTTGCGCTGTGAAATTTGCGCTGCGAAAAGTTTGTTTATTAATGAGAGTTAATTATTGCTAATTGAACTTTCTGTTGTTGCTAGTTTCGATTGTACTTTCTGTTGCCATCGATTTAGCTGCTGCACTGCCAGAGTGGAGGCCGAACTTGGCTTCTAGCGGTGGTTTCATCGATAGTTCTGTGTCTTTCCTACTTTTCGAGCGCATGTCGAGGAAACCGCTATTGTTTAAACTTTGTTTTTGTGAATTCAAGCCCTTTTTTTGGCAGGCGACGTGGTGGGAACGCAATGGCCGTGGTTTCGACGTCGGATGAGGAGGAAAGGACATCGGAGCGGCGACCAGCAGTGGTGAGTCGCGGTTTCCATCCATTCTTCTTCGGTGCATCATCGCTAGCTCAGTAGAGCTGCTAAAATTCACTCCACAACTCACGTAATTCAAGCCAATCATCCAGAGAGGGGTTGGGAGCGAGAGAGTGTGCGAAAGTGAACGAAACTGCGGAATGCGAAACAACTATTTTTATACACTTGTTCGTCCGTAGCCCCCCCCCTCCCCGTTCAGGGGCTTTTGAACCGGGTAACAGCTAGACACTTAATGCAATCAAAATTGACCTTGGTTATCATGGATTACTGTAATTTGTGTGTTATTGACTTGTTAATTTGGTCGTAGTAAACCAGGAACAACAACTTTCCTTTGCAGTCTGGCCGCGGGCTGCGACGACCAGAGGAGGAGGAAGGAGGTGGTGTACTAGTAGAGAAGTTTTTGTTCCTTATTTAATTTTTTTAATTAAAAAAATATCAATTAAGAGTAAACATAAGTGTCGGAAATATTTCACGGCGTGATTTTTCTTTCATAAAGCACCAAATTTGTGTTTGCTTTACGTGAGCACGATTTGAGGCACTAATGCAGTGTTTGGGACCAGTCTCGATTGACGGCAAAGAATGAGTGAGTAGACGAGAAGGACTTCTGCTCTACTCACTCATTCTTTGAGACTGGTCCCAAACACAGCAGTAGCGACCGACTGGCATGAATACATCGAGTTCCAGTTTATATACCTAGCTTTCGAGTTCAAATGGTCACTGCATTTAGCGATTTCGGATTTTGGCACCCGAAAATATTATCTGGCGCTGTCATTTTTACTTCTCCGTTAGTTAGGGGCCGCAACGTGATCTGCCAATTTCAAGCTAAGTCTTGTGTGCTTTATTTATATGGGAAAAATATATCTAAAATTATGTAGAAATAATACAAGGAATTGCCGTGCTATTGCTTTGACTCTAGGGCTCTAAAAATAGTATTATTTATGAAAAAATGTTAAATATTGGCAATATACAGGGTGCGGCAAAATTACCGGTACTGGATTTTTTTCTTATAATTTTTCTTACAGGTAGAGTTTGAAGTTTGCATTTATATATTTATTAACTCACCTTATAAGGAATAGGAAAACCACTTTACAAACAGAATCAAGCTCTTTTCAGAACAGCTGTAAATCGAAACTCCATGTGATAATGTATTGCCGATTCCCGCGCATCCGATGTCATTGAAGTCAATGGTTCTCAAAGAATGAGAAGAATGCACTAGTTCCAAAATGCGTATTTTGTAGAGGATGCTTCCCACTACAACATACTTTCAAACTGAGATTTGGGGATTATTACTAGATGCAAAATGTGAAGAAGTATATGACGTGCCAGCTCTACATTTTGAGCAAAAAATGGATAATTTTTTTGTAAAAATGTCATAGATTTTCCAAAACCCATTCATTTCTTCTGTCCATTACTGGTTTCACACTAGAGTAGAAGCACTTTCTAGTGAAGGTATTGGATCATGTGCTTCTACGAACACCTAAGTTTTTTTTAGCATGAAACAGCCAAAAATCGACAAATGAAAATGACCTATTTATCACAAGCGTTCTAAGGAAGGGTTGAACATTCAATGATTCTTCCGGTGCCTGAAGATTCTCTATGACCAAGGGCATGACTTTATTTTATTTTCAAATGCTAACCTCTCCTACACATGGTGCTGTCATCTTTCAATCTAAATACATCGTGAATTGCGGCGATGAGGCATCCCACTAAAATATTACCCGTCAAAGTTCGGTTTGGATAGGAGCTCGAGCAGTCTTTATTTCACATTATCTTTTTCTTGATGGCTAGTTGTTACTAAATTAGGGAGACCATAGGATTTTCAATACTTAAGGAGTTATGAAGCAACGAACCCGTCTCGATTGCATATTTTCAGATTGTCTGTAGGGGTTGTGTTTTGATCTCTAATAGATTGATTAAATGAAGTTGTGTTTCATAAATATAATTATGTGAACTGTGCATCATGGTCTACCCGCGCGTAATGAAAAATGACCAAATTCAGCCTGATCTTCGATACATTGAGCAAACGAAAGTTGCTGAGTGATCTAATCCCCTTTCGTTTCAATTTGAAATTGAAGTGTGGGTCAGACTTTTTTCTACCATAAACGATTAGGTAGACCAAATTACTTGAAATATCGAATAGTTTCAGGACATTAGTCAATAGTCACAAAAATGCAGATGAGCTCATACATAACTCGTTTACTGTTTTGGAATTATCTTGCAAAGTTTAGTACCGGTAATTTTGCCGCACCCTGTAATTACAAAAATACATCGTAATAACGTGATACTTTGTGCTCATTTAAGGTGGACGAGGTTCGCGCCTCGTTGGCGTCTACGGGGACACGACCGGACTATATTTTTGTCAGATAAGTTGTTTTTCTTTATTATTACAAGAAGGAGGAAACGTGGAACGGTAGATTTGTAATGATTATTTAGAATAATCGATGAGAAATCACCGACAAAATAAAAGTACTTTTTATGTTTATTCCTTTAAAAAATATAATTACGAACTAGAATGCCGAAAATTATTTTATTAGATCATTCTTTGCTCTGGTTGATAAGTTTTTTTTTGTTTCCATCATTTATCGCTTCATTTCTTCCAGGTCTCTGCAACAGCGCGCGGTCGCCGGAGTTCCAACAGGGACTCACCATGTCGAGACCTCGGTGAGATGTCTTCCGTACTATTTCATTTTCTCAAATATATTCTGCCAGTTGAATGTTGTGCTGTTTTTTCGAGGAGTAGACAAGTTGTGTGATAATAATTTATGTCTTGCTAGGTTACGGTAACAATATCATAATATAACGTGATTACCGTAACCTAGCGTGCCCCTCTATTGTTTTCTGGATGGTATCAACAATCAATATTAGCGGATATCGAAAATAATATCGTTGCACGGTAAATATCCGACATGTACGCTATCTTCCTTTGCAGTGTCTTGCGTCGTCGTCGCAGTCGTCATCGACATCTTCTTCTTGTATATCAGATATGTTTTTCTTCTGTTCTACTGTAAATTATGGAAAGGAAACTTTAGCACACGGGATTACGGTAGTGCTATCGAGGAGTACTGTATATGTTATAACGGAAATTAGCACTCGAGACTACGGTAGATTTTCAGACGGCGATCTAGGAGTACTTTATGCAGGACAATAACGAAATTTGTATGTAATCAGATTGCGGTAGATCAATAAAATTCGGTAGAGGAATATTGTATTTCATGTAATGGGAATTCTAAATGAGAATATGCGATGCTTTGTGCGGAATTCAGGTTCCCTCACCACTCTCCATTCGCCTCGACCCACACCAACTACCTCCTCCATCAAATGCTGCTCGACGATGGATACAAATCTTCAAGTTCAGTGCAGTAATAACAAATGAACGAGTAATCATTGATGAATGTATATATATAAATAAATATATATATGAAATAATATTTCGATATCGGTCAACTGATTACGGGAGAACGTAATTTATTTTATATCGAGTGACGAACCGATTACGAATAATTTAGGAATGTTAAAAAACTGGTGTACCTGCAACCGCTAATTTTCAGACAGACAACCACATGCAACACCGCAAAACGGAGCTACACTAAAAGGACGGCACGGTAACGAATACGGTAGGACCAATACGATCTGCACCTGAGGCAACAACCGCTCGAGAACTAACTCATAAAAAATATCGAAGCGATTTGGCGAACCAAACTGAAACTGGGTGAACCAAAAATTGACCCGCTCTTTTTTTATATTTTTAATATATTTAGAAAAAATAATAAAGTGCGGGCATTTTTTAAAAAAATCAAAAAATCAATCATTAGCAAACCACAAATATTTATAAATATTTGTGGTGTGCTACAATAGGCCGGCCGATATTTCCGATTGTCGTTCACCGGGCTTTTGACTCATGGATTTTTTGAATCAAAAACCCGGTTCATGGATTTTTGAATCAAAAGCCCGGTTCATGGATTTTTTTCTAAAAAAAATGTTTATTTTTGAGATGGTAAAAATTATTTATCATTTCTTCATCTACTGGCGAAATTACGTTTTTTTAGCATCAACAGTTTGAACAATTTTATTGGAAAAAATCAAATGAACCCGGGGTCATGGTCCAAAATTGCAAAAAAAATAGGTTTTCGTTTCGTGGTACGAGGTAAAGGCACAAACGGTTCGAGTGTGAATACAGAATGTATATCGTACGTACTGAAAATATCGGAACGTTTACCGGAACGTGATCAAAATGTTCAATTTTTGTAACTTTGCGAAGAAAATTATTTGCGACTCGTGAGTAGGTTCATATTTTTTGTCCACCTCGATTTACCGGAAACTACCCGGACATGCCCGGTGAAATGTCTAAAACAAAGGAGAAAATTCGATGCAATAACCGACTAAGTTAGCGAATTGTCATCATTACCGTGTACAGCCGGGAAATGCCAGTAATTGCCGGTTCTGTTCCTTTTTTGCAATCGAATTTGTCGCTTTCTGTTACACATTTCACTGCGCATCACCGGGTAGATTCCGGCAAATCGATGCGGATTAATCGAATTAGCATAAACACAAGTCATGATAATTTGTACTCGCAAAGATGCAAATTCTGAACATTTTGATCACATTGCGGTAAAAGTTCCGATATTTTCAGCACGTACGATACATGGGTAAAATAACGTAGGCAGTCATAGGTGTCCACGCTGGCGGCGAGATGGGTGTCTGCACGCTGCCCCACGTGTCCGACCATGTATAGGTATATGTATAGGTCATGGTCCAAAATGGGTTTTGGGTTGGTCCCGCCAAAGTCAAAGTGGTCTACTGTAACTTCTCCGCCGGGGTCCCGCAACGAAAACAAACTACCGTAATCCATGGTACCGTAACCCGTAAATATGAAATTGAGCAATTTGACTCGCTATTTATTGCATGAGGCCTCGAGTAGCAAATTTGATTTTTAAAAATAATATCACAACAAAAAAATGATAAACACAAAATTACAATTCAAAAAAATATTTCAATAGTCACCAATGTTGAGAAACACGTTTACATTAATTTTCAATCAAGAATTTCATCATTATGCGACCCCTTTAGCCCCTCGCAATCACTCTCACATGTGACTAGACGCTCAATCACTCTCACATGTGACTAGAGAATGTCGTACGACAACTCCTGATATGTGTAAGAGTCCCAGTTGGGATAAGTTTTGAGAAATTAACGTCTACTTTGGCAGGATTCACACTTTTCTTAATTTTAGACCACCTATATCTTCTGAACGGCGGATTTCGGGAATGCAATTTCTCGGCAGTAAAACGACGTAACTTCGTACAAACAATTTCAAATCACGTATATACACCACGGGTATCGATTTACCCCTTCGCAAAGCCATAATATTCACGATTATTTAAAAATTGCAAAGTATAGGGCAACAAGTGAAATATGAACAGTTGGCGATTCACTTCGTTCGGTATACTGTAAATCACTTCGTCTACCTTTGCGAGGGGGTTCCCTTAATCCGAGACCATGAAAATCACTGATCCTAACTTTGGATTTTTATTGTGAAAAAATTTTTATTGTGTTTGGGCACCCCAAACATAATGCGAATGATAGATAGAGTCTATCTTTAACAGTTAAGAAATTTTGATTTTTGGCATTTTTTTTACTCAAATCTATATTTCTCCTAGTCCAGAGCCGGCAAATAGAAATAAGTGATGTTTCAGCATACTGTAGACTTGATTACGGTATCGGCAATGTCGTGCCAGGACCGCCGCATACCGTCCGATTAATTACTACTCGAGGCCTACCTCATGCAATAAATACCAACTCGATTTGCGAAATTTTGTATTTTCCGATTACGGTAGATCGGATTACGGTACCGGCGATGTCGCGACGAGACTCCCGTATATCGTCCGATCAATAACTACTCAAGGTCCACCTTCAGGACCGCCGTATATCGTCCGATAAATTACTACTCGAGTACTCCCTCATGCAACAAATATCGAGTCAAATTGCTCAATTTCATATTTACGGGTTACGATACCATGGATTACGGTAGTTTGTTTTCGTTGCGGGACCCCGGCGGAGAAGTTACAGTAGACCACTTTGACTTTGGCGGGACCAACCCAAAACCCATTTTGGACCATGACCCTCTATACATGGTCGGACACTAGTGTCTGCACGCTGCCCCCGTGGGGCAGCGTGCAGACACACAGCTCGCCGCCAGCGTGGACACCTATGACTGCCTACATTATTTTACCCATGTATACATTCTGTATTCACACTCTTTTTCTGTATTCACATTCTGTATTCACACTTGCAATTTTGGACCATGACCCCGGGTTCATTTGATTTTTTCCAATAAAATTGTTCAAACTGTTGATGCTAAAAAAACGTAATTTCGCCAGTAGATGAAGAAATGATAAATAATTTTTACCATCTCAAAAATAAACATTTTTTTTAGAAAAAAATCCATGAACCGGGCTTTTGATTCAAAAATCCATGAACCGGGTTTTTGATTCAAAAAATCCATGAGTCAAAAGCCCGGTGAACGACAATCGGAAATATCGGCCGGCCTATTGTAGCACACCACAAATATTTATAAATATTTGTGGTTTGCTAATGATTGATTTTTTGATTTTTTTAAAAAATGCCCGCACTTTATTATTTTTTCTAAATATATTAAAAATATAAAAAAAAGCGGGTCAATTTTTGGTTCACCCAGTTTCAGTTTGGTTCGCCAAATCGCTTCGATATTTTTTATGAGTTAGTTCTCGAGCGGTTGTTGCCTCAGGTGCAGATCGTATTGGTCCTACCGTATTCGTTACCGTGCCGTCCTTTTAGTGTAGCTCCGTTTTGCGGTGTTGCATGTGGTTGTCTGTCTGAAAATTAGCGGTTGCAGGTACACCAGTTTTTTAACATTCCTAAATTATTCGTAATCGGTTCGTCACTCGATATAAAATAAATTACGTTCTCCCGTAATCAGTTGACCGATATCGAAATATTATTTCATATATATATTTATTTATATATATACATTCATCAATGATTACTCGTTCATTTGTTATTACTGCACTGAACTTGAAGATTTGTATCCATCGTCGAGCAGCATTTGATGGAGGAGGTAGTTGGTGTGGGTCGAGGCGAATGGAGAGTGGTGAGGGAACCTGAATTCCGCACAAAGCATCGCATATTCTCATTTAGAATTCCCATTACATGAAATACAATATTCCTCTACCGAATTTTATTGATCTACCGCAATCTGATTACATACAAATTTCGTTATTGTCCTGCATAAAGTACTCCTAGATCGCCGTCTGAAAATCTACCGTAGTCTCGAGTGCTAATTTCCGTTATAACATATACAGTACTCCTCGATAGCACTACCGTAATCCCGTGTGCTAAAGTTTCCTTTCCATAATTTACAGTAGAACAGAAGAAAAACATATCTGATATACAAGAAGAAGATGTCGATGACGACTGCGACGACGACGCAAGACACTGCAAAGGAAGATAGCGTACATGTCGGATATTTACCGTGCAACGATATTATTTTCGATATCCGCTAATATTGATTGTTGATACCATCCAGAAAACAATAGAGGGGCACGCTAGGTTACGGTAATCACGTTATATTATGATATTGTTACCGTAACCTAGCAAGACATAAATTATTATCACACAACTTGTCTACTCCTCGAAAAAACAGCACAACATTCAACTGGCAGAATATATTTGAGAAAATGAAATAGTACGGAAGACATCTCACCGAGGTCTCGACATGGTGAGTCCCTGTTGGAACTCCGGCGACCGCGCGCTGTTGCAGAGACCCGGAAGAAATGAAGCGATAAATGATGGAAACAAAAAAAAACTTATCAACCAGAGCAAAGAATGATCTAATAAAATAATTTTCGGCATTCTAGTTCGTAATTATATTTTTTAAAGGAATAAACATAAAAAGTACTTTTATTTTGTCGGTGATTTCTCATCGATTATTCTAAATAATCATTACAAATCTACCGTTCCACGTTTCCTCCTTCTTGTAATAATAAAGAAAAACAACTTATCTGACAAAAATATAGTCCGGTCGTGTCCCCGTAGACGCCAACGAGGCGCGAACCTCGTCCACCTTAAATGAGCACAAAGTATCACGTTATTACGATGTATTTTTGTAATTACAGGGTGCGGCAAAATTACCGGTACTAAACTTTGCAAGATAATTCCAAAACAGTAAACGAGTTATGTATGAGCTCATCTGCATTTTTGTGACTATTGACTAATGTCCTGAAACTATTCGATATTTCAAGTAATTTGGTCTACCTAATCGTTTATGGTAGAAAAAAGTCTGACCCACACTTCAATTTCAAATTGAAACGAAAGGGGATTAGATCACTCAGCAACTTTCGTTTGCTCAATGTATCGAAGATCAGGCTGAATTTGGTCATTTTTCATTACGCGCGGGTAGACCATGATGTTCACATAATTATATTTATGAAACACAACTTCATTTAATCAATCTATTAGAGATCAAAACACAACCCCTACAGACAATCTGAAAATATGCAATCGAGACGGGTTCGTTGCTTCATAACTCCTTAAGTATTGAAAATCCTATGGTCTCCCTAATTTAGTAACAACTAGCCATCAAGAAAAAGATAATGTGAAATAAAGACTGCTCGAGCTCCTATCCAAACCGAACTTTGACGGGTAATATTTTAGTGGGATGCCTCATCGCCGCAATTCACGATGTATTTAGATTGAAAGATGACAGCACCATGTGTAGGAGAGGTTAGCATTTGAAAATAAAATAAAGTCATGCCCTTGGTCATAGAGAATCTTCAGGCACCGGAAGAATCATTGAATGTTCAACCCTTCCTTAGAACGCTTGTGATAAATAGGTCATTTTCATTTGTCGATTTTTGGCTGTTTCATGCTAAAAAAAACTTAGGTGTTCGTAGAAGCACATGATCCAATACCTTCACTAGAAAGTGCTTCTACTCTAGTGTGAAACCAGTAATGGACAGAAGAAATGAATGGGTTTTGGAAAATCTATGACATTTTTACAAAAAAATTATCCATTTTTTGCTCAAAATGTAGAGCTGGCACGTCATATACTTCTTCACATTTTGCATCTAGTAATAATCCCCAAATCTCAGTTTGAAAGTATGTTGTAGTGGGAAGCATCCTCTACAAAATACGCATTTTGGAACTAGTGCATTCTTCTCATTCTTTGAGAACCATTGACTTCAATGACATCGGATGCGCGGGAATCGGCAATACATTATCACATGGAGTTTCGATTTACAGCTGTTCTGAAAAGAGCTTGATTCTGTTTGTAAAGTGGTTTTCCTATTCCTTATAAGGTGAGTTAATAAATATATAAATGCAAACTTCAAACTCTACCTGTAAGAAAAATTATAAGAAAAAAATCCAGTACCGGTAATTTTGCCGCACCCTGTATATTGCCAATATTTAACATTTTTTCATAAATAATACTATTTTTAGAGCCCTAGAGTCAAAGCAATAGCACGGCAATTCCTTGTATTATTTCTACATAATTTTAGATATATTTTTCCCATATAAATAAAGCACACAAGACTTAGCTTGAAATTGGCAGATCACGTTGCGGCCCCTAACTAACGGAGAAGTAAAAATGACAGCGCCAGATAATATTTTCGGGTGCCAAAATCCGAAATCGCTAAATGCAGTGACCATTTGAACTCGAAAGCTAGGTATATAAACTGGAACTCGATGTATTCATGCCAGTCGGTCGCTACTGCTGTGTTTGGGACCAGTCTCAAAGAATGAGTGAGTAGAGCAGAAGTCCTTCTCGTCTACTCACTCATTCTTTGCCGTCAATCGAGACTGGTCCCAAACACTGCATTAGTGCCTCAAATCGTGCTCACGTAAAGCAAACACAAATTTGGTGCTTTATGAAAGAAAAATCACGCCGTGAAATATTTCCGACACTTATGTTTACTCTTAATTGATATTTTTTTAATTAAAAAAATTAAATAAGGAACAAAAACTTCTCTACTAGTACACCACCTCCTTCCTCCTCCTCTGGTCGTCGCAGCCCGCGGCCAGACTGCAAAGGAAAGTTGTTGTTCCTGGTTTACTACGACCAAATTAACAAGTCAATAACACACAAATTACAGTAATCCATGATAACCAAGGTCAATTTTGATTGCATTAAGTGTCTAGCTGTTACCCGGTTCAAAAGCCCCTGAACGGGGAGGGGGGGGGCTACGGACGAACAAGTGTATAAAAATAGTTGTTTCGCATTCCGCAGTTTCGTTCACTTTCGCACACTCTCTCGCTCCCAACCCCTCTCTGGATGATTGGCTTGAATTACGTGAGTTGTGGAGTGAATTTTAGCAGCTCTACTGAGCTAGCGATGATGCACCGAAGAAGAATGGATGGAAACCGCGACTCACCACTGCTGGTCGCCGCTCCGATGTCCTTTCCTCCTCATCCGACGTCGAAACCACGGCCATTGCGTTCCCACCACGTCGCCTGCCAAAAAAAGGGCTTGAATTCACAAAAACAAAGTTTAAACAATAGCGGTTTCCTCGACATGCGCTCGAAAAGTAGGAAAGACACAGAACTATCGATGAAACCACCGCTAGAAGCCAAGTTCGGCCTCCACTCTGGCAGTGCAGCAGCTAAATCGATGGCAACAGAAAGTACAATCGAAACTAGCAACAACAGAAAGTTCAATTAGCAATAATTAACTCTCATTAATAAACAAACTTTTCGCAGCGCAAATTTCACAGCGCAACTATCGATTTTTGCTAAACAACAAAAACCAATCGGAACGCGTGTGAACCCGCGGACCATTTTATTCAAAATCTCGCAATTTTCGAAAACGACACCGTTTTTACGTAGAGGCGGTTTCCCGCTTAGTTTTCTCTCCCATTTAGTAAACTCGCAAAATGAAAATGATCGGATCGAAGAAAATTTGAAAAAAGTCGCTCTAAGTGCACAAACAACAACTTGATTGAGCTGATTGAATCAACTCAATCAACTCAATCATGGCCCCTTGAAAGTTAGGTGTATGATATTCCCACGCTCTGCGAATCAATTAGTAATTTTTCGAAATTTTCGATTTTTCACGTTAAAACGTGTTAGAAAGCGTTCAGACACGTTGCCGACATTGCCGACAACCTGCGTCCCTCGGATTGCTAAGATTTTAACATACTTAAGATTCGGTCCAGGGGACCTCGGTAGCCTTATCAGGTGCGGTTCAGGGGGGCCTCGGTAGCCTTGTTCAGGTACCGTCCAGGGGACCTCGGTAGCCTTCTTCAGGTACGGTTCAGGGGAACCTTGGCAGCCTTCTTCAGGTTCGGTCCAGGGGGAGCTTGGTACGAAATATTCAATTTTTCACGTTAAAACGTGTTAGAACACGTCCAGACACGTTTCCGACATCGCAAAACACTTTTCCTGTGATCCCCCACGCCCTGCGAACCAATTGGGAACTTTTCGAAATTTTCGATTTTCCATGTTAAAACTCTGAAAAACAGGTGAAAACGTGTTTCACCTTACTGAAGAACGTGCTAGAAGGGCATTTGACACTTGCGAAAAATGCGGCAAACGTTTTGCCCGCGGCGGGGTTCGAACCTGGGGGTCTCGGATTGTAAGTCAAGCGCGTAACCCACTTGGCTATGGATTTGGTCAATTAAATATTGCAAAATTTTAAAGGGATTTTGGTCTGTTGTCGTATGCAAAAGGATCCGAGAAGATTTTTTTTTGCGATTTTGAAGCGATTTATTAGGAAGCTTCCGGATGCATGATTCCGGCCTCCAGAAAGGGGTCAGGGGCGAGATAGTGTGCCAAAGTGAGAGAGTCACTCTCAATTTCCCTTGCACTGTCCTTTTAACTCCTTTCCTGCGAGATTGCCGGCATGAGGAATGATTTGGAACGAAATTGCGAAAAATTCATGAAATCGCGTGAAATCAAGTGAAATCAATCGATATTTCATTTCAAAAATCGGCAAAAGATGCTCAAATGTGAATCTCGTTACTCAAAAATGGGCTTGGGCCACATTTGACACTTGCAAAAAATGCGGCAAAAGACTATGCACCGTCGGGGATCGAACCTGCGACCCTCGGATTTGAATTCGAGCTCGCTACCGACTTGGCCATGAAATTATCGATTTTTAAAATATTAATTTCGATATTTTTCGTGATGGGCTATCATATGCAAAAGGATCTGAGCAGATTGCGTAAGTTTGAAGCGATTTACAACGGAAAACATGTCCGTCACGCGGAAGGACAAAAAAAAACAAACGCACGCACGCACGCACGCACGCACGCACAAACCGACAGACATTTCAATTCCGTAGTAGTGGAGGAACTAGAGTATATGACGTTTAACCGTTTTCAATTGCAAATGATGTGTAATCCCCAGTTCTCATTGCATTGAAGGGTGAAACAATTGGTATTTCAACAAAAAATGAACGTCACATTGAACTGAACATTCTCCAATTCAGCGCCTTACTGCTCTATGAAGAGAACCTATTTGGATCACCACACATCGCTACAGCGTTCTCATCCATCTGCTGACGGTACGATAGATCATTCGCCAACCGGCTCTTTTACAATGTCGGACCAGCGCTATAATAGCAAAAGGCAAAATTAATCATTTTTCCTTCTCATTCATCTTTTTGCAGATCCTACTGAAATGACAAATCAGAATATGAACGAGGTAAGTGTTATTTTCTGTTGAATTTGAAATATCCATGGCCGAAAAGTGTTTAAAATTATAAAAAAAATCACCTTCATTTCGCACACTTGGTTTTCGGGCGATGCGGAAGAGTGTGTGAAATGAGGAGAACTACTGAGAAAAACTGAAAAGTCTATTCTTTGACGGCCTACGAGGATTAGCCTATTCGGTCTCAGGTTCCCCCAATGACCAACTGGCGGTCAGTTCGTATAATCTCTATTTATTTACTTATTTTTTTTATTAGTACTCAATAATACACTTATCCGCCAACGTACCGCCTATTTTTTTATATTTGGATTGTAAAAATGCAGCATCCTTTCCATAGCGTTTACTACTCAGTATCAAAATGATGAAATTACAATAATGTCATAATTAGAGGGATCCGGATATGAGTCTCACCTTTTACGCGGTCATGAATGGTCTCTACAACCTTGGCGTAGCCATCAGCGGTCCAACATTTGGGCTGCTAGCGAACAAAGTGAGTTTAATTATTTGCGCAAATTCGAAGTACTAATGATTACGTATAATACAATAGTAAGTACTACAAATTCATAAACCATCGTTACGAAAATATGTAACAAATATCACTCTTTTTCAGAGAACATTAATTTTATGGGTTTAGTTCGGATTTCGTCGTCCGGCCCTCGTCACTTTGTTCATTATGTTCTGTAGCAATGTCGGGTTTCTCTTTCTCGAGAATATTCCCTACAGTCGCCGATACTTTGCGATGGCGTTCCGATTTTTGGTTGGAGTTGCAGCAGGTAATTATTTTTTCTTCAAAATTATGTATAATTTTTTCAACTTATATACTTCATTTTATGCAAATTCGTTAGGAACAATACACAAATTATCTTTACTCAGTCATAAATTACTATATAATTAAGAACTATACGGATTAAGGCTTAAGCTTATGCTTAAGGTGGTTCCTCTATTCTCAATACCTATTGGGTGACGGTCGTTCGGGGAAGAGACGCGGCTGCAGCTGCAGCTTATACTGATGCGGCGCTGTGCCTCGGTTTAGCCTTTGGACCGCGTGAGTTCATGTCGAAAATATTCTTTTCGCACATGAAAAAATCGAGAATATATCTTATTGAATCAAAGTTTACATTTCAGTGATCCAATTGATTTCATCACAAATCAAGACACCGGGATACGTGTTCTTAGGTTTCCTCCATATCGATATGTACAGTCGCGCCGGAAAGTATTCGTACAATTTGTTTTTCTTGTGTAACTTTCGCAATAGTTGAGCAATTGAGCTGAAAATTTTATTGGAGCTAGCCAATCCATTAACTAATCGGATGCCACTATTGCGGTATTTGGAGTCAATCGTCTGGATTGCATTGGGATGACGCAACCAAATATAACTTTTCGAAAAATTATATCTCGGAGGAAAAACATTTCCTACATGTCAGTTTAACAGTAGTTGTAGATCTACCCATGGACTACCCAGAAAAAAAATTCAAGTTGCTGCGATTTTTCTCCTTTGCAGCAACCTTGCTGCAAAATTGAGGCTGCAAACTCATAACTCGGCTCCCAGATAAGCTAGAGACCCGTTCTAGTGCTCAAAATGATCCGTATGGTGAGCCCAGACATCTCTAAAAGTTGGATACAGATTGGCCAATATTTGCCTTTAGGGCACTAAAAAGTCGCTTTTTTGCATACCCCAACTTTGAGGGTGCTCAACTCGAAGGATGAATTTTCTAAAAATATGGTTCCTGTGTAGGAACGACCCAAAACCATCCAAGATTCGATGCCCAACTTTTTGTAGCATCAGCATTTTTTTCCTGCATGGCGCGATTGCATCACTGGCGCGCGCTGGCTTCGAAATGTATCGTCTCTCCCTTTGCATATTCTCGCCCCACCTCGTTTCCGAACACCAGCGCGCGCCAGGGATGCGATCGCGCCATACAGGAAAAAAACGCTGATGCTACAAAAAGTTGGGCATCGATTCTTGGATGGTTTTGGGTCGTTTCTACACAAACCATATTTTTAGAAAATTCACCCTTCGAGTTGAGCACCCTCAAAGTTGGGGTATGCAAAAAAGCGACTTTTAAGGGCCCTAAAGGCAAATATTCACCAATCTGTATCAAACTTTCAGAGATGTCTGGGCTCACCAAACAGATAATTTTGAGCACTAGAACAGGTCTCTAGCTTATCTGGGAGCCGAGTTATGAGTTTGCAGCCTCAATTTTGCAGCAAGGTTGCTGCAAAGGAGAAAAATCGCAGCAACTTGAAATTTTTTTCTGGGTAGTCCATGGGTAGATCTACAACTACTGTTAAACTGACATGTAGGAAATTTTTTTTCTCCGAGATATATTTTTTCGAAAAAGTGATTTTTTAGTTGCGTCATCACTATGCAATCCACACGATTGGCTCCAAATACCGCAATAGTGGCATCCGATTAGTTAAAGGATTGGCTAGCTCCAATAAAATTTTCAGCTCAATTGCTCAACTATTGCGAAAGTTACACAAGAAAAAAAAAGTGTACGAATACTTTCCGGCGCGACTGTATACCACACCTTCGATTATTGCAATGGTATGTTGAATTCGGGTATACTTTACGGGTATCCTATGAAGAACTCAAATTACTAAGTGAGAAATGGCCTCAAACACATGAATGTTCTCAATTCTTTAAAAATTGAGAAGATCTGATAAACCTTTAAAATGCAGTGCAAAAAATTCTCAATTTTCACACAAGTGTTGCATTATAGAATCCACCCTTTTAAATCAAAGCTAATCTCGCAGGTGCTCATAGTCATTGCAACCGTGCTGATTACGTACTGCTTTCATGAGGAAGAGAAGGAACCCGAGCTCTGCGGTGAGTTCAATTACTCTGTCCACATAAACAATACAATAAAATCGAATAGGAAAGACAAATAGGGGTTATGCATACACTATCGTTAAAAATGGTTTCAGAATCTGAAAGCAGCGGTACTTCTTCCAAGAGAGATTCTGAAACCGAGGAGCGCCCGCCTCTCGATTATTTCGCCATCTTTCTATGCTTTTTCATTCTATTCATGCAGAATACGTTCTACGCCAATGTTGAGACGTGAGTTGGTACTTCGAATATTTTTCACAAATAATGTTATCAATAAAAGCGTTGTGGCGGTGTATTTATTTATTTATCGTACACCACAAGGGTGCGACAACATGTACACAAATTTGCGAGTAAAAAATAAAATTATTAAGAAGGGGGTTCAAAGGGGGCGGGAAGGAAGTGATATTGTATTACCCACATCTCAGTTGTAAGTTTGTAAATAAACGGTCATTCCAAAAAAAACTCTATAGAAATATATTTATGCCGCAAATATATGATTTTTAATACTTATGAAAATTTATATTTTGTATTACCACTGCAAATTTTAAAAAAAACTGATTTCTACCCCAGGAACAATTTTAGAAACAATCCATCCTTCATCTCGTGGATGTTCACTTTCTCTAATAAAGAGACAGCCGTTGTTAGTTTGCTTCCTTTAAATATTGTAGCATGATGAATGTGTTGTGTTAATAATTCTTATCCCACGTTCACTTGTGAATTATATATCATTTTTTGTCACTTGTATATTTGTTTGTTTTATCACAAATTTAGATGGGCTCTGCGATCTGCTCCGTCAGTGGATTTCTCGGATTCGCGTTTCTCATCGTGTATGTGTGGAGCGGTGCTGCAAAAAGGTCTCACATCTATCTTATTACTGGTACTCTACAACCTATATTACCTAGGGGAGAGGGGGCTTTGTGCCCATTGGAAATTTTTAACTCACTGATACTTGCCAGAGTGAGCAACCGCATAGGAGTGCTGACTGGTTTCGTCATCCGTCTAATCTTCCTCCTGGGCTCCTTCTCCTATTCAGGGTACACCGGATTCGTAACCCATCAAGGTATGCCACTTTTGTGAAACGGAGAGATGTAATCAATTTACGAAGAATACATTATTTCCATTCTAGTAAATGCGATTGAATGCTTTGAAATTGCAAAAAAAATCATAAGATTACGATGTCACCATCATTGATAACTCATCATCGCTTCTAATTTGCAGACTGTACTCATCCGTGGTGCTCCTCTACACACACTATCTCTCTTCCTCTCTTCATCACTGTCTATCTTCTTCTCTTCTCAATTGGATTTCCACTGCTCAACGTACACATATCGGCACTGCTAGCCAAACAGCTGGGAAGCAGGAAACAGGCTCATTGGCATGGTATGTTTCCTCTAGAGATGTATGCTCTGAAACAGAAGAACACTGAGGATAGAATAAAAGATGCCTTTTTTTACAATATTCTGATCATTTTTTATCCTACTCATAGTCGGTAGCTATTTGACAGGTCTATCCAATCTTATCTGCACGACTTCTCGAGTAATCGCAGCTCCAATTATGTCCACAGCTCTGGAATCGAAGGGCATCGTATTCAGTTGGTAAGTGTCGGACAACTATTACAAACTTACGAGCACTCATCCGAAATAATAAAACGTTCCGTTGATATTCCGTGCTAAACAACAGATACGGCTGCGAGAGAGCATGGCAAAGTGAGAGACACGTCGAGGTATAGAAAGAGAGTACACCACCAGTAGTCCATTTCATGAACGTATCATTTTAAAATTGTAATAGGTGCACGTATGCCGCCCACCATTGTGTACTCCAAATCTTTCAACTATAGCCTCGAAACCATTAAAATAATGGCACAAACATTCTTCACTCGGTAAATTCACGACCATATTACACGAAAAGGGTATTATGAAAAAGTAGAGCTGCATTTATGTAGTTGAACAAGATGCTTTCAAGAGTAAAGGTAAGGTAAAGGTAAAGGTGTTAGGTCTTCTACACGCAAGGCGGTCTCGACCACCCCTATGCCTGAGGGGCAACTAGTGCTATTCATTAATTTATAAAAATTATCATAATTCGTTCCAGGTATCTTCAGATCGGCATGATCGCTCCGATGATCATTACAATCGTTCTCTGTTATAACAGGCTCGGGACGCCGACTCAATTTGCTCCGCTAACTTCGATCCACCGAATAATAAGAAGAGTTAGTCCAGAGAAGGACAATGTCTGCGTAAAGAAAGCAACAACATTCTATTGTCACCGGAGCGAGAAATCGTGTGACTACTAGAAATTCTCTATTTTGAAGCGATGAAAAACATTAGAATTTTCAAATTGTTTGTTTATACGTTTTTTTGCGATAGGATAAATTTATTTTTTTCACTGTATTCTGTTGGGAACGAGATCAAGTTACTATTGCATATTGAATCGAATATAGACTGTTACTTCTCTTAATTAATTTCAGCACCCATATTCTCTTGAAAAGAGAAGAAGGCGATAATTGAAAGCGGCATTGTCAAAGTTGTAAGGGTAGGCATTCTAGCCAATCTATTTTCCATAAAAAATATAATAACGTATCAGCGTTATGTCCAGCTCTGCCCTTGTAATGTACGATGAATAAATACCACCAGTACACACCAGAAATATTCATAAATACGAGGAATGGGACTGTAATAGCAATAATTCGGGTTCATTGATTATCCAATTCAATTCTTTGTCGAGGAGGGGTGCGGCCATGGCTGGCTGTTTTTTTTTCACTTTAAAAAACACATGAAGCACTGATGTTCCTTTCAAGTCAAAAAAGGCGATTGAAAAAAACCGATTAATTGATAATAATAATGTCTGCAGGTGATCGGACAATAATGTATCCTATAATGGTATCGATGCACTCTTTAAATCATTTCGAAAAGTCAACAATCAAGGGTCAAAACTGTCACTTGTCAATCAAATCTTTCTCATTGTCCATCTCATTTTCTCGTTGTTCAACTTTCTTCATCGTGAAGTTGAACGAAAGTGCTGATAGGATCTAAATTATCTTCATCATTTTGATTTTTCAACTTTCAGAGTCATATAAATATAATATTTAATCACAAGAACTCACGGTTATGGCTATGAGGATAAAAGCTTGCAATTCCATAGTCAGAAAAGGAGAACAGAAAATGTTAATCGTCGATGCAGCTCCCTAAACTGACTAAATATCTTTTGAGAACAAGATATCAATTCACAGTATTATAAAATTAAGTTTCAAACAAGAGCTGACTCGATAGAATCTCGCAGCAGAAAATGTATGCGCTGCTCTTCCAGGAATGAGTCTGAATCAAGATGGTCTACTTTTAAAAAAATATTTTTTATGCTGACCTGGAACAAATAACAGAATTAGATGCAGTACTGGTAGTCTCGGCGAACCCCATTAGAAAAGAGATCAGACAAACCCAGAAAAGGCTGGAATGGAAAAATATTAAGTGTCCATAAATATGGAGAAAAAACGAACTGTGGCTCGAAGAATGCTCTCTCCGAAGTGGGCTCAGCAATAGATCGATTTGGAACGGTGAGAACTAAAAAAGTTTACTACATAAGGCTATTGGTTCCGGGGGAAAAGCGATTCATATAAAACTACTATAGAATGACAGTCCGAAATCGATTTATATTTACTACCAACGATTATGTAGATTATCAATTGAAGGCCGATTGTTATGAAGAAGAGAGGTCGCACACCAAAGTCGTGAAATATATGATTTAGAGGAGCGATAATCAGACCACCTGAGCATAATTTCGAGATATAAAATTAAAGAATAATGTTAAACTAACAAAACGTTGTTCCCGCGCACATAGCGAACGCAAAGAAAGCAGTTATCATTGGGTAATTTTGCAATAATAGTCGCAGGATAACAGTAGGACAAATACAATCATTTCCAAAATGATGAACGAAAATATATTTACACAATTCTCACAGTAGCAAGAGTTGTCGAGTATTGTATTGACGTTGGATATACGTTAATCATGAAGGAAGTGAAAAGACCGTGGCTTAGAAAGCGAGGAATTAACATGAGGAGGAAGGGATCGACCAGGGCCGAACCCACTGCGCCTACAAGTAATAATTTATTAAAATTTTAATTATTATATTTTCGAGAACACACCCAATTGTTCCTTGAGCGCCAACCTCACTCGAGGGTTATCGATCGAAAGCAAAGGCGAAAGCATAGAGAATTTCCTAGGAAAGATCAAAGATCAGCAGATACTGTAACGAATTGGCTTGAAATAAGTGAATTTTTGCTGAAAGTATCCATCTAATGTGCCTACTGCATCAATCGGATCATTGGACTTGATTAGATACTAAATTAACACCAAAACACCTAAAAAGTAAATAAAACAATAACAAAAACAAAAGTTTGACCAAACGAGCACGATCTGACCCGGCGCCAAACCCACTTTTGTAGTGATTTTTGGTCAACCTCCGGTTGTTGACGTCCACGTCGTGACGTCACCAATCGATACTTGTCCTTTGCTTTCGCCGGTTTTCGTCGGGCGCCGCCCGACGAAAACCGGCGAAAGCAAAGGCGCTGCCTTTTACCTGAAAGCGTTTTATAGTGACTGGTTTGTGTGTTCTTTATGTCGCAGAATGTGTGATATATTCGCAACTTTTGCATGTAGACCGTTTGACAACGTAATCGTATTAGACATTGAGCATTGGTCGGCTGAATAATGAAGGTGAAATGTACCTCTCTGGAAGGAAAGATTCCGGTCAGTACTAGGTTAGCTAGGCACGAAGCGAGCAAAAATCCGCATAACATTCTGAATTGAAAATGCTATGAATTGAGATGTTTGCAATGTAATTATTTCTCAAATTTAGTTCTCTAATTTTCGTATTACTTACAACTGACGGAACTGCAACTCACTTTGTTTCTCCCTCAGTGTAATAAGGATAATTTGTATCAGAAGTAACTGCGTCAATGTTGTTTAATTGCGAGCTCGTTACATAAAGAATGCCGCCCAGGATCAAACTTAAAGTTTATAATTATTTAGCTCGAAAGAGCCACAGTGACTGGAGGAAACCTCAAATTGGCAATTGCGGAAATCCTTGCAGAATTTCTAGCGAGTGTTTGTTTGGTGGAAAACTGCATTTGATAAGTTGCGAAAGCAGTAGAAATAACTAAACATAAAACAGGTTACACTTTTTCAAAGAAAAGAATAAACAAACGAGCAAACGCAATGCCTTGAAGGAAATTTGCCAGAAAATACAGGATTGTGTTAATGTAGAAGAAGCAAGCTATGTAGAATGTAAACAGTCCAGATCCGATAAACAAAACCCACTGTAAGAATATTGAAGAACAAGCTGGTCGACTTAACAGAAACATTTTTGAAAATGTATTACCTTAGGACTAAGATAATTAAGAATGACGGGAACGGTAAAAATAGCAAGGCATGTAGTGATTTTTTTAACGGCTTGTCTGCAATTTGGAAAAAAAATTTTCTCAAGAACTAGGTCTCATTTAAGATAAATACCGGGAAAAAGTCTAGTTGCATGCCCTTAATAGGGAAACACTGACCCGTAGTATCCAGCATGATTGATAATGGCATCCGGATTTCGGAGGTGTGCATAATGTAACAGTGATTCCACTATAAATGTAGCCATATCGTAGCTGATGAATCTGAAATTGTAAAGTTAAATAATCCATTATAAAAGCAGTAAGTGGTGTTGGAGTCACCAGGGAATCTACCACCTGTGCCATTGAGCGGCGCAGTAACAGCCTTTGCCACCAGTTTCAATTACCTGAATAAAGTGGCGACTCCGACCACAAGTGTGCAGAAATGTTGATAGGACGAATCTTTCATGACAAGAAAGAAATGAGAGGAACAAAGTTCGCAATGAGCAAAAAGCAATAAACCGTCTTTGTTCGTGTGAATGGGAACATCGCTTATTATATATGCATGACCATAAATCAGCTTACGCTCTAAAGGTTCAGAGTTACAGGCTGCCCTGGCGAGAGCGTGGGAATATGAGAGAGTACTTCCGGCGACACATGCATTCAATTATCGCGCAATGAACGAGCGTGCACATTGATAGCTGTTTCACAGGGCTCAAACTGTCAGCGGTCCGATTTTTATTGAACAATTGATTCGAAATTTAATATGGCTCGGCTTGGACGTGGTAATCCTGTACATTTAACTTCAGCTAATCACCGGCCAAAAGAAATAATTACTCGACAATTAGTGAGAAAATTTAATTCTTATGCCACGTGACTGTTTCTCTGAGTTTCGAATCACTGCTACGAAAATATGAAAAAAGTGATAGTTTTAAATTTCTTGATTCAAATATCTGCGCCTATGAGAGTGAAATGTTGCCTTCAGTCTTCTAAGACCTAGTACTTACATGGGTTTTCTAGACACACAATCCTTTGTTCTGAACAATATGTTGTTGCGGGTCGCACCAGAATGGTCTCTTTGTTTTCATCTCCTTTGACCCACTGAGTCATTTCTACTACCACTGGACGGCGGGAAGAAAGGGCGCAACTCTTACACTCACGCGCTCTCCTACGTCCAAGGCAGAGACGCAGAGGAGACGAGACAGGTGGACTATCTGATTTGACCGTTCCGGTAATGTGTTTAGGCAACATCACAACTTTGTCCAGTATGACCGTGTTTCCCTGTAAATATCACTTGGCTCATCATGTATTCCTCATAGGTTGTGAAAAAGTAGTAACCACCTCAGTTTCCTTTCCATTTTCGCGTTGTGTTCTACACTGGAATGGAACTATCAAAGATTCGCTCGTGGACTGCAAAAATGTTTCGAAAACCAGCAATTGATGGTATTTATCACCTTGTAAAACCGAATTGATAGTATTTATCACCTTGTGAAACCGAATTGATAGTATTTATCACCTTGTAAAACCTATGCATTATAACAGTGCTTCAGTCGCCCCCCCCCCCCAAAAAAAACTTCACGAGGGCCATGAATCATTTGTACTTCGTCTCATTTTATCATGAACGATATTTTCCTGTCCAGCACGTTTGTGATATTTCGCAAAGTAGTCCAGTTGAGTCTCTTGTCTTCGCGCGTAAATAGAGAGCATCAGACAGAGAGTCGACATTCCGTCAAACTGAAAGAATGAAAACGTTTCAGGGTTGAATTTCCCAGGCTGTCAACACATGTTGCGCGAGTTAGTGGGAAAAGTGAAAGACTGTTATTTCGCCCTTGTTCAAACCTTGTAATTTCGATTTTTTAGGATTCATTATGGATGCTTTGATTCGCTACATTTAAAAAATATATTAAAGAATAAAATTAGCTTCTTCATGACCGTGCCACTCCACAGACACCGGCCAAACCTTAAGAAAGGTAATAAATACGAGAGAATGGGAGAATGACGCTCTAGTTTATCCACCCTCTCTCGCACCTGATCATTACCTCTTTCTCTTATCAGAGTGTTGAACGCTAACACCAAACGCTCTCATTGACGCAGAGGAGGCAGAGTTGCGTGATCTGATTTAATCGTTCCAATAGTGCTTGTTTGTTTCCGGCAAAGTGGAACTTGGTTCAGTTACAATATAGTGTTCGGCGTAATTTCTGTTGTTTACGAGGGTTCATTTTGTTTTTCTCTGCAACTTCCTGTTTCTTTACGTGTTTATCAACTATACTTTGTACGTCTTACCTCATATTACTTAATTGTCGTAGATATGAACGAGTCAGACTTCAACGAATCTGTTGGCACCTCTCACTCTAAGGAGGAAGAAGGTAATCATTGAAATGTTTTAGCCCGTTATCAAGTTGTAGGGGGGGGGGAATCTGTCTTTCCCTTGTGTGGCGAGGTCAAGGAGTAGATTGTTAAAGAGGGTTCAGGCAGTTAGACAATGTTTAGTCTGAACCTTGCTCTCTCTCTCTTTCCCTTCCTGAGCAGGGCGAGAGAGCGCTGAAAGACGAGACCTAATCAAGCGGACACATGTTAATAGTGCAGGCTATCGGAGGGAGAGGGGGCAAAAAGAGAGAGAGAAAAGAGAGGGATTTGTTTGTTTTCCACTCACATCCTCACCCTCTAAATTATTCAAATGTGTGCACTGGATGGTTCCCTAGTCTAGTCAAATATTCGTTTGACAAACCATTTCCTGCACTGTCTTGCCAGATTACTTTAGACTGCATGCTTTTTCGCAGAGAAATTGAGCGCTTTTCAACAAGCGAATGGTCGCAAGTCTCTCCGTAAATTTTAAAAAAATTAAATTAAATTAATTTTTTTTTCTCAGCAACTATTCTCACCCCTCCTGACTTCTGGAACCTGACTTCTACTGAGGAGGAGGAACATCTGCGGAAGAGGAAGTCTGAGCTGGAGAAGGAGATCATTCGGTTGTACCAAGACAACGATCAGGTACCAAACACAAAAAATACGTTGTTTGGGGGGGGTGAATGTACTGCAGAAAAGAAAGGAATGTTTTCCTGCGTTGAATGTTTCAGGAAGTGCTCAGGGATAGTTTTTTAAAATTTATTTTAATCGTTTTTATTCCAGTACGACGATACGAACGGACGATACAACCGCGAATTCTTCTACAATACCAGAGAATACGATAAGGTTCTGTAGTTTCGCAAGAGTAGTGTCGCGATTTTATTTTGGCTCAATTTTCAAATTATGCTTAAAAGGTAAGTACGCAGAAAAAAAGAAAATGAATTATTCTTTGTCTCTACTAACCATCCAACTTTCTAGTTGTTCAACTCCGTGACCTTTCCTGCGCCGCTGAAGGAGCTGGGCGTGTGCAAGTCACTTGTTGGACTAGAACCGAACAAGAAATTATTCGGAAAGGCCAAGTTCAAGCCTGATTATTGCAATTTTGCCAAATCATCTTATAGTCATGAAAGGAAGAGCTAAATGTAATACAACACAGTGAAACACCCCGATCTCTTTCTTATCCACATGTAATAAGTAAAAAGTGTAAATTAGATAAATTGAATTGAAACTGTGTTGATTCGCGTTGCTTTACTAGAAAAACCAGCCTAAGTATGGTGGAGAATAATCGAGGAGAAGTGTCCATACTGCTCGCATTAGGTCTGAGGTCTGTTAGCATAACTTTGCTAATTGCATGCGATATCGGAGCATCGACAAATAATTACAGCCCGCGCCTCGCGCGAAAGCTTACCAGGGAAGGCACCCAATACGCGTACGAGCTGCTGCCGGAGGAGGGCAAGTAGGAGCAGTAGATGGATGGTATTCAGGTAAGCATTAGGGTTGCCCGTTCGGGGTCGGTTTCGGTAGTACGGCGTCTCTTTTTCTCTGGTTCTCTTCCCTTTATCAGCCGTATTACCGATCTCTCGCTGAGATAGCCGTAATACGAAAACCGAACTTGCATCCCTAGTAAGCATGACATTTTACGTTATTTTGTTATGCGTACAATTGTTCCCAAGTGGACATCGCAATAATTTAAATGGCGTAGCAACGGATTTTAACGTAAACTTCCGGGATACAAAGTTCTTTATTTCTTTTAGACTTGTGTATGCAAATAAATACAATGTTATAGACGTTATGCTAACGGTAGTCAACAGCAACGTCCAGTTGCACAAGGCGGAGAATCCGTGGAAGGCAGGCAGGATAGAAGTCGATGATGGAACTGAGGTTTTTGCTAAGAAGGTGAGGGCTTCGTTTTTTTGTGAAAGAGTTTCTATTGATGTCACTACTATTTATCCAAGCTACTTAATTCCAGAGTAATTGGAAGGAGCTTCCGACGTTTTATTCATTTACAGGCACTTTTCAAGCGCGTGCGTTCTATCCTCAATAGGATCACGCGGACGACGAAGAGCTTCATGAAAGTCGAATTTCTCGCCCTCAACGTTCACGAATCACCATTTCTTAACGAGGTTTTGTCTTACCCTCTTAAGATACCCTTACATGCTATTCTTCAGTGCTTAAGGAATTGCTTCAGTGAAAAAACAGCCAACCTATTCTTCAGTGCTTAAGGAATTACTTCAGTGAAAACACAATCAACCTTTTCTACAGCAATATCATTATCTTTTTCTCTCAATTATACCGACTATGAGGTCATGGTGTTTACGTACTTTACCGGTTCGACATTTGTAATTTGGTTCGATACACACAGAAAAAATGCCTCCCCCGACCAAAAATAAGAGAAATTGTAGTACAGAAAGTGTAGTAGCGAAATTGCATTAATCTTTTACATGCTTAGGTTGTCGCATTCATTTTCGAGAAGGCAATTACCGAGCCCATGTACGGTCCGCTCTATGCGAGCCTCTGCACCACACAGGTTTGACTGCAATTTTAAAAAAAATACTCAAACCGATGAAACTGGTCAAAATGGAAAATCAAGCATACACTGTTAATCGAAAATGAAAAATTGTTATTTTTATGTGCGTAATATCACGCCTCTCACGAGAGGCTCGACACAGAATGGCATAATTCCGGCAGAGACCAAGATTTTCGTAATTGAGTTTTTACTGGTTTCGGGTTCTATTAGGTCCAACTAAGATACCTGGGAGGTATTATGCCACAAAAGTCATTCCTCGACGAGATGCTGCTACTGTTCGGTGCAGCCCTTGAACTTTGAGCACCTTTTTCGCGTGTTCAACGGAGTTTCTGTGAAAACTTTGGCTCTGTTCTAGTATCCCCTCACTAAGGGAATAGAAAGGTCCCATGGGAATAGAAAGGTCCCAAAAAAACAGAAAGGTCCCATGGGAATAGAAAGATCCCAAAAAACAGAAAAGTCCCAAGAAAGAGAGAAAAATAAATTACCGGAATAGAAAGGTCCCAAGAACAGAAAGGTCCCAAGAGCGCTGTAAAAAGATGAAAAATAATAGAAAGGTCCCAAGACTCGAAAAAATGGCTTGAAAATAATAGAAAGGTCCCAACAGAATAGAAAGGTCCCAAGAGCGCTTTAAAAAGATGAAAAATAATAGAAAGGTCCCAAGAGTCGACAAAAATGGCTTGAAAATAATAGAAAGGTCCCAATAGAATATAAAGGTCCCAAGAATCGAAAAAAATGGCTTGAAAATAATTGAAAGGTCCCAACAGAACAGAAAGGTCCCAAGAATCGAAAAATTTGCCCAAAATAATAGAAAGGTGCCAAGATAATAGAAAGGTCCCATTCCTTCTTAAGATCGTTCCAATCCCGCTCAACCACAGTACTTCCTCCCATTACCACTCGTCGTCCCACTAGAGCTACTCGCACTTAGAGACCAGGTCGGGACGCTGGGGGGAAATCGTCGGATGCCTTTTTTGCAACCCATGCCAATATCTTGGTGGTGAAGTCAGCATCACGAGTGCTGATACTTGGCCAGGTAACTAAGGTTCTGGGTTCCGCCCGAAAAGTTACAGTAACCCCAGGTTCTGATATCGATTTTTTACCATTCGAAAAAGTGCGTTTCTATAGTGTTTGTAGGTTCCGAGAAAAACATGAATAAAATCACTTTGAAAGTTATCTGACAACTATAATAATAACAATAATATGTTTATCATGCAATTCACTGAAGCTAATTTAAGAGGAGAAATAATAAGTTACTATAAAGGGTCAAAATTTCTATTTTTCTCTGTTTTTTGACCGTCCTGGAAAAATTGCCCATCTATTGACAACGATTTTACCATTTTTAGATTCTTCATCAAAAACTGTGTCAAGGAACATAAAAGCTTGAATAAGGACTGTCCCGCCGATATTCGTAAACTTTACCGTGCACTCTGGCCGATCATTTCTTCGATTAGCACGGATTAGCAAAGGAACGTTTTATTATTTTGGACGAGTGTTCGTGAATTTGCAATAGTGGGACGACGAGTGGTAATGGGAGGAAGTACTGTGGTTGAGCGGGATTGGAACGATCTTAAAGAAGGACGAATGTCCGCGACTCCCGACTGGAAATTTTCTTAGCGAACAAGCGGGTACTGTAAGCAAAGGTTGAAGGTAATCATCGCAAGCTGAGTTCGCCGCTAAACGTAGTAACACTTTTGGTGATTCCATCTGTCCCTCTCCTTCCCTAATCCCTCGTTTGCATGCACTCTCTTCCCTCCCCCCCTCTTCCCTGTGGGGGACAAGGGAAGGAAGGGAAGAGAGTGCACGTAAATTCGACAGGAGAGAGGAAGTTCACCGAGAGATTTGGTTACTCGCGCACGTGTGAGAACGCCCCCTTTACCGTATTCGGCATTTGACCCTGATTGTCCCTTAGCGACGGTAGTTTCTTTGCGGGCCTATATCTCGGTTCGGAGAAAAGATAGATGTCTCAAACTTTGGATTTCTGTTATCGTTCACAGGAGTAATCGAGTAATACCATCAGTTTGAGATTCTATTTTTGAGGTTACTCCTTCTTTAAGAAGGAATGGGACCTTTCTATTATCTTGGCACCTTTCTATTATTTTGGGCACAGTTTCCGATTCTTGGGACCTTTCTGTTCTGTTGGGACCTTTCTATTATTTTCAAGCCAATTTTTCGATTCTTGGGACCTTTATATTCTATTGGGACCTTTCTATTATTTTCAAGCCATTTTTGTCGACTCTTGGGACCTTTCTATTATTTTTCATCTTTTTACAGCGCTCTTGGGACCTTTCTATTCCGGTAATTTATTTTTCTCTCATTCTTGGGACCTTTCTGTTTTTTTGGGACCTTTCTATTCCCATGGGACCTTTCTGTTGTTTTGGGACCTTTCTATTCCCATGGGACCTTTCTGTTTTTTTGGGACCTTTCTGTTCCCATGGTACCTTTCTGTTTTTTTGGGACCTTTCTATTCCCATGGGACCTTTCTGTTTTTTGGGACCTTTCTATTCCCATGGGACCTTTCTATTCCCTTAGTGAGGGGATACTAGAACAGAGCCAAAACTTTTTGCTTGGAGCTAGGCCTAATTTCCAATGGCCTTTCGATGTTTGTAGTTTGCTTGCTAGATTTCATAACTACTTTGCATAATATCGTATTTTGTTTATTTTCGAGAAAGCTGTTCGAAAAGCAGATGTTCTGATTGCATGAGAGTCTGTGGGAGGTCACATGGATTCGAATGATATGTCTATGCTCCCATAACTCGGGAGGTGAGGTAGTGCCGCATACAAAAAAACGGAAAATAGAGGAAAACGTTTCAAAAAGAGGCGAAATTCATAATCATTCGTCGCGAGATCGGCGAATGAATCGGTGAAGAACAAAGGATGCCAACAAACAATTGAATGGTGGCTCTCTATTTTCCACATTTTTGTATGCGGCACTACCTCACCTCCCGAGTTATGGGAGCATAGACATATCATTCGAATCCTTGTGACCTCCCACAGACTCTCATGCAATCAGAACATCTGCTTTTCGAACAGTTTTCGAACTAAATAAAGGCGCCCCTGATTCCAATGTATCGCAATTCCGCAAAGTGCTCCGGCAGCGAGCAAAACAGATATTTGAGTATGGCGACGACTACTTCGTAGAGAAGGTAGGAGATCCACGCAATTCATAACAAGGAAAAAATACCAAATTCGATTTTTTAAAAAAAACTCGCTTAGCAGCTATTTATCGTACGCCAATAACACATTGGAGCACAAAAGCGCGTGAACATGTTCCTGAATGGTCGAAAACAGCCGACTAACTTGTGGTGCATACTATACCTGTTATACTATACCAAGAGAGGAAGGTTTATTCAATAAATTGATATATTTGCAGCACCTGCAGGGGGGTATGCAGAAGAAGATCAGACGAAGAAAGAAGAAATAGAGATGGCGCTAGTCGAAGCGAAATACAGATTCAGAACAAATAAAATAATCCACGCCACGTGAGTTTCATTCGCGGCAGCTAGCATTCACAAAACAATACAAAATATGTTCGTAAATTAAAATACAAAATATGTTCGTAGAAAAAATTTAAAATCTGGAAAAAGCGAAATTGGAAAAATTGCGGAGACTGTATAATTTTTAAAGGGAGTTTGCAGCCAAAAATCATAATTTTACATTCTTTTAATTTTATTTTTATTCAAAAGAGCTGAAAATTCTTAAAATAACTGTGAAAACCGCAAATTTTTACAATTTTTTTGAAATTAATTATGAATTTTCAAAAAATCGTGTTTCAAAGGTACTGTTGCTCCTGCATCCTCAAAACTTACGCTGTTTAGCGGCTGCAAAAGGTTAAAAAAGGCCTTAGCAAAGTGAAAATAAGTGTTTTTGCAATTGATTAGACAATTGCGAGTATCTTTGAGCACGAATCAGAAGAAAGAAATGCAAAAATATTACGGCATCATCCTTTTTGAAATTCTACAGCCGTTAAAAAGCGTGAGTCCGCGGATGCGAGAGCTACCGTATACCTAAATTTTACCATTTTTGAAAATTCATAATTAATTTATAAAAAATCGTAAAAATATGCGGTTTTCACAGTTATTCTTAGAATTTTCTGATTTTTAAAATAAAAATAACTTATTTTTCGATGCCGTATCCCTTTAAATTGCACAATACTTATGATTGTTGTTATTTTTTGATTCTAGAGTCAGCAACCCCCCGATCGTCGGGACAAGAAAGCATTAGACTCCCCGATGAAGGTTCGGATCACGTCTCATAATACAGATTCATCGGTCAGTTGTACAACAAGGGACTGCTCCTCAGTGTCTTCATGCACAAATTCTTCAGAAGTTTGCGCTATGAAACGGAAGAACAGCCACCGGAATCGGAGATTGTCAGTTTGCAAAATTTGATAGAATGCGCTTGTAGCAAAAATTAGGAGTGAAACTGTCATGCTAAATCCTATCTGTAGAGCTGTTAGATTACGATTAGTCATTTGTTAACTACATCATTTAGTTTTTTTTTAGTAGATGAGTATTGCACAGATTTTTTATAATGCAGACATATTCGTCCCTTTTCTCACGCGCCCATTGTCTTTGTCACATAGCCGTGATATAATTATTGTACATTTTACTGCAATTGAATCACTTTTTTCAGATAACTAACGATTAACTGATTGATATATTGTAGGACGACGAGTTGATCCGGTCCATCGCTATGGTCATGACGGCTGTCGGGAAGCGAATGAGTAGGACGATACAGGAAGCAGTCAACTTCAGTACCACGCCAGGTGCTGAGTACAGTGCTAAATTCCTGAGATTAGTGGTTGTTCTCCCGACGGGCTTTAACAGCATCTTCACTAAACTCGAAGAAGTTAAGAACCGGGTCTGCTTAAGCACGAAGTAAGTTACATTTTATTTAAGTTTGTGACGAGTCTGATGTGCTTCATTAAAACAATGGTTTGATTATTTTGTTTTCAGATTCATCATTATGGACCTCGAAGAGCTGAAGAAGAGGCACTGGGTGACAAAGATCAAGTACAGTGACACAAGAACACCCCAAACGATCAAGAAAAAAATTGACAAGGAGGCATTGGAGAAGGTATAATAATCAGAAACAGAAGCCATCGCACGATGCTCATTGTATTGGATAACTCTCGTTTTAATACCACGAGCGATGCCAAAGATCTTTCGCTCAAAAAAATCAAATTGACTCACAGCAGCAGTGCCAGAGGAATTCGGCTCGCGAACGAGGGGAGCGTGGTTACGTGCAAAGTGCGGGAAAGGGAATCTTTGTGGCACCTCATCTACGGGAAAAAATTATACAGGTGGGATTTTACTGGGCATCACTTACTCTTACTTACTGATCTTACTTACTTTACTTACTGATTACTTACTGGGCATACTGATCTTACTGCATCTTACTGTGCATCAAGTATTTTTGTTGTTGAAGAGATCTGTCACTGCAAGTTTGATTCCTCGCAAAGAGCCTTTGATGAAGGAGGAAGCACTGTCGACAATTAGGCGCCCCTCACTCGGAGAATCTTTCAAGAAGGAAACAAGTGAGAGCGTCTTAGTCGCTACCACAACAACCGCCTATGCGCCCGAGGAGCTACAGGTAGTGCTTTTATACAACGACAATATGAAATCAACAATAATATTGTGGGGTTACTGCACTGCGCGCGTGCGAATACATCGACTCTCAATGATTGCAGGCACTTACCATGGTGCACGCCAAAGAGAGTAGTGGCGCAATGCCGGTCGTTGAAGCGGTTTCAGCTCCTAACGAGGTAGTGAGTGAACACAGTAGAATACGGACTTTTTCTCATTTTGTGAAAGTTGGAGATATCAGTAAAATATGTGAACTGGGCAACGTAATGCTTGAGCGCTCGGGTGAAAAAGTTGTGTATTTGGAATATATGATATGTGCAGCAGCCGAGCCCAAGGTTGGAAGATTTGGAACGAGAAAATGCTGACTTGCGAATCCAAATGGCTGAATTGAAGAAGAAAATGGAAGAAGGGGAGAGAAAGAGAGAAGAAGAAAAAGCAGTTTCCGACAGAAAGTTTAAAACACTGCTAATGATGGTGAGCGTGCACGCTATGACTTCATGTAGAGTGTGTTATTTATCGAACTCCATTTCACTAGGTGAAGAGAGCGAAATGTGTGTCCTGTCTCTAGGCACTCTCTTTACCGCTCGGTGAATGAAAAAAACCAAGGTTGAAGTTACATCTTCAGTCTGGAAAACTGTAATGTGATGTTAAAAATCGACGAAAAGATCAGTGATGTGATCTTTTGCCTGTTAAGAGACCCTCCACGAGAGAACGGGAGAAATGGGTAGAGGTCTCGGATGGCCGTAAATACAATCCACCCTCAAACTTTTTTCGTAGAATGAGGGTCACGAGTGCTGATCGCCGGCACATCTCTTTGAGCGCCAAAAAATTTTTTGACCGAAAAAATATTTTTCAAAATTTTGACAAATTTTTAGACCCCAAAATAAAGTTTTCTTTTTGATAGCCAAAAGTAATTGGTTATACGTCTTTTTTCGTGTAGATTCCAAATTTAATAGCTAGAACTGCTGAAAGTCCTTTGGAAAAAAGTTACTCTCGAAAATTTTTTTTGAGTAAAAATCAAATATATCGTGATTTTATAAAATTCTGTTCGCTCTCTCACTATGATTTTCTGAATCTACATGAAAAAGTACTACTATCCTCAATATTTCAGATTTTTAAAAATAAGGAACTTTTTAATATACGTTGCCAAATTCAGAGATTATGAAGATTCATCTCTGCCGAATATCTAATAATATAAGACTCACTCATACGAACTAGCATTCTAAATTTGCATTGTATGTCAAAACTAATATATTGGAACCAAATACACTGAATTATCGGACTGTTCTCATACCGTTATTGCAAAATTATCGCTTTTTCCTTCATAAAAAGCAATCCCAGAACCAATTCTACAAAATACATGTTTACACTGTTTAATCGCGATCTAATATTTTTCAATATTCACTATAACATCATTCATACGCATAAAAAGTAATTTCAGATTGATATACCGAAGTTGCAAAATATCCGAAAAATTACGATTTTATTATTTTTCCGATTTTTTAAAGTTTCAATTTAAACTGAGATGGGCATTCAAAAAGTTACATAGTTAGTGTTGATTAGTCAAAATTCAAAATATAAACATAAATTCAAGTCTCTTTCACATCGCCCTCTTGACTTTCAAAATCAAATTTTTGAAGTTTTTCCCTGTATTTGGTCAATCTTCATAAAGTTTTTTTGGATGTGATGAACCTCTGAGAGATTTTTTTTTCAGACCATATTTATGTGAGTCTCAATATTAAAGATAAGAAACTTTATTGCGAATCAAATTGATTTTGTATTCTACTCAAAAACATCAGAATTATTCAACTGTGACGTGCACTTCCGCCGTCGTATCTCATTTTATGCGAACAATTCGATTGTAGTCATATTTTAAAATCACTATTTACACCATTTGCATAGATTTGAGCTGAAATACCAGCAATGCCTTCATATGCTTAGCAAGGCGGAAATCGAAAACTTTGTGAAAATATCGAATAAACTGTGGGTTTGAAAATTAATAAGTTTTTAATGACCGCATATGTAACTGGCTATTATTAACGTCTTTAATCCAGAATGGAAGAATTATAAAAAAATTGCTTGTTCATCATTCGCTAACCATCCATAAACGTTGTGAAGATTGACCAAATACAGGAAAAAACTACGACGTCGAGAAGATGTCAAAGTTGGATAATTCTAATGTTTTTGAGTAGAATACAAAATCATTTGATTCGCAATAAAGTTTCTTATCTTTAATATTGAGACTCACATAAATATGGTCTGAAAAAAATATCTCTCAGAGGTTCATCACATCCAAAAAAACTTTATGAAGATTGACCAAATACAGGGAAAAACTTCAAAAATTTGATTTTGAAAGTCAAGAGGGCGATGTGAAAGAGACTTGAATTTATGTTTATATTTTGAATTTTGACTAATCAACACTAACTATGTAACTTTTTGAATGCCCATCTCAGTTAAAATTGAAACTTTAAAAAATCGGAAAAATAATAAAATCGTAATTTTTCGGATATTTTGCTTTTTTTTTTTTTTTTTTTATTTTTCGGATACTTCGGTATATCAATCTGAAATTACTTTTTATGCGTATGAATGATGTTATAGTGAATATTGAAAAATATTAGATCGCGATTAAACAGTGTAAACATGTATTTTGTAGAATTGGTTCTGGGATTGCTTTTTATGAAGGAAAAAGCGATAATTTTGCAATAACGGTATGAGAACAGTCCGATAATTCAGTGTATTTGGTTCCAATATATTAGTTTTGACATACAATGCAAATTTAGAATGCCAGTTCGTATGAGTGAGTCTTATATTTGTAGATATTCGGCAGAGATGAATCTTCAAAATCTCTGAATGCTCAACTTTGGCAACGTATATTAAAAAGTTCCTTATTTTTAAAAATCTGAAATATTGAGCATAGTAGTACTTTTTCATGTAGATTCAGAAAATCATAGTGAGAGAGCGAACAGAATTTTATAAAATCACGATATATTTGATTTTTACTCCAAAAAAATGATTTTTCGAGAGTAACTTTTTTCCAAAGGACTTTCAGCAGTTCTAGCTATTAAATTTGGAATCTACACGAAAAAAGACGTATAACCAATTACTTTTGGCTATCAAAAAGAAAACTTTATTTTGGGGTCTAAAAATTTGTCAAAATTTTGAAAAATATTTTTTCGGTCAAAAAATTTTTTGGCGCTCAAAGAGATGTGCCGGCGATCAGCACTCGTGACCCTCATTCTACGAAAAAAGTTTGAGGGTGGGTTGTATTTACGGCCATCCGAGACCCCTTCCCGTTTTCTCATGGAGGGTCTCTTAAACATTCCAACCAAAAGATAAAATGGCAGATGTACGTGCATTCTGTCCGATTCTCTCTCCATTCCTCTCATTTGAATCAATTTAGACCGCGCAATCCACTTCGAATGGGTGGAATGAGGGCGAAATGAGGGGTTCCTCTCGATCCGTTTTTCCATGATTTGAGTATATACCCGCCCTCCAAAACGTTTGTAATTGTGCTTATTCGATAGCTAATGGTCATGACCACAACATATCAAAAAATAGGAACCATTTCCGCCTTGTTTTCGAGAAAATCGCCTTTGAAATTTTCTTCTCTCTGACGACCTACACTTCAAAAACCGTGAATATAGCCCAACGTTGACCTGCTGTAATTATGCAAATTAGAGACATCAGGTCATGAATGAAGCATATTTTGATAGAGCATACCAAGGGCTATCAAAATATGTGAAATAAACAACTAGTCACTTTTTGCTGTACGAAATGTTGGCAATATCTGCGCTCCTTACGCGAACGCACTGATATACGCAAAAATCAATAAATGCGGGAATTCAAATTTTAGATGTTTTCGATCTTTTAGTCGTGAATTTTTGGGGAGGTGACATTTGAGCAACCGACATTTGAGCAACCGACACTTGAGCAACGGGCCATAACTCACCAAGGAGTGAGCCTAGCGCTATGGGAGTGGTACCATTGTGACCAGCATCAGAAAAAAATAGATTTCGTAATTAAGTAATTAATTAGCATAATTAATGAGATATTAATTAATTATTTAATTAATTATGAAATCTCAATTACCTGATGCTGATCACAATGGTACCACTCCCATAGTTCTAGGCTCACTCCTAGCTGAGTTTTTACCCGTTGCTCAAATGTCGGTTGCTCAAATGTCGGTTGCTCAAATGTCGGTTGCTCAAATGTCCGTTGCTCAAATGTCACCCCCCGAATTTTTTAACAGGAAGATCTCAACGTTTAGGATCTTTTCGATGATGTTTAACGTCACATAAGATGGAAATGATCGTAACCAATTGCAGCTCGGAAGATCTGTTTAAGCGAAATCTCATATCGTCTTTTTCGAAAATCAGAATTCTGCTCTTTTTATAAATCTGGAAACCTGCTCATTTCCCGCCAACGCTCGAAGGATTTGTGAGTGTGATTGTTGTATTGATTCATCGTTTGCGAGTTCACTGACTAAGTACCTGCAACTGCCTACAATTAGACAAAATTCGTTGATTTGTTATAGATATTTGTTCATATTCACCGTTTATTTTCAAGTAATAAATATGAGTATTTTTATAACCGATCTGCAAAAGTTCTTTTACGAAACAGGCACCGGTTGTGAAATTTAAAGAGTCCAGCTACAAAAAATCATACGTCAAATACAAATCATCTTCGACAAATCTGAATGTTCGGAATTGTGGAATTTCTATAGGGTTGGCAAGAAAGTCTTGTCCGATTTTGAAATTTCAGAAAACTCTTCCGCACTTCCTTTCCAGGTCCTTTACCTAACTCTCTTTAGTAGCATCATATGTAGTAAGTTTTATCTTTTCGTCGCTCACTACCTCATGGCTGCGTTTTCATTCTTTCGAGAAATGGTAATTGAGAAATGTCGCCGGATCGGTTTCGACTCTACACTTTATTTGCCGTCCCGTTCTATAGCGCACAGAGGCAGGGTCCCATGTAACCTATCTACTAGAAGAATGACCTTCACTGAATTCAGGAAGGGCAATAGGACCGAGATCCCTCATCGGGCTGGTCAGAAGCGATGTCTCAAACTTGTATGTTGCGAACAAAACAGCGCGACAAAAACCTTTTTGCAATTTTCAGCGGTCTCCGCACAAACGGAAGTACGATTCACCTCTGGTTTAGAAGAGCACATACGACGATTAGAATGGTATTATTCTTTTTGAGAAGGATGACCTAATCTTTAATCTGGCAGAACATTTATATTATGACCGAAATTCGAGATCGAAAATGGGGATTCACAAAGTGCCACAATTTTGGAATGATCAGATCAAGCCGTTTGGCTGCTCATTGTGCATTAAAAGCCAACTAGTTTTATTGTTTAGTAGGGCATTCATTGATTTTCGCCTACTTCGAAAGAGCACATAATTAAATAAGACACCTTAAATTGATTTTCTTTCCGAAATTAAGCGAACTTCTACTTTTTTGAGTTTTTTCTTGTTAGAAAAGGTTGGGAATTACATTGTTTAAAAAGGTTCACCGTGGTAGCAACTCATATTGCCAGTGAGTAAATCGCGCTTCATTACACCTCGATAGCTGCTCATTGGAGAATGTGATTTGAAATCATCCTCAGACTACTTTTTCTGAGCGCCGGAAATCTGGAGGACCATAACTTTTAAAGTAATTACAGCAGCGGCTTGTTCTAATCATAATTCGAAAAAGGAGTGATGATACTCTAAGCGACTCTATGCATAGCTTCTTCGAAAAATTCTCGACGAAAAGAAAACTATTTTCTTATTAGGAACGTTTTCACCTCTACATCAGATACACTGCAATTCGCGATATCTAAGGATTCGAGGGAGAGTCAAATAACTCCAAAGTTGTTATTCACTAGTGCCCCTACAACATACCATTCATAAAAGGTTTATTAATTTTAACTGGCCGAAAACCGAAAGCTTAAACTTCACATCTCAAATCGGACATTACTTTCTTGCCAGCCTGATAATACAGGGTGGCTAGAAAGCACGGGCTCGTGCATTCAACCATGTAATTTCTATAAAATTCAACGAAGGCATATGAAACTAAATATGTTATTTACCTAGGCTCATACGGTCATAACACTATGTAGTTCATTGCATCTTACCGCCGCCGGCTTTCATGAGGTCAACAATTTGACCATGCACTCGGTGGGTGTTGGGCCGCATGTATTTTGCCATAATATTATTCCACGGTTTTACGAGGGCTTTCTTGAACGAGCCCTTATTTTGTGAGGTGGTAGAGTATACCTCCTTCTACAATACTGACCACACGGACAACTCGTGCGAATTGAGGTTTGACTAATTGGACGTAAATTCCGAAGTCGGGTTGAACTCGCATAATTGGCCGGAAAACCGTTTTTGGGCGATTTTTGAATGCTGAATCTTGCAGGATCGCCTATGTTTGTCTTTTGAAATAAAAATATGATCAGAAAGCAAATGTGTTCTCTACTATCACTTTTATTAGATACTCCCTACTGTTTCTCGCTCCATGTGTTGCAAAAAAAGAGATGGGTATTGGTGATTTCGTAGGCCGCCACAAACAAAGGTACAGAGCGGATGGGAAACGAGGGTTAGACTAAAGGCTTACTGATGTCAGTGAGTAATGATTCTCAAATTGTGGCGATGGGATTCCTCCTACACAAAGAAATACGTATCATCGAAATGGTCTGTAGCCGTTTTTCAGTCACAAACGGCGCGCATAAAAACCAAAATGCAGCTTTCGAGCCGTTTTTGCATATGACCTGTCGTACGAACATGGTGTTCACACATCTTGTAGAGGTATGATGTGAGTACAGAATGAACCATTAGAGCCATCAATCTACTAGAGATTCCGAGCTAGGAACCCATTTGTCTCACAAATCGCTGCTGGTTGTGTTTTCGTCTGTCTCACTACGTTTCTGTTCTTGAGGATGACGGGAGCTCGGAGCATACCTGATCTGAGATAGTCCTTGGTGTTACCTATCTTCTTGCATGGTGTGACATTACGGTGAACTGTTCAGTGGGAGATACAAAATTTTAATCGAATTGAAGTTATGTCCCCACGGAGAGTCCAAATACCGATTTTCGATTGGCGCATACTCTGTGGGCGCACCATGACCGCAGGAACCTACCCAACTAGCGTCGTGTAAACAACAAAATGTGTTCTCTAACTTGTTATAAGCATTTCTCTCGAAACGTGTTTTGAGAGGAGTTTTGATCGTTACAAAATCGAGCCCGTACTTTCTAGCCACCCTGTATAAGTGCAAGAAAATTACTGGTTCAAGTTGTAAACAAGGAGTAAAAATTATTAAGTAAGCTGTATATACAATATTTAAAATGTTATCAAACATCTGAAATGCTTTTTCAGTATACTCTTTGCAATATCACAATAAGCATTTGTCCACGGGGATCTCCTAAACCATCCAATCGAATCTGCAAAATGGGATCAGGTACAAGAGGGTGTCCAAATATGAGAGGGACGCTAAAATTTTCCCAGACTCTCTCTATCCCGAGCTCTCAGTTATGGCTTGTTATCATCTGCAGAAGAGAGATCTAGTAAAGGAAAGACGCTAACACCAATCATTCTCGTAAAGGTAAAGACGCAGAGGAGGCAGAGTTGTGTGATCTGATTAAATCGTTCCGATAGTGTTGTTTGTTTCCGCGAAAGTTAAAGTTGTTCCAGTTACAATGCAGTGTGAGGCGTTATTTTCTGGTTGTTTACGAGCGTTCATGTTGTTTTCTGAGCAACTTCCTGTTACATTTGTGTTTATCAAGTATATTTTGTATTTCTTTTCTCATATTTTCTTCGCTTTGTGCAGAAATGAACGAGGCGGACGACTTGAATGATGCTGCTACCACTTCTCATGCTAAGGAGAAAGAAGGTGAGTAGGAAATTGTGCGGGGCGCGTTATCTCGTGTTTGAGAAAATGAGCAGAGCGAGAGAGTGTGCAGAATGACGAGACTTGCCCGGCCCTAACCTAGCAGACGAACACATGTTAGTAGTGCAGGCTAACGGAGCCGGTGAAAGATAGATAAAGGGGGGGGGGAGAAATGTTTTTGCCTCGCACGTTCTCCCTCGCCCTCTAAACTGTGTCAATGTGTGCACTGGATGGTTGCGTTGTCTAGTCACTGATTCGTTGGGCAACCCACTAGCAGAACTTGCTACCCGCACATTTTAGGTGTCATGCGCTTTAGCGGAAAACCCTTGCGCTTATCGAAGTTCCTAAAGAGGATGGTTTAAAAGCTCTTGACAGTATGCCAGCAGCAAATATTCTTCGATACATACAAAAATACAGTACCCAGGTATCACATTTTCTTTACCTCAGAAACTGTTCTGACCGCAGTTGCGGAGGAAGAACAACTGAGGATGCGGAAGGCCGATTTGGAGGAGGAGATCATTCGGTTGGAGCAAAACCCCGATCAGGTACATTATGCTGCCTTCATTGTCGATGCCCTATCATTTTGAGGGGTCAAAACTCTCCTCACTTTACACACTGTCTCGACCGGTCGATTCGCGAGAGAGTGTGAAAAGTGAGGAGAGTTTTGACCCCTCAAAATGATAGGGCATCGACAATGAATGCAGCTTTATGTAATACTTTTTATTTGAGTGAAGAAAAGAGGCCGAGAGGTATTGAACACCTGATTCTTATTTGCTGGAATGTGTACAAATTTGTATTAGAGTTACGACATCGTCGTCTCTTGAAATAACTGCTGAGTACAGAAGAATGGTTCAATCAATCTTCGCCGAATGGATATTAGAGTTTAAAATTCGGATAAAAAAATGGATCTGTTCTCTTCATTTCTCGCACTCTCTCACCAAGAGACCGGCTTAGCGAGTGTGCGAAATGATGAGACCTAATCCATTTATTTACTTTAATGGATATATTGCGTTGCTTTCAAAAAAATTCGAACTATTTTTAGTGCGATTTGATCAAGGGACGATACAATCACGAATTCTTCTACCGTACTAGAGAATACGACAAGGTACGGTAGAGTCTGCGCATCGATTAATGCCTCTATGCGAAGTTTGATAATACATTGCTTTAACCTACTTTTCAATTATACACATACATACATTTCCGGAATAATTAAATAATTATAATCAATGATTCAAATGGTTTCTAAAAAAATAATTTCTATTAGTTTGGATAACTTTATCGACTAGCATGATCACGTACCGTTCCAGTTGTTCAACACCACTCCCTTCCCCGCTCCTCTCAAGGAGCTGGGCGTGTGTAAGTCGCTCGTCGGATGGGTACCGCCGAAGAAACTATTCGGATATAACGCCAGGTTCTTGCCCGGAGGACAGGTTGGTTGAGGAAAGGCCATAGCATTTTTTTAAAAGTTATATCGTATAAGAGAGCGCTCAATTGAGGAGAGTAGACCCCCTATTATTGAAAATAAAAATACATTTAAAGAAACAAAAAAAAGAAAATGACAGCGGCTAATTAAATAGTTACAGCCCGCGCCACGCGCGAAAGGGTACAAGGCCAAACACCAAGTGCACCTACGAGATGCAGGAGGAGAGCAAGCAGGAGGAGAAGGAGCAGGATGGTACTCGGGTAAGAATATTACTTACATCTTTACCTTGACGTCATATTAATAATGTCATCAAGGAAACGTTCTCTTCAGAATGAATCAGTCGGGGACAGAAAATTAGCATTAGTGCATGCAGAAGTTTATGCTAACAATTCTCTGCCAAGTGGCCCGATTGCATTTTGCAACAATAACGGATCGACAAACTTTTTCTGTTTTGCGGAATCGGAAACTTCCAAGTTCTTAAAGTTACCGGGAATCCACATTTTTGGTGTCTGATCTTACGACGGAATCGAATAGACAATTGCCGTAAAAGAAAGGCTGTCGAAGCAAAAAATGTCAAAAATCGATAATTAGGCCGTGACACAGCTCCAAATGTCCGAAAATAGAGCACAGAACATCAGGAAAGTTCGCGCAAATTCAAATGTGAATATTTCATCATGTTGTCTTATTGCGCTCCAGCCTTTTTTCGCTTCTTTTTTTTGCATACTTCAATGCCTCATTATTTATTGAAATTTATTGTCGTATTAGAATTTATATAACGAAAACATCGAATGAGAAAAAGAGCTTTCAAAAAAGACCGCGACGCGACACGCGACGCTCGCCATTGATCATCAGGGAATACCGCGAACTCAAAATTATTCCGTGGATTCCCGATAACTTTAATTTTTGTATTTGCTAATCACTTAATTGTTATAGACATCCTTCCAACGGTCATTCACACGAACGTGCAGTTGCGCAAGGCGGATAACCCGTGGAAGGCAGACAGGGTCGAAGTTGAGGATGGGACTGAAGATGCGGCCAAGAAGGTTCAGTGATATCTTAGTTTATCGAGACAAAATTAGGAAAGTTTTCATTTTACGGATATAACGGATAAGCCGTGATGCAAATTTGTGTGAATAATATGGACGACTTCCGCCCAACCCTTCTAGTAAGTTCTGGAAAAGCGTTGACTTATTGTTAGTGGGAAGAAGACCGATCCTCTACCCCGACCCCAGCCGAAATTATCCATATTGAGAAGTAGAGTTTAAAATTCGGGTAAATAATTGAATTAGCACTCTTCATTTCACACACTCTCTCGCCGGTCGATTGGTGAGAGAGTGTGTGAAATGAAGAGTGCTAATTCAATTATTCACCCGAATTTCAAACTCTATTGCATGATTGACCTTAACGTCTGACTTGATAAATATGTAATGTATTGTTTATTCAGGTACTGCTCAAGCGCGTGCGTTCCATCCTGAACAGGATCACGCCCACTACGAAGGACATGATGATACTCGAGTTTATTGCACTCAAGGTTCACGAATCGCCCTTTGTCGAGGAGGTAACTGGGCCCCTTAATTTCACACGAACAAGCATTTTACGCGTGCAATTCTTCAGTGAGATACTTTGCAGAAATGTCAATTACAATTACTGTTCTTTTGCCGCAATAATGACGAATAAAGAGTAGTTGTGTTTGCGTTCTGTACCGATCCGCGGTTTGTTGGTTAAAGGGACAGTAAACACACAAATTCTTGTTCATTTGATCCACTTTCCAAGAGCGACGTAAGGATATAGATAGTGTACGCCCTATCCGATATCAGCCCGAGTGGAGCAGCGGTAAAACGCTTGCCTAGCGATCAAGAAGTCGCGGGTTCTACACCCAGCCTTTTTTTTTGTTTCTTCCCACGGGACGAAAGTCGTGGCGAGAACTTTGAAATTTGCGAGAATTCAACGGTGCCTTTACTGCATTCATTTCAAACTCAGGTCGTAGCTATCATCTTCGAGAAGGCAATCGCCGAGCCCATGTACTGTCCGCTCTACGCGAGCCTCTGCTCCGCACAGGTACGACCTCATTGGAAATACCAATTATAACGATGATAGACACTAGGGATGGAAGTTCGGTTTTCGTATTACGACCCTCTCAGCGAGAGATCGGTAATACGGCTGATACAGGGTAGAAAACGAGAGAATCAAATTGCGAAATACGTTCCCTCTTATCTGTAATAGAGATCATGTATATTTTCAAGTGCGCAATGTGCATCTATTTAAAACGAGGCGCGCATTGCGCATTGTTCCATATCTTACTAAAGTAGAATCCATGAGAATCCTGTCGTACATTACAAGCATTGCAATAGCTTTGAAGGTGCACGACGAATTGGATTCCAACGTATCGCAATTCCGCAGCATGCTTCTACAGCGAGCACAGCAGGATTTCAATGAAGGCTGCGGCTACTTCGCAGAGAAGGTACACTGGGCGCAAATTTGCTAGGAGAATGTTTTGCCAAGGTTTCGCTTCTTGGAAAACGATTTTCCACGCTCCTCCTTCCATACTCTTTCTCGTTTGCTGACCGAAGCGAGAGAGTATGCGGAGTGAGGAGGGTGGGAAACGGTTTTCCAAGAAACGAAACCTTGGCAAAACATTCTCCTAGCAAATTTGCGCTCTGTGTACGGCAACTCATGTGACCGATACAAGCAAGTAGGCCGAAGTCGAAAACTTACTTCCTTACCAGCGATTTGATAACTTACACCTCTGGTGTTTATTGAACTTATGTGTGTGATTTTATCCATAAATAAAATAAAATTTTCGAAATTTGCCTAATGGTCTACTTCAAAAAATCTTAAGTCAGCACGAACAGTTAATGATAATGATTAAACGAACGTTATTAATTGTGCAGGACAATCCCGTTACAGTATACCAAGAGAGGTTTCTGTAATCAAATAAAATTATCATTATTTAATCGTCATGTCATGTGTCTGTTGGTTGAGTGATGCTTCAGTTTCACAAGTCTCAATTTGTAATGAATATTTTTTTTCAGCGCGTGGAGATCGATGCGGAAGAAGACGAAATGAAGAAAAATGAGTTAGAGACGGAAGTAATCGAAGCAGCACGCAAATTCAGAACAAGTAAAATAGTCAACACTTTGTGAGTCAAGCTTCATACTGCATGGTACTAAATAATATAACTTATGACGCAAACATTTTCCGACCAGAAGTAGCGAAAGAATCGCGCGCAACAAAGTGCGCACACTTACGAGATAGTAATGTATTTTTGACATTAGACATTTAAAGGTTATAGTAATCCGCACTAACGGCGGAATTGGAAATATGTCCGGAGACGGCTCATAGTGAGTTCTTGTATCGCACAATTCTAAGAAAATGGATGTTGTTGTTGAATTCACTGCGATTCACCCGTTGGGAAAATCAATCGTGAGAGCGACCCCTCATCTTAATCCGGCTTATATGCAAAGATAACTTTTCGTGTTACAGATTAATCGGTCATTTGTACATGCAGAAGCTAATCAGCATTCGCATCTTACATTACTGCATCCGAAGTTTGCTCGAGGAAACGCTCGAACATTCGGAGCTTGTCCGTTTTTTAAAATTATATTTTTGCCAAATGTTTGTAGTAAAATATCCATCTTTAAATTAGTACTATCATGCACTATTCGCTCTATTTTGACAATATGGCGGCGAAAAAAGAATACGAATGAAACTGTAAATTGAGCACTGTATCGTCTATATTCCAGGACGATGTCATTCAATCCATCGCTCGGCTCATGGAAATTGTCGGCAAGCGACAGAACGAGAACGAACACCAGCCCGTCTTCGAGGATGCCTTCAGAACACTCGCTGAGGCCAAGCACCGTGTCGGCATGCGTACCAAGTGAGCTGTCATATGGAGTGCTCGGGTCCCAAAAGAGCTAGAGGCGTCACATTTGCTCCTGTTACGTAAAAACTTTTTCTATTAATTTCAAACTGCTAAATTTTGCAGAAGCTTGCGTGAATTGAAAATTGAGCTATTCACGCGAGAAATTTGCGCAGCATGCGTTGATCGAAAATGATACTATGCTTCATTTAGTTTTTTTTTATATTAAAGATTCATCATCATGGATCTGGAAGAGTTGAAGGAGAGTAACTGGGTGCCGAGAAAGGACAAGAACCAAGGCCCGAGGTCACTCGATCAGATCAAGAAGGAAATGGATAGGGAGGCCTTGGAGAAGGTACAGTAACCAGCAATGATAGCTGTTATCATTTTTGATAGAAATAGAACGCCACAATATTAGTGCCCAAAATTGTCTGTCTAACAAGTTCATGTCCAGCAGCAGCAGTATCAGCGCAATGCGTTTCGCCACGGAATGGGAGGGGGACGCGGCAGACAAGATTTACGTCGATATCCGTTGCAACCCTTTCTCGATGGAAAACGTCCAGAGGTATGGAAGCTGAGCAAACATCGAGCAAAGCATCATAGTATGCTCTTTGCATGTACAACGCATTCTAACAATGGTAAACTCGCAAACAGTCTTGCGTCGAGCACAACATAGATTTATCATACAAAGAGTAAATGGAATTGCAGTAGTTAGCTGTTAGTCTAACATCATTGCACATAGTCTCGATTAATAAATAACTCGAAAAATATATTATAATTATTCCGGGCACGTTGATGATAGTTTATGCTACCGGCACATTTCCACAGTGCAGGATCACCAATGTACGAACTTGATTCGTCGCGGCGCACCTTTGATGAAGAACGCGACACTGTCGTCGTTTACGACGCGCGACCGCCCTCTCCGAGAGCCGGTGAGAAGGAACTCACGCGAGCGCACCCCCGTAGCTGCAGCGACAACCCCCTATTCGCCCGAGGAGGTACGGGCAGATATTTGTAGAGAAATGCTGATGGAATTCTCCCGCGATCAGGAAGATATGTATCCTAACCATGCACACTCACAATCAGAGAAATTCATAGTTATATATAAGTATGCCATACTATGAATACCGACACCAAGTTGGATTCAAACTTATATGTAAGCATGCTTGTATACGCCTAATACGCCTAAGTATGCGCCTACTTTTATATTAGTAGGTGTCAACTTTATGTCGTATTCTTAGCAGGATTTCTCTCTGTGCATTGTACGAGATATTGCAATCATCCAGTGCAATCATATTTTTATTGATATCGTCCAATTAGGTTAATTACAGGCACAAACGTCGGTTGCACACGCACAAAAAGCTGAGGTCGTACCTGTTGAAGAAGCAGTGGCCGCGCTGAATATCACTGTGAGTTTTTCATTCTAATTCCAGCTACTGATTATTCTACCGGTACCTCATTCAATAATACCACTGCGCGGGTGATAACAGATTGCGATGAATTGAGAGGGTGAAAATGAGAAAAAAAATCCCGAAAACCGGAGAACTGGGCACTTCTTTGTAATTAATGCAAATTTTTCCATTAATTCCAACCCGCAATTGACGTTGCTGTAAAAATCATGCCGGTGCCAGTGTACCGACTTTATGGTTACCGTTTTTGATATTCATGCTGTTTACAGTCGACTCCGAGAATGGAAGAACTGGAACGAGAGAATGCTGAGCTGAAGAGGGAACTGGCCGAGTTGAGAGGCAAAGTAGATGAAACAGAGCGAAAGAGAGAAGAGGAGAAGGCGGAATCCGACAGAAAGTACAGGAAACTTCTTATGATGGTGAGATTTTAATATGTTTTCTCTGTTTTTGCATTCCGTTGCACGAGTTGCTCACTCACATGATAGGACCTATTACAATTTTCAAATGATACGTTCATGAAATGGACTACTGGTGGTGTACTCTCTTTCTATAACTCAACGTTTCTCTCACTTTGCCATGCTATCTCGCAGCCGTATCTGTTGTTTAGCACGCATTATCAACGGAACGTTTTATTATTTCGGACGAGTGCTCGTAAATTTGTAATACACACCGGAAGAAATTGGTTAGGGCGAGAGAGTGTGTAAAGTGAGAGGCTCGCTCTCAACTTTACACGCCCTCTCACCACCAACAAATATCTCGATATTCGACCGGGTTGTGGAATGTGCACATTGTTTCACTTATTCGAAAATGTACGAATGAAATTACAGCTCGGGCGCTCTCAATGAACGAACTATTATTAACTCTGAAACGCCCTTCCATCGTCAGAATCTTCTTCGGAACACTTTCTCGACATTCGAATACGGTTATCATTACCAATCATTGAAAATCGACATATATTTTTGCACAGAATCATAATTATTTTTTCAACCATACCATTACAACATTTCATTGAATAAAAATGGTTACGTTTTGCATTTTTTGCGCGGAATTGTTCTGTCAAAAAAGTGTTTTGTAGTGTTGTAATCAACCCCCATCCATCCCTCCTTTCACTCCTTTCCTCATCTGACTACACTGTAATTTGGTGCGACAGAAACACCCGATTCGACCACGTTAATAGTTGTTCTCGTCTCTTTCACTTTCGATTTTGTATTCTCTTCGAATAATGTAATTGTTGAATTTTCATGTTTGGAATTTGGTCTCCTTGATGATAAAGGCCAGAAAAAATATACATTTTCTTCAGGAATCTCTTTTTCATTTGTTGTAAAAGTGAGCGAGAGGAATGATCAGAGCTGCCTTTTATCGAATAATCGTTATATATTGTAGTAACAAATCTAAAAAAAACTCAAATATTATAATCTTCTTCAAATAGAAATCTAACCAAACTATAGACGGGGAGGCGAGACAGAGATACTTTGAGTTGTGCGAGGAAATTTTCGAAGTACACGCAAGATACGTGCATACTAATTTGGTTCCGATTTATGGTCGCCTAACTCTCTCATGTTCACACACTATCTCGCTCGTTCGACGTGTGTGTAGGAAGGTTCGGAGAGAGATCTGTTTAACGAATTTGGTTTATAAGGCGAGAAGAAATCTTCAATGATCATATCTAGTTTGACCTGGAGATGAAGGACTCGTCCTATCAACATGTGTGCACAGTTTTGGTGGGCATCTCCACTCTGTTCAGGTAAGTTTTTTTTGTATTTTTTTATAAATATATTTTTTTTTATTTGAAACTATTTCTCAATAAACTTTGAATTATTGTTAGACAAATTGTAGTCATTAAAGGAATAGTTCAAGAAAATCAAATTACAGTGAACTACTAACTTATTTTGCTCATCCATTGAATAAAAAAATAGTACTAATTTTCTTCAAAATCAGATTCGTCGCCAATAATATGACGACATACATCGTGGAATCACTCGTACATTCGGCCCATCTAAGAGACCCTCATGCGATAATCAAACACGCTGGATATTACGGGTGAGAAGATTTACGGAAACATACCATGTAACGAATAAGCTACGTTTTATTACTTTGTTCTGTAAAATATCAAAAAATCTTCAAAAATGATTTAGACAAGCTGTAAAAGAGATCTCAACTTGTCTAGCGACCTTTTCGGTGCCAATACTTCTCAACTACCTTAAAGCAAAGGTACCTGCCGTTTATTTTCTTTTGCATATTGATTAACGATATTTTCAGTGGATTCTTTTTCTCGGTTCGGTTATGTTAACACTCTATATTGCGTGTTTCTTCTACCTCAATACCTTTCTGTTCTTTCTAGCAAATATTGTTCAAGGAATAGCATTTGCTTGTAAGTTTTTTCCACAGTTTAGAAACAAATAAACTTACCGTAATTTACAATCAATATTACAGTAATTTACACGGCGTTTTTAACCTATCAAATGCAATTTTCTACTAGAAAAACGCTTCCGCGTAATTCGGCAAGAATTTCAGCAATATCGAATTTAAGGTTTGCGCAAATAACTTTTTAATCAATTAAAACACAAAAAAATCTCAAATTTCAGTTCTATTCCCGGAGGTATCCTGTACATTTATGTCACAATGTCACAATCGAAGAGCGTTGACTCTGTTGGTACTGAATCAAGTTACCGGTATTACAGTGAGGGAGAAACAAGGTGAGTTGCAGTTTCAGGTCATCTAATTAGCAGGTGAGCACATGAATTATATGACACTTCTCTGGATACATGAAATATTAAAATTCAGAATGCTGTGCGGCTTTTTGCTCGCATCATGTCTAGCCAATTTGGTGCTAACCGCATTGTTTCCAACCAAGCAGGTTAGCTAAATTATTTCAGTAACCAATGATCATCGCCTAATGCGATTACTTGGCGGGCAGTTCGTTGGATTATCTTTTCGAAAGAAAGTTACTTCGGAACCCTTGGAAATGAAACTTCCTCTTTCAAAAAAAACCTCTTTTTTACAAAATTTTACAAAAAAATTTCGAAAAAGAGAACAAAAAATTCAGGTCGATGACAGTGTGTCTAGCGAGAACCCTCATGTTAAATTGGCGTTAAAGGATCAATTGGGTTCGTAAGAATCATTCTATTTACTCAATATTCGATTATTACATTAAAATTGATAAATAATATGTTTACAGGCGCAGTGAGTTCAGCTCTTGTAAATCCTTTCATTCTCATGCTCATTCCTCGATTTCTTAGTCACGGTCTCTTTATTTCCTTCATGATGAACGTTTATCCCACGTCGTTGCAATATTCGACCATTCTTGCGACGGTGATCATTTTTTATCTTCGACAAATTAGGGAACGATCGAAAAGATCGGAATCTACATATTTATAGGTCACAAATCGCGACTAAAATGTTCGTCATGAACCTTTTCCCCAAATTGTTTTTGAGCACCTTTTAACTGCAAAATATGAACAATACTCAATAGACTTATCTCTTGCAGAACTACCCTATGATAACGGCATATTACGCTTTTGCCATGTGCGCAGGCACTATCCTAAGTGAGCCAGTCGCCAAAATTTATACAATTTTATAAAAAACCAATCAGGTGGCCTCATCATTCCTCCTCTCAATAGAGCTTTTTACGACTTTGGTCTACGTCCCATGTATTATGTAACTGCTATCTTGCAATTGATAATCTACACTATCGCTGGTAATACAATTGATTTGCACTTTTTGGAGCATAACGATTCATTTAGTGTCAGCTACCGGAAACTGCCCTCTCAGAGTGAAATGATCTTTCGCATCCCTCTAAAAGAGAGATCATTATATTCTGTGAGGGCGGTATCGTCCAGACCAGCCACACTAAATGCACCATAATTAAAAAGAAAACTTAGCACTCACCGTTCCAAATCGTTCTACCGCTGAGCCCACGTCCGAAAGTTCTTTCTTCGAGCCACGGTAAGGATTTGTGAATTTTTTTCGGAAATAAAATCAATTTATTTTCAGCCTTGCTTGGGTGTTTACGATCTCTGTTCTATTGGGATTCGTAGATGCGACTAATGTGGCATCAAATTCTGTCATGTGCTCGAGGTACAGATCGCAAAGTTTCGAGATGCTTAATTTGTTTTACAGACTAATTCCTGGAAGAGCGGTACACGCCTATTCAGTTGCCCGATTCTACAGGGTTCGTCTGTAAAGTACGGTCCTGAATGAAACGTTCCGATAATCTCAAACTACCAGAAAGGGTTTAGGGGTGTTACGGCATTCTCTAACAAGCGGTGGCTGTGTTCGATTCCGTACAATTTTAATTACTATTTTTGAATTTCAACTGACTCCACAGTAAAATTCCAGGGAATCGCATCATCTCTCATTTTCTTATGTTCACCAATTCTCACTATGAAAACACACGCAGCTATTCTCATCTCCATAACTGTATGTGAAAATATTCACTGATCTTAAAACTTTTATAACACATTTGTTCGTAAAAAGCAATTACATCAATTTAAAACACATATAATACAACTACAAAAATCTAGGCCGGATCCTTCAACAGTCTCATGACCTGCATCTAGAATAACATTGATTTGATTATAGGTTCTATCCGTCGTTTCTTTTAATATCACTGCCAAGAAAGTGGAGCAACGCGATGAAGAAACAGAAAGCGAGAAAGAGATTGTCGACGCTTGAAACTCGGACGAACCTTTTGCATCACGATCTAGGAAAATTTGAAATTCTTTCATTCATTCGTTCATTGTTCTGTTTGTATTCGTTTTGTTTGTAGGGGATGTTACGTAGTACTTATAACAGGGAAAACAGTTCCTTGACGCCGATATCGGTAGGCGACTGTGTTGTTTTTGGAGAAGGTACGACGAAGATACGGTGCATGTAAAGCATAAAGACTAAAGGCATCGGTCGACCATGTTTTGGCGAGTCGCGCAAAGGGGGGGAACTCCAGTACCGCTAGACAGGATGGGTTGTTTGATGAATGATTGTGTAACTTCACTAACCGCCCCAACTTTTTCCTCATGTTGCGCACGTAGAGATGCCAATGTTCGTGATGAATGATTCTCTAAGGAACATATATAACTATATTGTTGTCGAAAGTGAATCGTTGTCAAACAACAGACTAAACAGAGATCGTTTCTTTTACGTGGGCAAACTGTCAACTCATGGGAAATCCCTGTAAATAACAAATCCGCGTGCAACCTCTCATGTGAATTTAGCGTGCCATCTCACGTTCCTTCTCAATTGGGCGAGTATTACTGGGGGCGTAATCTGTTTATATTTTGAGGATTAAAAGGTGGTAATAAAATCTCGAGGATTCCATCTACGAGATCATTTCGAGATGAAGGACTCCACCTATCAGCATGTCTGCACGCTTTTGGTGGGATTCGCAACTCTATTCAGGTAAACGAAGCGCGAAATATGGACTAGAGTGGTATAAGTACTAAATTAGTATAAGCAAGTGGTAAAATCTATAAGTGGTGCATGATAGAATTCCAGGTACATCTGCTATGATATGGCAACGTTCATAGTTGAATCTCTCGTACATTCGGCTCATCTAAGGGATCCAAATTCGATCATCAAACATGCGGGATATTACGGGTGAGAAAATAACATAGACGACGATGTAGAACACGATAAATAGTGACCTCTACGAGTTGTCAAACCTGCACTGATTTTGCTGCAGAAATTCCGAGAGTTGTTCAACACTGATTGTGAGCACATTTCAGACAAGCGGTTAAAGAAATTTCGACTTGCCTAGCTACTTTTACAGTTCCGGTAGTTCTCAACTATCTCAAACCAAAGGTAGTTCAGATGTTTTGCACAATATTCTTTTCTACTACGTTTTTTTTCAGACAATCCTGCTAATCGGATCCGGAATGTTCATCTTTTACTTTGCATGTTTCTTCTACATCAACAATTATCTGTACTTCCTAGCAAACATTCTCCTGGGAATCGCATTCGCTTGTAAGAATTATTTTCAAAATTTGAATTGCATTTGAAATATTAAAGAGATTATTGTTGAATACTTTCAGTAATTTACACGGCGTTCTTGACATACCAAATGCAATTTTCCACAAGAAAAACGCTCCCCCGAAATTCGGCAAGAATTACCGCAATTGGCAATCTCAGGTATAAAAAATCCTGTTCAAAAGTGTTACAAGTTACAACATGACAAAGCACGAGACAAGCCGAGGTATAGAAAGTGAACACATACACAGTAGTCCGTTTCATGAACAATATACATTTGAATATTACGCGAAAACGATACTATATTTTCAGCTTGATCCTGGGCGGATGTCTGTATATTTACGTATCAAAATCGCGACCACACGAAGCTGATTCTATTTCGGCAGAGACAGATTATCGATATTACAGCGAGGGAGAAACGAGGTGAGCCAGTACAGTTATACTACGTATACTATGATAGTAGATACTAAAATGAATAGATGGACTAACATTGATAACTACCCCCTTTCACTGCACCTTGCATTATCGTCGTTGAACCACAAGAGTTACCCTTTTGTCATTTTTACCGAACTCATAAATTTCAACTCATATTATAATTCTGTGAAAACATGCAGTAAAAATAGTAATATACACTTTAAGAATGTTGTGCGGATTTCTGCTCGCATCATGTCTTGGCAACTTTGTGCTGACTGGATTGTTCCCATCGAAAGAGGTGTTTTGTGATTAAATTATTGAATCAACAAACCTTTGGAAAGTCTTCCCAATATTATTATAATCCTTTAAATGATGAATTATTCTTGAATTATATTTTATTCAATTAATTCAGGTTGAAGACAGTGTCTCAAGTGAGAATCCACAAGTAAAGTTGGCGTTGAAGGAACAATTGGGTACGATTCTATCAAGTAGTGAACTAACAATCAATAAAAAAATAAATTTTAATTATCACTTCCATTGATTAGTGAAATATATCGTAAACGGCATACTATACGTACAAAACGGCATACGGATACCGAAGTATTATACAGAAAAATATACAGTATTGCATTACATGCGTCCCCATTTAAACGAAACTGAAAGCTGGAGTACTATTAGAAAAGAAGAGTGTTTCCGTCCCTTGGTTCACTACTTTTCTTCCAAGTTGAAGGTAACATCAAAGATTCTGCCATTTCCCATTGGGTGAAACAGTGAAATACCAACGGTGGGGTTTTCTCGCAACCGAGGAACAACGTTTCTCTCAATGGCCTTTTTCTTCCATTGGGGTGAAAGAACCATAGACGATTCAAACAATAGAGTTAGAGTTATAACAAATAGAGAAATAAACACACAAATTCAATTTCAGGCGCAGTGGGTTCTGCCCTCGTCAATCCCTACATTCTCATTCTCATTCCTCGCTTTCTAAGCCACGGTCTCTTCATTTCATTCATGATGAATGTGTATCCGACATCACTCCAGTACTCTACCATTTTAGCAAGGGTGAGACTTTCACATTGTTGTAATAAACATCATAGCACGAAAAACAATCTCCGATCCTTTTTTCGATCTTGGACTATCCGTCTAAACCGAGAGAAATGGTCCTGATCTTGACGTCGGTCCCCTCCCTCACCTTCCTCGTCCATATCAGGATATTTCTTTTTTCTTCATTGTTTCTTTAATTGCCGTCACACCCTTCGCGGGTGTATCACATAAATAAATAAGATCAAATATGTCAGTATTTGTAAATCCCAATTCGCATCTTCTAGAACTATCCAATGATGACTGCGTACTACGCGTTTGCAATGTGCGCAGGCAGTACTCTTTGTGAGTTTTCCAGATACGTTTATTAGAATAGTTAATCTTGATATGTCTGCGATATGGAAATAGTACATATTCCAAGGCTCCATTCTGCACAAAATGAATGAATCATACCATAGACCACATCTGATGAGTGTAACTGATGTATCCATATTATATTTCATTTATATAATTTTCAGGTGGCATCATAATTGCTCCTCTTAACCGTGCCTTTCACGACTTTGGTCTCCGTCCGCTGTATTACATAACAGTCGTATTGCAATTGGTGATCTACACACTTGCTGGTAATTGATTCGCCCTTTCTCTGGTGTTTCTCCTCCTTCAATAGGGCACCAGCTCTGCGAAAAAAACTGGTTGGTAAAAACCAGAGTTGCTGTTTACAAGAAATACATTTTTTCCAGCTCTCACCGTTCCCGACCGATCTACCGCTGAGCCCACATCGGAACGCGCATTTATGGAGCCACGGTTCGCAATTATACACAATGAAATTCGTAATATTATTATGCAGACTTTCCTGGGTGATTATGGTCTCAATTCTGATGGGATTTGCCGATTCTTCGAACACGGCTTCAAGTTCGGTCATTTGCTCGAGGTACTCCGTGGCTGTATTGCCGATCAGTTCGAACTTCTTGCAGACTCATTCCTGGAAGAGCGTCGCATACCTATTCCGCTGCTCGATTGTACAGGGTATGTTCGTATATACAAGCCCTGAATAAATATCGAGAGCCTATTACAATTGAAAGGGAGAAGACTCACACTATAGACATACAATAGTAGTCCATTTTGTTGTACGTAATATTTAAGCTCAACTGAAGGAATTGAAAAATTGAAATTATATTTTTATTTCTGAGCAGGGTGTGGCAGCTTCGACAATCTTCCTATGCTCGCCTATTCTCACCATGAAAATGCACTCGATCATTCTAATTTTCATAACTGTAAGCGAATTCGCAAGAAATTTTCATTTACTGAGCACAATTATGCAAAAGAGTATAATAAATAGAGATCATTGCGAGACAGAAAAGATTAGCACACAGACTATTTTCATGTTTTCACTCTTTGCGCTCTGGGGGAACGTGATTCCGAACACCATATTTAACGCGTTGGATTGATGGAATAATAAAAAGAGAAAACATAGCAAAATAAGGCGATATTTAAGATTCTCTCAGTCATCTCATTCAATTTGACCGTCAAGAAACTGGGACGACGCGATGGAGAAACGGAAAGCGAGAAAGAGATTGTCGACGCTTGAAACAATCGAATTCAGTTTTGCATTATTGGAATTACCTTTATCAATACAAACAATGATGCGCCTTTGTGTCATACTATGTGTAGGATAGATTTTGTGGCTAAAATGCTAGCTAGTACTCTCATCGAAATCGGAGTCGATACCGTTAAAGTGACGATCAATATTGTAATTGTAAATTCACCGAGATAAACTATTCTCCTTCTGGAATTTAATTTCTGGATGATCGTTTACTAATGTGGTGTGAGTGGTCTTGACCGGGGTCTCGTGTGAGTGGTCTTGACCACTCACATCCGGATTTTTTTAAAAAAATCACTTACCGGTCTAAATATCTCATGCACCAGTATTGCTCAGTCATTTGGCAAAGCTAAAAGCTGTTCTGTGCTGATGACGTTAAGCGACTGTATAGTTTGGGACCACAAAGGTTGTTGCTGATTTCTCGCTGCGGTGTCAACAATACAAAGTGTGAGAGAAAAGAGGGGCGGCACTTCTGTGTTCCCCTATGACAAAGCATATGCAATAGAGCACGGCTTATGTAAATAGGTTTACAGGTTCTAATTCAACGTTGTGCAATATGTTTGGTGCTGATTTTCTAATAGTCTTCAAAAATAAAATTTTAATTTTGCGCATTAACAAAAAGTTTTATTCGAAATTATTCACCTTCATTTTTACACCATATCCACACAAAAAGAGAGTTGCACAGTTTCGTCGAAGAAATGAAAGAGTGCTTTAAAGGGACCAGGCAGCGTGGAAAAAAAGATTTTTTAATTTTCGTAATTTTTAATGAACTTTACTCACCATGATCTAATGAAAAATGAAAAAAAAAACAAATTTTTAGTATTTTTTACAATTAGTTATTTTATTTTGAAATTAAAGTCAGGAACAGTGCGTCGCCTATTTCCGAAAAGACAGAAAGCTATTTAAATTGGTCGGATGATTAGACAATGCAACAAAAAGAGGAACGCGGGGGTTTTGACCACTCCCGGAATCATTGCGCACAGACAAAGGTTCATGAAAATGTCTGGTTTTAGACAAATGAATTGTGGTGTAGTCGCTACCGTAACCTGTTTTGAGAAAAGGGGAAACTTTGAAAATTCATAACTAATTTCAAAAAAATCGCAAAAATATACGTTTTTAGCATTCTTCAGGGAACAAAATTTTCTTTTATTTAAAAATAACTTATTTTTTCGCCGCCTGGTCCCTTGAGACTTTCAATCGAATTTTAATCTACTATATGTTTTCAATCGATGAACATTGAATTAATTATAGATAAGATCGAGAGCTCTCGAATAGGCTTTTGAACGTGCGTTTGTTTTTCAAAATGCGTTAGTTTTCGAGAAAAGGAAATGTAAAAATGCCAAGATTTGAATTCACTCAATTTCTTATCTCACATCTCCGTGGAGAAATCGACTCAAACCTTCGTTTATAGGTAGGGGCCGCAACGTGATCTTCCAATTTCATGCTAATTGAAAGAAAATGTGGTCAAATGAACCGCTAAGGTCTCAATAACATCATACTTTTTGCTCTTTGTCGATATCTTGTCTCTGAGCCGCGCTACGCCTCAAAAACCATGCGCGTCATTTGACAGAAAGTGGTGAAAGAGAGAAGTGGGCGGAGCTAATCTACATCTCTAAATCCTGACTGATTTTGAGAGTGAAAGAGCACTCCTTACCCGTGTTCCCCCATGGCTCAGGCGGTTGAGCACAGTCTTTATAAACAGAAGGTCGCTGGTTCAAATCCAGTGGTTTGCAAACTTTTTTGCTGATTTTGCAAATATCTTTAAAATCAAATGACAATTCTGCGAATTAATAAAATTTTAATTTTTTGTCTGTATAGATTCAGCATGCTATTGCACCTATACTGAGACTTGCGCAGCTGTGTCGGTGAATTGGAAGTGTTCTAAACACTTACTCATGAGGCTTTCAGTCAATTTTTGATCTACAAAATGTTGTCAGAACAAGGTGAGCAACGCCTCATTCGTAGAGTAGATCGCGAGCTCTCGAGTAAGCTTTTGAACGCGGGATTTGGTTGAAAATGAAGCTTGTCATTCGATTGGGACAATTGTTCCCTCTCTTCGAGAAAGGTAGGGGGCGGAGCTTGCGCCCCCTATTTATAGGTGTAAAAGCGTCAAAGAATACCATTTTCGAAGTTTTGAGTCGATTGCTCCACGGAGAACTGCGATAAGAAATTGCGGGAATTCACATCTTGGCATTTCTAATTTCCATTTTCCGAAAACAAACACCACATTAGTCGAGCAAGAGAGGGGGTGCAGACTGAGGAGGCAATGTATTGTTTTCAGGGTAGGTTATGTAGAAGAGTGCAGTGCAATAACAATATAACGAATAGACGCACATTAATCATTTTGATCATAATTGATCATGTTTGGCGAGTTGCAGATATTCGGGGAATTCGAGAGCCACTAGACGGGAAGAGGAGTGCACTGTCGGTTGACGAATGATTGTGTAACGTCGCTAGCCGACAAAACAATGTACGTTCATGTTGTGCACCAAGAGAGAGAGAGAGAGAGAGAGAGAGAGCCATTTTGCCTGATAAACTATTTTCCAATGCAAATATACACATATTGTTTCGTGTGTAAGGTTAAAAAATAGTCCTGCATATTGAAAAAAAGAACAGAAATCGTACTATAGAGCTTCTTGTTTACTGCCGCGGAGGGGTCTGAAATGGTGTCGTCAGTTCACACACTGTGTCGACCGGCAGGCTATTGAGAGAATGAGTAAAGTGATGAGACTAATCTGACCCCTCAGCGACAATAAACGCACTGCAAAATTGTGGAAGAACTGGGAATGCACGGGCAGACCGAGTAAACAATACTTCGATTGCTGCACTTATGCGGCGTTTTTAACGATCGAAATAAAGATGTGAATTCCTATAGTTTAATGTCTCTAGGCTCCAGTGGAGCTCGAGACTATAAAAAATTGTTTTGCAAGGTATTTTGACTAAGAAAATCTCAGAAACCAACTATCGCGCATCTAGCTCCACTGTGAAACGATATATGGTACTACAGGAATTCAAATGTTTATTTCTATCGCCGATTCTAAAAGTCACATCAGCGTGCATGTGCACCTCTCAAGTGCACTTTATTTCTCGGCCATTGGACGAATTCAAAGTATTTGGGTGCGTAGTCAGGTACAACACTAAGGATTAAAAGATGAGAAGAACAATTCAATGATATATTGCGTATTCACTTCGATATGAAGGACTCCTCCTATCAGCATGTCTGCACTCTTTTGGTGGGATTCGCTACTTTGTTCAGGTAAGAAATGAGTCAAATACTTACAAAGACAGGTAACTAGCCTACTTCCCTTTCTCTGAATGTGTTCATCTGGATATAAATATTCTGTTGTTTCCTGCTGAGAGAACATGTAAAATGAAGAGAGCGAGAGATCACATCTCCTCTCAGGCTCTAGACTTTACATCTCGGCAGCAGACAAATTTTCCAGCAGGAACTTGGGGACTTCCTGTTCTGTGTATCTTACGAGATCGTCATAAAAAGCTAAATAGATATAAAGTAGTAAATTAAGTTCTTACATCATGCCTAATTTCAGGTTCATCTGCTACGGCATGGTGACAATCATAATAGAATCTCTCGTACATTCGGCTCAATTCAGACACCCTAACATGATCATCAAACACGCTGGATATTACGGGTCAGAAAAAAATAGTATTATTTTCTCTCGTAAAATATCGAAACTCGGAAACATTCATCTTTTGATTAACATGTTATGCTAACGATAATTAAGATGGATTTCAGAAGCGCGGCAAAGGAAAGTTCGACTTGCGTCGCTACTTTGACAGTGCCGGTAGTTCTCTACTATCTGAACCCAAATGTATTTTCGATTTTCTTTTTTTAATAAATACATTTGTATTCAGTCGATTTTACTTATCGGATCCATAATATTTACCTTCTACGTTGCGTGTTCTTACTACATCAACAATTGTCTGTACTTCCTAGTAAATATTCTAATGGGAATCACATTCGCTTGTAAGGTTATTTACAAAATATAATTAGCTCAGGAACTATTACAGCAATTCCTGTTGATAATTTCAGTAATTTACCCTGAGTTCTTGGCATACCAACTGCAATTTTCAACAAGAAAATCACATCCTCGAAATTCGGCAAGAATCGCAGCAATTGGCAATCTGAGGTTTAAAATAATATTTTCCTTCGATTTTTATATATTATTGGTAAACAATACAATAATTTTCAGCTTGATCCTTTTTGGATGTTTCTTTATTTACATCACTAATTCACGTCAACAAGAATTTGATTCAGTCTCGTTTGGGTCGCACTATCGTTATTACAGCGAGGGTGACATAAGGTGAGTTTTTAAGACAGTTAAGCTATCTTTAAACGTATGCAAATTATCCCTCACATATATGTAAATCTACCATAAAAATGTGTATCTGAAAAAAGAATCTTTCATTCACTTTAAGAATGTTGTGCGGAATCGTACTTCTGTCATGCATTTCCAGCTTTGTTTTGACCGAATTCTTTCCGTCCAAAGAGGTGCTTTTTAAAATTAAAATATTGTAACAGTCTTCGAAAAACGAAATACTTAACCAAATTTAGAATTCGTAAAATACTTCATGTTCTCTAAAAACAATCACTTTGGTAATTGAATTCAGGTGGAATGGAGCGTTTCCAGTGAAAATCCGGAAGTGAAGTTAACATTGATGGAACAATTGGGTGCGTGCACCTATCGAATAATTTGTTACCATTTTAATGAGTCCAGTGGGGGAAACATCAAAGGCACCGACGGTTTTCCATTCGGGATACCAGGAACTCTGTGGACCACTATTTCCATCAATGGAAACTGTCGTCACCTTCCCTGCAAGGTGTAGAAATCAAAACCGAACAAAACTCACAAGTCAGAGGCATGAAAAATTCATGTGCAGTAATTTTTTATTTTCTTTCTATTCCACTATTTTCCACTATTCTCCACTTTTCCACTATTTATTTTCCACTATTCGATTCATCTGTAGTTATCATAAGCATATACATATTTGTTATTTTTATTAATTCAGGCGCACTGTGCTCGGCGATGGTCGATCCGTATATTCTCATGCTCATTCCTCGGTTTCTCAGCCACGGTTTATTCGTATCTTTCATGATGAGTGTATATCCCACATCGTTACGGTACTCTACTATTCTAGCGAGGGTGAGACTTTCAGTGTTATAAAAATATACCAATCAGTTACAATCAACGAGAAGGCATGTTCGATCTCATGAATTATATACATAGAAAAAAATCTATTTCTAGCACGCGCTGAATTTTGATTTGAAGCTATAATCTAGAGAGTGTTCGAAAATGAGTTAAAGATAGAACTAATCTCTTCCAATTCGCCGCTTCCAGAGCCATCCAATGTTGCCTGCATACTACGTACTTGCCATATGCGCAGGGAGCACCCTCTGTGATACTCGCAATCTCATTTTTCTTGAATTAACATTCAATTTCAGGTGGTATACTCATCGCTCCTCTCAATCGAGCTTTTCACGACTTCGGTATGCGTCCTCTGTATTATATAACAGTCGTCTTGCAATTGGCCATATACATTCTCGCAGGTAATCTATTATTTATATTTACTTTCCGTGTAGGTATAATCAAGAAAGAAAGAATTCTTGGCCAGTTCTCACTGTGCCAAATCGTTCTACAGCTGAGCCTACGACGGAAAGCGCGTTCGTAGAGTCAAGGTTGGTATTTTTCATCCGAAATGAAACTGGTTTTTTTTGCCCAATTGGAATTCCAATTCGACTCTCAACGAAAAAAAGTCAAGGTGCGACAGGAATTTAAAATGTTGTGATCACATTCGGCGCATATTTTCGATATTTGTATCCATTATTTTTCCCTATTGTCATCAAAGTGGCACATTTGATGTTTCTCCCAGTAGGAGGTGAATTGGGATCAGCTAGAGCAACAAAACCGGTCGCGAAGCTCTAAAGTGCATTCAGTTCTATATGGGTATTTCTGATCTCTGTGCTCATGGGAATCGCCGATTGTTCGAACACGGTTTCAAGTTCAGTCATTTGCTCGAGGTATCCAGATCTGTGGCTGGAATCCAACCTGGTCGATTGTTTTACAGGCTCATTCCTGGGATAGCGTCACATGCTTATTCAGTTGCCCGTTTCTACAGGGTTGGTTCGTGAAGGAGTGTGCGATGCCAGAAATAATAGAAAATACATATTAACGAAAAACCATAAGAAAAAATGCAACGTGTTAAGGTAAACTTTAAAGTGGTATTGCTTCAGTGCGCTCAATAATATCTGTTAAAAATTGAATTGAAAAGTTGTGTTGTGCAGGTCCACAGCGCTTGTTCAATGAAGTAATTTACTAAAGGGACAATTATAACAATTATTTAACTTTTTCGTAATTCCAGGGTCTGGCAGCCTCGCTCTTCTTCCTCTTTGCCCCTATGCTCACTATGAAACTGCACGCGACCATCCTCATTTCCGTAACTGTGAGTGAAATCACAAGAAAACATTTATTAACAACTCACGAGGAAATAAGTGTATGATTGTAGTCTTCTCGGCTACCGAGCGACGACTTTGTAAGGCTACTCGCTTCCATCAGAGACAGGGGAGCTTTAAAGTCGTCGCTTGGTAGCCAAGACATCTGAGAAAACACAATTATGTAAATTACTTTTACAAATAGTTAATTAAGAAATTATTAGATGCTCTCTGTCGTCTCTTTCAATTTCACTGTCAAGAACTTGGAACTACGCGACGTAAAATCGCAAAGCAAGAAAGAGATTGTCGACACTTAAATAGTCGACAAATTTGAATTTAAAAAATCGAATTCTTCTAGAGATCGATGGCTTCGTAATCATAAATTTGTCACCGGTCATTAAAGTCTCGCAGAAGGGTAACCAGTGACTAGTAATAAATTGTTTATAACCAACTATTTAGACTCCGTGAGAGTTTTTTTAACTTTCAGCAGTATACTCGCCAGGGGAGGGTAAAGGTAAGTTGTGGGTTCTCGGGGGTGGGGGGGGTGAGGGCAGAGACGCAGAGACGCAGAGGGAGAGAGACGAATTTAACGTTCCACTGATCTCGCCTCACTTCCACTTTGTTGATACTTGTGCTTGTTACCCTGTAGCCGGATCACGGTTGCCGAAAGTAATAGGCAATTCTGCACAGGAATGTTGTTTTCTAGTGTTTATATTTTGGTATTGCTCTTATTTCTTTCTTTTCATCTCGTGATAAACGATGTAATTGCTTTAGAGTTCGTATCGACGAGGAATGAGGCGGATCGTTGTTTCCCCCGATTTTCTATTAAATTTAATTTCGAATTTGTTGATCTTTTTAGGCTGATCTTTGAACTCTTCTCATTTGTTGACTAGTAGTTGTAGTATCTTATAACAACTTTCACTAAATATTTGCATGAAATATCGTACGCCAATAACACTCTGTACAAAGGTGTGGCACTGTGTGGCACAGTGTGGCACTTTTTGGCACTTTTTAGCACTTTCTGATTTTCGCCTCGAAAGAAGCGAATTTTGTGGCATATTTTGTTATAAACCGTTTCCTATCTAACTTTCCTCTAACAAAGCACTAAAAATTAAAATTAAAGAATTAAAATAATTAATTTAGAATGGTTCAACTGCCAAGGTCGAAAAATAAAATCAGTTGTCAATCGCACCTGCTTCAAGCGCTGATTACGGTGTTTGACGCGATTGAGTGTGATTGACAACTGATTTTATTTTTCAACCTTGGCAGCTAAACCATTCTAAATTAATTATTTTTATTCATTAATTTTAATTTTTTGTGCTATCTTAGAGGAAAGTTAGATAGGAAACGGTTTAAAACAAGATATGCCAGAAAATTCGCTTCTTTCGAGGTGAAAATCAGAAAGTGCTAAAAAATGCCAAAAAAGTGCCACACTGTGCCACACAGTGCCACACCTTTGTACAGAGTGTTATTGGCGTACGATACGTATAATATGATATGTTCTACGATAGATCGATGTATACTCGAGTAAGAGAAAGAGCGTAGAATGTGCTTTCTCTCGATCTCTATCGATCTCTAGCGTAGAGATCTTTCACGAGAGATCGGTGTTTTGTGCTTCTTTTTGCGCATCTTTTGTAATGGACCAAAGAGTTTTGGTAATGTGGAGGTCTCTTGTTTAATAGCATAGAGATTCATAGCGTCTTATTGGAGTACTGCAATCCGTGTGTAGTAAATCCTCGAAATCGGTTGATATCGCGGAATTGATTTACTTTGTTAGATAACTTGATTGAGAAATTTGACGACTCTCTCCGTTATCAAACACTTCTCTATGTTTTTGCACTTCGAAATCATTCGAACTAAATTGCAGACACAATTATTGAATCTTGAGGCTTAACATGAGTCCCGATTCGCTGATCAGCGAGGAGCAATTTGCGACGCTTAGTTGGTTCTCCTTTCCTATTAAATATTATACTACTATCCAATGGATATTGCCACTGGTACTATAGAGAACGTAATAGTAACCCCATTTGTGGAAAAGAAGCATAATTCATGAGGCACATGAACTGGGGATTGAAAACAATGATTTGATTAGATCCACTGCTAGATATGTCGATAGTAGTTATACTACAAATAGTTCATGGTTTAAAGGATGCGTCGGTCCATATTTCAACTTCTTGATCTGTGTATGGTTCAGATATCTCCGATGCCGAGACTCCTCTCGCAGAGTATGGAGATTACGGTAAGTGTCCCGTATATTTCAATAACAATAGGAGAGAAGTACTTCCATTATTGATTAAGACTGGGTGCACTGTATTTTCCTATTGAAAAATGCTTATAATTAGTTGGTCCCTGCAATGCTAGTCTTGCGCTTGAAAACTATCAATTTATTTACAGCCGTTGTAAGGGCTGAACGAGCAGCCAAGGCTGCTGCAGCTGCTGCGGCTGCTGCAAACGTAGAATTTCAGAGGAGGAAGAAGGAGCTAGAGGAAGAGGCAATCAGGCTCAATCTGGATCCGGATCAGGTATTGTGGAGGGCAATATCTAGTTGCGTGATGATAGATGGATATAGATATTTATACCACGCAAAGAGGAAATATGGGTGAATGAGGGTGAAAAGTATGGGAAGGAAGGACTTTGGCACCTTCTGCCATCGCATGAAGGAACGGTAGCGCTACAACGTCGGGGGGGATGATGTGGGTCTCTCTCCTGTTGTCTCAGCATACTGTGATTCCTATTACAAGTTCACGAACACTCGTCGAAAATAGTAAAACTTCCGTTGCTAGTTCATCCTAAACAGCAGATACGGCTGGGAGAGCATGGCAAAGCAAGAGACACGCCGAGGTATAGAAAGAGAGTACACACGCCAGTAGTCAATGCCATGAACGTATCATTTTAAAATAAATGATTGATTGAAAATTGTAATATCTCTGTATCGAATAAATTGGAAATTCGATTAAATAAATGCGAATTGCAGTGTGACGAGGAGGCGGGCCGTTACAACCGCGATTTCAACTACAACGTACGGGATTATGAAAAGGTACGGTAATGCTACAGCGCTGTGCCACACCGCTTGAATGTATTGCTCACACTAGTTTTCACCAGGAAAAAGGCAGAGATGTGACTTTACGGCAAACGATTAATGGTCATCGTTCCACACACCCTCTCGCCCACCATTTTCTAAATGATGAGGCCCAATACCACTTCGTCCCTATGTTGCCTTGTTGTGGCATAGTAATAAGTCATGCCTCGTTTAGCTACAGACTATTCGATATCCTATTCAATTCAATTCATTTATCTCAGCAACACATAATAGGAACTTTGTGGGAGTGCATAGGTAGATGGTTGTCTACTGTGTTATGAGGTAGGGGAGCTAATCGTGTAGCTCGATGTTAAAGAAATCCATACATGATATGCATTGTTATTATCAGCACGTTCTCTCCGTGATCGTTGTCCAGCGTGATTGCTAGCGGTTATCTATTTTTCTGCTATGCGTCAAACGACTAGCTCACGACTAGACGTCAAACATCCGGTTCTTGCCCCCTTCACAGTTAACAGATGAATGATTAAATCATGATTAAATCGATTAAATCGTGTCCTTTTGCAGCTGCTGCACATTACTGCGCCCCCACCGCATCTGAAGGAACTGGGTGTGTGCAAATCGCTAGCCAGAAAGGAGCCCAAGAAGAGAGACGGCGGACAGGGCGGATTCATGCCCGGCTGGGCGCGACAGGTTCCTACTAGGACCTACTAGGTTCCTACTAGGACTAGGTTCCTACTTCCTACACACAGAGAAAAATTACTTCGCCATGCATGCGTGTTAGTGATTTAATTGCTTAGTTTCTGCAGAGAGAAAAAACGTGGAAAGCGCGGAGAGCATAAGTAATTTAATCATTAACTCGCATAGCGCAGTAATTAAGAGTGAATCCGATGCTACGCCTCCAAACCGCTTGTGCACAATATAAACATGGAGCACACGAGGAAAACAATTATTACTGAATATAGATGGAATTATTGAAGGGATTTGCAGGGAGGTGCTCCGCGGACAGACAGGAAGGCCTATCAAGGTAGAGCGTCGGAACAGAACCGCCGAAAGGAAAGAGCGACCCGGGAAAAGTTTAATCTCCCTGTGTGCGCAGAGAAAACAAATGTGGATAGATCAGAACCTCGTTCAGAACCTCATTAACTCATTTAAATGTCATATGAATTTACAAGTGTTAATTTGTGCAGTTTTGGTTTTAATTTCGTCCTCTCCAGTAATATATACAGAACAATTGTTGTTCACTACATCATCTCACCCTCCTATAACTTGCCCATTTAAAAAAAAAACTAACAAGAACGCATATTATAAGTTGTTTTACAAATCTGTCATTGAAGTTTCTTTTGTATTCCACCCCCTCCCCTTAGGCTCTGAACAAACAAATAATCTAACATCGGTCTTGATACGGCATAAATTGTAAGTATTTTACTGTCCCTTGAATACAAAACACACACACTGCACATACTCATTTTATAAATGCATACGATCATTTTATATAAGTTCTATTACACATATTGTATCATACAACTGTTAGATGCGACGAGAGCCATCGGATCCTTCAATTCCGGATTCGCATTTCTTTTATATTTATATATTTGGTACACGCGGGTGTGACGGCAATTAAAGAAATGTTAGAGAAAATAAGAAATACAAATGCGTGCGGAAGGTGAGTTTCTCAATTGTTTTAAATAGCAGAAACTAAATATAATTTGTAAATATTCCAACTAATTTCTCATTCTGTGTTTGAAGAGTGCACCTGTACAAGGGCAGTTGCGAAAATGAGGAGAGTGAATATGAGTCTCATGGTGCACCTTTGGCTTGTTAGACGGTGCGAAAAATCCGGCTATTATCACACGTCTTCTGACAGAACGTAGGTGAAAGGCACTTTGTCGTCACAAAAACTTCAAACTGCTTCTATCCAAGCCCTTTTTTGCACGCAGACTCATCATAAACAACTATTTCGAAAAATAGTTGGTATGAGGCATGAAACTCATTATGTCCGGAAATACGCGTCCTGAGCGGTCGGATTTTCAAAAAAATGATATCTCCGTTTAAAATTAAGTATTCGTTTAGTTAAAAAAAAGAAAAATAATCGTCTCCTTAAGGCGAATAATACTCATGAACACTTCAATGTGCTATCTCAACGGTATTATATAGTAAAAATAGAAAATGTGTTTTTCAATCTCAAAAATCGTCTGTCCTGAAAAATAAATGCACTTGTTACCAACATTTCCTTAGCATAATTAGATTCCCCACACGATTCTACACCATATACTTCATTTTGAGCTAATTCGAGCTTTACCCCGATTTTATATAATTTTTTGAATGAAAGGCATCTCAATTTTCTTTTTTTTCAAATTTGTCCGCCACGAAGCCAGTTGCTCTTTCATAGTTGATTTTAATTCCATAAAGTAGTATTTCAGTCGTAAACTATTAATAGTAGCTTGGGGGCGATATTTTCTTTACAAAGACATTATTTCAGAACGTCTGTCTGTATGCCCGTCTGTGCGTCAGTGCGTCAGTGTATTTTCACTCAAATAACTCGCGAACGGCGAGACATAGCAACATATTTTTTTTTCTAACATCTAAAAACACTTTTTCCCGTGGATCCCAAAATTCGTCCTACACGTTTTTCTAAGATTTTGAAAAGTTCGTAAAACACGAAAAAAAACTGGCCAATACGTCTTCGAACATGTTTGTCGTATTTGAAAACGCGTTTGAAAAGCTTTACAGCATTCCAAAAAATACAGCAAAACGTTTGCCCGCTGCGGGGGTCGAACTTGGGATGTTCGGATTTGAAAGCCAGCGCTTTAGCCAGTTGGCCATGAGTTTTGTTCAAATATATTTTATTTAAAAGTTCACTAGCATAGATATGTGATGGCGAAGGAACTATGTTGCTATGTCTCGCCGTTCGCGAGTTATTTGAGTGAAAATACACTGACGCACTGACGCACAGACGGGCATACAGACAGACGTTCTGAAATAATGTCTTTGTAAAGAAAATATCGCCCCCAAGCTACTATTAATAGTTTACGACTGAAATACTACTTTATGGAATTAAAATCAACTATGAAAGAGCAACTGGCTTCGTGGCGGACAAATTTGAAAAACAAGAAAATTGAGATGCCTTTCATTCAAAAAATTATATAAAATCGGGGTAAAGCTCGAATTCACTCAAAATGTATATGGTGTAGAATCGTGTGGGGAATCTAATTATGCTAAGGAAATGTTGGTAACAAGTGCATTTATTTTTCAGGACAGACGATTTTTGAGATTGAAAAACACATTTTCTTTCTTTTTTTTCTATATAATACCGTTGAGATAGCACATTGAAGTGTTCATGAGTATCATTCGCATTAAGGAGACAATTATTTTTCTTTTTTTAACTAAACGATTACTTAATTTTAAACGGAGATATCATTTTTTTGAAAATCCGACCGCTCAGGACGCGTATTTCCGGACATAATAAGTTTCATGCCTCATACCAACTATTTTTTTCGAAATAGTTGTTTATGATGAGTCTGCGTGCAAAAATGAGCTTGGATAGAAGCAGTTTGAATTTATTGTAAAACGCCACCTGCGATCTATCAGAAGACGCGTGTTATACTAACCACAAACAATTAGTATTCGAATAGTTCAGCACCGTCTCGTTGCCCTAAACGAAGTAATGCCAGAAAAGAAACCTCTGAACCATTATTATCTATCGTGATTGGGATAGAAAGTCTGTGAAAAACATTCAAGTTGCTGAAACAAATTGAATGCAGTATTGTTAATCCGATGATTAATTCGCCAGGTTCGATTTCTTTTCCGCACTGTCTGATAGTTTCACATACAAGGAGAGTTTCACAATTTTCGGATCACTGTGAAAAGTTGGTCGATTCTGTTTACTCTGAGGACGATCGTCTAAATTGGCCGGAATTTAGCGCCGACCATTCGCCCGAAGAGTGGAGATGTTGCTAATCACGCTGGCCTCTTCTCGAATCTTCCGCTCTATTCGACATACATAGAGTGGCTCTGCAAATCGCTCAGTATTTCACTATTACTTCGGACTATTCAGTTTGGTTTCTTCGTCTCTTTTGTTTCTCAAATTTAAATATTTAGCTAATGTCAAAAGCCACTCTTATTTCCCGTGTCAAGTGGGCGCAAGACGTTGTTGAGGAGAAGGAAGGAGTGATTGAGGTGGGCAATCTTTTGCACTTAAACGTTAGATCGTCAATTTCCGGTATTAGTGAAGCATCTTTTTATAGCTGAGGAAATACTCTATTCGACAATATTTTCGACCAGTAATTGTGCATTTTATTATGCAACTTCCATAAAGTGATATAGATAGAACGTGCATATGCAGGGCAAGACGAGTCTCTGCTTCAACGCAGTTGATAGGCACTTTGCCACGCAACAGGGACAGCACGATCCGATCGTCACCTGGTAGGTTATTTCGCTTCCTCAATCTTCCTAAACTAACAATAAGTACCCAGACATAAAGTAATACCACGCATTGGAAGAAATGGTAAACCGACGGAAACATGAGGCCCCACCGGAATGCGAGATTCAGTTGGTTCAGCGCTGATTGTAAATTGTAGGGAGGGTAACTTCTGGGAGTGCACCGAGGACGTCCATGACTATGCCGAGTTTACTATCGAGGTATTTTCGAAATTATGTCTTTTAATCAATAATAAATTTCAGGTGCTTGAATGCGTCACTCGCAAGATCGCCCGTGCACTGCGCGAAAGGGTCACGGTAAGCAATTGAATTACGATATTAATGAACGTTAGGGAGCAGGTTAGGCATTCTGTATTCCGGTATGCCATTGGGGAGCGAACTTGTATCCCTGATAGTGCTTCAATCAATACTACAGTAATCGTCCGTTCAGGACTCGGGCAGACTGCTCCTGCTTCTGCCCAATGTCATTCAACTCCCACTGACTGTTCTCGCTGCGGAGAGAATCGGCGTCGTCCCGATTGTTGTGGTATCTAACACATTTGTCATTTACTGCGAGACTTATAATATAATGCATAATTTGAAAATGATACCTTGATCTGCTCTTGGAAATATGCAATGGATCAACTGAACTCAGTGTTCGGCTTCATTTATTGTGCAAATCCAAACAAATTAAAGACTGAATAATGAATTTAATGCGGAGGAAAGGGAGCGGTTCTTCTGTGTTCAATTATTGCATCATCAGCCTTCATCCTCATTCGCATCTTGATTGTTGTCGTTAGGAGGCGGGCCGTCACTACAATTGCATTATTGAAATTTACAGAGCCGCGAAACCAAAAGTTTTTTTTAAAGATGGAAACTTCGTAGTTAACTAATATAACCAAAAAATAATATAACAGAACTGACAGCCAGAGTGCGAAATGTAAGACCACGCTCTCTTCATTTCGCACACTCTCTCGTCTATCGATCGGTCTAGAGAATGTGTGAAATGAAGAGACCGTGGTCGCACATTTCGCAATCTACTCACAGCCGTCTAATCATTGCGAGTGCAAAAGCATTGCCCTCGTTGGCGGGAGGAAGGGGCCCGCCGCCAATCGCCTCCCGCATAGCAGCCAAGGCAGCTGCTTGCTCCTAAATAAAGAAAACAATTATTTAGATACATCCGCGACGGGTGTTAAAGCAATTAATGGAATAATAAAGAATAATAAAAACAGACAATCTAAATTTGGGATAATGGATAGATATGCAACTAGATTACTTGGAAGTAACCCGTTTCGAAACGAACAATAAGGGCTAATGAAACAGTTTGTGGAAATAAACTGGCCTGCTCAGAAAGCACAGGCGCAACGACGTTCCTGTTAGGCGCCAGCTCGATGCCGTTAGCGCGTTGCCGCTGAAACAAATACTTTATTTACTTACAATTATTACTGTTTCGAGAATATCAATATTGTAGTATTATTAATTATATAATATAAATTAAATATTGGTTCCGTGGCACGAATAGTTTCGTAAACTTGGGATATTGTCTAGTTCAACGTCTATGTGTTGGCAATTAAGAGAAACCGCTCGAGTCCCCTCTTAATATCTCTGAAACGTACCTCAACAATAGCCGCGAGTACGATTTCCATGCCGTTTACGAGCGCTCGAGCTCGTGCTCGACTTTCATCTATTTCAGCCTGTATCCGATCTATTTCTGCCTAAATATTTCAATATATTTCAAAATGTAATAGTCTGTTAATGCTAGAATATATATCCTTCACAGATTCATTGGAATGTGATTGTGAGTATCAAAAAGAGAACACCAAATCCGTATTCAATAAGTGATGCGTATAATATCCCTGACGTCGCTAAATTGAAGGATGTGATCAGAGATGTGGATAGAAAATAAATAACTAAAATATCTCGCCTGCTGCTGCGCCACTTGCTCCCTCTCGTCGTCTCCACCATTGCCTCCTTTGTTGCCAGCGTTGTTCCACTTCTCACGCAAGTCGCGACCCTCACCCATCGTTGAACTGAATTTGGAGATGGAAAGAATTATGATTTGGTAAAAGTATATGAAAAACAGAGATAAAGAGCATAGATAGAAAGATGCATACAGCGAGTGTCCTCCATTGAACGACGCCGACTGGCCTGTTGAGAACGCTACAGTAATCAAGATTACTTGGCAGCATGCCAAAGCCTCGGGGTCACGTAGCAACGCTCAACGCAAAGCTGGGTCATCATGAGTTTACAGTGCATATGATTCACTTGCAAAGCTAGTGTGAATATGCAAATGATTTACAAAATAGCAATACAAATGCAGTAGGTATTACAAATTTTTATACTGATACGTTCATGAAATGGACTACTGGTGGTGTACTCTCTTTTTATACCTCGGCGTGTCTCTCACTTTGCCATGCTCTCTCGCAGCCGTATCTGTTGTTGAGGAGCGGAACGTTATTTTGGATGAGTGATTGTGAATTTTTAATAGGATAAAATTGCATTACAGAACCCCGTAGGCCTCTCCGTCGATCAACTCACAGAGATTCTCAAGACGACCAACCCATCATTGATCGTCACTCTCGATGGATTCTTCCAGGGTACGAAAACCAGATCACGAAGCGGCGTTTTAGCGTGTAGTTCAAATAGATGTAAAAACATTACATGCATTTTGCTCCTATGATCACGGAAATGAACAATTTGTAAAAGCAAAGATAAAAATGAAAAAAAAATGTAGGGAAGTCGCTCGTCGAGTCGAAGAAGATGCTGGACGAGGCTATAGAGAAGAGTGAGGTCGGCCGGTTATCCGATTTTATAATTCTGCCCCAGGGTCAAACTTTCAGAAAACAGGCTTCACTAATACAGCATTTACCAAAAAAACTGTAACTGTATTCTGGCAGATTTCCTCGCTCAAAGAAGTCCTTGTCATCGGACACGTGGGCGCTCGTCCCGGCGTGCCTCCACCCACGCAGGAGTACCCGGGAAGGAGACCGAGCTACTCAATCAAGGTGACTTCATTAATAATGGTCAAACAATTTTTGATCAACGCTGGGAACACAAATTAAAGCCTCCGAATTAAAATACTATTAAAATTTATTTTTGCTGATCGTATAAATTATGCGGTATAATGAGTCTTTTCTGTTATGTCTGAATACGGCCGCCCAGACTCCACACTGTCAGGAGCCACAGTATGTGTGCGAATTGTAGAGTTCCCACGGATTTCAAGTAATTTCGTAATGAGTATAAACAGGACTTTCGGAACAGCCGATTATTTTGATTGCCAGGTGCCGATGACGGAGGGCCGAGACTCGGAGTGGTCCAAGGTCATTTCTGCCATCGACAAGGATGTTGAGGAGAAGGAGATCACATGGAAGGGGCTGAACGAGACGGTGGTGGAGTACCCGGAGTGGTGAGTTTACCTCCTAGATTTTTTGCACTTTCTCATTCAGTGTGAAGAGAAATGAAGAGGGCGTAGTCTCACATTTAGCACTAATCCAAACGAGCCACTGGCTTCCTGACGCCATCATGATATCACAATAATTACTTTTATTCGTATTCGTATTTGCAAAAAAATAAACCAAAATGTTCGTGTCGTAAAATACAGAAAGAAATTATCCACCATAAAATTTAGGAAGGACTCGATCCTCTCCATTGCCTCGATCTCACTTCGAAGCGTGCTCCAGTGGACCGACAAGCTGGCAAGACAGGTTCAATTTCGAATACTTACTACAAATTTGCAGCGCAAACTTTTCAGCTCGGATCCGGCCTGTCGCTGATCCTATCCACAACGAACGATCAGAAATTCGTTCTTCTCAGCCTTCTCTCAACCCTGGTAGCCGGCAAGAAAGTTGTCTTTGTAAGTGAACATTTTATCCGGCATCGAAAAATAAGTTATTTTTATATTAAAAAATTAAAAAATTCTAAGAATAACTGTGAAACCCGCATATTTTTACGATTTTTTATAAATTAATTATGAATTTTCAAAGTTGGCAAAATTGAGGTATACGGTAGCTCTCGCATCCGCGGACTTACGATGTTTAGTGGCTGTAGAATCTCAAAAGGGATGATGCCGTAATATTTTAGCCTTTCTTTATACTGATTCATCCTCACGGACACTCGCTATTGTCTAATCAATTGCAAAAACACTTATTTTCACTTTGCTAAGGCCTTTTTTTATACTTTTGCAGCCGCTAAACAGCGTAAGTTTTGAGGATGCAGGAGCTACAGTACCTTTGAAACACGATTTTTTGAAAATTCATATTAATCTGCCAGAATACAGTTACAGTTTTTTCATATGAGAATTTATATTTATTTTTAAAAAAATCGTAAAAATATGCGGGTTTCACAGTTATTTTTAGAATTTTCAGCTCTTTTGAATGAAAATAAAATTTAAAGAAGATAAAATTACGATTTTTTGGCTGCAAACTCCCTTTAAAATTTTAATAGCATCTCGAATTGATTAATATTTTACGATATATTTATTGCAGTTCGAGGGCGTTCTGGAATATCCCGATCCGGCTCGCCCATCTTTCCTCATCAAGAAATACGAGGTACCATTTACCTTTAGTCTATATCGAGAAAAAAAATTGTGAAAACGCTCCTTTCTTCATGTAGTTTTAATTTTCTCGATACGTTATTGCGGGAAATCGCAAATTTGAGGTGGAAACACTTTTGATCGACTCGCTCTCTACTCTGGACAAGGAGTACACCTCGATGGTCACCACTCCCTCACTCACCACGGTTATCTGTGACGAGAAATCGACAGAGAAGCTCTACTATCCCGCCGCCCGCCATCTCTCCCTGGTGAGTCCGCTTATCGGCGCCTTGCTCGTCCGCTTCCGTGGCGCAATCGGCAGCGCGTTCGGCTGTTAACCGAAAGGTCGGTGGTTCGAACCCACCCGGGAGCGTACCTTTTGCTTTCTTTTTGCAAAAATTTATTATCAGGATCTACCCAACTGATCGCATCTCGGCTCCTGGGCGTCTACCATCCAATAACTGTAACATCCAACCGCATTCTTATCACTTACATCTTACCGTGTAGATGGCCTAGATTGCACACTTCTCGTGCCCTGTTGTTCTCACAATTTTCTCCTCGTCATAAACTACATCCATCCGCTATCACGTGTGTTTATCGCTCTTTTTTACACTGCAAAGTGCCGCCTGTCTTCCTCCTGCGAGAGGTTGAAGTCGAGGGGGCGATGGGTCGAGAAAGAAAGCAGACGAGAGGGGTCAGAGTGATCGATGGGTAAGGGGTTTTTGCACTTCATGATTTATCTTCATTCAAACATTTCACACAGTGAATTAGGTCGGTTCCACGGAAATTGCAAGCTGTATTCCGCCACCCGCTGCAGTTTCTATGCTATTAGCCATCCTCCCATATTTCTCTTCCCCTAGGCTGAATTGTCGTCTCTCTCGCTGATCTCTTACCGATTAGCCGTAATGAGTGTGTTGTGCACGTCTCTCTCTCTATTCCTCTCTCTCTCTCTCTCTCTCTCTCTCTCTCTCTCTATTCCTCTCTGACCTCTGCCAATGCAGAGTGATCGACTCCACCAAGAGAGCGCCGGCAGAGAAAGAGAGCGATAGAGAAGGAATAGAAGGGCGCTAGATCAGAAACCACACTGCGTTTCCTGCATCTTGCAACTGATTACAATTGTCGAATCTATTCTTGTCACTGGGCGATCAGGAACTAGCAAAGTAGTCGTGTTCATCAACTAGTAATGTGTGTTGTGCACGGCTCTCTGACCATTGACTCACTGCGTAGAGAGATTTCGCCAATCAACGAGAGGCGCCAGAGAAAGAGAGCACTGGAAAGGAGAAAGAGTGGTTGCCGATGGAAAACTACGTTCTTTTTTTGCATTTTGACAACTGTGGTCTCCTTTTTCAGTTGAAATCATATTACCGTATGAAATTCTTTCATTCCCCACGGGATTTCCTTCGTCTCTGACCCTTCCCTCGACGTTCATAGAGAGAAAGAGCGCCAAGAGAGACGCCAGAGAAAGAGAGCAATCGAGAAAGGCGAGAAAGTGCCAGCGAAAATAATGACGCTTGAGTGTGTTCCCCTCTTTACTCTGCTGATTCCCCCCCCCCTCGTGGGTTGCCCTCTTGTTTATCCCTTCTAGAAATGACACGGCCGTATTGTAACCTTGCAGAGTATTGATTGGCGTGGGAATCGTTGCAGTTAGTTTACGAGTGTCTAGCAGCCGAACGCGGATTTTTTTGGGGTAGCGAAAGTACGCGTGGGCGCGGTGTCTCACGCGTTCAATTGTGGCGCGTGGTGGACAGGATCAACGCTATTCAATGTAGACGCGAGTAGGCAGATCTGCTACTCATTCATACTATGCATTACTCATTCTACTCCAGTCATGCCTTTTTTCTCCATTCCCACGCATAAGTTCCCTAACAGTAAACTCGTCGATGATCTTACTAGTCTTTCACATTGTCATTCGTTATTTTTCTTGGTCTCTTAAAAATCATTATTTCGTAGACCAATCGCAATTTAATCTCATGGATCACACTCTTAAAGCCAGAGAGTCTGTCTCGAAAGGGTCAAACTCTTTATCTTATCAGCGTCATCCTGAGAAACTCTCGATTAGATTGTCATCTTTTTTTCACCATTCAGACTTATAGCCGACTTTCCTTTGATCCATCGAGGATAGCATTTCACTTCTCTGTCTGCATTCGTTATTGAATTATATTCTTTTTGTATTAGTTCACAATCAGATGAAATATAATTTGAGAGAGTTCGAGAATTCATAGAGAACTTGGCATATCGTTTACCTCGCCGACTTGTGTCTCATTTCTCTTCTCATTTTTCGTCTTTAGACTCACCGGTCACCGACCCTCGTGGCTCGAATTTCGCCCTTCTCTGAGTAATGATCACACTCTCCTCATTATACATGCTCTCTCATCGATCAGACAGCGCGAGAGAGCATGCAAAATTGAGAGGATCAGACCATTGCTCCCTTTCCTCGCTGTTACACAACACTCGTTTGGATCCTATTTTCACGTTCTGTTGCCCATTCGGATTCCCGATTATCAGCCTTGCCAAGTCGCACAATTTGTTTACAATTACAGTCAAAATGACATATTGTGAACAAAGTATTATAAGATATCATAAGTTATTATAACTATTTAACTTCTTTTTCCTGAGGTTCCCATCGAACCAAAAAATCTGAAATTTTGACAGGCGCCTTTTTTCCGCTTGTGAATAACTTATTACCGAACAGAATTTTAATAAAAAAACATTTGAAAAAGTTCTGGGCGGTTTCCCGTAGTTCGCATTTTAAGCCAGAGCCGGGACGCGGGGCGAGCCAGAGCCGCGATTCCAACCAAGCCGGATCCGGGAATTAGATTTCATATTCAAATTTCTCGCCTGAATACCGATAAACCGTTGCCAAGTTGGTTGTGCGCGAGCGATTGAAACTCCAAGACAACAATAGCCATGGGAGGTATTTGAATCGCAGCTAATCCGAAATCAAATTTCCGGATCCGGCTTGGTTGGAATCGCGGCTCTGGCTCGCCCCGCGTCCCGGCTCTGGCTTTAAATGCGAACTACGGGAAACCGCCCAGAAATGATTTTTTGTTAAAATTCTGTTCGGTAATAAGTTATTCACAAGCGGAAAAAAGGCGCCTGTCAAAATTTCAGATTTTTTGGTTCGATGGGTATAACTTATGATATCTTATGATTTTTTGGTTCGACCTCAGGAAAAAGAAGTTATAAATAGTTATAATAACTTATGATATCTTATAATACTTTGTTCACAATATGTCATTTTGACTGTAGGAGCGAGAAGGCGGGTGGTGTAGAATCGAAGGCACTCTATCACGTTCTCAATATCTCTGTATTACTATTCCTCCACGTTAGTTTGCCCATTAAAATTCCCAGATGATTCATTCTTGTATGAGATAGCCTATCACCGAATATTGGCAAATAAATTTTAATATTCGCACCAATTCAGTAATAATGTCGTTCTCCGTGCCCTCCGATGTCGCAGGCGGTCTCTACTTCCTCGATGGCAAGCGTGTGAGTGGAGAGGGAGAGAAGACCTTCCCCGTCTACGAACCGAGATCGGGTGAGAGATTTTGATAACTAAATATGATAAATAAGGAAAGTAGAAGTTCGGACGAATATTTAACTTTTGGCAATAAATTTATCATTTACAAAGGTGAATGTAAGGGGGCATTGCTTATCGTTCTCATCAACCCTCTGTAGTAATCATGAACTTTGTTTTGTGGCACCCACATGGAATACTTTAATTTAAAGGGACCAGGCAGCGAACCAAAAAGATTTTTAATTTTTATATCTTTTTAATGATCTTTACTCACTACGATCGAATGAAAAATGAAGAAAAAATTAAATTTTTAGCATTTTTTTACAATTAGTAATTTTAATTTGAAATTAGCCCCAGGAACGGTGCGTCGCCAATTTCCGAAAAGACAGAAAGCTATATAATTTGGTCGGATGATTAGATTTTGCTTCGAAAAGAGGAATGTTGGGGGTCACTCCCAGACAAAATGCGCACAACCACAGTTCATGAAAATGTCTGGTTTTAGAGAATTGAGAATGTGGTGTAGTCGCTACCGTAACCTGCTGTGGAGAAAAAGCGAAACTTTGAAAATTCATAACTAATTTTTACAAAAAATCGCAAAAATATGCGGTTTTTAGCAACCTTCCGGGAACAGGATTTTCTTTTATTTAAAAATAACTTATTTTTTCGCTGCCTGGTCCCTTTAAGAGTGCTTGGACGATTCACGCCGAGAGGAAAAACGGAAACATTTTGTCTGAATAACTAGGAATACTCGGAGTCAACTCTCACGTTCAGGTACCGTCGTCGCCCAGTGTCCTCTAGCCTCTCCTTCCACCGTCGATGCCGCCGTCCGTGCTGCTTCCGCCGCTCACTCCGAGTGGGGCTGCAAGACTGAGCTGGAGCGGGCGCAAGTGCTGCACGCTGCTGCGAGGCTCATTAGGGTGAGGCAAAATGATTTGAAATTTGAACTTAGTTGAAATGGGTTTCTGGGGCTTGTTGGTTGGCCGCAGGATGTGTCTAGACCGCGGGGATGAAGCATTAGATTAGGATTTTGACGAGGTCATTGATTGTATCGGGCAGTTGCTCTTTCGTTGAGCTGTTGACCGAACGCGCTCTGTTAATGAGTGCAGAAATTTGTTCGATCTGTAACAAGGAAGCATTCAGGACAACCTCGAGGAGATCGCACGCGCCGAGGTTCGCTGCAATGGCAAGCCCATCTACGAGGCAAGAGGTGAGGAAAAACAGCAAAAGCTACGCTCCCGGGTGGGTTCGAACCACCGACCTTTCGGTTAACAGCCGAACGCGCTGCCGATTGTGCCACGGAAGCAGATGTCTTCGCTTGTGAAACATATCCATTTGAAATTGAAATTTTGACAAAGGAAAGAAATGTTGAAAAGCAAAAGCTACGCTCCCGGGTGGGTTCGAACCACCGACCTTTCGGTTAACAGCCGAACGCGCTGCCGATTGCGCCACGGAAGCAGATGTTAGCGAGATTCTCATGTTGACACTTCAGTTGACATCGCCTCTTCGGCCGACACCCTTGACTACTTTGCCGGCATCGCTCCTGCCGTGCTTCAGGGTGAGAGTAACTCTCAATATTTCTCTTGAATAAAGCATGGAACTGCTTCAATTTTACTACTCGAGAGCTCCCGATTCTCGCACAAAATTTGAAAATGATATGAACTAAATTTTAAAAAAATTATCTCTAAATCGCTTCTGTACCACGACTATAATGTTTTAACTATTATAATGTTTTATACTTAATTAATGTGCAGGAGATTCGATGGATCTTCCGGGCGGTCCGCTCACTCGCTTTGCCTACACGAGAAGAGAGCCACTGGGTGTTGTGGGATGCATCGGAGCATGGAACTACCCCTTCCAGACGTGCATGTGGAAGGTTAGCTGATTTAATTGTAAATTAATGGTACTAATTAATAATTTTTAAATATATTAAATACATAAAATAATTAAATAAATTCAATCGAATAGTTAATTACTCATTAATTAATAAACAATAATTCGAAAATAAGTTGAGAAAATGGGGTAATTACCCTTTTCAGACTTGCATGTGGAATGTAAGCTAAAATAATTGATAAAATAGTGAATTAGTGAATTAGTCACTAACTAATCAACAATAATTCGAAAATAATTGGAGATAATGGGGCAAGGGGAGGGAACTATCCCTTTCCAGACCTGCGTGTGGAAAGTGAACATCTATTAACTTTAATTAATTAAAGTATTAATTCCTCCACTTATAGGAAATGATTGTGTCTGTCTGTTTGTCTGTCTGTCTGTATGTTTTTTTTTGCAGCGTGACGGACATTTTTCCATTTTCGCCATAAATCGCTTCAAATTTGCGCAATCTTCTCAGAACCTTTTGCATATGATAACTGCTCAGAAAACCTTTCAAAATTTTAATATAAAAATCCGCTAATTTCATAGCCAAGTGGATAACGCGCCAGACTTTGAAACCGAGACCCCCAAGTTCGACCCCCGCCGCGGGCAAACCTTTTGCCGCATTTTTCGCAAGTGCCAGAATGCGCCCTGACACGTTTTTGAGTATCGTGAAACACGTTTTCACCTGTTTTGCCGAGTTTTAACGTGAAAAATCGAAAATTTCGAAAAGTGTCCAATTGATGCGCAGAGCGTAGGGGAACACAGGAAAAGTGTTTTGCGATGTCAGAAACGTGTCTGAACGTGTTCTAACACGTTTTAACGTGAAAAACCGCAAATTTCGAAAAGTGTCCAATTGAACCGGGAAACGTGGAGAATCGCCGGAAAAGTGTTGTGCGATGTCAGAAACGTGTCTGGACTTGTTCTAACATGTTTTAACGTGGAAAATTGAAAATCTCAAAAAGTTCCCAAATGAACCGGGGAGCGTGGAGAATCGCGGGAAAAGTGTTTTGCAATGTCAGAAACGTGTTCGAACACGCCAAGGAAATCAACATACGGTATCCTGCAACGGGATAAGCCAGTACTCTTTCTAACGATTAAGATTCCCCAACATCCTAAGCTCTCCCTGGACCGTACTTGGAGCCGGCTACCGAGGTCCCCCTGGACCGTACCTGAAGCAAGCTACCGAGGTCCCCCTGGACCGTACCTGAAGCAAGCTACCGAGGTCCCCCTGGACCGTACCTGAAGCAAGCTACCGAGGTCCCCCTGGACCGTACCTGAAGCAAGCTACCGAGGTCCCCCTGGACCGAACCTGCAGAACTATGCATAGAGCGTAGTGTACGCATAGAGCGCAACACATCCCTGCTAGTTTTTTTCATTAATTGGGAAACAAGTAGAAAAGTGAGCAGTTTAAAAGTGGTGAGTGGAACTACCCCTTTCAGACCTGCATGTGGAAGGTTAGCTAAAGGAGTAACTGGGATAAATTACAATGAAAATTAATCGATAATTTATTTTGGTCTTTCCAGTAACGCTCGGGTATGAACGGGTTATTTTCTTGAAATGATTGTGCAGTGCTAGTATTTATCTATGACAACTTTTTATTTTAAGAAAACGAAACGAGGTCGCCAAGCACCCGAATGGAATTTATGTTTTCTCGGCTCTAATAATCACCGATTAGACGTTGGTTGATCGGGGAAGATTTGAGAGTTGAGTTGCCGGCGTGATTCTGTTCATCTCACAGTATACTGTGGCCACTTCAACTTCACCGTTGGGGTTGATGATAGCGAGAAACTCGCGTTGAATCGGACCCTGATATCATATTTTTCTAAATTTATAATATTTAAATTTCGTATGTTTTCTTCTACCGCAAGGGTCCGGATTCTAGTCTACTCCTTCTCCTCCTTCCCATTAATTTCACGCTTATGTGTGCTTGTGAGAGTGTCGGGTGTCAGGGACTAGCGACTGGTTATGTGCAGGTATCCATCAACCATGAGGCCAAACACTCATTTTTCTCGCAAGATGTGTTAGATGCGAGAGGGGATTAGGCATGACAAGGCGTCTGGAGGCATCTGCGCAATTATAATCCACAGCTATGATGGCATCATAGGAATGAAGTGCATCAGTACTTCCCTAATCTCTTGTTTATTTAAATTTGAAGACAAAGTGGCACTGTAATGACATTAGGCCCGCGGACACAAATAATTTTTGGACAAAATCGGGATGCGTATATATAAGACTAGTGCATCTAAAAAAAGTACCATTAATATTCATTTATGTTGTTTTGGCATTCGTGGCCTAGTTTGAATAGTTTGTAGAGAGAAAGACATAATCAACCGTTCTGAGCCACAATGAACCATTCAACAGGAATTTGATTCGCACTTGTACGAATCGGCATGGCGAATGAAGTTTATAAAAATTTAAAGCCCCCTCCATTTTGGCAGATCCAACCATTTTTACGCGCGGAGAAATGGCAGATCCAACCATTTTTACGCGCGGAGAAATGGCAGATCCAACCATTTTTACGCGCGGAGAAATGGCAGATCCAACCATTTTTACGCGCGGAGAAATGGCAGATCCAACCATTTTTACGCGCGGAGAAATGACAGATCCAACCATTTTTACGCGCGGAGAAATGACAGATCCAACCATTTTTACGCGCGGAGAAATGGCAGATCCGATGATCTCAATTAGTTATTGCGGTGTGAAATATGTTATTCAAGCAATGAAACATAATAGATATTTTAGAGACGATTACAGCGAACGGGTGACAAAAAAACGAAGGGAATACTCGCCAATTTCATCTGTCAGGATTATTCATTTCATATTTCAAAATTGATTGAGATAAAAGGGTAAAATCTTCAACATTTCTGACAGATGAAATGTCGCGCAACATAAACAGGGTATCTTCAATAGAATTTTCTTCGGCAGTTGCATGTCCTCAAATACAATCTTCCGGCGATGTGATTGTGAGAGGCTCAAATAGAAGTGATGGCTCCTGAATCAATTTGTCATAAATATCTGAATAACGATTGAACCGGCACCAACACGCAATCTTTTCAGAAGTTATCTTTAATATAACGCGTTTCATGGGGAAAAACTCGTATTTCCGCGATTCTCCTTGCATGCCAATTCTGCACTCAACCAATTTTCGCCCTTATTTCGAAAGCCCCTAGCTAGGAGACCTAACAATAAGAGGAAGAGTGGGAGACATGGTACGTCATGTGAATCTCCAGGCGGCCACGTCGAAAATGACCGATTAGGCCTTTTTTATTGCAATTTCGGTATGTCAAACTTCAGACCTCAGGGCTATTAAACTCAGAGGTCATCCAGTCCGGGCTTACAAAAACGTGTGAAAAGGGGGTTATTGTAAAATTGATGTGAAGGAGAATCTCGATTTTCCTATGACACACGTGATATTCTTAATACTAGACAGTTGCTGTTCCCTATTTATACCTTACAAAGTTTGAGTTTTCTTAGGCAAAACTTGTAAACAAACTCACACTGAAAAGGCGAATGAAGAAAAAGAGAGCAGTCGACCGCTCAATCCGAGCGCTAGAGGCGAGTATGAGAAGCAAATTTCTATGGGGAGAATGGGAGAGATTATGCAGAGTGATCAATTTTATTATCCTCATTAAAATGCATTGCCCTCTCATCATACTCGCCTCTAGCGCTCGGATTGAGCGGTCGACTGCTCTCTTTTTCTTCATTCGCCTTTTCAGAGTGAGTTTGTTTACAAGTTTTGCCTAAGAAAACTCAAACTTTGTAAGGTATAAATAGGGTTTTAAACAGCAACTGTCTAGTATTAAGAATATCACATGTGTCATAGGAAAATCGAGGTTCTCCTTCACATCAATTTTACAATAACCCCCTTTTCACACGTTTTTGTAAGCCCGGACTGGATGACCTCTGAGTTTAATAGCCCTGAGGTCTGAAGTTTGACATACCGAAATTGCAATAAAAAAGGCCTAGTCGGTCATTTTCGACGTGGCCGCCTGGAGATTCACATGACGTACCATGTCTCCCACTCTTCCTCTTATTGTTAGGTCTCCTAGCTAGGGGCTTTCGAAATAAGGGCGAAAATTGGTTGAGTGCAGAATTGGCATGCAAGGAGAATCGCGGAAATACGAGTTTTCCCCCATGAAACGCGTTATATTAAAGATAACTTCTGAAAAGATGCGTGTTGGTGCCGGTTCAATCGTTATTCAGATATTTATGACAAATTGATTCAGGAGCCATCACTTCTATTTGAGCCTCTCACAATCACATCGCCAGAAGATTGTATTTGAGGACATGCAACTGCCGAAGAAAATTCTATTGAAGATACCCTGTTTATGTTACGCGACATTTCATCTGTCAGAAATGTTGTAGATTTTACCCTTTTATCTCAATCAATTTTGAAATATGAAATGAATAATCCTGACAGATGAAATTGGCGAGTATTCCCTTCGTTTTTTTGTAATCGTCTCTAAAATATCTATTATGTTTCATTGCTTGAATAACATATTTCACACCGCAATAACTAATTGAGATTATCGGATCTGCCATTTCTCCGCGCGTAAAAATGGTTGGATCTGCCATTTCTCCGCGCGTAAAAATGGTTGGATCTGCCATTTCTCCGCGCGTAAAAATGGTTGGATCTGCCATTTCTCCGCGCGTAAAAATGGTTGGATCTGCCATTTCTCCGCGCGTAAAAATGGTTGGATCTGCCATTTCTCCGCGCGTAAAAATGGTTGGATCTGCCATTTCTCCGCGCGTAAAAATGGTTGGATCTGCCATTTCTCCGCGCGTAAAAATGGTTGGATCTGCCATTTCTCCGCGCGTAAAAATGGTTGGATCTGCCATTTCTCCGCGCGTAAAAATGGCTAGGTTAAAAGGAACTGCAAATTCTAACCGAATGATTTCAGAAATATATTATGGGGCTAGTCATTCTGGCAACAGCCATTTATCATACCTCATTGCCATTGTAGTTCATTGAAATCCATATTAGGGTGACACTTCTTTTTATTTTAATGCAAACAGGCAGAATGAAACTTCTTTTGATTATCCGAATGAAAATGGTACTTTTTTTAGATGCACTAGTCTTATATCCCAGATTTCTTTGACCAAGCAGGACAACGTTGTTATACTCAAACTTTTCAAAATAGTTTCCAAGCAAAGCAACAATTTCTATGGAACTATACCTAAGTGTATGTTGCAGAAAAGCTATTGGTACATATTACAAATTTAAAATACTACGTTCCACTTCGAGAACTACCTGTGGTGTGCTTACTGTCTGATTATCTCGCTATCGCGTGCACTCTCGTCCAAGTTTCTGCTGTTTATCAGCGGAACGTTTTAATATTTTCGGACGAGTGTTTGTGAATTTGTAATATAACTATTGCGTTCGCAAGTGCAAATAGTCTCACAGGAACCAACGATACACTCCCCTAATCTGTTGTGAATCATCCCCAGCGTTTGCAAACGACTTGTATAATCTCTGACGATGTAGTTATGCACGAATTCATTGCTTTTCTCAACATACACTCACTTTTACTAGAAGCAAATAGTACGGTAGTCCAAGGGAGCAGACATCCGTCACATAGGGCGAAGCAATATTGAAAGCATACCAGAGATCGGAATGGCTAGATGATTGAGCGATCTGTTTTCCAGTCTGAAACGTACATTAGTAATATTAGGCCATTTTGCGATACCGCGTTAGCGAAGATTCTGATTTTCGCCTGATTATACAATCAAATACATATACATCAATTTCGCTATCTATGCACATTCCAATATAGATTCTTTTTTAAAAATTTATAATCTTTCAAAAACGCACTAGATATTTTCTGCTTAAACTTACCAAAATCAGCAAATTGGCGAACTCTGCGACAAAGGTGCAAATAGAAATTAAGAAGAAGGAACGCTCGATATCCCTCGTTTTCTTCGACACTTTCATCTTTCTGAAGCTTCTGAACCAAATTTTCCACAGAAATATGGAGTAAAAACCTGAGATTCGCCAGCGAAATTATATTTAGTACTGCACAAATAGTCATTAGTAGTGAACAATAACCGATCTGGTACCAGAACGCATTGAGATTCTAAAATTTTTTTTTTAATTTTATTAAAAATAACTTATAATGTTTCAAAAACGCACTATCAAATGTTTAATCGTGTAAGCGTTGTTATGAAACTTCCAGATTGTATAGATCGGTAGGCGAGAACAGGCGCATGCTGATGCGACGATAACTCCAACAAGTATCGTTGGGGAAGTAAAGCGGTTCCAGAACTTGAAAAAAACAATTATTTTATCAAAAAGTTAGGCAATTTTGTTTAATTTGTCAGAATTTGTCTGAAACCAACCGCTTTATGACCGAACGGCATTCTGATCGCGGTGAAACGATTTAAAGTTATGATAAAGTTGCACATGCACTGATTGAAGTTGAGCAAAGGCATGAGAAAAACCAGAAAATTTCGCAAATCATTTTCCGTCTGAAAGAAACACATTTTTAAATGAAACATGTGAATTAAAAATAACGTTCAGATACTGGAGAAATGGCCAGAATGCTGGCTCAGGGCGTAATCGATGTGAAATCCATGAGTTTAAGTAGGCCAATATGTTCTTAAACTTGGCTTGATGAAAGGAGTATTTCAAAATTTCTGACCACTAGAGAGTATAGCAAAATGAATGTAGAGAAAGTACGGTGGAGGATGCGCACTCTGAATAGTTCAATTCATTTATCTCAGCAACACATAATAGGAACTTTGTGGGAGTGCATAGGTAGATGGTTGTTTACTGTGTAATGAGGTAAGGGAGCTAATCGTGTAGTTGTAAGTGCTCTACTTGTTTTCAAACCAAGCGTATGACAAGAGCTCTTTTCGATGTGAGATGCGACACAAAATCACACTAGAAAACTATTTAAATGACTCCTTTTCTAAAATATGGTTCGAAAATGTGGAAACTGCTTTTCTTTTTATTTAAAAAATGTTTCACCTGATTACAACAACAATCACAACTGCATAGACGATGAGTGAGATGCCACCGTACGCTAGGTACACAACGGTCACAATCTGCATACTTTAACCTACAAGTAATTGAATTAATTAATCCGTAATGGATGCGGAAGATATTGGTGAAAATGAGGGAACCGATTACATGTTGAGTCGAATAAAAGGTCCAGATTATAATGTAAAAATAGACGCTAGATCTAGGAAAACCATTCTGGCGCTCATTAAAGGTGGTGTTCCACGAACTTTTGGTCAACTGAGTTAAAGGTTTATTCTAATGCCATGAATAGTAGTAGATTGCAACGATGAGAGGAGCGAGTGACGTCACAGCACCCAGCCTCGTGTGACCCGCGTGGTTCAGCGCGTTCTTGATCGCTCTGTCCTGGTTTGCCTTCGAGTTGCATTTGTCGGCTTTGCAATGACAAATCGCCTTGTGGTCGCCTTGGTACTTCCAGCAGCCCGTTTCTCCCGTCGGTATACATTCGCCCGTTATGCTACCGATGTCGTTCAGCTTGATTCCCTTGTACTGCACCGTTAACTGGCACACCCCCCGGTGCAAACTCCGCTTGTCTTATTCTCCGTCTGTACGCCATTGTAGCACTCGAAATTGGCGCTGATTATGGTGAAGTGAAGGGAAAGGGAGAGGAGGAGAAGCGCCGCCAACCGACCACACCAAGTCATTGAAATAGGAATGAGTTCTCACTTTCGGGTTATGGTAATCGGTTTCCAGATAAGAGTCCCGCAAATCGCATGTTCAGCCGATAAGTTTGAACAAAGTTATTCGCGTTTGGCTCTGTGCCAAACTGACCCTGAATACAGGAATTCAAAAATGATAGAGAGTCTCTATTAGAGAGGGATAAAGGGGAACGAGGAGAAAGCGACCGCGTCATTGAAACATATGAGATGAGGAATGATGGAGCAGGAGATTCGTGATACTCCTTCTTTAAGTGCTGTGCGTAAGTGATTCTAAATACTGAGTGTACTCGACGCTGAACTATGGGTGGTCATGTGCGTATGTGAGCAGACTTACAAACTCACATTCAAAATATTCCTTGCTTCTGACTGGGCACTAACGAATGAGCGCAGTCGGTTTTCTTGGTTTTTGCTTGCTAGCAATGACGGAAAGGCATGAAAGGAGACGAAATTAGTGCGATTTCTGACGACTATACTACAGTCTAGTTTTATTCCTGATCCCCGTCGAAAATCCAGAAACAGGAGATGTAAAAGTGACAATATCTTTCCAACTTTTCCACACTAGCGCACCCAACCTCTCTCCGGGACGTTATAATTAAGGCGTATGAAAAAAGTATATAAAAATCGCAGGAGCCTCGTCTCAATGTACAATCAAATAACTCTGCCCAGTCCAAAATGTTATAGTAATCATCACGAAGTCGTATTCAATATTGCGCACATCTTGTGCAGCAAGTATATTGCGGGGATTATGGAATCCTCGTCGATAAGTCATCCAACTCTAACATGCAAATCCTACAGAAAGGGATTTGCGAACAAATGCATTAAAAATGAGATGAGCGGTTCTTCGATCAGAAAATGAGAAATGATGTTTGCGGATATAGTTAGCGATTGCCACGGATCACATACTCTACATAAGACGACATTATTAGCCGGAAGAAATATGCGAATATTTCGGGATTAGGCACTAGCTCAAAATATGAAACAAGAAAGAAATATTGTCGTTGGACACTACAGTAGCAATTCAATATGAATCTTTGAGGGAGTGGAAAATACTAATAATAAGGGAATGACTTACATAAACTAATGGTGATAATGACTAAATGAAATAAAATATTATAATGGAACTTTAATGAGTTGGTTTTGTAAATTCATATTAAAAACATATTTGTTATTTTCAGATCGCTCCCGCTCTTGCTGCCGGAAACGCCGTCGTCTACAAGGTATTTAGTATTTTTTAAAAACTTGCTCTTCCAAATTGTTAAACCACTCTAGATCGGGAGATCAGCATTATTTATTATTTAAATAAAATTAATTTTTTTTTCTAGCCCTCTCCCTTCGCACCAGCCTCGCCCGTTCTTCTTGGTGAGATTCTCACTGCCGCCGGTTTGCCTGCAGGCGTCTACCAAGTGGTGCAGGCAAGTCCTCAATTTTTCAATCATTTTCCCAAAAATTTTTGTCATACAAACACCTCTTTGAGAAGGAGATACTGAATAGTGATTAGTATTTGACTGAGACTTGAAATTTTCAACAAAAAATTTGAAGAAAGCCAGAACGGTATTGCATTCGAATGAGCTTCATCGGAGAGACTTTAGGAAGGCGAAACGTTTGTGAGCTAGTATTTTCCACATGTTCGGGAAGAATATAATTCAATTATGTTTTACAGGGAGAGGGTGAGACGGGCCAGGCTCTGTGCGAGCATCCCCTGATCAGAAAGGTGAGAATACTGTTATTGCTATTATATTTTTATTGTTATATTTTTCAGATGAAACCAATAAACATTTTTTAAAAGAAAAATATAATAAAATACGCAAATTAACCGTAATAGCAAATGTGATGAAATTAATTGAAAGAAGTATAATCCGCAGCTCTCCTTCACCGGCTCGGTCGCCACAGGACAGAAAGTGCAGCAGGCATGCGCCTCCAAGAACATCAAGCCCGTGAGTTTTCAATGACTGAAAGATTTACATTCACACCACACAAAAAGGTCACCAATCGGATAACTTTACAATTATCAATTTGAGGTCACCCTCGAGCTCGGAGGCAAGTCCGCCCTGGTAATCTTTGCTGATTCCGAAGTGAAAAGCACCGTGGCCGCTGCGATGCTCGCCAACTTCCTCAATCAGGGCGAGTTTTGACTATTTTGTAATCATTTTCCTTCTCTCTAGTCACTTCCTAATCTGAATTCGGGTATATGTTGCGCGCAAAACTGCACAGAAAAAAAACATTTAGTTCGTTGCGAGCTAGAACTTTGAATAGATGATTCTGATGATTTGCTTCGCTTCAGGCCAAGTTTGCACCAACGCCACGCGCGTTTTCGTCCAGCGAGGAATTCTCGAGGAATTCACCAACGAACTCGTCAAGGTTAGACCTTTTCGTAGTCTATGGTTTTGTACAATATCAGTTCGCGATTTTCACAAGCTTGTGAGCATAGAGAATACAGAAGAAGCGAGATCAGTCTACTGTTTTACGCCTAGACTTTGATCAAATTTGAAATTTGCAACATTAATTAATTAAATATTAATTAATTAAGGAGGCCAACGAGAAGCTGGTCGTCGGCGATCCTCTCAATGACAACACTCGCGTTGGAGCCAATATCAACGAGGGACATCTCAATCGAATTCTCGGATACGTCGAGAGCGCCAAGAAGGAGGTTGTACATTTTATCGTAATTGTTTTTGAAAGTGAAAACACAGTTTCCCTTTGAATGATTGTGTTCATCAATTGACTATTCAGAGGAAACATTTGGCTTAATAATACGATATTGGAAATATGCATTAATTACTGTTATATTTATTTCAATATTTTTTTCAGGGTGGCACAGTGCTTCGCGGTGGAGTGAGAGTGCACCCGGAGGGAGTTGAGAACGGCTTCTACCTGGAACCCGCCGTCATCACTGGTTATTTATTGTTATATTTATTGTTTTAAACTTGGTGTTTTTTTCACTTCCTCCTGCAGTTTTCATAATAAGAGTTCTTTGGTCGCATTGAGGATATTCACAGGTAATTGCGTTTGATGCGGTGTTGAAACCTAACCGAAAGTGAGCGGTCGTTGAACACTCTGAAAGCGTATTCAACGACCGTTTGCTCACTGCTTTGGCTAATTGCAAATATGTTAACTTGTCTGACAATATTCACCCAAAATCTCTCTTTCTCACTCTTCTCAGAAATTATCATTTTCAGGTCTCAACGACGACTCAACCGCAGTGAGAGAGGAGATTTTCGGCGCTTGCTGTCTCATTCTGCCATTCGATACGGAGGAGGAGGTGAGCTCTCCACCACCGGAAAAAGGGGTCAGGAGCGAGAGAGCGTGTGAAATTTGGAGACTCTTACATGTTGACGCACTCCCTTGAACTATATTGAGAACCTTGAGGCAATGATAATCGATACAATTGGAGAATGTTTTCCGGAAATGAACACCTGTCGAAACTAATTTCTTTTAAAAATATTTTTTTCTCTCATCCCACAAAATGTCCAAGGTTTCCTTGTCTAGCAATTAACGAAATTGATGAGTAAAAAATGTTCACTATAACAATCGCGTTTTATAGCGCCGCGCCAAGCTTCATTTCCAGTAGTTGAGTTGTAACTTCGTGCGAATTAGTGTGCTCAGGACAGATTCCGCCAGTTTCTCTGGCATTCTGTAACAGGTAGACAGGAAATACAGAAAACCAGGAGGAAAATAGGGATGATCACTGGTCGATGTCGGGTGCGTGGCCAAAACACCGGTGAGTAGTCGTTTTAATCGGCCAAAGTACGGCCAAACCGACTATGGTAGAAAGATCCCAGAGTGCGAATGGTTCTCTTTTGTGCCTGATAACTCCATGATTCACATCTCGCATGTATTTCACGTGATGTGATGAGAGCTTTAGGAAATCCTCTTTTCGGTCACTATTCAATGGTCACTATTCACAAATGTAAAAGCTTAAAAGAAGTTATTGGTTGGAGTTTCAATGAAGAAACTTTATCACTGTTAAATTAAGTTTCCTATTTGTCAAAATATATTATTATTATTATTATAAAAAATAATAATTCCAGGTCGTCCGTCGCGTCAACAACACCTCTTTCGGTCTGGCGGCCGGCGTCTTTTCCAAGTACGTTTCAGACACCCAGAATGAATACACTTACTATTACATTTATAAAATGATACGATCACACCAAAAAGTCAAATGACGGACTTCCGCTGTTTACCACACATGCACGTACGCGACCCTCTCACTTTTGCCCGCTCTCTCGCTTTGGTAAACACAGGAAGTACCATTTTGACTTTTTGCGTGTTCGTATCATTTTATAAATGTAATATTGAGTGTATCATACACTGAGATAGGACACCAAGTGTATGATACACTTACAAATCTCTCGTTTTCGCACGCTCTCTCGATGCACGAATACACTCAGTATTGAGTGTATCATACACTGGGTGTCCTATCTCAGTGCATTCATTCTCTGTGCAGTTGAAACATATTCAACCTGCTTCACTAGAATTCGCTGGTACAACCATCTCGTTTCCAAAAAATCAAATTTCTATCTGAAAACGCCGTCAATTCGTTTCTATGATCTCGTCAAAACCAACATTTGCATTGCCCAATAATGTTCGAACGTCGTTTACCGATTCACATCATTCCACAGACCGGTCAACTTTATAGAAAGGAGTGAGAGAGCGTGTGAAATCGAGAGGGACTCTCTCACTTTAGCATACTCTCTCTCTCTAACCCTGGTCTGTAGGTTTGGAATCATGTGGATTGTGAAGCTGAACGGGATGCCCGTTACAGGCATCTCGTGATTAGAAATATTATGATCAAGAGTAATAATAGTTGGTTTCACAAATCACTTGAATTCCACGTTACATTCGGTAGTACCCCGTTTTATCGATGCTAAAGTAATTCAATCTTTCTTCTCAGGAACCTCGCTCGCTGCCACCGCATCGCTGCGCAGCTCGAGGCTGGCACCGTCTTCTGCAACTCGTACAACGACACTGAGGTGGGTGTTTTACTTTTATATTTTCAAAAATATGAATAAATATGTTTTTAAAAATAAATATTTTTGTCATTCTCAGGTGAACGTGCCCTTCGGCGGCTACAAGAACTCGGGTGAGTACTTGTTTCGTTAGTTATAGACTATCTGTGTCGTTGTTATCGATGCTACAGTGTCTCAGAGATATATGACAGTTGGGTGAAACACATCCCAACCCAGACACATCTATACATAATCTGCCGTTCATAACCCATATTAATGCAACCAGTGAGAACAATTATACCTCGAGTGATTTTAAATATTTAATCGATTTTCAATTAATTAACTATTTGCAGGTCACGGTCGCGAGAACTGTCCGGACACGCTCAAGGCGTACACTCAGATCAAGGCAGTCTACGTCAATGTCCAGGACTCCCTCGAACACTGCTTCTGAGCACGCGATAATCTTTGATCTGTGAACTCTGAACTTTGTATTCTGTCCACCTTACTCTGACTGTATTATAATCGCGATTCTTCATTATTCACAAGGTTTATACAAATAAATGTGGTGTAAATTGTAATTCTAAACTGCGATCTACTGCCCCAAACTCTCGAACTTGTCGCGGAACACGGCGCAGCTGCAATTAAAAATAATTAACTTTATTTTCTTATTAAGCATATAGGAATCGGCATTGCTCGATACTATGGAATAAATGAATTTCGATTAAATTTTCAAGTTTCGAATTTAGAGGTAAGAATGAACTCACTCGCCAACCATGTAATCGTCCAGGAACTTCAACACTTTGGAGCGGTCATAAGCCTGCACCAGCTTCGTAACTTCTTCTATTTTGCCCGCCTAAAATCGTTTAGTGAAATTCGTAAAAATCTTTATTTGAAAACCTATCAGAAAGGGGAATAATTGGGGTTGCTCTTTATGACGATAATAGAGTACTCTACTATCAAAAGCGCGGACTTGAAGGAAAAAGTAATGCTAAAAACGCAATCATTGAATTAGATATCTTCATTTCGCACGCTCCCGGAGAAATTTAATTGAATTATTTTGTTAAATTTCGTTAGATGAACTCGATAAAACACACTCACACTGAACAGTTTGAAGCATTTGGTAACGAACTTCTTCACTTCGGGATCCTTTTCGTTCGCGAGTTTGGACATCAGAGGGGTGGCGCAGGCTTCTGAACGAAAAATCGGGATTATTCCCCAATTTTAAATCGAAAAATCGGGAAGTTTGAATTTCCAACCTTCTTCCGGAGACAATTTAGCAAGGAGGACTACGAAAAGCGCCGAGAGGATGATGACATTTCGCATATTTCGTACCTGAAAGTGGGTTCATTCAAACAGGACGTGAACAAATGCAGTGAGCGCACTGTCAAATCAAGAGTCAAATCAGAGAGAAAGGAATCAAATTACGAGAAGTGACGGATACATTCACAATGTCCCGGAGCCTCGCTTTTATGCGACCGGCGACGGTGTTTTTATCGTCGGATTAGTAGAATGGTGATGGGAAATAATTCACATTCATTCAACGAACGGACACGCCCACTGGCACTTGATAGAGTGCGCTGTTCGGATAATAATCCCCTCATTTCGTGCACTCTCTTGCTCTCATTCACTATAGATAACCTGTGTAAGCGGTATAGCCATCTAGACTGACGAACTTTATTCACTTTCTCACATTGAACTGACTTCACCCTTAACTCTCTCAAGAGCACCCACTGTCTCGCCAAGTGCTGGGCTCTTTAGCCTTTGTCGGCATCTAGGAAAGTTCGTTAGGGCACAGCATCTAATTGGCACCATGCCAGGAACGTCTCTCGTTGTCTGACCCTCTCGTTTTGCGCGCTCTCTCGCCATCTCTCTCTTTCTCTAACTCGTTCTCGCTGACTCTATTTCGGAGGCTGTGTAGGGAAGTACTGTCTGGGAGAACGAGTTAATGATGAACGCGGAAACGACCACTCTTGTTCCGGCTTGCGCGAAAGGATGACTAAGCGTAGGATGGAATGGCACTTCCTGCTTTCCAACCTTGGATTTTGAATGGTTGTGTTTCACATTCGAAGATGTCTGCTTCCGTGGAGCAATCGGACGCGCGTTCGGCTGTTAACCGAAAGGTCGGTGGTTCGAACCCACCCGGTAGCGCATCTTTTTTTTCAACTAGCCGGGATGTATTGCGGTTAAATTCGGTTCTATGCGTACACTAGTTCTATGAATAGTTCTGGGTGCAGGTTCGGTCTAGGGGGAGCTCGGTAGCCTACTTCGGGTGCGGTCCAGGGGGAGCTTAGTCGCCGGCTCCAAGTACGGTTCAGGGAGAGCTTTGAATGTTGGAGAATGTTAATCGCTAGAAAGAGTACTGGCTTATTCCGTTGCAAAGGCTCGTGAGGCTGAGAGCGATCGACGGAGCCACGAAGTGGCGTAGTGGCAACTTTTTTCGATCGCTCTCAGCCTCACGAGCCTTTCTCAACGGAAACGCAGGATGCCGTGTGTTGATTTCCCTCGCGTGTTCGAACACGTTTCCGATATCGCAAAAGGCTTTTCCTGTGGCCCCCACGATCGCCGGTTCAATTGGAAACTTTTCGAAACTTTCGTATTTTCACGTTAAAGCGTGTCCAGACACGTCCAGACACGTTTGCGACATCGCAAAACACTATTCCTGTGATCCCCCACGCTCTGCGAATCAATTGGGAAATTTTCGATTTTTCTCTTCAAAACAGGTGACAACGTGTTTCACGTCACCTAAAAACGTATCAGGGCGCTTTCTCGGATTGGTAGTCCGGTGCGTTATCCACTTGGCCGTGAAATTAGCGCAATTTTGTATTAAAATTTTGAAAGGTTTTCTGAGCTGTTATCATATGCAAAATGTTCTGAGAAGAGAAGCGATTTATGGCGAAAATGGAAAATGTCTGTCACGCTGCAACAAAAAAACGCACAGACAGACAGACACAATCACTTACTGTAAGTGAAGGGACCTTTCGTGCTCTCCGAACAGAATAAACACCACCCCTCCAAAAATTAAGCTAACGCGAACTCGAACGGCAAGGCGGAACATACCAGTTTGAAAATCGAGCAGCAATTGATTTGACAAGTCCTCATCTATTGTTTACTGACATTTGAGAGATATGTGTGATCTGATGCAATCATTTATTCAAATGCGAATTCATGGAGGCTAGATACGACAGGTTACGCGAATAGAATTATAGACAGCATTCAATATTGCTTGGGGAAGCTTCTTCCGGCGACAATTTAGCAAGGATGACTACGACAAGCACCAAGGAGATGAGGACATATCGCATTTCGTACGATTGAAAGTGGGTCGAGCCGCATACACGAGAAACCTGCACTATGTTGTTCCCTACAATTTCCTCTACCTGATTGTTGTATGTGATGTGACTCATCAATTGTTGCTTGTGTTTTCATCGCGTCCGATTATTGTTTCGCTGTAATGTTTTCATGTTGTTCACCGATTTCACACGGCGCGCGCGTCACAGCCATCTACGTTGTTTTCCCGACCTACTAAGACCTCTTGATACCATACTCGGAATGTATTCTAATCACGAGCCTTCATTGTTCACGTATTTTATACAAATAGAAGAGGTGTAAATCAATTTCTAAACTGCTCCAATCTACTGCCCCATCTTCTCGAACTCGTCGCGATACATCGCACATCTGCAACAGAGTTTTTGCTCGAGCAGATCGGTATTACAACTTTAAAATGATACGTTCATAACATGGACTACTGGTGGGTCTCGCTTTGCCGTGCTCTCTCACCAGCGGAATTTGTGTTTAGCCGCGGAACGTTTTATTATTTTGGACGAGTGTTCGTGAACTTGTAATATCGGGAAACCGATTGATAATATTGCTCAGTTTAACACCGATAAAGCGACAATGTCAGACAAAATTTATGAAGTTTGAAAGAAGAGGAAAACTCACTCGCCAACCATGTAATCGTCCAGGAATTTCAGCACTTTGGAGCGGTCATATGCCTGCACCAACTTTGTCACTTCTTCGATTTTGCCTGCCTGAAATCATTTAGTGGAACTCGCAACCAATAACTCAAAGGAGTTTTCTTAAAGGTTGGCTTACAAGACCACCCTAGGTCAAAGCTAAAAACAATCATTTTAAAGCTGTTCATTTACTCTTGAAAAGCGGTCTGAAAGGGGAAAATGTGGTTGCTCTGCAATGGGTTCATGAACATAATTGAGAGCAAGAGGGGCTGACTTGAGAAAAAAAATGCAATGTACTCACACTAAACAGTTTGAAACACTTGGTGGCGAATTTCTTCACTTCCGGGTCCTTTTCGTTTGCGAGTTTGGTCATCAACGGGGTGGCGCAGGCTTCTTCAAATATTTTAATTAACTAGTTAGTTAAAAGTATTATTAATTAGTAAATTATAATGTTTTGCACCTTCTTCAGGACTTCGGGGTTCAGGGTCTTCAAAACTTTTTGGTCATTTTTTCGCAATGTAATTGTTGGTAAAAATATGGAGAAACAGAACTGATTATTTTCAAAATCTGCTAACCTTCTTCCGGCGATAATTTAGCAAGAATTACAACGAAAAGAGCAGAGAGGACGATGGCATTTCGCATTTCGTACGCCTGAAAGTGGGCCAATGTCGAACCGGGAATTAACAGATTCGGGCGGATCGCAGGAAGGTGTCCATTCAAATGTGAAATTGGAGGGAATACAATCAAAGTCTGTGCAAAGGGGTGGGAAGGTTCACATTATGGCTGAGCCGGAGCCTCGCTTTTATACTACCACGGACGACGTTTTTATCATCGGATTAATAGTGGGCAATCATTCACGCTTTTTTCATACGGGCACGCACACTCTCACGCCCGGGGAGGTTATGGGCACTTGATGGAGTGCGCTGTTCTGATGATATTCTCTTCGTTTCGCACACTTCCTCGCTCTCACTAACCGCTGTAGAGAGGGCGTTAGAGATATCTACGACATTGATAACTAATTTAACGAACGTTCTTCACTTTCTCACATTCTAAGGACTGCGCCCGATACTCTCTCACATGCGAACAATCTCTTCAAGAGCCGGGCACTTAGGGTATGTCGGCATCTAGGGAAGTTCATTATCTAATTGGGAAAACTAGGTGATAAATATCACGGAAACGAGCACTCTTGTTCCGGCTTACGCGGAAGCATGCAGTGAATGATTAGACACTGTAATCAAGCGGTAGAAAGACAACTTCCTGTTTTCCAAATTTTGATTTCAATACGAATGTTCCACAAGCGAGGGCATCTGCTTCCGCGGCGCAATCGGCAGCGCGTTCGGCTGTTAACCGAAAGGTCGGTGGTTCGAACCCACCCGGGAGCGTATCTTTTGCTTTTCAACATTTCGTTCCTATGTCATAATTTCAATTTCAAATAGATTTGTTTCACAAGCGAAAACATCTGCTTCCGTGGCGCAATCGGCAGCGCGTTCGGCTGTTAACCGAAAGGTCGGTGGTTCGAACCCACCCAGGAGCGTATCTTTTGCTTTTCAACATTTTGTTCCTATGCCATACTTTCGATTTCAAATAGATTTGTTTCACAAGCGAAAACATCTGCTTCCGTGGCGCAATCGGCAGCGCGTTCGGCTGTTAACCGAAAGGTCGGTGGTTCGAACCCACCCGGGAGCGTATCTTTTGCTTTTCAACATTTTGTTCCTATGTCATACTTTCGATTTCAAATAGATTTGTTTCGCAAGCGAAAACATCTGCTTCCGTGGCGCAATCGGCAGCGCGTTCGGCTGTTAACCGAAAGGTCGGTGGTTCGAACCCACCCGGGAGCGTATCTTTTGCTTTTCAACATTTCGTTCCTATGTCATACTTTCGATTTCAAATAGATTTGTTTCACAAGCGAAAACATCTGCTTCCGTGGCGCAATCGGCAGCGCGTTCGGCTGTTAACCGAAAGGTCGGTGGTTCGAACCCACCCGGGAGCGTATCTTTTGCTTTTCAACATTTTGTTCCTATGTCATAATTATCTTTTGCTTTTCAACATTTTGTTCCTATGTCATACTTTCGATTTCAAATAGATTTGTTTCACAAGCGAAAACATCTGCTTCCGTGGCGCAATCGGCAGCGCGTTCGGCTGTTAACCGAAAGGTCGGTGGTTCGAACCCACCCGGGAGCGTAGCTTTTGCTTTTCAACATTTCGTTCCTATTTCATAATGTCAATTTCAAATAGATTTGTTTTACAAGCGAAAACATCTGCTTCCGTGGCGCAATCGGCAGCGCGTTCGGCTGTTAACCGAAAGGAAGGTGGTTCGAACCCACCCGGGAGCGTATCTTTTGCTTTTCAACATTTTGTTCCTATGTCATACTTTCGATTTCAAATAGATTTGTTTCGCAAGCGAAAACATCTGCTTCCGTGGCGCAATCGGCAGCGCGTTCGGCTGTTAACCGAAAGGTCGGTTGTTCGAACCCACCCGGGAGCGTATCTTTTGTTTTTCAACATTTTGTTCCTATGTCATACTTTCGATTTCAAATAGATTTGTTTCACAAGCGAAAACATCGGCTTCCGTGGCGCAATCGGCAGCGCGTTCGGCTGTTAACCGAAAGGTCGGTGGTTCGAACCCACCCGGGAGCGTATCTTTTGCTTTTCAACATTTCGTTCCTATGTCATACTTTCGATTTCAAATAGATTTGTTTCACAAGCGAAAACATCTGCTTCCGTGGCGCAATCGGCAGCGCGTTCGGCTGTTAACCGAAAGGTCGGTGGTTCGAACCCACCCGGGAGCGTATCTTTTGCTTTTCAACATTTTGTTCCTATGTCATACTTTCGATTTCAAATAGATTTGTTTTACAAGCGAAAACATCTGCTTCCGTGGCGCAATCGGCAGCGCGTTCGGCTGTTAACCGAAAGGTCGGTGGTTCGAACCCACCCGGGAGCGTATCTTTTGCTTTTCAACATTTCGTTCCTATGTCATAATTATCTTTTGCTTTTCAACATTTTGTTCCTATGTCATACTTTCGATTTCAAATAGATTTGTTTCACAAGCGAAAACATCTGCTTCCTTGGCGCAAGCGGCAGCGCGTTCGGCTGTTAACCGAAAGGTCGGTGGTTCGAACCCACCCGGGAGCGTAGCTTTTGCTTTTCAACATTTCGTTCCTATTTCATAATGTCAATTTCAAATAGATTTGTTTTACAAGCGAAAACATCTGCTTCCGTGGCGCAATCGGCAGCGCGTTCGGCTGTTAACCGAAAGGTCGGTGGTTCGAACCCACCCGGGAGCGTATCTTTTGCTTTTCAACATTTTGTTCCTATGTCATACTTTCGATTTCAAATAGATTTGTTTCGCAAGCGAAAACATTTGCTTCCGTGGCGCAATCGGCAGCGCGTTCGGCTGTTAACCGAAAGGTCGGTGGTTCGAACCCACCCGGGAGCGTATCTTTTGCTTTTCAACATTTTGTTCCTATGTCATACTTTCGATTTCAAATAGATTTGTTTCGCAAGCGAAAACATTTGCTTCCGTGGCGCAATCGGCAGCGCGTTCGGCTGTTAACCGAAAGGTCGGTGGTTCGAACCCACCAGGGAGCGTATCTTTTGCTTTTCAACATTTTGTTCCTATGTCATACTTTCGATTTCAAATAGAATTGTTTCACAAGCGAAAACATCTTCTTCCGTGGCGCAATCGGCAGCGCGTTCGGCTGTTAACCGAAAGGTCGGTGGTTCGAACCCACCCGGGAGCGTATCTTTTGCTTTTCAACATTTTGTTCCTATGCCATACTTTCGATTTCAAATAGATTTGTTTCACAAGCGAAAACATCTGCTTCCGTGGCGCAATCGGCAGCGCGTTCGGCTGTTAACCGAAAGGTCGGTGGTTCGAACCCACCCGGGAGCGTATCTTTTGCTTTTCAACATTTCGTTCCTATGTCATAATTATCTTTTGCTTTTCAACATTTTGTTCCTATGTCATACTTTCGATTTCAAATAGATTTGTTTCACAAGCGAAAACATCTGCTTCCGTGGCGCAATCGGCAGCGCGTTCGGCTGTTAACCGAAAGGTCGGTGGTTCGAACCCACCCGGGAGCGTATCTTTTGCTTTTCAACATTTCGTTCCTATGTCATAATTTCAATTTCAAATAGATTTGTTTCACAAGCGAAAACATCTGCTTCCGTGGCGCAATCGGCAGCGCGTTCGGCTGTTAACCGAAAGGTCGGTGGTTCGAACCCACCCGGGAGCGTATCTTTTGCTTTTCAACATTTTGTTCCTATGCCATACTTTCGATTTCAAATAGATTTGTTTCACAAGCGAAAACATCTGCTTCCGTGGCGCAATCGGCAGCGCGTTCGGCTGTTAACCGAAAGGTCGGTGGTTCGAACCCACCCGGGAGCGTAGCTTTTGCTTTTCAACATTTCGTTCCTATTTCATAATGTCAATTTCAAATAGATTTGTTTTACAAGCGAAAACATCTGCTTCCGTGGCGCAATCGGCAGCGCGTTCGGCTGTTAACCGAAAGGAAGGTGGTTCGAACCCACCCGGGAGCGTATCTTTTGCTTTTCAACATTTTGTTCCTATGTCATACTTTCGATTTCAAATAGATTTGTTTCGCAAGCGAAAACATCTGCTTCCGTGGCGCAATCGGCAGCGCGTTCGGCTGTTAACCGAAAGGTCGGTTGTTCGAACCCACCCGGGAGCGTATCTTTTGTTTTTCAACATTTTGTTCCTATGTCATACTTTCGATTTCAAATAGATTTGTTTCACAAGCGAAAACATCGGCTTCCGTGGCGCAATCGGCAGCGCGTTCGGCTGTTAACCGAAAGGTCGGTGGTTCGAACCCACCCGGGAGCGTATCTTTTGCTTTTCAACATTTCGTTCCTATGTCATACTTTCGATTTCAAATAGATTTGTTTCACAAGCGAAAACATCTGCTTCCGTGGCGCAATCGGCAGCGCGTTCGGCTGTTAACCGAAAGGTCGGTGGTTCGAACCCACCCGGGAGCGTATCTTTTGCTTTTCAACATTTTGTTCCTATGTCATACTTTCGATTTCAAATAGATTTGTTTTACAAGCGAAAACATCTGCTTCCGTGGCGCAATCGGCAGCGCGTTCGGCTGTTAACCGAAAGGTCGGTGGTTCGAACCCACCCGGGAGCGTATCTTTTGCTTTTCAACATTTCGTTCCTATGTCATAATTATCTTTTGCTTTTCAACATTTTGTTCCTATGTCATACTTTCGATTTCAAATAGATTTGTTTCACAAGCGAAAACATCTGCTTCCTTGGCGCAAGCGGCAGCGCGTTCGGCTGTTAACCGAAAGGTCGGTGGTTCGAACCCACCCGGGAGCGTAGCTTTTGCTTTTCAACATTTCGTTCCTATTTCATAATGTCAATTTCAAATAGATTTGTTTTACAAGCGAAAACATCTGCTTCCGTGGCGCAATCGGCAGCGCGTTCGGCTGTTAACCGAAAGGTCGGTGGTTCGAACCCACCCGGGAGCGTATCTTTTGCTTTTCAACATTTTGTTCCTATGTCATACTTTCGATTTCAAATAGATTTGTTTCGCAAGCGAAAACATTTGCTTCCGTGGCGCAATCGGCAGCGCGTTCGGCTGTTAACCGAAAGGTCGGTGGTTCGAACCCACCCGGGAGCGTATCTTTTGCTTTTCAACATTTTGTTCCTATGTCATACTTTCGATTTCAAATAGATTTGTTTCGCAAGCGAAAACATTTGCTTCCGTGGCGCAATCGGCAGCGCGTTCGGCTGTTAACCGAAAGGTCGGTGGTTCGAACCCACCAGGGAGCGTATCTTTTGCTTTTCAACATTTTGTTCCTATGTCATACTTTCGATTTCAAATAGAATTGTTTCACAAGCGAAAACATCTTCTTCCGTGGCGCAATCGGCAGCGCGTTCGGCTGTTAACCGAAAGGTCGGTGGTTCGAACCCACCCGGGAGCGTATCTTTTGCTTTTCAACATTTTGTTCCTATGCCATACTTTCGATTTCAAATAGATTTGTTTCACAAGCGAAAACATCTGCTTCCGTGGCGCAATCGGCAGCGCGTTCGGCTGTTAACCGAAAGGTCGGTGGTTCGAACCCACCCGGGAGCGTATCTTTTGCTTTTCAACATTTCGTTCCTATGTCATAATTATCTTTTGCTTTTCAACATTTTGTTCCTATGTCATACTTTCGATTTCAAATAGATTTGTTTCACAAGCGAAAACATCTGCTTCCGTGGCGCAATCGGCAGCGCGTTCGGCTGTTAACCGAAAGGTCGGTGGTTCGAACCCACCCGGGAGCGTATCTTTTGCTTTTCAACATTTCGTTCCTATGTCATAATTTCAATTTCAAATAGATTTGTTTCACAAGCGAAAACATCTGCTTCCGTGGCGCAATCGGCAGCGCGTTCGGCTGTTAAGCGAAAGGTCGGTGGTTCGAACCCACCCGGGAGCGTATCTTTTGCTTTTCAACATTTCGTTCCTATGCCATACTTTCGATTTCAATTAGATTTGTTTCACAAGCGAAAACATCTGCTTCCGTGGCGCAATCGGCAGCGCGTTCGGCTGTTAACCGAAAGGTCGGTGGTTCGAACCCACCCGGGAGCGTATCTTTTGCTTTTCAACATTTCGTTCCTATTTCATAATGTCAATTTCAAATAGATTTGTTTTACAAGCGAAAACATCTGCTTCCGTGGCGCAATCGGCAGCGCGTTCGGCTGTTAACCGAAAGGTCGGTGGTTCGAACCCACCCGGGAGCGTATCTTTTGCTTTTCAACATTTCGTTCCTATGTCATAATTATCTTTTGCTTTTCAACATTTTGTTCCTATGTCATACTTTCGATTTCAAATAGATTTGTTTCACAAGCGAAAACATCTGCTTCCGTGGCGCAATCGGCAGCGCGTTCGGCTGTTAACCGAAAGGTCGGTGGTTCGAACCCACCCGGGAGCGTATCTTTTGCTTTTCAACATTTCGTTCCTATGTCATACTTTCGATTTCAAATAGATTTGTTTCACAAGCGAAAACATCTGCTTCCGTGGCGCAATCGGCAGCGCGTTCGGCTGTTAACCGAAAGGTCGGTGGTTCGAACCCACCCGGGAGCGTATCTTTTGCTTTTCAACATTTCGTTCCTATTTCATAATGTCAATTTCAAATAGATTTGTTTTACAAGCGAAAACATCTGCTTCCGTGGCGCAATCGGCAGCGCGTTCGGCTGTTAACCGAAAGGTCGGTGGTTCGAACCCACCCGGGAGCGTATCTTTTGCTTTTCAACATTTCGTTCCTATGTCATAATTATCTTTTGCTTTTCAACATTTTGTTCCTATGTCATACTTTCGATTTCAAATAGATTTGTTTCACAAGCGAAAACATCTGCTTCCGTGGCGCAATCGGCAGCGCGTTCGGCTGTTAACCGAAAGGTCGGTGGTTCGAACCCACCCGGGAGCGTATCTTTTGCTTTTCAACATTTCGTTCCTATGTCATACTTTCGATTTCAAATAGATTTGTTTCACAAGCGAAAACATCTGCTTCCGTGGCGCAATCGGCAGCGCGTTCGGCTGTTAACCGAAAGGTCGGTGGTTCGAACCCACCCGGGAGCGTATCTTTTGCTTTTCAACATTTCGTTCCTATGTCATAATTATCATTTGCTTTTCAACATTTTGTTCCTATGTCATACTTTCGATTTCAAATAGATTTGTTTCACAAGCGAAAACATCTGCTTCCTTGGCGCAAGCGGCAGCGCGTTCGGCTGTTAACCGAAAGGTCGGTGGTTCGAACCCACCCGGGAGCGTAGCTTTTGCTTTTCAACATTTCGTTCCTATTTCATAATGTCAATTTCAAATAGATTTGTTTTACAAGCGAAAACATCTGCTTCCGTGGCGCAATCGGCAGCGCGTTCGGCTGTTAACCGAAAGGTCGGTGGTTCGAACCCACCCGGGAGCGTATCTTTTGCTTTTCAACATTTCGTTCCTATTTAATAATGTCAATTTCAAATAGATTTGTTTTACAAGCGAAAACATCTGCTTCCGTGGCGCAATCGGCAGCGCGTTCGGCTGTTAACCGAAAGGTCGGTGGTTCGAACCCACCCGGGAGCGTATCTTTTGCTTTTCAACATTTTGTTCCTATGTCATACTTTCGATTTCAAATAGATTTGTTTCACAAGCGAAAACATCGGCTTCCGTGGCGCAATCGGCAGCGCGTTCGGCTGTTAACCGAAAGGTCGGTGGTTCGAACCCACCCGGGAGCGTATCTTTTGCTTTTCAACATTTCGTTCCTATTTCATAATGTCAATTTCAAATAGATTTGTTTCGCAAGCGAAAACATCTGCTTCCGTGGCGCAATCGGCAGCGCGTTCGGCTGTTAACCGAAAGGTCGGTGGTTCGAACCCACCCGGGAGCGTATCTTTTGCTTTTCAACATTTTGTTCCTATGTCATACTTTCGATTTCAAATAGATTTGTTTTACAAGCGAAAACATCTGCTTCCGTGGCGCAATCGGCAGCGCGTTCGGCTGTTAACCGAAAGGTCGGTGGTTCGAACCCACCCGGGAGCGTATCTTTTGCTTTTCAACATTTCGTTCCTATTTAATAATGTCAATTTCAAATAGATTTGTTTTACAAGCGAAAACATCTGCTTCCGTGGCGCAATCGGCAGCGCGTTCGGCTGTTAACCGAAAGGTCGGTGGTTCGAACCCACCCGGGAGCGTATCTTTTGCTTTTCAACATTTCGTTCCTATGTCATAATTTCAATTTCAAATAGATTTGTTTCACAAGCGAAAACATCTGCTTCCGTGGCGCAATCGGCAGCGCGTTCGGCTGTTAACCGAAAGGTCGGTGGTTCGAACCCACCAGGGAGCGTATCTTTTGCTTTTCAACATTTTGTTCCTATGTCATACTTTCGATTTCAAATAGATTTGTTTCACAAGCGAAAACATCTTCTTCCGTGGCGCAATCGGCAGCGCGTTCGGCTGTTAACCGAAAGGTCGGTGGTTCGAACCCACCAGGGAGCGTATCTTTTGCTTTTCAACATTTTGTTCCTATGTCATACTTTCGATTTCAAATAGATTTGTTTCACAAGCGAAAACATCTTCTTCCGTGGCGCAATCGGCAGCGCGTTCGGCTGTTAACCGAAAGGTCGGTGGTTCGAACCCACCCGGGAGCGTATCTTTTGCTTTTCAACATTTCGTTCCTATGTCATAATTATCTTTTGCTTTTCAACATTTTGTTCCTATGTCATACTTTCGATTTCAAATAGATTTGTTTCACAAGCGAAAACATCGGCTTCCGTGGCGCAATCGGCAGCGCGTTCGGCTGTTAACCGAAAGGTCGGTGGTTCGAACCCACCCGGGAGCGTATCTTTTGCTTTTCAACATTTTGTTCCTATGTCATACTTTCGATTTCAAATAGATTTGTTTCACAAGCGAAAACATCTTCTTCCGTGGCGCAATCGGCAGCGCGTTCGGCTGTTAACCGAAAGGTCGGTGGTTCGAACCCATCCGGGAGCGTATCTTTTGCTTTTCAACATTTCGTTCCTATTTAATAATGTCAATTTCAAATAGATTTGTTTTACAAGCGAAAACATCTGCTTCCGTGGCGCAATCGGCAGCGCGTTCGGCTGTTAACCGAAAGGTCGGTGGTTCGAACCCACCCGGGAGCGTATCTTTTGCTTTTCAACATTTCGTTCCTATGTCATAATTATCTTTTGCTTTTCAACATTTTGTTCCTATGTCATACTTTCGATTTCAAATAGATTTGTTTCACAAGCGAAAACATCGGCTTCCGTGGCGCAATCGGCAGCGCGTTCGGCTGTTAACCGAAAGGTCGGTGGTTCGAACCCACCCGGGAGCGTATCTTTTGCTTTTCAACATTTTGTTCCTATGTCATACTTTCGATTTCAAATAGATTTGTTTCACAAGCGAAAACATCTTCTTCCGTGGCGCAATCGGCAGCGCGTTCGGCTGTTAACCGAAAGGTCGGTGGTTCGAACCCACCCGGGAGCGTATCTTTTGCTTTTCAACATTTCGTTCCTATGTCATAATTTCAATTTCAAATAGATTTGTTTCACAAGCGAAAACATCTGCTTCCGTGGCGCAATCGGCAGCGCGTTCGGCTGTTAAGCGAAAGGTCGGTGGTTCGAACCCACCCGGGAGCGTATCTTTTGCTTTTCAACATTTTGTTCCTATGCCATACTTTCGATTTCAAATAGATTTGTTTCACAAGCGAAAACATCTGCTTCCGTGGCGCAATCGGCAGCGCGTTCGGCTGTTAACCGAAAGGTCGGTGGTTCGAACCCACCCGGGAGCGTAGCTTTTGCTTTTCAACATTTCGTTCCTATGTCATACTTTCGATTTCAAATAGATTTGTTTCACAAGCGAAAACATCTTCTTCCGTGGCGCAATCGGCAGCGCGTTCGGCTGTTAACCGAAAGGTCGGTGGTTCGAACCCACCAGGGAGCGTATCTTTTGCTTTTCAACATTTTGTTCCTATGTCATACTTTCGATTTCAAATAGATTTGTTTCACAAGCGAAAACATCTTCTTCCGTGGCGCAATCGGCAGCGCGTTCGGCTGTTAACCGAAAGGTCGGTGGTTCGAACCCACCCGGGAGCGTATCTTTTGCTTTTCAACATTTCGTTCCTATGTCATAATTTCAATTTCAAATAGATTTGTTTCACAAGCGAAAACATCTGCTTCCGTGGCGCAATCGGCAGCGCGTTCGGCTGTTAACCGAAAGGTCGGTGGTTCGAACCCACCCGGGAGCGTATCTTTTGCTTTTCAACATTTCGTTCCTATTTAATAATGTCAATTTCAAATAGATTTGTTTTACAAGCGAAAACATCTGCTTCCGTGGCGCAATCGGCAGCGCGTTCGGCTGTTAACCGAAAGGTCGGTGGTTCGAACCCACCCGGGAGCGTATCTTTTGCTTTTCAACATTTCGTTCCTATGTCATAATTATCTTTTGCTTTTCAACATTTTGTTCCTATGTCATACTTTCGATTTCAAATAGATTTGTTTCACAAGCGAAAACATCGGCTTCCGTGGCGCAATCGGCAGCGCGTTCGGCTGTTAACCGAAAGGTCGGTGGTTCGAACCCACCCGGGAGCGTATCTTTTGCTTTTCAACATTTTGTTCCTATGTCATACTTTCGATTTCAAATAGATTTGTTTCACAAGCGAAAACATCTTCTTCCGTGGCGCAATCGGCAGCGCGTTCGGCTGTTAACCGAAAGGTCGGTGGTTCGAACCCACCCGGGAGCGTATCTTTTGCTTTTCAACATTTCGTTCCTATGTCATAATTTCAATTTCAAATAGATTTGTTTCACAAGCGAAAACATCTGCTTCCGTGGCGCAATCGGCAGCGCGTTCGGCTGTTAAGCGAAAGGTCGGTGGTTCGAACCCACCCGGGAGCGTATCTTTTGCTTTTCAACATTTTGTTCCTATGCCATACTTTCGATTTCAAATAGATTTGTTTCACAAGCGAAAACATCTGCTTCCGTGGCGCAATCGGCAGCGCGTTCGGCTGTTAACCGAAAGGTCGGTGGTTCGAACCCACCCGGGAGCGTATCTTTTGCTTTTCAACATTTCGTTCCTATTTCATAATGTCAATTTCAAATAGATTTGTTTTACAAGCGAAAACATCTGCTTTCGTGGCGCAATCGGCAGCGCGTTCGGCTGTTAACCGAAAGGTCGGTGGTTCGAACCCACCCGGGAGTGTATCTTTTGCTTTTCAACATTTTGTTCCTATGTCATACTTTCGATTTCAAATAGATTTGTTTCGCAAGCGAAAACATCTGCTTCCGTGGCGCAATCGGCAGCGCGTTCGGCTGTTAACCGAAAGATCGGTGGTTCGAACCCACCCGGGAGCGTAGCTTTTGCTTTTCAACATTTCGTTCCTATGTCATACTTTCGATTTCAAATAGATTTGTTTCACAAGCGAAAACATCTTCTTCCGTGGCGCAATCGGCAGCGCGTTCGGCTGTTAACCGAAAGGTCGGTGGTTCGAACCCACCCGGGAGCGTATCTTTTGCTTTTCAACATTTCGTTCCTATGTCATAATTTCAATTTCAAATAGATTTGTTTCACAAGCGAAAACATCTGCTTCCGTGGCGCAATCGGCAGCGCGTTCGGCTGTTAAGCGAAAGGTCGGTGGTTCGAACCCACCCGGGAGCGTATCTTTTGCTTTTCAACATTTTGTTCCTATGCCATACTTTCGATTTCAAATAGATTTGTTTCACAAGCGAAAACATCTGCTTCCGTGGCGCAATCGGCAGCGCGTTCGGCTGTTAACCGAAAGGTCGGTGGTTCGAACCCACCCGGGAGCGTATCTTTTGCTTTTCAACATTTCGTTCCTATTTCATAATGTCAATTTCAAATAGATTTGTTTTACAAGCGAAAACATCTGCTTCCGTGGCGCAATCGGCAGCGCGTTCGGCTGTTAACCGAAAGGTCGGTGGTTCGAACCCACCCGGGAGCGTATCTTTTGCTTTTCAACATTTTGTTCCTATGCCATACTTTCGATTTCAAATAGATTTGTTTCACAAGCGAAAACATCTGCTTCCGTGGCGCAATCGGCAGCGCGTTCGGCTGTTAACCGAAAGGTCGGTGGTTCGAACCCACCCGGGAGCGTATCTTTTGCTTTTCAACATTTCGTTCCTATTTCATAATTTCAATTTCAAATAGATTTGTTTTACAAGCGAAAACATCTGCTTCCGTGGCGCAATCGGCAGCGCGTTCGGCTGTTAACCGAAAGGTCGGTGGTTCGAACCCGCCCGGGAGCGTATCTTTTGCTATTCAACATTTCGTTCCTATTTCATAATGTCAATTTCAAATAGATTTGTTTTACAAGCGAAAACATCTGCTTCCGTGGCGCAATCGGCAGCGCGTTCGGCTGTTAACCGAAAGGTCGGTGGTTCGAACCCACCCGGGAGCGTAGCGTTTGCTTTTCAAAATTTCATTCATATTTCAAGATTTTGATTTCAAATAGGTTCGAACAAAAAAAGCGTAGCTTTTGCCATTTCAACATTTAAAAATTCTGTTTTTTTTCATCATTTTGTTTTCAACATTTCCTGCTTTTTTAAACATTTAGTTGAAACAAATGTGCGATGATCTCTGATCTCCCTAATCATTTATTTATCATAGAACTGTGATATTTACATTCTCATTTTTTGACACCTTGCTCTTGCTGTGTTCTAATCGTTATTTGTACAGTACCTTTATGCAAACAAAAGTGGTGTAAATCAATTTCCAAATTCTGATTTATCCCATCTGCTCGAATTGCGCGCGGTACACGGCACATCTTCAATTAAAATATATTATAATTACAAATTTAGACTTTTTAATTTTTCTGATAGGATGGAAAACTAGCAAAATAGGATCATTTCAAAATCGATGCACAAAAGTATTCGAATTTAACTTGGAAGCCCGTATTTAGGGACCCTTAATATCCTTTTTTCATCCGGGTGCGCGAAAAGTGGGCGGACGTTGTGGACCCTACCCGTATTTAATTTAATGTTATGCAAATGAACTCACGTTCCAACCATGTAATGGTCCAGAAAGTGCACCAATTTTGCACGGTCGAGACTCCTCACCAAGGCTTGAACCCTGTCCTTTTTGCCTGCCTGTAAAAAACATTACTTTTAGTCTAATGCAATCGTCTCTATTTGAAAAGTGGCTCTGAAAGATCAGAAAAAAGTAGGGGGAACAAGGAAAATGATGCGAAATTTGCTTACATTGAGCAGTTTGAAGCATTTGGTAACAAATTTCCGCACTTCAGCGTCCTGCTCGTTTTCCAGTTTGGCCATCAACGGAGTGGCGCAGGCCTCTGCAGGTATTTTTAATTAAATTTAATTAATCAATTAATTAACTGAATTAAGATACATCGAATTATGTAAAAATATAAAAAAGCCGGAGAATTAACAGATTTTCTTTGCTTTTATTTTTAAAGATTCTAGCGACGGCTTAGAGCGCGGGCTTCGTGTTATACAATTTAAAAATATAACTTTTACCGTGATCTACAGCAGTTAAAAATTTAAACTTATTCGCTCATGAAGTCTACTACTGATGTGGGCACGCAATTTGTGCTACGCCTTTGACCCATGCTCAATTTTTCGGAGCTTAGCAGTGGAACTTTTTATTGTTTTTGACGAGTCTTGAGAACTTTAAAAAAATTAACCTTCTTCCCGTGTCAATTTAGCAAGGATGGCGACTAAAAGCACCGAGAGGATGATTAAATGACGCATTTGCACCTGAATGCGAGCCGATTAGTCAATTATAAATACCATTCAGAAAGAAAAGAGGAGTAAAGATCTGAGAAAGAAGGGGCTAATATTCCCCAATTATTTCCGACCCTGCTTTCGCGAGCTTTTATGCAACATTTGCGGTGTTTTTCGTCCGATTTGTTTTGCTAGAGAAAATTCATTCATTCCTTTTTCGCATTATCGCACTCTCACCCGGAAATTGCTGGGCGTTGGCTAAACTCAGAGAAAAAGAATGTGAGTTTTAGCAAATAAACTGCTTACTTTTTTGCGCAGAGACCATGGAAAGTGTATAGAGCGTAAGTAATTTCTTAAATGACTGATGAGCACTAATTTTTAACGGCATTCGAAAAAAATTGTTTCTTTATTTTGCACGTTCACTGGCTTCCACAGGCAGCTCTAAAATGTATATCCTATATATCTTGCAATTAAAGGTGGTATCCCACGAATATTTGGTCAACTGAGTTCTCACTGTCGGCTTATGGTAATCGGTTTCCAGATAAGAGCATGTTCAGCCGATAAGTTCGAACAAAGTTATTTGCGTTTGGCTCTGTGCCAAACTGACCCTGAATGCAGGAATTCAAAAACGATAGGGAGGGATAAGGGTGGGCGAGAATAAAGCGGCCGCGTCATTGAAACATGGGAGATGAGGAATGAGGAAGCAGGAGATTCGTAATACTCCTTCTTTAAATTTGGAAAATGGCAATTCGATAGATTGACTCGCTGTCAAATTTGTCAAGGGTAGCTATACATTTCTTGACTTGCAAAAGAAAAAAAGAACTCTTGACATCCTTTTGAATACAACGAATAGTTTCTGATTTAAAGGAAAGACAAAGTGGAATTGACTGGAATTAATCGGACGCTCATTTTCCTCCACTAGACTTACAGGTTTCGAAAATTCCTGACCTCAAGGCCTGCAGAAGGGTAACTTTATGCTCAGAGGAAGTCAGGAAAAAGTCCAAGTGCGATGAACAAGGGAAAGGATGGTATCGCCAATTGGCATCCTTCGCAAATAAGCGTAAATCACAGACGTGTCAGGAATAAAGTACTTTATTAACAAAAACAGAATATTTTTGTAATATTTCTAAAACTATACTGGACTCATGCTCTCGAAAGTGTCGCGGAAGGAGGCGCATCTGTAATGAGTAAACAATAAAATAACAATAAAATAATGTATTTGTAATCTATTGGTGGCAAGCTAGTTTTTTCATTATGGCGTATGAAAGCAATACAAATTTCATGATTGTGCCGATTTTTGAACAAGGGATAAGAACAGACCATAATCGGAACTTTTTCATCAGCACAACAAAAAGGAGAACAAAAGGTGAATGAGAACTTAAAATTAGAGTACATTTAATTAATAATTAGTAATTAGAATAAATTAGTAATTAGAATAAATGAGTAATTAGAGTAAATTACATAATTAACTCACTCTCCGACCATGTATTCGTCCAGGAACTTGATGAATTTGCCGTGATCGAATTTCTCCACTAGCGGCCGTGCATCATCGATTTTTCCGGCCTTAAAATGAGAGTTTCGCCGTTTTTATACCCTCTTTTGATAAAAGTAGAGAAAAAAGGATAAATGCAACTCACGCTGATAACCTTGAAGGCTTTGGTGACAAATTTCTTCGTTTCGGCGTCTTTTTCGTTGACTAGTTTCGCCATGAGCGGATTGGCGCAGGCTTCTGCAGTTATTTTATGCAAATTAACTCAATTAATATATTAATTGTCGTGAATTTTAAAATTATTAACCTTCCTCCGGCGACAATTTCGCGACCGCAGTCGCCAAGAGCATCGCAAAGAAGACAACAACAATTCGCATTTCGCACCTGACAAATTCGGAGACTTGAATCAAAGTGTGAATAATACTAGATTAGCAGAGTTTGCAAACTATTGTAGCAAGACACTCCTCGGGAGTGCTAAAATTAGGATAGCACAAATTACAAACAGAGACTGGGCAGCTTGCCCTCGCTTTTATAGGAATCTGTCTCATTATTGTCGGATTTGTCTGGAGCGCGTCCCTCCGGACACTCGTTTGCCTAGAGTGCGAAATGTGACATTACAGTCTCCGCATTTCGCACTGTCTATTCTCCGGTCGATGGACGAGAGAGTGTACCAAATGACCGTGATCTCACATATTCCACTCTACTTTCGCCACCACGAACACCATTGTTGCACAGCATCCAGTTGGCACCATGCCAAGAGTGTCTCTCGGTGTCTGACTCTCTCGTTTCGCGAGATCTCTCGCAATCTCTCTCTTTCTCTAACTCCTTCTCGCTGGCTCTGTTTCGTTTGCTGTGTGGTATGGCCCATTTTGCACACAACAAACGCACTGTTGCTCCTCAACGTGAATGATGAAATTGTCGCCTTTCTTGAATCTTGCTCATAGGGAAATATGGTATGTCTTCGAAGCGAGATGTCTATGCTATTTCAAAGTCAAGTCACTCCGGTTGGATTCAAGTGGTTCGCACATTAAGGCCTTTGAAGTAGCCTCTCGGTAGCCTAGACTTCTGGATTCGTGGACTTCTTCCCCTCTGAGAGCGATAGTCTTTGAGATACAGCACGATGCAAGCAAAAAAAAAATTCAATATACCAGAAACATGTAAATACATGTAATGTTTCCATCGAATCGGCACAATAATAACGTTTTTTCTAAGTTTAAGCTTTTAGAAAAGGTTTGAAAAGTACCACTTGTATCTTTATCGTATGTGCTCTATTGAATAAAAAATCAATTTTTTTACTACTTTTCACTTAATAATTGTTGTGTGTGTGTTTTTTTGTTGTAAATAAATGATTGAGCGGTGCACAGACAAACTTTACACGCAAAATTATCGCGCTATATTAATCAATATTCGTCCGTTAATCCAATTCGAATGAACCCTTGAACGACTCGCATCTGTAAGTAGTTTTTTTTAAAAATTTATCAATTTAAAAGTATTTTCAATCGATAAATCAATAAATTGAAAACTCACGGGCCGGTCATGTACTCATCCATGAATTTGGCCATCTTTTCCTTGTTGAACTTCTTGATCAAAGGCTGTGCCTCGTCCCTCTTGCCGGCCTGTTTTTTTTTTAAACAAATAAATCCAGATGGAATCAAGTTCGGAACGTAGGATACTATGTAAACCCTAGGAACGCCTTACATAAACAGAAAAATTGTAAAAAAACTGTATAAGACCTAAAGTCTTAAACATAAGGCTCTCATGGGCCTCATATGAGGCATTTTTCTCTGTGTGTCCGCCAAGGAATATAAGTGAAATAGCAACGAAAAAAAGAAAAAAACGGCGTACACTGATGAGCTTGAAGCATTTAGTGACGAACTTCTTCACTTCCGGGTCCTTCTCCTGCGCAAGTTTGGTCATCAACGGCGCGGCGCACGCTTCTGAAAATATTATGATTAATTAACTAATTAATTATTTTATTTATTAATTGGAATTCTTCATTGTTTCGACCAGTACCACTTTGGGATGCATTTGGGATGCAAATATATTGAAAATAGTGAGAAAAAAAATAGTGAAAACGTCAATTCAACTTTCAGCACCTTCTTCCGGTGTGAGGGCAACGACCAGGGCGATGATAAGTGCCGCGAATACTACGAGCCGCCTCATTTCGCACCTTAAACCAGGAGGATTTTGAACCGGAAGTGACCGGAAACAAGATAACTTGAAAGACTACCGTAGTGGCGAGGCGGTCTTCGGCCGGCTTTTATATCAACACCTTCATATTGTGGGTGTGCGCATGGGAGGAATGCTCTCTCCGCTCTGCGCAGTATCTAATACGGCGTAGCAGGCGAAAACAGTGATAATGCGTGGAGACATCGACACATTTCCTCCTTTTTCCTGCTCATTCACACGCCTCGCTGATTGTTGTCGCACACAGCCATGTATTCTGCGAATCGGAAAGATAATGAGATCCGGGAGTTGTGAGAACCGGCAAATGCATAATACGCGGATTTGTAATGCCGATCTTTGGATGGTAGAGAGATGTGTAGAGAGAACACGATGAAAACATGGGGATTTGTGATGATGATAATGATCTGATGGATGTTACGCATGAAATGGATGATGAATAGGCAGATGATCAGTGGACAGTTGCTATACGATTACTCATCTTCTTAGAAGTCGCGGGGCTGAACGTCATCTTAATCAGTGTTCACTTATCACCGTTACTTATCATACTCTGCCGGTCTATAGACTAGATACAATGGAGATGAAGAATAAGCAGGTGATCAGTGGACATTGATGTAGCCACTGAAAAATGAACGCTGCATACTAGGCATAGACATCTACACTCATTTCTCAGGAAAAATTCTGCTTCCGTGGCGCAATCGGCAGCGCGTTCGGCCGTTAACCGAAAGGTCGGTGGTTCGAACCCATCCGGGAGCGTAGCTTTTGCTTTTCAACATTTCAATCCCATGTCAAAATTTCGATTTCAAATATAAATGTTTCACAAGCGAAATCATCTGCTTCCGTGGCGCAATCGGCAGCGCGTTCGGCTGTTAACCGAAAGGTCGGTGATTCGAACCCACCCGGGAGCGTAGCTTTTTTTTCAGGATTAAGTTCCTCAAATGGAATTATTTTTTCCTCACTATCTATGTGCACACACCGATCAATCGCGATGACTATTATATTTTTACGATGATTTTGAATTTTCCAATAATTAGATAATTAGCTAATTAATCGAAAATCGAATTAGTAACTTTGAAAGCCCTAACTATTCTGATCAGTATGATACTTCGATTGGCTCATGGGGTTGATATAGGAGAAATTTATTTCCATTAGAAATCCCCGCTGCGGAAATGTCGTTTGCGGAACCCGAAAAATCGTTATCATGTCAAGCGTAAAAAAGAGACAAGTGCTTGAAATTTTATAGGCAATAAAATAGCCTCTTCTTGGCCTGCCATTGCATTTACAGAAATTATAATTTTTACAGAAATGTTCGCCCCTGTTATTTAAAAAAAATACGTTCAGGTCATATTACAAATTTACGAGCACTCGTCCGAAATAATAAAACGTTCCGTTGATAATCCGTGTTAAACAGCAGATACGGCTGCGAGAGAGCATGGCAAAGCGAGAGACACGTTGAGGTATAGAAAGAGAGTACACCACCAGTAGTCCATTTCATGACCGTATCATTTTAAAATTGTAATAACCTACTGGTGTGTGTGCTATCATTCTACAGCTCTGCTTGTCTCTTGCTTTGGCACGCTCTCTCGCACCCACGTCTATTATTTAAGAGCGGGACGTTTAATTGAATTGGACGAGTGTTTGTTAATTTATACACTCATCGTTCCACCTTCAAAGGCGGCTAAACGTACGACGGCCTTGCTATATGCTAGACACATTGGTAAGGAGGTTGACGCTGATAAAGAGAACTGATCATTCATCCGGATTTAAAACACTATGTGTAAGTGTAAGACTGGCGGCGCGAATCAGATACGTTTCAAGAACGTGTGAAAGGAGAATGGCTTCCATTGCTATCTATTTAATGCATGTTGTATCCCTCAAATAAACATTTATTTCAAACAATTGAAAATAAATCTTTTTTTGAATATAATCTTCAAGCCAGTCCATACGCTTCACGAATTTGCTCGCATCTGCAATTACTATGTTTTATCAAGCTTATTTTTTTTACTATGTTTTATCAAGCTTAACACTTCTTTGTTATTTCACAACACTTCTTTTCATAGGGGGGTGATCGAAACCGCATTTGAAAAGGCCTATACAATTTTATAGCCTTTTGTTTTTTAAAACGCAGAAAATTGTACTGGCCTTTTTCATAATTTGCTCATCACTCAGGTTCTGATAATCTATTTTCTCTATCACTTTTTCATTGACTAATTATGACGCAACACTCACTCATCACTCAGGTAGTGGTTTCGGAATCGGTCGATCTGCTGCTGCGGCATCGCTTTTACGACAGACTTTGCCTCATCCGTCTTGCCTTCCTGAATTTAACCAACGAGTCAAATCTTATTTATAACTGACAAATTTTTTTTAAAAATTTATTTTGCGACATTCAAACCCGAAGAATATTTTTACTCCACATCATGATTTTTGGTGTAAGAAATTCAATTACTTATTTAAATTTCCCACCTTGAAGAGAGAAAAGGCTCGATCGACGGTTTCCTTCAGGGACGGTAGAGATTCCGCCTCGATCTTTTTCGTGATCGGACCGACGCAGGCTTCTCAAATTATAAAAAATATTAATGATACAATCTTCTATATAGTTAGTTCCTCATATGCATATTAGTACTGAAAAAAAAAATTATTGCCCCATTAAATAAAATTTTACGATTTATTACCGGCTTCTGGCGACAACTCCGCTGCTACTGCAGCTAAGAGGAGAGCGAAGACCAGAACTGTGCTTTGCATGGCAATTGCGTAGTAATGATGCAACGACTCGCTGATTGTATGTGTATTGGCCGACGACCAGTGTGGCAAAACACTTATTTATACGGGTGGATAATCATAAGTTGTTGTGTGCAAGGATCAAATGCACAAATAACCTGTTTTGTGCAGATATTTGCCGCAGTTTTTGATCGTGTAACTTTCACAAGTCGCTGATTATTTACTGAGAGCGGCTACATTACTCACGGAAAATGATCATTGACTTTTGATCATTTCGGTAAATCGAATATCTATCAAATGTTATCCACATGCGATATGAGAATACGGAACTAAAGCAGGGAAATACATTGAAGAAACACCGATAATGCCGGCGAAAAGTCGCCAGCTTCCGTGGCGCAATCGGCAGCGCGTTCGGCTGTTAACCGAAAGGTCGGTGGTTCGAACCCACCCGGGAGCGTAGATTTGCTTTTTCGCCTCATCATTCAGACTTTTAAAAGTGAATATATTTCATCAATATTTTATTCAAATAATTTTTTTCCAACCGCTGATTTCAAGAGGAATTTTGAGCTCAATTTTTTTGATTTACTATGCGCAGTTTCAATTCGTAGTGTTTCTGTATTTCGCGAAAATCTACTGTGACCGTTGTTATGCACGTGAGCCCCATTTAATCTACAGTAACACTATATAAAAGAGGCGTTGTTTACCGTCGACCACCCTTCCTAGTTACATCATCACTAGGCAATATGATGATTGCAATTATGCTCTCGCTTTTCGTCGCCTTCGTTGCCTTCGATGCGACGCCACAGGAAATCGGTGAGCGCAGCGTCAGAAATAGTATCGGCGAGATCTAGTTAGAGAAAAATTGAACCACCAAGAGAGTGCGTTAAACAAGAGATTCAGACAACGAAAGACTATTTGGCATGGTGCCAACACGATGTTGTGGTGTGTTCGTGATTTCGACAATAAACGTATTACGAAAATCTGAGAATATGAACATATCGGCTATGTTCTCCTACCAAAATCGTTCAAAACAAAAAGCAATAAAAACGTAGACCATCGGGCTTATTCCGATGCCTCCCTAGTTCGCACACTCGTATGAAACAGTATTTGCAATGAGAAGAGTATTCTCAATTCGAATTATTTTTACGCAGTTGACCAAAAGTTTGTGGGACATTGTCTTTAATTCAGAAGTGTGCGTGGTTCCGATGCGGCGCAAGCTGGATTCGGAGCCGGACGTGCTCCTCAAGGATGCCATAGAGAGGGGACTAGCACTGCTCAGTGTAATATAATTCGCCCATATTAATAATATGCAATGGCGTGGTTAGATCGAATAATTTTATTAGTGAGAACAAAGGGTCATTCTCGAATATTGCATTGTTATGCGGGAATAGGATTATTCGATCTAACAACGCTAATATGCAAGCACCTCCCAGTTATATGGTAGGAGCTGGGAGATGCATGCATATTTTTAAAAAAAATTGGCTAGAATCTGGAATGTTCTTTGTTGCAATATTTGAAGAAATGGATAAAAAAATTCAAGATGAGCGACTTTCAGGAGGGGAATTGTGAGGAGTCGAAAGCCCTTGTGAAAGCTCTTCTTCCTTCGCAGATCGATCGATTCCGAGACTTTTATCTCGTCGATGAGTGAGTGATTGCGTAGTTGCTATGAAAACGGAAGCTAACGTCTATTATTTGACATGATGTCTTGCCACTTCTAGTATACTATCTTGCTACAGTTAAATCACTTGATATGGATGAACTTTTACGTATATCGTATATGCAATAATTGCGTGATCACTATGCATATATATTTTATTCGCAGATGTGCTAGCTTCCGTGCGATGTTGGATCTATGATGCCGACTCTGACTGTGTTGTGACGAAGGATTTAACTAACAATCTTTATCTTGCGTAGAACATTTTCATTTGTTTGCTTTTCCGGTTTCGTTTATATTGGAATAATTTTTATAAACATGATTGCGAACAATTTAAATTCGGTACTAATCGATTATTAAAGCAATTTAATTATTACGTATGTTCGAACATTCATTGCTAATTTCACAGTCATTAAACACATATTTCAGTTACATTAATCAATTGTAAACATGATTATTTGAAATGATATTTTTAGAATCTACTCCATTCCATACATCGGGCGGAAGACGAGATATCTGCAATGAAAAGTATCCTATTTTCTCCTCGATCATCATTTTCAACTTGCGTAATGATGATGCAAAAACGCACGTTTCAATTAGGTAAAAGTCCTTGAATCGAGCGAGTCTTTCGGTTGTCATGGCGTGAATGAGCGCTTTTGCCTCGTCTACCTTTGCCTTCCTGCAAAAAAAACAGTTTCGTTTTGTTTTCCGTCAAATTATCGTGCAACTAATATTAAAAATACTCCTTATCATAATCTAATATACATCAAATATAATACATCTTATCAATACATCTGATACATCATTTTCTTTTCAGATCTATATAAGTGTGTTTATTGAATGACATCGAGACGGGTGAATAATGATAAGTTGTAAGGATCAAATGCGCAAACAATCTGTTTTGTGCACACATTTTGCGCAGTTTTTGCGCGTGTAACTTTCGCTGTTTATTTACTGAAAGCGGATACATTACTCACGGAAAATGATCATTGACATTTGATCATTGCGGTTGCTCGAGAAAATCTATCAAATATTTTCTATATGCGATATGAGAATAAGCAGCTACAGAATCTTGACACTCACTGAACAGCACTCGATAAAGAAATACCTATTTTACCAGGGTAAGAGATTACGCTAGCTTCCGTGGCGCAATCGGCAGCGCGTTCGGCTGTTAACAGGAAGGTCGGTGGTTCGAACCCAACAGGGAGTGTAGCTTTTTTGCTTTTTCACCTCGTCATTCAGACTTATAAAAGAAATTATATTTCTTCAATATTCTATTCAAATAATAATATTTTTTCGAAAAATAATTTTTCCCTCTTTCCAATCGCGGGATTCAAGGAGAACTATGTTATTTTTTTTAGGATTCACAGTTTCACTTCGTAGTGATTCTACTTGTCGCCGAAAAATACTGCGAACATTGTTATGCATTGACTGTCACGGGAGACCAGATCGTCTTTTGCTGATTAGTGAGAGATATAAAAGGGATGTTGTTTATTTAATGTCCACCATAATTCACAATTACATCATCACTAGGCAATATGATGATTGCAATTCTGCTTTCGATATTTATTGCTGCAGCTGCTTCCGATCCGACGCCACTAGAAATCGGTGAGTTCGCGAATTAGGAAGTCATTTTATTACGAAAAAATGACCATATTGACAATGCTTTGTAATAAGTGTCAATCATTTAAAATTTGGTGACTAGGTAAAGACCTCAGTTCGCGCACTTTCTGTGGAAGAGACAGTTTGTTTGGAATATGAAGACTCTTCTCATATCATTTTTTCTAAATAATTTAATTTAGAAGTGTGCGTGGGTCCCCTGGATGGCAAATTGGAATTGGAACCAGACGTGCTCCCTAAGAATACCATCGAGAAGGGACTAGCGCTGTTCAGTGTAATACAAAATTCCCATTCTAATTATATCTCTTTTCCGTGGGAGGAAGCAACGTTTTTTGTGTTTCAACGTTTGAAAAAATGTATAAGAAAATGACGCATTTACGATGAGCAACTCACGGGGAAAGCAACTCATTACCCAAGATGTTAGAAATTTTTGGGAAACGTCATTCTGTAAATGTTTAAACAATGGACCGGTCTTCCCATTTCTTTGTTCAACATTTTCCGGCCTTTGTTCAAAAATCTACAGAAAGGCGCTTCCCAAAAATTACTTACATCTTTTAGTACCTTTCAGGAGGGAAATCGTGAGGAATCGAAAGCGCTCGTGAAAGCTCTTCTTCCTTCGCAGATCGCCCGATTCCGAGACTTTTATCTAGTCCATGAGTAAGTGATTGCGTCATTACTACTATGTAATATGTAATGAGCAATTATGATTGCTGAAGTTAAAGTCCCCTAGATGTCATGATACCTCTACGAGCATTCCACTACTGTAAAATAGCTTGAAATGGAACAACTTTGAAAGTTTACATTTTATGCAATAATTACGTAATAGTTATGAAGTATCCATTTCAAATAATGTTTTATTCGCAGATGCGCCGGCTTTCGTGCAGTATTCGATCTATGATGACGACGTTGACAGAGTTGAACAAGACTTTGGCCACTTATATTTATGGGTAGATTAATTTCGCGTATTTAGTAAACATGGATTTCCGGATTCATGAAGATAATAATTATTATTATATTTCAAATATTTTTAACTCGGCACGGATTGATCGGAGCAATTTTATTATTCTTTATTCTCGAGAAGTACAAGCACATTCATTGATAATATTAACATAACACCGGGCAATACATTACACAGTTACATGAAACATATTTTAAAAACAAATGTTTAAAAAAGTTTACTCCATTCCATACATCGGGCGGAAGACAAGACATCTGCAATGCAAAGTATCCTATTTTCTCCTCGATCAGCATTTTCAACTTGCGTAATGATGATGAAAAAACGCACGTTTCAATGAGGTAAAAGTCCTTGAATCGAGCGAGTCTCTCCGCAGTCATGGCGTGAATGAGAGTTTTTGCCTCCTCCACCTTGCCTTCCTGAAGAAAAGTTTTATCTCCCCCCCAAATTTTCGTAGAAGTAATATATAATTCGTTTCCAGATTTTCCAGACACGAGACCTTTATGGGTAAATGAAATCTTAAGAAAAAAAAATCCGCTAAATACTAAAAAGACTGCCAAACTGACATTGAACAGCGCCAGCCCCTGTCCGAGAGCGCTCTTTAGACCATCGTCCGTTTCAGCTTCTAATTTGCCGGTCAGAGGAGCGATACAGGCTTCTGAAATACAATAAATAAATAAAATTGAAATTTTCTAAGAGCAATCGTGCACACAGAACGCAAACTCTCTAACGTGTGTCTCTCTCTCAATTCGACTATCCTCGAATCAAGGGAGTCCGCTGTCTACTGTCCCGCTAACTATATTGAGTTAGAAAGGCGCATGTTAAAGAGTTCGCGCTCTTTGTATTCATTTTCCCAATTATCTAAATAAATTTTAATATTTCAACGCGATTCCTTACCGGCTTCCTCCGGAGTCTGAGCTACCACTGTTCCTGTAAGGAGCAGTACAAGAAATGCCGTTCGAATCATAGTTATTGCCTAGTGATGATGCAATGCTCGATCAGTATTCGACGGTAGCTGAACGACGAAACCGCATTGCTTTTATAGGTGTCAACTGATGGCTGACCGATCACATGTTGTGGTTGCAACAAAAATATCTGTTTTTTTCTGCGAATATTCGCCGCGCGAAAAACAGATATCCGAGACACTGATTATTTACCGGGAACGAACATGTTTCTCACGCCTGTGAGATGTTCATTCGTTCAAACATATAGATAAACCTAGAGATCTTGTAGAAAAGAAAGGGGGAAAACATTCAATGGCCACAAGCGACAGCATCTGCTTCCGTGGCGCAATCGGCAGCGCGTTCGGCTGTTAACCGAAAGGTCGGTGGTTCAAACCCACCCGGGAGCGTAGCTTTTACTTTTTCCCACCATGGATGTTGAACATGAGCTAAAAAATATAATGTTTTTATTCCCGAATAGCAAATAATGAAAAGAATGAAAGTGTGGAAAAGAGGGGAAATATATATATTCCACTAAATGATTACAATCCGTATAGTTCGCGGAAGTTGAGGCATCTGCAATCAATAATGCCTATTGTTAGTGAAAGTGCCGTAATCCGTGCAAATTTCCAAGTGATAACGCAACTCACGCGTCAATGAGGTAGAAGTTCTTGAATCGATCGATCCTTTCTGCAGTCAGCGCGTGAATCAGCGCCTTCGCCTCCTCCACCTTGCCTTCCTGAAACATTTTTAAATTAAAAATGTACGAAAAAGTACTTTAAATTAAAAAAAATGCGCCGCATACAATGCCCTCCAAAATCATATTTGCCTCTCTGAAAATGGGATACATTCCGCGATTTTTGATATTACTTTTCTTTGCAAAATGAATCGGCGCGACGCTTGGAGTGCGCTGCGATGTTTGAGAATTTGCGACACAAGCAAACTGACGTTGAACAGTGCTAGTCCCTCTCCGAGAGCCATCTTCAGCCCTTCGTCCTTCTCCGCAGCCAACTTGCCTCCAATCGGACCAACACACGCCTCTGAAAACCATTTAAGTTTAATTTATGACAAATGAAATTAAGAAATTTTACAACAAAAATAACTTTATTTCTTGTTCAAACTTACCAATTTCCTCCGGCGTCGGAGGCGCGGCGGAAACTGCCACAACCACCAGTGCGAGGATCGCGAGACGATTCATTGTTATTACCTAGTGATGACGAAATACGTTGTCGACAGGATGCGTTGTGATAACGAATCTCCTCACTTTTATATGCGCGAATAATCACCGATCGCCTGCGCACGACGGCAATAACAGCACATTTTCTCACTATTTTTCCTTTTTTTTCTTCCAAATTGCAGAAAACAAAAACCAGGATGTAGCCGCGCTCGCTAATTATTTTGCACAGAAAGCTTGCTTCTCTTGCAGAATACTGTGAGAAGCCGCACTGATAACTGGAGCTTTCCTGATGTTATTGGGATGTCCACAATATGGCATTGAGAGAGAATCGCCTCGATTTGAGCATCCGCTTCCGTGGCGCAATCGGCAGTTAACCGAAAGGTCGGTGGTTCGAACCCACCCGGGAGCGAATATTTTTTCATTCATTTAGTTCAAATTATCTAAAGCTAAGAGTAATAAAATGTTTTACTTTCAGCGATTTTAAATTATCCCGTTTTGTGAAGCGGGATAAGTTAAAATCACTGAAAGTAAAACATTTTATTCGAGCGAACACTTGAAGGCAGGGCAGCGGTTTCTTGAGACTTTTAAAATTTTAAAATAGCATCGCTCGTTAGATTTCAATTTCAGAACAAAATTTAAAAAAAATTCATTCTAGAAGTCATAAGTAGTAACTGGTGATACATCTGTCTAACGTCTTTGTCGATACTTGCAGTTATGATCTCTGCGTAAGCTTTGTTATCCAACTACTACTATTATTCCCAATCCATTAGGTTTTCGATCATGAGCAGTAACAAATAACAAATGACGGAATGAGTCATCATCTACTTCTCTGCGGTATGATCTTTATATATATATATATATATATATATATATATTTATGCGATCACAAGAAACGCGGTACAAAATTAAGTTAGATTAAAAACGAATTCAGTAGGAAGACAATGACAATCTAATAACGAGTCACTCAGAGAAACTGATCAATTCTCTGGACTTCACTAATATCCTTTATCTCACTCAGACTTCGATTAATAAACAACTAGTTGTTTCTCATTTTCTCATTTTCTGTTATTAAACAGGTCGACAACTAGTTGCGAATGAAGCAACCAGTTGCTAAAAAGTCACAACTAGTTGTTTAAAATTTGATCTCTCAATACTTCACTACAAGTTATGCCAAAATGATCTCTCGATGGGTCGGGGTCTAATTCACCAAACCCAAAGTAATGTAATGTAGCATAACCATCATACTAGGGATACTGTAACAAACTTACTGTAACCACGAATTACGAAATTAAGCAATTTGAATCTTTTTTGAGTTAGATCTCTATCAGTAATTGCCTTAGTGGTAAACCCTTTCCGGGATACCGTATCCGCGACCACCACATGGCTACAGTATACCGAATTTACGAGATTGGGCTAATTGAACCGGGCGTTGGCTCCTCGATGCCTACCTCTTTTTAGAAGTAATGTAGGCATGTGTACCGTACGACATACCCGATGGCATTAGCTACTCGGGATCTTCCTCTTACAAATCTCCGCGAGGCAATTTGCTTAATTTCTTAAATTGGGTATACTGTATCTCCGCTACGGTAGTAACGGATACAGTAGGCAAGAAACGGTATACCGCTTATGCAATAACTACTCGAGATTTAACACATAGAACGACTTTCGTTTCAGTTTTTTTTAGCAAATTCCGGGATACGGTAGGCCTGGCACGGTAACTTTATCACATTATCAAGAGTACTGTGAGTAAGACGCAGTTTTTTTTCTTCGCTGCCGTAATTAATATTGAGAATTTGATAAATATAATTACAATAAAATCAATCAACCTGCTATTGCTAAACAACTGGTTGCGAAATGAGTGCCGCTAAATAAACAACTAGTTGCCAGACCGCTCCAATAAACTATTCTATCGCAGAATGAGATTTTATTAAACTTTTTCGCAACTAGTTGTTTAGTTATCTATCGTTATTTATCGAAGTCTAATCTCACTACAACACTGAGGCAAATCTTTATTCACAACACAAAATTATTACAAATTTGATTATGAAACGAGTCGTTATCTAGGAAAGTCCGTACATGCCTCTGTAACCGACGCATTTGCAATAGCTTATTTAAAATACAAACATAGAAAATAATGTGATCCCTTCGAGATCCCACAATTTTTGACAATTCGCTGACAACGGATTACATTTTTATGTACTATACAGTTTTTCTTAATATCAAATGCGTTCGAATGCTACCCTCAGAAACGATACGCTAAAGAGCTTTGTTATCTAACTACTACTATCATTCCCAATCCAGCAGGTTTTCGATCATGATCAGTAACAAATAACAAATACCAAGAGAGACGTCCAGCGACTACAAATTCACAAACACACGTGCAAAATAATAAAACGTTTCGTTACAATTCAGCGCTAAACGAAGAAATGATTGGCGAGAGAGCATGATACAGCGAGAGACACGCCGAGGTATGGAAAGAGAGCACACAACAGTAGTCCATTTCATGAACATATCATTTTAAAATTGTAATATGCACCATCAGTATTTATTTTAAACTATTATCATCCATTTTGAATTGTAATCATAAAGTTGCAAAAGTGGTCAAGAGTCTCACGCGTCAACGAGGTAGTAGTCCCTGAATCGGGCCTTCCTCTCAGCAGTCATCTCTGCAACGAGAGCCACCGCCTCCTCGCCTTTACCTTCCTGCAATTCGAGAATAGACACGGGTTCGACCCCCATCCCATGCAAATTCTTTAGCCATTTTTGGAAGGCTACGTTTTCAGCGAAGCTTTTGGCGGCTCTTTTTATTTGTGCAGCACATCATAATGTGGTCTCAAAATGCACCGATAAATTTGAAACCACACCACACTTTTCATCGATGTATCAAGCGATTCATATTATATGTAGTGATTATGCATTTCAACTCACCGAAAGAAGACAAAAAAGCTTGCTTACCTGAACATTTCTGTTTAAAGTGATCCACATTAATATCAAACAAAGAAAGGGACTAACGTTGACGAGTTTGATTCCCTTCTGCAGCGCTGTCTTCAATGCTTCGTCGGGTTCGGCATCCAATTTGCGCTTTAGAGGACCGAAACACGGGCACTCCGTTGTAGTTCCTAATTTAATAAAATTTATATCGAATTTAATAAGGACAAATAATTGAGAATCGAATAAAATATATCACTCCAAGCTATGTATTTTGTTATTAGCAACGGTATGCGGGACTATTTTTGTTACAATAATTAATCTTTTTTTAAATGCTGCTTACCTTCCTCCGGTATCGGAGCATTCTCTACAACTGCAGCCAGCAATAGAACCAGATTCGTGATGCGCATAATCATGGCTATTGCATAATAATGGTGAAAATATCAGACAACTAGCCGGGATGTGTTGAGGTTAAATACACTACGCTCTATGCGTGCACTACGCTCTATGCGTACACTACGCTCTATGCACAGTTCTGAGAGAAGGTTCGGTCCAGGGGACCTCGGTAGCCTTTTTCAAGTACGGTTCAGGGGGAGCTCGGTAGCCTTTTTTCAGGTACGGTCCAGGGGGACCTCGGTAGCCTTTTTCAAGTACGGTTCAGGGGGAGCTCGGTAGCCTTTTTTCAGGTACGGTCCAGGGGGACCTCGGTAGCCTTCTTCAGGTACGGTTCAGGGGGACCTCGGTAGCCTTCTTCAGGTACGGTCCAGGGGGACCTCCGTTGCCTTCTTCAGGTACGGTCCAGGGGGACCTCGGTAGCCTTTTTCAGGTACGGTCCAGGGAGACCTCGGTAGCCTTCTTCAGGTACGGTCCAGGGGGAAGTCGGTAGCCTTCTTCAGGCTCGGTCCAGGGGGAGTTCGGTAGCTTGCTGTAGTCTCGGTCCAGGGAGTAGAACTCAGTAGCCGGCTCCAAGATCGGTCCAGGGCGAGCTTACTATGTTGGGGGAATGTGTTCATCTCAAGAAAGAGTACTGGCTTATTCCGTTGCAAAAGGCTCGTGAGGCTGAGTGCGATCGAAAAAAGTTGCCACTACGCCACTTCGTGGCTCCGTGGCAACTTTTTTCGATCGCTCTCAGCCTCACGAGTCTTTCTCAACGGAAACGCAGGATACCGTGTGTTGATTTCCCTGGCGTGTTCAGACACGTTTCCGACATCGCAAAACGTTTTTCCTGTGATCCCCCACGCTCTGCGAATCAATTGGCAACTTTTCAAAATTTTCGATTTTCCATGTTAAAACTCGGCAAAACAGGTGAAAACGTGTTTCACCTTACTGAAGAACGTGCTAGAAGGGCATTTGACACTTGCGAAAAATACGGCAAACGTTTTGCCCGCGGCGGGGTTCGAACCTGGGGGTCTCGGATTGTAAGTCAAGCGCGTAACCCACTTGGATATGGATTTGGTCAATTAAATATTGCAAAATTTTAAAGGGATTGTTGTCGTATGCAAAAGTATCCGAGAAGATTTTGAAGCGATTTATTAGGAAGCTTCCGGATGCATGATTCCGGCTTCCAGAAAGGGGTCAGGGGCGAGAGAGTGTGCCAAAATGAGAGAGTCACTCTCAATTTTCCTTACACTCTCGTTCTAACTCCTTTCCTGCGAGATTGCCGGCATGAGGAATGATTTGGAACGAAATGTGCGAAAATTTCATGAAATCGCGTGAAATCAAGTGAAATCAATCGATATTTCACTTCAAAAATCGGCAAAAGATGCTCAAATGTGAATCTCGTTACTCAAAAATGGGTTTGGGCCACATTTGACACTTGGAAAAAATGCGGCCAAAGACTATGCACCGGCGGGGATCGAACCTGCGACCCTCGGATTTGAATTCGAGCTCGCTACCGACTTGGCCATGAAATTATCGATTTTTCAAATATAAAAATCGATGTGTTTCGTGAAGGGCTATCATATGCAAAAGGATCTGAGAAGATTGCTCAACTTTGAAGAAAGTTATTCAGAAAAAAGGTCCGTCACGCGGAAGGAAAAAAAAACATACCAACAGACAGACATTTCAATTTCCTAGTAGTGGAGGAATTCATAAGAGGAGGACAGAATTTGTATTGTTTTATACATGCCAATTTGATCCAGGATCACATGGGCACATGTACACAACATTTTCTTTTTTTTTGCGGGCGATTAGTCACTGAACCAGAAGAATTTAAAATAATACGAGTTGTTGGAAATTTACTACGTTTAGTCTCTCACACCTGGCCTCTTCTTGGGGACAAGGATGGATTCTGGAATGCCATCCTACTACATGTGCTCACACAAAGATTCCACACTCCCCCTTCTATAAATAAGTTAATTTCATACAGAGATCGAAGAATATGTGCATTCGGCTAGATTGGAGGAAGACATGGCAAGTTGAAAACATCAATGTCGCCTGCTTCCGTGACGCAATCGGAAGCGCGTTCGGCTGTTAACCGAAAGGTCGGTGGTTCGAACCCACCCGGGAGCGTAACTTTTTGTTTCTTTTCATCATTTTCTCATTAATTTAATGTTCATTCAGGCTAGCTTCATCAATATCTCTGTCGTCTCGTATCGCATAAATTCTTTATCAGCATTCATGGTTGACCTTACTCCAGTCCGTACGGCTTCCGGAACATTGTGCATCTAAATAAATATATAAATAATTATAAATAATTTAAACGTATTGTTCACGCATGGTTGTTTGGCACGAAAAATGGATTGCCTAATAATGACGCAACACTCACTCATCGACAAGATAGTAGTCTCTGAATCGCGCCACCTGCTCCTCACTCATTCCCTTCATGACAGCAATCGATTCGTCCAATTTTTCGTCCTGAATATATCAAATTTCGTTCAGTTTTGTATATTTTAGGTAATTTTTTGTCAAGATTTCATGATTTTCTAAGGATATTTTGTGTATTTCTTTTGCAAAATATGCGCAAACTCACCATGAATTTGCCCAGTCCATCAGCCAAAATCGCCTTGAACGTGGCGTCCGGTTCCGCCTCTAACTTGGCCGTGAGCGGCCCGATGCAGGCTTCTTAATCAATTTTAATTAACCAATTTAGTATAATTAAGTTAATTACTAATTAGAAGATACAATTACCTTCCGCCTTTGACAGTTCCTTCTTCGCAGCGACAGTGGCAACCAGGAGCGTGATGAGGATTACACGGATCATGGTTGTTGCCTAATGATGAGGTAATGAGCAAGTAATTGTTTATAGAATGGTCGGAGGAGGCGCGACATCGCTCTTTTATACGTGTGAACAGGAGATCAGAGACCACGCTTGTTAGGCAAGTGCGGATATCTTTCGTTTTTTTCACCGCAGCAATTATTATAATTTGCCGAGATGAGACAGAGAACAGTATTGAGACGAGACAGTGGCTCAATAATCGAACCAACGAAGGCTTTGAACTTTTAAAATATAACCACTCTGTCCTTACTTCGAATTCATAGAGACATGTTCCATAGGCGACAATATCTGCTTCCGTGGCGCAATCGGCAGCGCGTTCGGCTGTTAACCGAAAGGTCGGTGGTTCGAACCCACCCGGGAGCGTAGCTTTTGCTTTTCGACAGTTGGAATTTTACTAACATGAACAGTTTACGTGGTTTAGCTCGTATTTTTAAACTCGGAATCAATAGCTTCGGTAAATATTTATTAAAGATCGTCATTTCAAAATGTCGTCACAGTCCGAACATCTCACGGAAGCCGAGGCATCTGGAAAATTTATTTGATTGATGTCATTGTTTGCTAGAATGCACTTTGCTTTGCTTGACTGATTTGAACAATTTGTTTTCTTTTTCTCAATTCGATTCCGGGTAACGTCGAATAGTGGTATCACAAGGGGGAGATGTTGATCATGATGGTTGTAAATTGATGCTTCGATGGAGCACATACTCGTTGTTCAGATACTGGTCTCTGAATCGGTCCACCTGCTGCTCCGTTAAGCCACGCATTGCAACCTTCGTTTCATCGATCTTATCCTCCTGAATTTCGATGCTTAAAATTGAGGGAATAATTAAATTTAAAAAGAAGGAAAAAGAAAATTTAAATTAAGAGTGATAGCATTTTGATAACTAGAATTGAAGGTGTCGTAGGTTACGCACACTTTTATCAAGTTATAAAGTTTTGGTGTTTCGTTTTCTAAATTACATCACAGAAATCTGCTCGACCCACCATGAAATAGCCTAGTGCTTCATTGATCGCTGCCTTTAGTTTCTTGTCCGGTTCAACCTCCAGCTTGCCCGGTATAGAATCGACGCACGCTTCTAAAAAATAGTTTTTGCTTGTAAATTTGATTCATAAAATTGAAAAAATATTCAGGCGAATTCTGTTCAACTTGTCCTTGTCTTGCTTTTTTGGACAGTTCGAACAAAGAAAAAGATTACGGTCGTTCGGCGACAGATCCCTTGCTGCAGCTGCAGCTACTAGAAGGAGAAGGGCGAAGTGAAACATTGTGATGTTGCGTAGTGATGACGCAATCAATGACTTTTCGGGGAGACGAAAATATTTTGCAGCCATAATTCGCTTCTTTTTATATGAGTAGTAATGCGGTCTGCAGACTTGTGCTTTGTACGAAAAACACCTGACCGCCATTTTGACCCATGTACTGGATCAGACTCGGATTGTATTTACATAGTCAGAGCACAGTCTGAACGCCCGGCATAACCTCAATGTGAGCGCACACGTCTAGACACAATCCCAGAACTATCGAGACAAATTACATCGAAGGGGGTATGGCTCGTCGTAAGCTTCCGTGGCGCAATCGGCAGCGCGTTCGGCTGTTAACCGAAAGGTCGGTGGTTCGAACCCACCCGGGAGCGTAGCCTTTGCATTTTTTGTTATTTACACATTAAACATATAATTTCTTTATTCACGAATTGCGAAATCAGATGAAAGGGAAGGAAAATGTGAAAGTTGGATTATATTTCAGACCGTAAAGGCTCCGGAAGTTGAGAAAATATAACGCGCTCGAGATAAATTGCCTAGTGATGACGCAACTCACAGGTACGTAGAAGTTTTTTTGCACTGGAGCAGAATCGCATTTTTTGTTGGAACCCACCCGGAAGCGTTGCTTTTTATTTTCTTCATTTATTTTATCCAAACTTCAAAGTCAAAGAAACAAGCAAATATTTTTTTGAACTTTCTATTTAACGATCTCGTGTTGTTCGTCTGAAAATTTGTTAATGCAACCAGTTGCACCGAGATAATCGGTCAGATGTGAGAAAAATAGTGAGTCACTCGAGATGATCAGTCTGTTGTTTGTTATCCCGGATGATCCGAAATCTCTCAATCTTTCCGGAAAAAAAATGGAATCCGGGGTTCTCTCTTTTCCGGAGATAAAATAATCCCCCGCCATTGTTCGCCTGATACGCATTGGTGCATGTCCGTATTCTATGCACGATATCGGGAAATTGTAGAAAATATAATTCAATTATTTATGACGTCAGGCGCTAACGCTATCTGTCTGGTGAGGATGTGGTTTCAGGGGTCATTCTTCTCACAATCAGTATAATAGACTGATCTTTCGGCTGGGATCGAGGTAGAGGATCGGTCTTCTTCGTAGACAATATAGACGACAGACTAAAAAAAATAAACCAGATTACATCATTCCACAGGCCGGTCAACCTTCCAGAAAGGGCTTTGGAGTGAGAGAGCGTGCGAAATCGAGAGGGACTCTCTCACTTTTGCATACTCTCTCGTCCTAACCCTGGCCTGTAGATTTGGAATCGTGTGAGATCGATGAAACAGTAGGCAAAACTCGATTGAACCTTTCATAGAGATTTAATAAATTATCCAATCATCAGATTGATGTCGAAAGTGTTGAAGATAACAACGAGCAAAGCAAATCTTCATCAAACAACACTGTGATCAAACCCATAGAAAGGACGGATTTCTCGAAGAAGAAAATTCATTATTTGTAATTATGTATCTTCAGTTCGTTTGGAAGAAGCTCCTGAGGTCCGAGCAACTGTAAATAAATAAAAGTTGTTATATTTAGTTAAATAATTACTTTGCGATTCATTGCAATCTTTTTGGAGGTCAGTAACGATAATGTTTCAATGATTGCAAATATACTAGGAGTACAGTTTTCCAAAGTGTCGTTTCTTGGAAAACGGTTCTCCACCCTCCTTACTCCGCACACTTGTTTCGGTGCCCAAGTGAGAGAGCGTATGGACTGAAGAGGATGGAAAAACAGGAAACCTTGGAGATCTATTTTCCTATCAACTTTGCTTTCCGTTTTCAAACTTTTGTATGTTTTGGGCAAAAGTTCAGCCAATACTTCTTTCCAATATTCAAGAGTAAATTGAAAAAAAATAAATATTTAAAGTAATTTCTTTATAAAAGTATTATTTTTAAAAATATAACTCACGTTCCGGAAAAGTAGTGGTTGATGATGCGATCCATCTGCGCCTCGTCTATGCCGTTCACATTCAGTGCAATATCCTGCGACAACAACATCTTTCTCGATGATTCACGGAGCTGATAGCTCCTCGAGAACGAGCGAGTAACAAGATTCGAGCAAGACCAAGAGGATAGTTTCTTCCAGTACTAATTACCCAACTAAGAAACGCTCTTGTCCCTAGTACAAATACATGTCCATTTCTACTATCTTGATATCAATCATTTTTTAGAATGGAAAATTCGGATGTTACCGTAATCGCCTCGAGAGTTTGCTCAATCTTCTTCTTCAACACTTTGTCCGACTCGGTCTGGATCTGATTCTGAGCCGCCGAGAAGCATCGCACTGCAAAAAAATAATTTACAATTATTTAAATACAAAAAATACAACAACAAAAAATATTTTATGTGTGAACCGGCTGATCTAGATGCGTCCTATTCATGTTGCTGATTTAAAGAAAGTTTAATTCAATTTAAAATATTTTATAAATGAGCTGCGCTTGAGCAAAATCGTTCTGTGCCGGTTCTCTGAACAGTATCTGCCTGAGAAGCTAAAAGTTCAGCACTCTTTAGAATTACAAAACATGACGCATTGTAGAGTTACTACAACTTTCTATTTCAAGATCGTCACACGCTCGGGGGAAATGCTAGTGAGCTGGTATGCCCATTATAATTAATTAATTATTAATAAATGTAATTATTAATTGTCTCACTCTTATCGCGAGAGGCCAGCATTGCCTGCGACGACGCCTTGTCCACGGCCAGCAACAGAACGAAGAGAAGAAGGGCGTTCATCGAATATCTGATTGACGGATGAATATAAATCGGTTAAATTTTAAAAAAAAATCCCACGAATACTGAACAAAAGTGTGGCCTAGAAATGCAGAAAATATGTTAGTGAAATCTCGGTAAATCATTTCGTCAGAATTAGTCTTTTGTTCAATTCCTATCACAAGCCAGTTGATGATAGAGAATTCATTGATTCTGATTCTATTATTTGCTCGAATTTCAAAAGGGAATGAGCGAAGTTATTTGAGAATGTGAGCGATTTCGCCTGTTTACTACTCCCAACCGTAGAATTTATATCGCTGAATAGTGATCATTACATGACGGACAATCTGTTTTTGTCTAACGGATGTCCCGGGGTAGTCCGGGCGCTGGAGGATTACTGTAGGCCGCGTACCGTAACATTTTATTTTGTCACATATTTATGGCCAACTTCGCACGTGGGAAAGTGTTTGTTGATCAATTGTATTGATTATCCCTGGCGACGCGGTAATAAAGGGAACATGATCGCCGGCGTAGGCAACTTCTTTCCGATTAAAGATGTCAGCTATCCGGCTACCAAGAATAAAAACAATGCAAGAATCGATTGATCCTTTCAACGTTAACTTGTATAATAACCAAACAACATGGCTTGTTTGCCTTTATTTCGAAGATAAGTCAACCAAAAATTGCAATGAGCTTAAATTCCTTCATCAAACAAAACTGTGTTCAAACCCATAGAAAGGACTGATTTCTCTCCGAGATGAAAAATCATTATTTGTAATTGTGTATCTTCTATTCGATTAGAGTAAGCTCCTGAGGTCCGAGCACCTGAAATTTTTTGTATATTTTTTCGAAAAAAATTGTATAAATTTAATTGCATTCTTTAATAAAAATTTCGGAGATCAGTATCAGTATGTTTTGATCTGCAAAAACTTTATTTCCATTCCTCCGTAAATGATAAACAACTCACGTTCCGGTAAAATAGTGGGTGATGATACGCTCGAATTGCTTTTCATCTATCCCATTTACATTCAGCGCAATGTCCTGTAATCTTTCTCTCGCTATTTCACAGGTCTTTGCGTTGTTCAGAATCGATCGGAAAATGTTAGAGATAACCATACTATCAAACCGTAAAGCAACCATAAACCGCCAAGTGATTTTGGATAATTCTACAAGTCAATAAAAGTTTTGGTATAATATATGATTGTTTGATCAATTCGAGTTTTTCAAATGCGCAGCATTGAAGGGACTAGAGTGGGAAATTTGAGACCACAATCTCTTCATTTCGCACGCTCTCTCATCCACCGCCCGGAGACGAGAGCTTACGAAATGAAGATGCCTTGAACACTCTATTTCGCACTCTAGTAAGGACGCTACGCTGGGAAGCAGCGAGAAATGACTAACCTTAAAGAGCTCATGCCTATCGTTCTAGATATTCTTTTGAATTTCAAGAATATTTAATTTAAAATTTAATTTTTTTATATTATATATTAAATCTCACCGTAATCGCCTCCAGCGTCAGTTCGACCTTCTTTTTCAACACTTTGTCGGGCTCTGATTGAATGTGATTGTGCGCCGAAGTGAAGCATCGCACTGCACACCGATTAATATTTTAATATTTACTTCTTTAAATTGTTATTTAAGCAGATTATTAAAAAATATATATATTTTAAAAATAACAGTATAGACTATGTTGGAGTTCCGCCGCCAATATCAGGTTACTGCCGAGCAAAAGGCGAATCACTTTCCGGAATGAGCAGGCAAACTGCTTCGTCCGGGCTCATTTATTTTTCGACTAATCAATCATAGTGCTCACACTTTTCAGTTATGGCAGGCATTTGTGACGATGCGAGATCCGCGTTCAGTAGAAGAAAGAAGACCAGCAGTAATGCGTTCATTGAGTCCTACATTTGTTTTATTTGTATTCAATCTCGAACCTGATTGAAAAAAATAAAACAAATGTAATGAAGATAAAAACAATGTTAAAACGCAAATTGTAATAGCAAAAAGGACCACAACACGGTGAAAGAGAGATCATTTTCTGAACTAGAACACGTGATTGGACGAGTGCTAAGTTTTGCTAGCAAGAGGAAGTGAGTGATTTCGCATGTTTACTGCTCCGATCTTACGATTTATATCGCTGCATCATGGTCGACAGATCTGTTTTCGTGAAATACGTTCCGGGATGGACCTGGCACAGGATTACTGTATGCCACATACCATAACATTCAATTTTGTCAGATATTCATTCAAACTTCGCACGTGGGGATAACGGGAACGTGGTTGTTGATCAATTGTTTTCATTGCCGTGATCTCTGGTGACGCGGTGCAAGTTCAGCGAGCATTGCTGCCGTCCATCTTGTCACCAAATCGTGTAGCCAATAAATAAATTTGATTAAAGATCGCAAATATCTGTTCATCAGGTTCAAATAACTATACCAATCACCGTGTCATCGTATTTTTTCATTGAAATATTGTATGCCACGCAATAGCCAGTTCAAAAGCGGCTCAACTTTCTGTTGAACCCTCACCAGCAGAACTAAACGTATGTTCTTCATAAAACAAAAAAAAGTGTATCCCCCTTTACTAGAAGTGACCGTTCGGTTTCCGTTTCGGTGAAACGGACTCTCGATTACCCCCTGGCATTTCTCTCCGTTTCACGGAAAACGGCCGTTTTGGAGAAAACGGCCTATTTGAAAGAATGGTAAAACTGGCTATCGTAGAATAATCATAAATGGTCACAGGATTCCTATCCAATTTGTCCCTTTTCATTTTGAGCCTGTTGGAGCTCACAGTAAATGGATTTCTACTCCCAACACGGGCCGTTTTCCGTGAAAATGTCAGTTCTCTCTCCCTAGCCCGTTTCACGGTGACCGACTGCCAGATGGTAAGCGAGAGTCCGTTTCACGAAAACCGAGCTTGCAACCCTACCCTCTCCCTACCTTAAAGGTGGTGTCCCACGAACTTTTGGTCAACTGAGTTGTCATTGTCGGGTTATGGGAATCGGTTTCCAGACGAGGAGAAAGCGACCGCGCCATTGAAACATATGAGATGAGGAATGATAGAACAGGAGATTCGTGATACTCCTTCTTTAATCGCCACGAGCGTCGAGGCGATCTCGTCCTTTAGATTCCGTTTTGGCCATTTCGGATGCATCGCCGAAGCAATTCGCTAGAAATCAGCGATGCTCAATTTAAAATTCCATGGCATTATACCTCACCCAATTTGTCTTTTCATTCCGGTTAAAGTTGGCTGTCCGTCTACAAAGAATGCATGAATGGACTGTCAGAATGTATTGATCCACGATCTCGAGAACTTATCTATTCACCATCCTATTAGCACGTTCGCCATTATTTCGACCATAAATCAAACGAAAGACGCTACTTGCGGGATAAACTCTTCATCAAACAACTCCGTGTTCAAACCCATAGAAATGACAGACTTCTCCAATATGAACGATCGAAATTATAGGGATTGGATAACTTCAATTTCCTGCGAATAAGCTCCTGAGGTCCGAGCACCTGTAATGTGTTTTAGGTTTAAAAAATGAAATTTTTTTTAAACAATATAAAAAAATTCTTTACATGCCTCAATTTTTAATGGCAAGAATGTTCATAATCTTGGCATCATTTCACTCGAAAATTTGTGTTTTCTTAATCCGCGTTATATGATTTTTTTATATAAAAATAATCATATCATAATTGCTGTATCATAATTGCTTACGTTCCGGCAAAGTAGTGGTTGATGATTCGGTCAAGTTGCTGATCGTCAATGCCATTCACGTTCAGCGCAATGTCCTGTACAAAAACACTCAAGATTTCAAATGCGTGCTTGAAGTAGCGACATTTCTATGAAATGTCGTGAACATCTCTAGGAAAATTTCCAGGAAAGGACATTGCTGTGGGAAGCAGCGCAATACTCCGAAATATGACTAATTCAGGTATTATTGAATGCCTAGAGCAGTAGGGACGCGATGTTGAGAAGCTATCATCGAATGAATACGGACTTGCTTCCCCTTTTGAAAAGTGGTATTTTCATTCTACGTTCTATTTTTTGTATGTTGTAATCTAACCGTAATCGCCTCGAGAGCTTGCTCCATCTTCTTCTTCAATACTTTGTCCGATTCAGTCTGAATCTGATTATGCGCCGAAGAGAAGCATCGCACTGCACGAGTATTGTTATTACTTTAAAAAAATCGAACAATATGTTTAAAATGTTTCTTCTTGTTTTTTACCAAAGTCCAAAAACCGCGCAAATGTGGGAGGGTCGCCTACGTAACTGCTTCGTATACGTGTTTTGCCTTTTTGGAATGATCGTATTATTTTAAATAAATGTAACACCTGCTGAAGTAAGCTGTGCCGATGCCTGGTCAAAGGCCAAAAGAAGAACGAAGACCAGGAGAGCGTTCATCTGAAAATATAAAAGGGCGAATATTTGATCGATGGTTGAAATCAAGCAGCTGTAAAATAATTACTCCAAAACTTCCAATGAAACAAGTGGTTCATGGGGTGCCTGATAAGGAAACGCTAGAAAATGCCAAAACGCAAATTTACACTTAACAGTAAAAAGTCTCCTTAACTTTACAAGAGAGTCGATTTGAGTTTTTTTTGGAATTTGGGAAAAAAACGAATAAACACTTCTTATCATTCGATAAGAAAGTAAGCGAAATGACCACTTAAGGGTCACCCCAAATTTCAAACGCTAAAATATAAAGTTGGCGAAATAACTGAAAATGGGTAGGAAGTCTCAAAGAGAGGAAGTGAATGATTTCGCCCGCGCTTCTATCGTGCGATTTATACAGCTGAGTCGTGATTATTTATGAGCGATATGTTTTAGTCGGACGCGTTCCAGGATAGACCTGGCACAGGATTACTGCAGGCCACGTACTATAACACTCAATTTTGTCACATATTTATGCAAACTTTGCACTTGGCGACAACCAACATAAAATGTTCACTCATTAGTTTTGGTAATTGTAGTGATCTCTTCTGGTTCTCGGCCACGAGCCGAGAACCAGAAGAGAAGTAAAATGAGAGACTTCATTTCTCTTCTCCGTATCCTCACACCACACGTTTTCCTCACACGTTTTCTTTGGCTTTGACGTTGTGGAACTGTTTATGACTTTTTAAATCCATTCATTTCCTTCAGCATGATGAAGCACTGCAGCTGGTTCAAAAATGTTGACGAATGTCCGCTTATTATCGAGAAGATTGTGAAATGTGAGATTACGGACACTTCAATTCGAACACTCTATCATGCACCGAGAGTGTATCAATTGAAGACACCGTTGCGTCACATTGTGCGCTCTATTCTCGTGTCTGATTGAGAGCATTCTGTTAATAAGGCCCAGAGCATTCTGTTAATAAGACAATTAATAGTTTCATTATGGTTTGATGCACGATATTTATCGAGTACGAGGGGAAATGCGGAGAATCTTGGAAAATGAGTCTCAATGAGACATACGGAAACGAGCATTCACTGGAAGAAGTTCTTGAGCGGCTCGCATCTGAATTGTGTTGATGCTTTCTTGAATTCATTTCAAAGATAAGAAACATTTTTTGTTGATAAATACTGATCCTTACTCTTTTGTAGAGTGCGAAATGTGAGACCACGGTCTCTTCAATTCGTACACTCTCTCACCTACCGACCGGTCGAGAGAGTGTGTGAAATGAGGAGTGCGTGGTCTCACATTTCGCACTCCACTATTTTTTTTTAAATTGAGACTAACGTTCCGGTGAAGTAGTGCGAAACGATGCGATCCTTCTGTGCGGGCGTCAGTGACTTAACGTTCTCAGAAACACTCTGAAAAAAATATTAAATCATGAAAATGATATATTTTGTGAAAACAAATGTTCAAGCGGGACCACAGGCCTTGTTTTCGTCATAACTTCAAGTTTGAAATTACATCTCTATCTACCTTTATCGCCGCGAGCGTTGACGTGATCTTGTCCTTGAGATCCGCATCCGGTTCCGTCTTCACCCTCTCTGATGCCTCGCCGAAGCATTTCACTGGAAATTAGCCACACTCTTCTGTTACTCTACTCTGGAGATGCCGTTTCCTGCTGCGCGGGCATGCAAAATCAAGAGAGCGTCGTGAGAGATGATTTCTCGAGTTTGCATGCCCTCGCAGCAGGAGACAACATTTTCAGAGTAAGGGAAGTTATAGAGTTTTCACTCTATGAGAGGAATCGGGAGATAATCGAGCATTTTTGGGATGGCAGGTCACTAGGAAAATTTATGATTTTTGAATTTTCTGAAAAACTAATGCAAAGTACTACAACGTCTCCTCAATCGAATAGCGTTTCCAGAATATTTTTAAAATTTTTAGTTTAGGCGTGAAACACAAACAAACCTGGTGACTTTGCAATTTTTTTTCCAAAAAGTAAAAGTTTGAAAAATCATAACTCTCTTCAAAATAAAGAGACGGATTTGCGGTTTTGTTCATTAGATAGAGAAATACTTCGGCTACAAATAAAATCTGATTTCGTCATTCGCGGCTCATGCGGCGATCCGGGGCGGTCGCTTTTGTAAATGTTGTTGTAATTTTCTTAAAATTTAAAACTAAGAACCCCCTCCTAGCACATCATTGTGGTATGTATGGACACTTATTCCAACCGGAATATGGGCTTCTAGAGCCGGCCAGTCTCATTTCTTTGTTAAATCGATGAAAATAATTTATTAAAAATATATAAATTTAATTAGCGACATTCCATTAGCTATTTTTTTGATTAAAAATTTTTGAAAATTTTAAGACATGAATTTTTGTGAATTTTTAATTTCCCTTGTTCCACATTCAAATAAATTCAGATCATCTTCAAATTGTTGGAATATATTTATGAACACAATTTTTACGCATATTATGCTCTAGTCAACAGTTTTCGAATTTTACATTCAGAAGGAGTTAAATTTTTCTACATGAATTCAAACCCCATAATCTTTGTCAATACTTCATCAGCTGTTTCCTCAACATGCATACAACATTTGCCTTTTTGAAAGTGAGTGTCTATCTATTCGCAGAAACGAGTTAAAAGCTCAAGAAAGCCATGTGTCTGGCGAACGACGCACGCTCTGCTTTCTCTAGCACTCTCTCATTTCCGCCCGCTCTCTAGCCTGGTTCGAACCCCGAGCCGGGCACGAGTCTTTTGCCAGCGCTTTGTGAAATCGGAAGCAGTTGAATATTCAAGGGATATGATTAAAATGTCTTTGTTGAGTACTGGCAAAAGATTCGTGCCCGGCTCGGGGTTCGAACTAGGCTAGATAGCGGGCGGAAATGAGAGAGTGCTAGAGAAAGCAGAGCGTGCGTCGTTCGCTAGACAAATGGCTTTCTTGAGCTTTTAACTCGTTTCGGCGAATAGATAGACACTCACTTTCAAAAAGGCAAATGTTGTATACATGATGAGGAAACAGCTGATTAAGTATTGACAAAGATTATGGGGTTTGAATTGATGTAGAAAAATTTAACTCCTTCCGAATGTAAAATTCGAAAACTGTTGACTAGAGCATAATATACGTAAAAAATTGTGTTCATAAATATATTCCAACAATTTGAAGATGATCTGAATTTATTTGAATGTGGAACAAGGGAAATTAAAAATTCACAAAAATTCATGTCTGAAAATTTTCAAAAAATTTTAATCAAAAAAATAGCTAATGGAATGTCGCTAATCAAATTTATATATTTTTAATAAATTATTTTCATCGATTTAACAAAGAAATGAGACTGGCCGGCTCTAGTTTTCGATTTGTTCTTTTAGCGCTACACCACATTATTTTCGCCCTCTTTACAATACAGCCTATCCCGAAGCCCATATTCCGGTTGGAATAAGTGTCCAAACATACCACAATGATGTGCTAGGAGGGGGTTCTTAGTTTTAACTTTTAAGAAAATTACAACAACATTTACAAAAGCGACCGCCCGCATCGCCGCATGAGCCGCGAATGACGAAATCACATTATATTTGTAGCAGAGGTATTTCTCTATCTAATGAACAAAACCGCAAATCCGTCTCTTTAATTTGAAGAGAGTTATGACTTTTTCAAAATTTGACTTTTTGGAAAAACATTGCAAAGTCACCAGGTTTGTTTGTGTTTCACGCCTAAACTAAAAATTTTAAAAATATTCTGGAAACGCTATTCGATAGAGGAGATGTTGTAGTACTTTGCATTAGTTTTTCAGAAAATTCAAAAATCATAAATTTTCCTAGTGACCTGCTATCCTCGAGTTTCTCCCGATTCCTTTCCTATAAACCTTCTATTAGACGCTTACTTTACGGTCAATGTATAACTACCCTCCGGAAACGATTGATCATTGAATGTGTTATTTAATCGACGAAAAGGGCCTACTTTTCTCCTCCTTTGAGAGCAGTCCGGCGCTAGTGAAGGCAATAGATGCAATCGAGACGAGGAGAAGCGAGAGGAGGAGATGCATGTTTTAATCTAGCAATAAATCAATAAGTTAACATGTCAAACTTGATTGAATAGCTGGAAAATTTAATATTATAGAGCAACAAGAAAATAACGGTGTCACTGGTGCCAAAGTGAAGAATATATTTCCTTTGCTGAAATAACGGACTGAAAATCGTGAGCAAATATCAGGTTGGCGCTGTAAAATTTTATAAAGCAAATTTGAAACAACATTTTTAGCGGATCGATGTAAAAGATTTAGAACAAAATCCGAATTTACAGGAAGGCGCGCGTAAACAACGTGGTGTTCGTGTGGCGCTGATCGACGCTCTGCATTTATATCTCGAAAATTCGGAGATAACTATTGACGATCATGACCAAATATATTAATCATCGCATTTTTCAGGCGGGGATATGTGCAGATATCGAATTGCGGCAACGAAATATCACAACTTTTTCGTGTTACTGGCACCATTTTTTGTTCTGATGGTTGTGACATCTGCCTGACTAATGATTGCTATCGCACAGTTCACGTCTGACTCATTTGAACATCGTTTTTGCAACCTGTTTCCACTAATTAAAAAAAATGTTTTCGGAATCGTGCCCGGCAAATTACGTGAATCGACACAAATCAAATCAATTTATGAGATCTTCGATTTCATATTCCGTGGTTGAGCCTGCATTACTGTTGTAGATGAATCGAAACAGCAAGTTGTACGACGTTTCTCAACATTCTTTATTCATTTTGAAGCCTCATTGTCACATGGGTACGACAATCAATATGGAGGGGTTGGCAACGCTGTCGATCGATAACTGCTTGCTACCGTACTCCCTCGTCTAATTGCCGGCCGTGAAGGCGGCGATGGCCTGGTCGGAGGGCAGGTCGCGCGACAGTGGGAAGCACTGCAGCGACAGTTGAGGGAGGTTATCTGAAAGAGATTTTTGTTTACTAATTTGAAAAAAAGAATAAAGAAATACTCACGAGGAACGTGCTCCGTTCCATCCAGGTTCTGCATCAGCGGCTGTCTGAACGGGCATACTGTTGGTGAGTAAAATCAGATGACGACCAGGATACGGTAGGTCCTTTTCAGTTGTCGATTGGTGGATACAGTATCCATACCGAACTGCGAGTCGCTCGCCGAAGATGCAGATGCGGCGGATCCACTCGGAGGGCAGACTGGACGTCTTCTTCTTCTTCTCCACAATCACCCTGCGATCGATAACTGACGATCGATAATTCACATACCGTATCCTTGATCAATTTCGAGAGTCAATCGATAAATGACGTTACAATACACAGCCGTAACCAAAGAACCTTCGCACTCTTACAGTACACTACCATATCAACTAGCGGGGTGCGTGGAGGTTAAGCGCACTACGTTTTCAAAGTACGGTCCAGGGGGACTTCAGTCGCCGGGTACAGTTCGGTCCAGGGGGACTTCCGTCGCCGGGTACAGTTCGGTCCAAGGGTACTTCAGTGGCCGGGTACAGTTCGGTCCAGGGGGACTTCCGTCGCCGGGTACAGTTCGGTCCAAAAAGTTGCCACTACGCCACTTCGTGGCGTAGTGGCAACTTTTTACCTGACCCAAGGAAGTTTGGTTACCCCAGCGAATTTTTTACTGTAGGTTACGGTAGCACTTATTGATTTATTGATTTTCGTGTTTTTGTCAAAAATCATGTATCTGACCCAAGGAAGTGTGGTTGCCCCAGCGAACTTTTTACTGTAGGTTACGGTAGTTTTTATTGATTTATCGATTTTCATGTTTTTGGGAAAAAATCATGAATCTGACCTGCGGTCTGACCCACCGAACTCATCGGAGGGTACTGTAGGTTGCGGTAGTTTTTATTGATTTATCGATTTTCATGTTTTTGAGAAAAATCATGAATCTGACCTGCGGTCTGACCCACCGAACTCAGCGGAGGGTACTGTAGGTTACGGTAGTTTTGATTAATTTATCGATTTTCATGTTTTTGAGAAAAATCATGAATCTGACCTGCGGTCTGACCCACCGAACTCATCGGAGGATACTGTAGGTTGCGGTAGTTTTGATTGATTTATCTATTTTCATGTTTTTGAGAAAAATCATGAATCTGACCTGCGATCTGACCCACCGAACTCATCGGAGGATACTGTAGGTTACGGTAGTTTTGATTGATTTATCGATTTTCATGTTTTTGAGAAAAATCATGAATCTGACCTGCGGTCTGACCCACCGAACTCATCGGAGGGTACTGTAGGTTACGGTAGTTTTGATTGATTTATCGATTTTCATGTTTTTGAGAAAAATCATGAACCTGACCCACCGAACTCATCGGAGGATACTGTAGGTTACGGTAGTTTTGATTGATTTATTGATTTTCGTGTTTTTGACAAAAATCATGTATCTGACCCAAGGAAGTGTGGTTGCCCCAACGAACTTTTTTTGAGGTTACTGTAGATTACGGTGGTATTGATTGATTGATTGATTATTGATTTATTGATTTTCGTGTTTTTGACAAAAATCATGTATCTGACCCATGGAAGTGTGGTTGCCCCAGCGAACTTTTTGAGGGGTACTGTAGGTTACGGTAGTATTGATTAATTTATTGATTATTGATTTATTGATTTTCATGTTTTTGACAAATAGCATGTATCTGACCCAAGGACGTTTGGTCGCCCCAGCGCAATTGTTACCGTAGTTTCGGACGGGACGGACTCACTCACTCACTCACTCACAGACAGACAGGGCTTGTCGTTTTAGGTTAAGTAGTAACAATCGATATCTACCGTAATCTCATACCGTAGGCTGTCCTCGTACTTCTGCCGCTTCTTGAGCTCCTCCACGATAATGTCGCTGAATTCGGTGTCCTGGCGCTCGTTCATCGCCGTGTTGCTCTGATTACGGTATATTCATCGATCGATAAATAAGTCATTACTCGATGGATCAATCGATAATCACACCTGATACTCGGTGACACCAGCCATCACCGTCGTCTGGCCGGGATCGATGAGACGGTCGCTGAAGGGAGAATCGATAATCGAATACCGTACTCTGATCTACCGTAACCGGGGCTACCGTAACCCACATGAGCACATTTCGCTTCTTTCTCGCTCGATTTTGACGGCGCTCGAGCTCCTCGTGGTAATACGCCTTCGCACGCTCCTTTTCCTAAACAAAATGTGCGATTTTAAAGAAAAGACAAGCGAGAGAGTGTGTAAAAGTGAGAGAATGTCTTTACCGTAACTCGAAACTACCGCGTACCTTGGCGCTCTTGTTCTTCTTTCCGTCTTTTGACTTGGCCATTCGGAAGATGCCGGGCATTTATCGATTTATCGATTGATTAACGAGGAGATGTGGCGGAGAGACCGGTCTTGAGGAGAGAAGAGGGGGCGAGTGAGGTAAGATTGTTATTGAGAATAGTGTGAGTATAGAGTAATCGATGAAGAATTCGGAGTAAACAACAAACAAACTGATAGGGAAAACAAGATACATGTATACAAGCGATTAGCAATCGTGAGTTTCCTGATGATTTAAACCTTTTTTGACTCAATTCTTGTTCATGCCTTGTATTTCGTATTGTGCTCTGTACTCCGAAGAATTGTATACAAGGTGAATAAGTTAAATAATTTTTATCGCGAAAATATAAAATATAAATAAAGTATCCCTTCTCCGATTATTGGAAGAAGTTCTTGAGCGGCTCACATCTGAAAAAAAATATTTTTTTGCGATTATTTTTCTCTTCGTTTAATTTATGTTTCACAGCGCATTCATTTTTGTCCACAAAAAATGAATGCATTCGTGTGAGAATTACTACCGACTTAACTATGATAAGATAAATACGGATAACGAATAGAAAACGCAAAAATATCAAAATATCACTATTACTCGTTCAGTTCCTAAAGACTATTATTTCAGAACGTCTGTCTGTCTGTCTCTCTGTGTGTCTGTGTGTCTGTCTGTGTGTGTGTCCGGCGGTCACGTTTTTCGCATTTTCATTATATTTCGCTTCAAAATCGCGCTATCCTCCCAGATCCTTTTGCATATGATTCCCGACCAGAATACCTTTCAAATTTTACAAAATTTAATTAACGAAATCCATAGCCAAGTGGGTTACGAGCCAAACTTTGAATCCGAGACCCCCAGGTTCGACCCCCGCCGCGGGCAAACGTTTTGCCGCATTTTTCGCAAGTGCCAGAAACCGTTCTAACACGTTTTTGAGTACCGTGAAACACGTTTTCACCTGTTTTGCCGAGTTTTAACTAGAAAAATCGAAATTTTCGAACTTTCTCCAAACGCACCGATGAGTGTCGGGGATCATAGGAAAAGTGTTTTGCGATGTCAGAAACGTGTCTGAACGTGTTCTAACACGTTCTAACGTGAAAAATCGAAAATTTCAAAAAGTTCCAAAATGATTCAGAGAGCGTAGGGGATCACAGGAAAAGTGTTTTGCGATGTCAGAAACGTGTCTGAACGTGTTCTAACACGTTCTAACGTGAAAAATCTAAAATTTCAAAAAGTTCCAAAATGATTCAGAGAGCGTAGGGGATCATAGAAAACGTTTCCGAAATTGCTCTAAAAGTTCTGAACGCACTGTATCCTGCGTTTCCGTTGTGAAAGGCTTTTGAGGCTGAGAGCGATCGAAAAAAGTTGCCACGGAGCCACGAAGTGGCGTAGTGGCAACTTTTTTCGATCGCTCTCTGCCTCACGAGCCTTTTGCAACGGAATAAGCCAGTACTCTTTGTAGCGATTAACACTCCCCAACATAAGTCGAGCCTCAATGTCACCTGGGGCCGGCTATCGAGCTCCCGCTGGACCGAACTTGGAGCCGGCTATCGAGCTTCCCCTGGACCGAACTTGGAGCCTGCTAAAAACCCCTGGACCGATCTTGGAGCCGGCTACCGAGCTCCCCCTGGACCGAATTTGGAGCCGGCTACAGAGCTCCCCCCTGGACCGAGCCTGGAGTCGGCTGCAAAGCTCCCCCTGGACCGAACTGTGCCCTGCAACTGAACGCCCTGAACCATACTTTGAAAACGTAGTGCGCACCTACCATAACGTAGTTTAACCTCAACACACCATGCTAGTTTTGTACATGCCGTCGCACTCTTTTGGTTTACGATTGGAAAACGCGACTTACGTTCCGGTAAAATAATTGTTCCTAATCTTCTGCTTCTGAGCGTCCGTGAGCGTCTTGATGTTCTCATAGATGCCCTGAATATTTTGTATTTTACATAATTAATCATTTTTCTGTCCTGTTTTCCAGGTAATGTTATTGTTCCACAAATGTTGAATCTGTCGACACATTCCAACATATTGTTTTTTGGGATTGAAAAAAATCAAATGTAACTAACCTTGAGCGCATCCAGGGTGTAGAGAATCTTTTCCTTCAGTTCGGCGTCCGGCTCAGTATTCGCCTTCTCGCGCGCCTCGTGGTAGCATTTCTCTGAAATAATACAATTAGCAGAGATTCAAATAATATAGCCAATTACACTTAGCAATGCTGTGCAAACACCATGTCAGACGTATAATTAGAATGCACAGCCCGAAATTATGGCCAGAAAAAAGGAGAGCTAACCTTTGTCCGCTTGCGTCAGCAAGCTTGATTCGAATTGTGAAAAGAAAAGGGCGAGAAGGAAAGCCGTCAGGAGTACATTCATCGTTTAGGATATCACTGTAATATGGCAACGCATAATAAAATGTTGGACGCACCGCTAATTTTGCTAGAAGAGGAAAAAATGGGAGAAAGGCTTTGCCAAGAGTCAAGAAATCATTCTCTTACGCTCTCATCAATGGCGCGCTATTGCTCGAAAAATGTTCCCCAAAATATGGAAAACTTGCGAAAATATTCTAAAAGCGTAAAACATTCGCTGAATTCAATTTTTATGAGTAAGAACGCGCGAGAACTGGAATGGGCCAAAACATCTACAACATCTGGTTGAGATTCGCCCATCATTATGGCTGTTTTATATCGCGATAATCCGTTGTCAACAGTGGCGAATGAGTGATCCTCACAGTTTTCCTCACTGTTACGGACGTGGTTCTCTAGTTTGTGGATTTCCCCGCGATTACGAAATAGAAGTGGAAAACAATGGATGAGTATGCGGAACGGAACTCGCACTGGTGATCCGGTGATCACTGAGTGATAGAGGCCAATGATCGTTTTTATCTCACTCGATTCCAAATTTCCGGAGAGGGGTCGGCGCCGAGAAGTATGAAAGCCCCTTTCTCATCTCGCGCTGCTATCCCTTTCTGGTGGTTAAATTGAGCAATGTAGCCATGTGTACTTGATCAAGAATCTCGAGAGTAGTATTGTCAGTCAGAACGTGACTGAAAGCTGGAATATCTACTTCTACGCTCAATACATATCGTCCAAGCTCAACACTTAAAATACCCAAGAAGCCATGCATGATCCATTCTCTTTCCTTTCCTCTTCTCCTTGATCCACGCCTCATACCCCGACATTATTTCCCTGCTAGCCGATTTATCTTGATGTCAAGATAAATATGTATATATTTAAGTAGAGACTCAACGCGTGTGTAAACGTGTTGTTTGGTGAAGAAATGGCAAGAGATTTAAAGAATAATTTTATCGGGTGGAGGATCCACAGAAATAAAAGGAATAGATATGATTACTGGAACATCATCTTGAGCGGCTCGCACCTGAATGAGAAAAAGTTTTTCTACAATCGAAAAGTGATTTTTTTTCTTCTAAAAAACAATATCAGGAAGAAAAAAACTCACGATCCGTTGAAATACTGGTTGACAATCGCCTGCTTTTGGGCGGGAGTGAACGTTTTTACGAGCTCACTTGTGCCCTGCAATAATTAAATAAAACATTTTCATTAAACAAATAGCATACTACCATCGTATGAAATTACTGAACGCAAACGTATTTCACACCACAGCTCAAGTCTCCCACAAATAAATGACGATTCCGTAGTTTGCGTTGGGTAAACACTTGAACCAGCATTTGCCACCGTTTGTGTTATTTTATATTTATAATACTCACTTTCACAGAGTCGAGAGTGGTCATGAACTTGTCCTTGAGCGCTGCATCGGGCTCGGTTTTCACGTCATCAGAAGCCACCCAGAAACACTTGACTGAGACAAATTATGTTAATTACTTATAGAAACTGTAACAAGTGTATTATTGTCAAAAGTGCTTTGACTGCTCGTTTTAGCCTTTCACAGCAATTGGAAGATATTTGGCCGTTTATTGACGACATGCGTTGGTTAGACGCAAGTAAATAATTAGTTTAACAGCCGTAAAAGTACTCCCTCAGGACTTGGAGCCTACATAAGGGGACCCTAACCTTGCTTTTAAAAGTACTTAAATATAGTCGTTTATTGTCACTGTCGGTTCCATGCGTCCGACTTAGTGTGTATTCGCGAATTTAAATTTGCAATAAAGATATATATCAAAATCATGAAACTCACTCTTCTCATCCACACTCAAATGGCCGGCTGCGGCTGTAGTGAAGGAAACGAGAGAGACAGCGAGCAAGAGAGCGATGATTACGGCGTTCATTCTTATCTGCAATTATTAATCATGCAGGATACGCATATTTTGAACGGCACATCAGCGACAGATCAGCACTACGGCTAGCAAACAGCAGAGATCGAAATAAATGAGACTGCCAGGGGACATGTTTAGTCCCGGTGCACAAAAATGTACACTTACACTAATACACTTAAATAACGTGCACTTAAATACATTTTATTTTTATTCGGGGTAAATCCAATAAGAGAGTAAGGAAGTGCAAAAAATCCACTTGATCTCAGCAAACAGGTTAAGATGAAGAAAAGTAAACATTAAAGTGGATAAGAAAGGGAGCTGAGATTGCTCGCAATTTCCTCTAGTTTTATACCAGAAGGCTAGACGCTGACTATACCTGTAATTACGAGATTTTCAGAATCGTGTTTTGTGCTTGTGCCTCGCTACGTGAGATTCGTAGCGAAAGCTTGTGCCTGGATACACGACAACCGTCTAGGCGTCTTTAGAATGAGAGCTGTCTGGCACACAACGGGCACAGAAAAGCAGACATAGTGTAGTTGTTGTCGCGGTCTAGCATTTGCGCAAAGTTCCACAAACTTTAGGGCGTCGATGTTCAGTCCCTGTTATTATCGTGTGTTGAGAGTGAAATAGATTGCTCACGGCGAGATCTTTGTCCGAGGCAATTGACGAAATGTTAATAATAGAGGCCAATGATCGTTTTTATCTCACTCGATTCCAAATTTCCGGAGAGGGGTCGGCGCCGAGAAGTATGAAAGCCCCTTTCTCATCTCGCGCTGCTATCCCTTTCTGGTGGTTAAATTGAGCAATGTAGCCATGTGTACTTGATCAAGAATCTCGAGAGTAGTATTGTCAGTCAGAACGTGACTGAAAGCTGGAATATCTACTTCTACGCTCAATACATATCGTCCAAGCTCAACACTTAAAATACCCAAGAAGCCATGCATGATCCATTCTCTTTCCTTTCCTCTTCTCCTTGATCCACGCCTCATACCCCGACATTATTTCCCTGCTAGCCGATTTATCTTGATGTCAAGATAAATATGTATATATTTAAGTAGAGACTCAACGCGTGTGTAAACGTGTTGTTTGGTGAAGAAATGGCAAGAGATTTAAAGAATAATTTTATCGGGTGGAGGATCCACAGAAATAAAAGGAATAGATATGATTACTGGAACATCATCTTGAGCGGCTCGCACCTGAATGAGAAAAAGTTTTTCTACAATCGAAAAGTGATTTTTTTCTTCTAAAAAACAATATCAGGAAGAAAAAACTCACGATCCGTTGAAATACTGGTTGACAATCGCCTGCTTTTGGGCGGGAGTGAACGTTTTTACGAGCTCACTTGTGCCCTGCAATAATTAAATAAAACATTTTCATTAAACAAATAGCATACTACCATCGTATGAAATTACTGAACGCAAACGCATTTCACACCACAGCTCAAGTCTCCCACAAATAAATGACGATTCCGTAGTTTGCGTTGGGTAAACACTTGAACCAGCATTTGCCACCGTTTGTGTTATTTTATATTTATAATACTCACTTTCACAGAGTCGAGAGTGGTCATGAACTTGTCCTTGAGCGCTGCATCGGGCTCGGTTTTCACGTCATCAGAAGCCACCCAGAAACACTTGACTGAGACAAATTATGTTAATTACTTATAGAAACTGTAACAAGTGTATTATTGTCAAAAGTGCTTTGACTGCTCGTTTTAGCCTTTCACAGCAATTGGAAGATATTTGGCCGTTTATTGACGACATGCGTTGGTTAGACGCAAGTAAATAATTAGTTTAACAGCCGTAAAAGTACTCCCTCAGGACTTGGAGCCTACATAAGGGGACCCTAACCTTGCTTTTAAAAGTACTTAAATATAGTCGTTTATTGTCACTGCCGGTTCCATGCGTCCGACTTAGTGTGTATTCGCGAATTTAAATTTGCAATAAAGATATATATCAAAATCATGAAACTCACTCTTCTCATCCACACTCAAATGGCCGGCTGCAGCTGTAGTGAAGGAAACGAGAGAGACAGCGAGCAAGAGAGCGATGATTACGGCGTTCATTCTTATCTGCAATTATTAATCATGCAGGATACGCATATTTTGAACGGCACATCAGCGACAGATCAGCACTACGGCTAGCAAACAGCAGAGATCGAAATAAATGAGACTGCCAGGGGACATGTTTAGTCCCGGTGCACAAAAATGTACACTTACACTAATACACTTAAATAACGTGCACTTAAATACATTTTATTTTTATTCGGGGTAAATCCAATAAGAGAGTAAGGAAGTGCAAAAAATCCACTTGATCTCAGCAAACAGGTTAAGATGTAGAAAAGTAAACATTAAAGTGGATAAGAAAGGGAGCTGAGATTGCTCGCAATTTCCTCTAGTTTTATACCAGAAGGCTAGACGCTGACTATACCTGTAATTACGAGATTTTCAGAATCGTGTTTTGTGCTTGTGCCTCGCTACGTGAGATTCGTAGCGAAAGCTTGTGCCTGGATACACGACAACCGTCTAGGCGTCTTTAGAATGAGAGCTGTCTGGCACACAACGGGCACAGAAAAGCAGACATAGTGTAGTTGTTGTCGCGGTCTAGCATTTGCGCAAAGTTCCACAAACTTTAGGGCGTCGATGTTCAGTCCCTGTTATTATCGTGTGTTGAGAGTGAAATAGATTGCTCACGGCGAGATCTTTGTCCGAGACAATTGACGAAATGTTAATAATAGAGGCCAATGATCGTTTTTATCTCACTCGATTCCAAATTTCCGGAGAGGGGTCGGCGCCGAGAAGTATGAAAGCCCCTTTCTCATCTCGCGCTGCTATCCCTTTCTGGTGGTTAAATTGAGCAATGTAGCCATGTGTACTTGATCAAGAATCTCGAGAGTAGTATTGTCAGTCAGAACGTGACTGAAAGCTGGAATATCTACTTCTACGCTCAATACATATCGTCCAAGCTCAACACTTAAAATACCCAAGAAGCCATGCATGATCCATTCTCTTTCCTTTCCTCTTCTCCTTGATCCACGCCTCATACCCCGACATTATTTCCCTGCTAGCCGATTTATCTTGATGTCAAGATAAATATGTATATATTTAAGTAGAGACTCAACGCGTGTGTAAACGTGTTGTTTGGTGAAGAAATGGCAAGAGATTTAAAGAATAATTTTATCGGGTGGAGGATCCACAGAAATAAAAGGAATAGATATGATTACTGGAACATCATCTTGAGCGGCTCGCACCTGAATGAGAAAAAGTTTTTCTACAATCGAAAAGTGATTTTTTTCTTCTAAAAAACAATATCAGGAAGAAAAAACTCACGATCCGTTGAAATACTGGTTGACAATCGCCTGCTTTTGGGCGGGAGTGAACGTTTTTACGAGCTCACTTGTGCCCTGCAATAATTAAATAAAACATTTTCATTAAACAAATAGCATACTACCATCGTATGAAATTACTGAACGCAAACGTATTTCACACCACAGCTCAAGTCTCCCACAAATAAATGACGATTCCGTAGTTTGCGTTGGGTAAACACTTGAACCAGCATTTGCCACCGTTTGTGTTATTTTATATTTATAATACTCACTTTCACAGAGTCGAGAGTGGTCATGAACTTGTCCTTGAGCGCTGCATCGGGCTCGGTTTTCACGTCATCAGAAGCCACCCAGAAACACTTGACTGAGACAAATTATGTTAATTACTTATAGAAACTGTATCAAGTGTATTATTGTCAAAAGTGCTTTGACTGCTCGTTTTAGCCTTTCACAGCAATTGGAAGATATTTGGCCGTTTATTGACGACATGCGTTGGTTAGACGCAAGTAAATAATTAGTTTAACAGCCGTAAAAGTACTCCCTCAGGACTTGGAGCCTACATAAGGGGACCCTAACCTTGCTTTTAAAAGTACTTAAATATAGTCGTTTATTGTCACTGCCGGTTCCATGCGTCCGACTTAGTGTGTATTCGCGAATTTAAATTTGCAATAAAGATATATATCAAAATCATGAAACTCACTCTTCTCATCCACACTCAAATGGCCGGCTGCAGCTGTAGTGAAGGAAACGAGAGAGACAGCGAGCAAGAGAGCGATGATTACGGCGTTCATTCTTATCTGCAATTATTAATCATGCAGGATACGCATATTTTGAACGGCCCATCAGCGACAGATCAGCACTACGGCTAGCAAACAGCAGAGATCGAAATAAATGAGACTGCCAGGGGACATGTTTAGTCCCGGTGCACAAAAATGTACACTTACACTAATACACTTAAATAACGTGCACTTAAATACATTTTATTTTTATTCGGGGTAAATCCAATAAGAGAGTAAGGAAGTGCAAAAAATCCACTTGATCTCAGCAAACAGGTTAAGATGAAGAAAAGTAAACATTAAAGTGGATAAGAAAGGGAGCTGAGATTGCTCGCAATTTCCTCTAGTTTTATACCAGAAGGCTAGACGCTGACTATACCTGTAATTACGAGATTTTCAGAATCGTGTTTTGTGCTTGTGCCTCGCTACGTGAGATTCGTAGCGAAAGCTTGTGCCTGGATACACGACAACCGTCTAGGCGTCTTTAGAATGAGAGCTGTCTGGCACACAACGGGCACAGAAAAGCAGACATAGTGTAGTTGTTGTCGCGGTCTAGCATTTGCGCAAAGTTCCACAAACTTTAGGGCGTCGATGTTCAGTCCCTGTTATTATCGTGTGTTGAGAGTGAAATAGATTGCTCACGGCGAGATCTTTGTCCGAGACAATTGACGAAATGTTATGAATATTTCAAAACACATGCAATTGAATTACTTTATCAAATATAAAATATGCAATCCAATTTTGTCATAAAATAACCGATTACGTAAAATCAGAGATTAGTCGAAGAAGTTCTTGAGCGGCTCGCATCTGAAATGTAATTGCGTTTTGGAGATTTTTGAATTCGCAATCATCTATGATTTGAAAAAAAGTATACTCACGATCCAGTGAAATAGTTCTTGACAATAGTCTGCTTCTGTACATCCGAAAGGGACTTCACTTTGTCGCTGACGCTCTGAAATTGAAAATTTTGAATTTTTTTGTCATATTTTTATATTTGTTATATTCACACTTTCCTATACAAAATATACCTTTACTGCCACGAGAGTGGAGAGAATTTTCTCCTTGAGGTCGGCGTCCGCCTCAGTTTTCACCTTCTCCGACGCCTCGCCGAAGCACTTCACTGAAATGAATTTTTAAAATATTTATATTTCAGATTAACTTACTTTTTTCCTCCTTGGACAGAATCAATCCAGCATCGGTAGAGGCAACAATTGAGACAGCAATCAGGAGAGTGAAGAGAATGGCATTCATGGTTGACTGCACGAAGTTTGATTTTGATCGATATCCCGTTTAGAACAGCTGCGATGATAATTTCACGTGTTATTTTGCTGCAAATGAAACAATTGGAAGAAGTTTACGATAATAGCAAACGTATAACGACTAAACATCGTTCAGTCGGTTTTTATTTTATTTCATGAACAGGACAGCAATAGCTAACGGACGAGAAGGGAGAAGTTGAATGTGTCCTTTCTGAAACGGCAGATCATTTTATATATCCCGGGTCACGTTCATTATCTCACTTAACAATGATCTTTACGCTGTCGCATGGCGATTATCGTTGAATAAATGAAAGATACCACGCGGGGGTTCGCGGATTTGCAGCTCAAAGGTGCAAAAAATGAAAAAAAGGAGAAAAATCTCCGTGATTGGGGATAAAACTGCAGCACTTTACGGCATCGTTGTTCTCGTCAATTATTTTCAACGAGTTAGTGGAATAGAGCGTTTTTTTGGTAATTTGGATTTTGGTTTATGAAACATATCTCCTCCGTCGTGTGTTGATCAACTTCGGTTTGAGGATATTTTTTCGGAACCATTCGATTCCAGTTCAAAGCTGTCTGCTGAGATAGATACAAATCAAACCCATAAAACACATGCGATCAGTTGACGTTTATTTCAGTGTATCTGTACCTGAAAATAGCTGAACTACTTAAATTTGCATAACTCTTATTTTTTTCAGAGTTCTTCGACATTTTTTATAGATTAATTCATCATTCGTCAATGTTGTTTTTTTCCGTACATTCACCGATCAATATTCATGTTATGTATCATACCTCTTACATTCGCACATTTAAAAAAAACAATGGCGACAATGGCGATAACGATAAACAATGGCTGAAATCAGAGGGAACTGAGACTACGACTCCAAATATCTTGGCTACCGAGCGACGACTTTGATAGTCCAATAGCGTCGATCAGCGGCAGGGGAACACCGCTATGAATTTTTTAATGCCGTGATGTGTAGCCAAGGCGTATATATATTTATGCGAATTCACAAGGAAAATCGCGGATACAAAATAGAAACAAAACGCATTAGCGAGAGAAACACGAATATCAGGGGAAGGGATTGGTCATTCAGTGAAACTGGTCGAATTACATGGCGGAATAGTTCCGTTAGAGAAGGAAGAGTATCATTCATCTTCCCAGTAAATTTGCATCCACAGAGAGGGGTCAATGGCAAGATATATGAAATTTCACTTAACAAATTAAAAAAAAATAGATCCATGCGTCGAATTTCGCCAAACGACGTCGTCGCGATGTTATGAATAATAAGGTACAGCAAATTGAAGCATTTAAACATTTATCAATTCATAAAAATGTGCAATCCATTTTTTTGTCAAAAAAATTGCAGATAAAAATCAGAGATCAATCGAAGAAGTTCTTGAGCGGTTCGCATCTGAAATGTATGCGTTTTTTTTAAATTAAAAAAGAAATCATCTATGATTTGAGAATAGGCAACTCACGATCCGGTAAAGTAGTTCTTGACAATTGTTTGTTTCTGTACATCCGAAAGTGACTTAACTTTGTCGCTGACACTCTGAATTTGAAAATGTTGAGTCGATAGTTAGGGACCAAAAGCTCAGCCTAACACACAATTGCAAATTGTTATCGAACTTGTGGTCTCTATCGATAGTCGTGCGATTAACTCAACGCTTTTGGGGCTATGAAGAAATTATTGCGAGCTCTGCAGTTGTGTTTCCGTTACTTTCTCTTGTATTTTGCACTTATAAATTTTAAAAAAATACCTTTACTGCCACGAGAGTGGAGAGGATTTTTTCCTTGAGATCGGCGTCCGCCTCAGTTTTCACCCTTTCCGACGCCTCGCCGAAGCATTTCACTGAAATGTTTATGCATTATTTGACAATTACAAAAAATAGGTGAGTAAATTCTTCAAAATATGAGTGTAGTTGGTGCACGCACAGAGACCAAATGTCTCGTATATGGTCTGGCATACAAGACATGCTTTGCATTGTGCGTCAGACCACCCTCCGTATACAAGACATTGTTCTCTATGAGATGAAAATGTCTTGCATATTTCCGATTAACTTACTCTTTTCCTCCTTGGACAGAATCAATCCCGCGTCGGTGAAGTCAACAATTGAAGCAGAAACGAGAAGAGTGAAGAGAATGGCATTCATTGTTGACTCTAAAAGGCTTACTAAAAGGGTTGACTGCAGAACGGCAAAAATAATATTTTTTGGCTATTAGAAAAAGATATGGAATGGCGCTGAAGGAAGAAGAAGTAAAAGATAAAGAAAATAAGCACCCTGATTTTAATTTGTTTTTTTTTGTTGCCACAAAACAGTCCTATTCTATGGTAGATGGAAGGATATAGATGGAAGAAAATGTAACTGGAAAGCTGAATCTAGTATGCCCAAATAGCTCCTTTTTATATCCCCACCCTCGCTCATTATTACTTTCGATCTTTACACTGTCGAGTATCGTTGAGAAAATGACGGACTCCATGTGCGAGATCGCGGATTTGCACCTCAAAGGTGCAAAAGAAAGGAAAAAAGGGAGAAAATTCCACATGATTGGGGATAAAACAGCAGCACTTTACGGCATCGTTGACTACATAGGGGGCCATTTTTTTCAGTGCGCTCATGCACGCAGAACGAATACAGTTACTGAGCGTATCCTACGCTAAGATATAAAATCTCTTTTTTGGCCACTGCCTGGTCCCTTTAGCACAGGTAATCTCAGAGATGACACCTGTTGCTTTACAAAAAAAATGCAAAATGGTCCAATTCCTCCGTACCTATGATAGTATGATTACCTCACTACAACAAGTATTTCGCAATATGTATTGGAGCCGTAAACTCGACTAAAAGCCAGCTTTCCAACAAAAACACACCTGAAAAAAATTTCTCGATTTTTTTCAACTTGTGACCATTTCATGGGGACTTTCGTAAATCGGGCCTCCTGAAAATAAATTTGCCCTTTCGGATTTTCCAAATTTAAAGGCTGTAGGGGCAAAATGCAAAGTAGAATCAGATTCCGTTTTAAAATAACTTGAACGTATAGAAAGTTTTCTCAGAATTTTTTGCTTCTTTTTTTGAGGTGAAAGACCGAGAAAAAAACCAAAAACAGGCGTCGGAGAAGGTTTTTTTTGTTGAGATTTTCATACAGTTGCATAAAGCTAATCTTTAAAGAGCATATAGTCCCAACTGGTAGTTTATTCACCATCTCATAACGGTTTCTTTTTTTATGAAAGATTATTTTTCCATTAAAGTTGAAAAACGATACAAGTTTTTTTTGAAATGTCCATCTTCGGAGAGACGGCATTTAGGCATCGTCGAGTTTACGGCTCCAATACATATTGCGAAATAGTTGCTGCATTTAGCTGATCATACTACCATGGTTACGGAGGAATTGGACCATTTTGAATTTGTTTGTAAAGACGTAGCCCTTTTTCATGCAGTCGCTCAGAATACCTGTGTCAAGCATTTATTACGTCATCTGCGGATACGCCATGTAGTAATGATGTGGTTGCAGATCAAAATCATTCTTCTCAGTATGGAGTACATACTATGGACAGATAAATTTGATCTGAGCCGGGGTAGAGGATCGGTCTTCTTCCCAATCATAAACCATATTCTTTGAAAAACTCTCTGGTTGACTAGACGAAAATCTTTCTTAGTACCATGGCCGTTAGAAGATATACATGCGTGAAGCTAAAGTCAGTCCTGGATAAGACAACAAAAAATCTTCCAAGTGACAAATTTTTATCAAACGAATGCACGATATTAGGTGTTTAGTACATGTTAATAGAAGAGAAAACAAGGAAAACATGAGGACGCCTAAGTCCTAAAATGACCGATTAGAATAGTTCGACACAAGCAGAATGAGAGCCGGGAGGTAGAATTTGATTGGACTTTCGTAGAAGTGTTCTTTCAAATATTCCTAATTGTGTGTTTCTCTTTCCCGGAATCCTATTTCGCCTCATAATATCTTATAAAGTGCCGCGATGAAATGGATACAGATTATTGATTCAAGAATGTTGTGTTGCCAAGTTAGAAGTGTCCCTGACGCTACTAATTGCAATGGTTATCGATGGCGCGCCGAGCTGGCGATTAGTGGAGAAATATCGAATACCGATTGCCTCTGATAAGGAGCGCAGAGCGTTCCGAAAAGTGGATTTGAGAATCTGCAAATACTGAAATCGATTAAACCTCGTCGTAGAAAGATTAATTAGAAATTTGTTACTAATGTATGACCGCTCTACTCAAAACATATTTTATTATGTTTTTAAACAGATTTATGTATTTATGATCTGACCTTGCGATGTGAGGCGTTTTTGAAGAGGGAAATGAGCGACCGAAGAGTGGGTTCGAGAGCCAGCATCAGCTTAATGGTGCGGACAGTGTCTCTCCCTAGTCTTCACTTCTAGTCGAAAAAGCGACTAGACGGCTTGATCTCTATTTTTCCCCTCTCCCTCTCATTCTCAACAATAGACTCCCCTCATTTCTTTTTTCGGACTACACCGACCCGTCCAATCGCTTTTTCGACTATGTAGAAGTGAAGACTAGGGCGAGACACTGTCCGCACCATAAATATACATAAATTTAAATAAAGGGAAAATTCTTTTTCTTAACTTCTTTGTGTGTTATTCAGCAAGTAAAAAAGGAAATGGGCGGCACCCGACTCTCCATTTATGACGCGATATCTCGATGTAGAATCTAGCACGCTGAGCGGCACGTCCTCGCTCTTTATCAGCTATTCCGTCAGTATTGGGAGACCAGATTCCAACGGAATTAAAAAGTTGATGGCATTGTGTGGGTTTGAAAATGTTCCCCGCCAAGTCCATTTCCAGAAAATAGTACGGTCCTACCACGACAGTTGGCCGCATAATAGCGATTACAATTCCTGGCCAGTTGCTGATGTCAATCATCATAAGGCCGAAAAGAAGAGCCAGAGGAATGATTAGGAAGATTAACGTCTCGAACATCTGAAGTGCTTTTTTTGTTTTTTTTTTGTTTTTGTTTTTTTGTAATTATTGCAATTTCTGATGGTAGCTGAAAAAATACCTGGAGAAATAGAACTTGCGATAATAGATACTGGGCTTGTTGTGTCCTTTGCGATAATGAAGCCTGCTGGGCAAATAATATATGCTTTCACCCTTCTTCTTAAGGTACCTTCATCAATTGCATGTGATATCGGATATGAACAGTAAGAAAAACGAGAATAGGAAATAGAATAACGATCGTAATAAGGATAAATCGGGCTTCTGTAATTTGGAAGCAAATAAAATTTCATTGATATTGAGTAAAATGAAATACCTGTCACAAATTCTCCCAAATCTCCAGGGCCTCCAAAAATAAAATTTGTTCCACCGCGAGAAATAACAAGGTGAATCTCCGGTATCTAAGAAGCATTACTCTAATTCCCCTGCAGTTTTCGTAACTTTTCGGCCTCTTTTTTTTCTTTTTGAGGAAACTAATATAAAACGAGAATTGGAAATCGAGTATCGATCGAAAAAAACCGGACATCTGAAATATATCTATGTTTTGTTTTTGAGGAACCTTTTCGAATTCTGCATAGTTCTTCGCATCGATTGCTGAGAGTCCGAAAAGTATGCAATTCGCAACCATTAACAGGCATACGACCGTAACAATTGCAACTTGAGCCCTGCGGTAAAATATGTAATATTTGAGCCAAATCAATTATTCTAAGCAATCGCACATGATAATTTACACATTTTTCTTACCTGACAGCCAGCGTGAATCTGCTTTGAGTTCTCGCAACAATAGTAACGTGCATTTGTGTTATTATTATGGCTATCGATGGTATTTCGATCACAATTGAAAATGAGATAAGATACTGCGAACATTTTATTTGATTTTGCAAGTTATTAAAAACCACCATAAAAACACTCTTGGGCAAGAAATTCCGGCAAATTGGTCCATCAAAATATAATCCCGCGTAGGGGTACAGGGGGTAAGGACGAGAAAGAAAAGAGAATATAATTCCATTGATCGCCAGCGTAATCTGGGATTATAATTTTTAAGTAAAGGGAATTTTTTAAACAATTTTCAACCTGTTCGAATATGTATCCGAGTCTGAGGGACGGTGCAATAATGCACTTCTTCGATTTAAGTATGAGTAAAATGGTGGGGTGAATTATGAAAAGCGCGAAAAGCGCGATATATTTTTGAGAGCTGAAGTGTAGTGAATTGTCTTACATAATTATTAATTGGACAATTCTCATAATTATTAATTGGAGAATTCGCAAAAGAATAATATTAAAACATACGTAAACGTTGCTTCCATCGTGAAATCCAAGTCAATTTGCCACATGAATCGCAGTTCCGTCGCATTTTGTTGCGCCATGCTCGCCAATCAAAATATTCAACTCACGTAAAGAAGATATAACGCGGAATAAAGAATTTCTCTGTTCGTAAGACAGTAAAATTCAATTTACCTCTTGTTACGTGGTAAAGTAATGTGCTAATGGTGTATTGAAGTTGAATAGATTTCGATTAGCGTGTGGCAATAACCGTAAATACATTTTGTAGTGCTGGTTTTCGAGCAAACCAGGCCATTCGCACCAAATATGTTATCCATATTTAAAGAGCTGTGTCCAACAATACTTTAATAATACTATCATCATACTTTAATAATACTATCACCATAAGTGTGCGACAACGAGTACACAAATGTGCGAATAAACGAAAATTATTCGAGAAGGGGCGATTTACTTTAAGAAGTGGGATATCAAACACGTGGTGCTGCTGTCCAATTACAGTTTCCGCACATTAACCGTTGCCATTGTGTGACTTGTTATCGATGGTGCGCGTATCTGGCTGTTGCGATTATCGATCAGCTCTAGCGAAGACAACAGCGCGGTGTGCAACGCAGAATAGAGAATCTGCAACTGTTCGCCGTTAAAAATCGCTTCGTTGCTGATGAAATATGTTAAAACAATGATTGACTTGGGAACACGACGATTGATCTACCCATTCACTAATTACTCCTATCGTACCCCAAACCTCTATAGAGAGTCACATTTTACTGTTTTCACCTCACGATTCATTGCGCCCTCGAGCGTTGATAAAGTATAAATATAACAACAATTGTAATTAACACTTTTCCTCCGATAACGATCCCACCTGTCGATGAGAACTATTTTTGAAGAGGAAAATGAGCGAGCGAATCGTGGGCTCGAATGACAGCATCAACTGAATGCAATTATTGTTGCAAAGATATGCACACAGAGAAACATTTATAAATCCAGCCCCATCGATCAATAAAATGTATTACATCTAATACAGTTTGAATTTTAATTGGGCTGGATGTATACATTTTTCTGTGTGTGGTACATACACTCCATAATTTCTTCAATTTACATACAATTACAGTAGGTCGCATAACGGCAATAATAATTGACGGCCACTCGCTCATATCGATTAACATCAGAGCGAAAAGAAGAACGAGTGGAGTGATGAAGAAAATACAAATCTCGAACAACTGTATCAAGAATTAATATATTTCGAATCGTCTAAAAGGACTACCTGGAGGAAAAGGACTTGCGACAGTCGATACTGTGCTTTCTGAGTTTTTTGTGACAGCGAATCCTGTATGAACTTTAAAAATAATCTCTTAATCCTTGTTATCCTTGTTATTTTTAAAGCAAAATACCCGCGCTACCTTCATGAAATGCATGTGATAGCGAATGTGTGCAGTGAGAAAGATTAGAATTGGCAACAATAGTCCAACCGTCACGAGAAGAAGCCAGAGTTCTTTAAAAGATTTTACAATAATAATAAAATTAATATTTAACCTGCTGTAAACGTGCCCAGATCGCCGGGACCTCCGTACAGTATATGAATACCACAACGTGAAATGACGTGATGTATCTCGGGGATCTGATTTACACATTGGATAAGTCGATCATGGTCGATATAATTATCATTCCACATTCTAGATTTATAGTCAAACTAATATAGTAGCAATCAATGCTCAAGAACCTGCACTAGTTCAGCATAGTAGTGTGAATCCTCCGAGAAATATCCGAAGCAGATTAAATTGGCAATCATCAGCGAGCAAACATATACGATCAATGCGGATTGAATTCTATATGATTGTTTTGTTGGAACTTTGAGCTCTTGAAAATCCGATAGGGGCAGTATTACCTTTCACTTATTGTGAATTTACTTCTCGACTTGGCGACAATATTTACATGCATTTCAAGAATAAGTATGAATATGGAAGGCACATCGAGAACGACTGTGAAAGCAATAATGTACTGAAAGAACAAAATGAATTAAATTGTCATTTCGCGCCAGACAGCGAATGAGTCGAAAGTATAGCAGTTTTTATTTATTTATTTATTTCACAGATCGTTTTATGCCACATCGTTTTTGATGTATCGAGAAATAGCAAGAGATGTCAGGTGACTATTTTAATTTACTATTTGCCATTTTACCATGAAAATGCTCTTGAGAATCCCACTACGACATAGTGGCCCATCGCAACACCAGCCCGAGTAAGGGTACATTAGATAGGGACGAGCAAGGAACGAGAAGATAATTCCGTTCACAGCAAGTGAAATCTTAAATATGTGATTTAAAATGAATGTTTTATGATTGTCGAAACCTGCTCGAAAATGTAACCGTTCCGGAGCGAGACTGCCATGATACACTTTCGGGAGCTAAGAATGAACAAAATCGTTGGATGAATTATGATCACTGAGAAGAGTGCAATGTATTTTTGCGCACTGAAACGAGACAATTTACAATCAAAAAAGATCGGAATTTTCTCTGCAAAAAAATTTTGTATTGAAAAAATCTCTAAAGTTATGTAAAATAGTGTGGTTATCGAATTAAAAAAAATTGATTATACCAAAAACTTGCCTAAACGTAGCATCCATTGAATAATCCAGGTCGACTTGCCACATAAACTGCAGCTTTGACGTGTTTCGGGGAATCATAATGCAAAAGCTGAAAAAATGATTTAAAAAAACATTTCAAGATCGACTTTTTGTAGCGCAAAAATGCCATGATTTAATCAATTACAGAAAGAATTTGTTGACAGCATTTCTACCAGCAATCATCTCGACATCATCCGAGTTCCCGGTGTCATGTCATATAAATTTTTTATCGATTTTGAAATATGAATGAGGAAAACAACGCCTATGTAGGAGCGAATATGTTCTCCTTTCTTTGATTCCGTTACTCCCCCCATTCTATCGAAGTATGAAAAAGAGCCTAGCGAGTAAAGAAAGTTCAAAAACGTCATAGATGTTTTAAACAAAAACTGTTCACTCTTAACTTCTTGATACTGCATACTGCTTATCAATAGTCATGAACTCAGTGGATATTTAAATACTTTATTTACACTTTAATTGGCTCATTGTGATTGTGAATATGTGAATGAAGAGATAGATGTCACTGAGAGTTTCGATGGAAAAGAGTAGAGGACATTTGCCCCATGGAAAAAGCCCTCCCTCTATGAGAAGCCCCAACGGAAAATCTACGAAAGCAGACGCGAGGGTATTTTGGGACATCAAGGAACACATATGACGTCTACAGTAAACCCAGAATTAATCTGTAATTTTTATTTTTTTAAATTTTTTTTATTAAAGATTCGCGAGCGAAAGAATGAGTCTGTCGGAAAATTGAGAGATTTATTTGAGTGAGCCGAATACTGTGTCGGATAGACACGAGAATGAATCACCGGAGAGGAGGGGGCAATAGGGGAGGGGTCTATCGGTTACGTGTCTATCCGACACAAATACTCTGTCATATATGACTGATTTTTTCTGTGCGTAGGTGAAATTTCACCCAACAATTTTAAAAATATCACGCATCTGACGCCGATTGAATATCACGCATCAACATTGTTGCGTTCAGATTTCACTTAGCATGTTACTGAATACTGCAAAACACAGCATTTCAAGAAGCATTCCAAGAACTTTATCAACTTATAAAATATGCCATCCAATTTTTGTCATAAATTGTCCATATCCGGTAAAAAGATAACGATCAGTCGAAGAAGTTCTTGAGCGGCTCGCATCTGAAATATAATGCATAATTTTGAATATCGAATAAATGCGATCTAAGCTTCGCGGGGGGTCTATCCCGATCTAGATTTAATTTTTAACAAAATTATTTCTGAAAATATGAATTCAATATTCGGAAATAGGACTTGAAAAAAATAAGCACTTACGATCCAGTGAAGTAGTTCTTGACGATGGTTTGTTTCTGTCCGTCCGAAAGCGATTTAACTTTATCACTCACACTCTGAAATTGTTCAAAAAATGATATTGAAGGGAGCGACTCTTGTTTGACAAGCTTGAAATTATAGAAAAAGGAATAAGAAAAGGTGAGAGTGCCCGTAATGGTATTTTTCTTTTTTCTTTTTTTAATTAAAAAAATTATTCTGAATTTCTGGAGCCTATTACATTTCTGAGAAAATATACCTTTACTGCCACTAGAGTAGAGAGGATTTTCTCCTTGAGGTCGGCGTCCGCCTCAGTTTTCACCTTCTCCGACGCCTCGCCGAAGCATTTCACTTAAATGATTTTTAAAAATAAACATTTTGGCACTTGCAAAAAAATCTTAAAATTTTGAGAATAGTTGGTGTGTATTTCAGATCAACTTACTCTTTTCCTCCTTGGACAGAATCAATCCCGCGTCGGTGAAGGCAACAATTGAGGCAGAAACAAGGAGAGTGAAGAGAATTGCGTTCATTATTGACTGTAAAATATGTGTAATAGGGCATTGACTACACAGCTGCCAATTTACAAGATCGTTTCATGCTAGGAAGGGAAGCAGAATTTTAAGATAAGAGCAATTTTTCATGGAAAATTATTCATCTTATTCGATTCGTACCGTATTCGTATTCCATTATTCGATGGATACGCCATCGAATAATGAGTACAAACTTCCTATCATGAGGGAGATACCATAATACAACCGACCGAGTCAAACCGATAATTATTTTTTTTATTTTTATTATTCTAATATCAATTTTTTAAAGTTAAAAAATAATAAAAGAAGGAAATGGAGAAGTTGGCGGTTTTTCTGAATCGACAGGTCATTTTATATTACCTGTCCACGCTCATTATTTCCTCCATCCGTGATCTTTACTCTGCCACATGGCGATTATCGTTGAGTAACTGACGGATTCCATGTGAGAGTTCGCGGATTTGCAGCTCAAAGGTGCAAAAAATGAAAAAAAGGGGAGAAAAATCTCCGTGATTGGGGATAAAACTGCCGCACTTTACGACAACGTTGTTCACATCTGGACCAATTATTTTCAGCCAACTCATGGAATAGTGCGTTTCTCCAGTAATTTGAATTTTGGTTTCAGCGTTGTTTGTTTATCAACATCGATTCTCCTTCACTGTCTGATATAATATATATTATCTAGCCAAAGGAAGAAGACTAACAAATGAAACATATATGAAACATATTTTGTCGGTGTTTATCTCATGTTTATCTCAGTGTACCTTCACATGAAAATTACCGAATCACATTTGTACAGCTCTCAAAGACGCATTTATGTTTGTCTCCGTCTATATTTGATTTTTTCTTTAACTTTATTCGATAATTATTTCAGTATTCATTTTTTCATTATTCGTCTAAATCGATCGTAAAACTGATAAATATTAATGTTATAGATAGTATCCATTCTTCATAAATGTAAATACACATGAACAGTAAACAAACAGTGGCTGAGTAAAAGCGATCTCTGGAACATGGCCAATGGTCAGTGTGTGTAAAATTGAGAGGGACACTCTTAATTTTTTCATATTAACTCACTTTTTATCGCATAACTTCAAAATTTAAAAAAAAATGGAATTATGTGAGTGAGAGTCTGTGTTTTTCTTCTATGATGATGTGCATCCATTAATTTTTTTTAGTTTTCATCGATATGCTCGGAACATGTTGTAAGCCAGACTCACCAGTATTTTTTGTGTGTATTAGCTTAATTATTATCACAATCAAAGAAACACGTCAATATCTCGATATTTATCAAAAATCATATGAGAGGAATCGCGAGAGACTCGACCACTTCAGCCATGGCCAGGACGTAGAAATTTTTATTTTTTGATTTGGCTGAAAATTTTACTTAAGGTATTTCAACACTTCCTCTATCGATTGGCGTTGGCAGAATTTTGATAAAAAATTTCGCAATCGTGTGAAACATATCCAAACCTGGAGTCTTCGGTGTTTTTCGCCGAAAGGACAAAGTTTGATAAATCATAACTCTGTTCAAAATAAAGATAGAGAATTGTGGTTTTGTTGGTTAGATAGAGAATACAGTTGGCTAATGGTAGGGCCGTGTCAACTCATTCCTGGGTGACGCATTGGCGCGGAGCGGTCGGTTTCATGAAAAATGTTATAAGTCACGTTAAAATTAAATGCGGTCTTAGGTTCTTTGTTAGTTCTAATGTGCACGGCAGTTACTCACTATAACCGAGAAATGGGCCAAATCGGCCCATGCATGGGAATTGCGCTAAGGTGAACTTTTTTTTGTTCAGAATTTTTTTTCTCTTTCTGCTACAATCAGTGATATTTGCGGTGAAAATATTTGCAAATATTCTAAAAACACGATTAAACTTGTTATAGAGGGTTTTTAAAGCGAACTTTTTGAGAATTTTTTTTTTGAAAAATTTTAGGGCTGATTTTAACTTTTGACTAAACTATACTTTTGTAAAGTCCTATTTTGTGCTAATGTTCCCATAATCAATATTTATGATGCTAGGGTGAAGAATTATGCATCTAACTATAGATGCTAAATGCTTATTGCATTTTCAGCACTCGTTATGAGATTATCGGTTTCATATTTTGCAGCGGTTCGCATGTCCACCAAACTTCCTTAGAAATTAACTCAACATGCGAAGAGCAATTAGTCAAGTGACTGTGAGTCCCTATTTGTTCATTGTGGGCAGCTACAACAACTATATTTTTCAATATTTGTCTGAAACCCTTCTCAAAGAGCCAATATCGTATTTTGCGAAAATACGTCAAACTTTTTCACACATATCTCAGAAATCTGGATCTCTACCGAATCCTGGCGTAGGTCAAATTGTTTGGAAAATTTCATTGAATCATTTTCTTGTTAATAGTATACAAATCTATGGATGATTTGATCTCATAAAAAACGAAGACTCAAAATTGCTCAAATTTCTGAACAAAAAAAATAATTCTGAGGATATTTGAAACGCTTCTAGTGAAATATTGCCCACATACATTTTCCTATACCCAAAGATGAACTATGGAACTTATAACTTTGACTTATGAAAACAATTTTTTTTGGAAAAATACCATGACCCCGGGTTCATGGTAAATAATAATAAGTGAATAATTCATGGTATTTTTCAAAAAAAAATTTTTTTTCATAAGTTTAAGATATTAGTTTCATTGTTCTTCTTTAGGTATATGAAAATGAATGTGGGTAATATTTCGCTTGAAACGTTTCAGAAATCCTCAGAATATTTTTTTTTGTTCCGAAATTTGAGCAATTTTGAGTATTCGATTTTTTATGAGATCAAATCATCAATAGATTTGTATACTACCAACAACAAAATGATTGAATGATTCTCTCCAAACAATTTAACCAGCGCCAGGATTCGGTAGAGATAAAGATTTCCGAGATATGTGTGAAAAAGTGGACGTATTTTCGCAAAATAAGATATTGGCTCTTTGAGAAGGCTTTCAGACAAATATTGAAAAATATAGTTGTTGTAGCTGCCCACGATGAAGAAATAGGGACTCACAGTCATTTGACTAATTGCTCTTCGCATGTTGAGTAAATTTCTAAGGAAGTTTGGTGGACATACGAACCGCTGCAAAATATGAAACCGATCATCTCATAACGAGTGCTGAAAATGCAATAAGCATTTAGCATCTATAGTTAGATGCACAATTCTTCACCCTAGCATCATAAATATTGATTATGGGAACATTAGCACAAAATAGGACTTTACAAAAGTACAGTTTAGTCAAAAGTTAAAATCAGCCCTAAAATTTTTCAAAAAAAAATTCTCAAAAAGTTCGCTTTAAAAACCCTCTATAACAAGCTTAATCGTGTTTTTAGAATATTTGCAAATATTTTCACTGCAAATATCACTGATTGTCGCAGAAAGAGAAAACAATTTTTGAACAAAAAAAAGTTCACCTTAGCGCAATTCCCATGCATGGGCCGATTTGGCCCATTTCTCGGTTATAGTGAGTAACTGCCGTGCACATTAGAACTAACAAAGAACCTAAGACCGCATTTAATTTTAACGTGACTTATAACATTTTTCATGAAACCGACCGCTCCGCGCCAATGCGTCACCCAGGAATGAGTTGACACGGCCCTACCAGTAGCCAACTGTATCCTCTATCTAACCATCAAAACCACAATTCTCTATCTTTATTTTGAACAGAGTTATGATTTATCAAACTTTGTCCTTTCGGCGAAAAACACCGAAGACTCCAGGTTTGGATATGTTTCACACGATTGCGAAATTTTTTATCAAAATTCTGCCAACGCCAATCGATAGAGGAGGTGTTGAAATAGGTTAGGTAAAATTTTCAGCAAAATCAAAAAATAAAAATTTCTACGTCCTGGCCATGGTCGAGTTTCTCGCGATTCCTCTCATATGAAATACACATTTGGGCATTACAAACGCAGAGTTCGCACAGAAATTTCGCGATCAATAAAAGAATGTCTTGAGCGGGTCGCACCTGCAATATTTACATTTTGTATTCTATTCATTTTCGAATAAAATTATTTCTTAAAAGATCAAAATGATATTCAGAAACATGAAAGATTACTCACGATCCAGTGAAGTAGTTATTGACAATAGACTGTTTCTGACCGTCCGAAAGCGCCTTCACTTTATCACTGACGCCCTGGAACGATTTGATTATTTGTCATATTTTTCTATGAATTTATCCCAAATATTTCTCATTTTTGAACTAAACCTTACCTTGATAGAGGCCAGTGTCGAGAGAAGCTTTTCCTTCAGATCAGCATTCGACTCAGTTTTCACTTTCTCCGACGCTTCGGCGAAGCTTCGGCGAACTTTGCTGTTATAAAATAATGTTTATATAAATATTTTTCTTTATATTATTTTTTCATCGTTTTGCTGACAACAGTATGATTTGCTGACAAAATTCGGTAAAGATTTAACAAAGATTACATTTTCACAAATTGTACGCCTTCTGTTTCAGGAGTAAGGACATGCTCATTTTGGCATTTTTTTTAAATCGCTCACATTTCTGTTCCATGGACATCGTGCCTTCAGCAACTGAAACCACCGCAACAGCAACGACAAGAGAGAAAAGAACAGTGTTCATGGTGGTACACTGAAATTGAATAGTTGCAGAACTTCTTGTACACACCATTCAAAACTATGGAGTAGGGTTATTATGACTTAATTTTGTACCGCGTTTCTTGTGATCGCATAAATATATATTACAGGGTGCGGCAAAATTACCGGTACTGGATTTTTTTCTTATAATTTTTCTTACAGGTAGAGTTTGAAGTTGGCATTTATATATTTATTAACTCACCTTATAAGGCATAGGAAAACCACTTTACAAACAGAATCAAGCTCTTTTCAGAACAGCTGTAAATCGGAACTCCATGTGATAATGTATAGCCGATTCCCGCGCATCCGATGTCATTGAAGTCAATGGTTCTCTAAGAATGAGGAGAATGCACTAGTTCCAAAATGCGTATTTTGTAGAGGATGCTTCCCACTACAACATACTTTCAAACTGAGATTTGGGGATTATTACTAGATGTAAAATGCGAAGAAGTATATGACGTGCCAGATCTACATTTTGAGCAAAAAATGGATAATTTTTTGTAAAAATGTCATAGATTTTCCAAAACCCATTCATTTCTTCTGTCCATTACTGGTTTCACACTAGAGTAGAAGCACTTTCTAGTGAAGGTATTGGATCATGTGCTTCTACGAACACCTAAGTTTTTTTTAGCATGAAACAGTCAAAAATCGACAAATGAAAATGACCTATTTATCATAAGCGTTCTAAGGAAGGGTTGAACATTCAATGATTCTTCCGGTGCCTGAGGATTCCCTATGACCAAGGGCATGACTTTATTTTGTTTTCAAATGTTAGCCTCTCCTACACATGGTGCTGTCATCTTTCAATCTAAATACATCGTGATTTGCGGCGATGAGGCGTCCCACTAAAATATTACCCGTCAAAGTTCGGTTTGGATAGGAGTTCGAGCCTTCTTAATTTCACCTTATTTTTTTTTCTTGATGGCTAGTTGTTACTAAATTAGGGAGACCATAGGATTTTCAATACTGAAGGAGTTATGAAGCAACGAACCCGTCTCGATTGCAAATTCTCAGATTGTCTGTAGGGGTTGTGTTTTGATCTCTAATAGATTGATTAAATGAAGCTGTGTTTCATAAATATGATTATGTGAACTGTGCATCATGGTCTACCCGCGCGTAATGAGAAATGACCAAATTCAGCCTGATCTTCGATACATTGAGCAAACGAAAGTTGCTGAGTGATCTAATCCCCTTTCGTTTCAATTTGAAATTGAAGTGTGGGTCAGACTTTTTTCTGCCATAAACGATTAGGTAGACCAAATTACTTGAAATGTCGAATAGTTTCAGGACATTAGTCAATAGTCACAAAAATGCAGATGAGCTCATACATAACTCGTTTACTGTTTTGGAATTATCTTGCAAAGTTTAGTACCGGTAATTTTGCCGCACCCTGTATATAGTAACTGTCTAAATTGCAGAAATACAAAATGAATATTTCTACAGACGAAATTATCGCAGTATATCACTCCTCTCACGAGAGGTTCGACTCAGAATGATAAAAATGCGGCACAGCCCAAATTTTTTTTTGCAGTTTTGGATGCCAGTGGGTCTAACTAAGATCCCCGAGAACTATTATGCCACACATGTCATTCTTCGCCGAGATGCTGCTACTGTTAGGTGCAGCCCTCGAACTTTGATGCTGTTTTTCGATGCTTCAACGCAATTTCTATGAAAACTTGTTTCTTGGAGCTAGGGTCCGTTTTCAATGCTCTTTCAACCTCTTTTATTTGTTTTACGATACACATCTGTATTTGCATAAAATTAAATGTTGTTGATTTTTCGAAAATCCGCTCGAAAAGCAGAAAACCTTTCTTTCTAAAAAGCTTCACAATGTTATAAGGATTCGAATGATATACTGGAGCTCACATAACTCGGTGGCTCGGATGATTTTCGTCGAAAAAACGTTTCATTTCCTCGTTTAAACATCATTCTGAGCATTTGACACCGGTCATTTTAAGATTTCGCGAGGAATGATTCGGCCTCTCTCATTGTTCTCAATCAATTCTCTCATTTTATATTCTGAGAATGATGTTTAAATGAAGACATTAAACGTTTTTTCGACGAAAATCGTCCGAGCCACCGAGTTATGCGAGGTCCAGTATATCATTCGAATCCTTATAATGTATCGGAGCTGTCTAGAAAGAAAGGTTTTCTGCTTTTCGAGCGGATTTTTGAAAATTCAACAAAATTTAATATCATGCAAATACAGATGTGTATCGTAAAACGAATAACATAGGTTGAAAGAGCATTGAAAACGTACCTTATCTCCAAGAAAAAAGATTTCATAGAAATTGCGTTGAAACATCGAAAAACAGCCTCAAAGTTCGAGGGCTGCACCTAACAGTAGCAGCATCTCGGCGAAGAATGACATGTGTGGCATAATTGTTCTCGGGGATCTTAGTTAGTCCCACTGGCATCTAAAACAGCAAAAAAACCGCATGTCGAAATTTCGGTCTGTGCCGGACAGCATTTAGAGAGCGGCGAAATGCCAGACGATGAGAGAAAAAGCGAGAGAAAAAGACACTAAGAAGAGACTGGTGCGTTGCGGTAGCGTTGCGTGCCCCTTCTCTCACGGTTCAAATTCAAAATTCTGGAGTTTTGTCACAAGTATGTGGCCGTCTCGCTGTACTCCTGAATCGCTGTGCCACATGTTTTCAATTGAACAAAGAATATCACAGGAAGTGGTTGAAGATTTCGCCTTTCCATTATTATTTGGTTTTCCGCCAAAATGCCACATCGGCTCCCAGGAACTCCGATTGCGAAACCGATGACACCGGCGTGTTCAAAAGCTATCCCTCGGACGAAGCTTTGAGCAAATTGGATTGCTGACTTGTTACATCCATGTGTTGATCATAACGTAAACAGAAAGATTCCTTCTCTCCTCTTTCAGGTTCGATTCTTGGCTTGCCGTACTATTGCGATTTAGATTACATCTCATACAGAATATGATCGATTATGCATTACTGTGAGAATAGTAAACAGTAAAATTAAAGTGCACAAACAAGTACTGCGCGGAAAGTTTGTTTATCTGATAAAATACAAATATAATCGCAATGCAACAATAACATGAGACCACTATTCCTTTCATTTCTCCTCAGAACTCGGCATTACACTCATCGTGAACTTGACTTCTCTTATCTCCATATAAGATGAGGGGAGTTGTCCAAATTGCATGACTGCATTGGACATTCTGTCCAAGAAATGTCCGCTCACGTGGACATCCTTCAAGAGCTCTCCGCGGAGCATTTGGATCAGTCCTTCGAAACTTTCTTTGGGAACTTTGAATGTGATACAGCGCGATCGTTCTGATTCACGGATGATCTATAACAATTTTATAATTTAGTGTCGCTGATATATTGTGCCCATCTTCTTACACCTCGTTCGATTGTGACTTGCATTCATATAATATTTACCTGGAATATATCTCGAAGAGAAGTCGCAGTGACTCCATTGAATCGACAATTCACCGAGAATTCGTCGAACTTTTCAACGAAAATTCGCAGAAGCAGATCATCAATAGCTGCTCGGGAATAGAGATAATCCTGAACTTTTGCACCTCAGACCAATCTCGAAATGTGTGTACAGGCAAAACTAAATTTGGCCCTGAACAGAGAATACTGAGAGCCGCAAAAATAGCACGATTATGTGGTGCTAGATTTTTCGGTATTTTTTATAGAAAAAATAAATTACAGGAAAAAAATTAAGTGTTCGTACTGAGGTGGCGCGGAGCTCGAAGTTTTTGATCGGTGGCAGGTCACGGAAAAATTCAGGGTCGTTTTGAATATCGCAGTCGGGTATCGAGGACCACTCCAGTTCGAGTCGTTTCCTCTTGAACCTTTCAACGTGGACGAGAGAGCTCAAGGTACTACGAGACCAAGTGGTTCCAGTAAGACAATCGAAAGAAGCCGTTGCGAGCACACCGATATCCTCCACATTACACACTGAACTCTGCAATGATACTGAATGAATGGAAACTACTTTAAAATATGGGACCCATTTCGAAGAATGTTTTCAATTTTTCTAGTACTGGAAATTGCGGAAAACGGCAAGCAACAATCGGAATCTGATTAGCACCGAATGTTCTGTTTTATTTAGCTTGAAAATGTACTTTGAAGAAATTTTATGTTGACAGTGCAAATATAATTTTTCTAAATTAAAAAAAAAATCATTTTCTGACCATAATGACGAGATTTTCGATAGTTGCTTTGTTGAAGATGGCACTTGATCGTTCCCGCAGTTGTTCATCCGTCCATTCGATGGAGTTCGGTGGAAAGTTGGTGGTGATCGATCCAAAGCAAATGATAAATTCGACACCGGCTTTCCGCTGCATTAGGAGAAAATAACTCACTGCTACTGTGTTTGTCATAAATCGCGGGATTGAAACTTGTAACATTCAAAAAAGTTGAACGTTACGAGTTTCAATCCCTTTTTTACGTTTATTTTTAAAATTACATTATGGGCTGAAGTGTAAGAAGATCACGTACGGTGAATATTTTTTCAATAATAATGTATTGGTGTTCTTTCATAGTACTTTGCCCACCTTTCTGACGCTCACTCTATCAAAGTGTCTTCCTCCAGTGGACAACTCAAGGTTATAAAGCCGATTGCAGGTCGAACCGAGTCGCGATCTCCCCTGAATCGGTAGTACATGCACGATCTTCTGAAGAATATCAACCGGAAGAAGGGCGAGAATGCCCTACAATGTGTAATAAACATACTTATATATTAACAGTAAGATGTTTGTAGGTGGTAATTATTACTTTGAAAACGATATCTGAATATTTTAAAATAAATATAAATACAATAAAAACAAGCCTGCTCGTCAACTCCGTATATGCGATCCTGTCCCACTTGCAGTTTGTCCATTCTGAAGTGGAATGGGCATTAAAGCGGGGGGGGGGGGGAGATATCGTTGCTTACATATATTTTCAAGAGAGGATAGAACAGAAGACAGATGAAATAAATTACATAAATTTGGCGTTTCTGCGCCTGCGATTGCACAGATCTCTCTAAGATCATCTGTCTCTCGACATTAAGATACTCAGCCTCTTGACGAGATAGTACTTGATTTTGAGAGAGTAGAGAGTAAAGTATCTTGAACATAAAAGAATTGGACTATCTAGATGTCGACAAGTAAGAGAATTCGCGCTCTGAGTTGTAGAAAGTCAGCGTTCAATGGCGTTATTGGTACGGTATCGACATACATCATCGCATTAGGACGCGATGCAATCGAGTTGATGGCAGCTTGCCAAGTGTGTCCAATTGCGTCCCAACCTCTCTCCTCTCTCCAGAAATTCGAAATAGACTGCCAGAAGGAGAATCGAGGGGGGGGCGACTACACTAGGTCGCTCTTGGCACGGTGCCAATTTTGAATTCCTCAAGCTATGCGCATTGTTACTCTAAGCCGATAATGGACGCAATGCAATTTAAAGGAACATACTCAAAATATCGGTGAAATTGTATTTTTTATGTCTATTTCATTTTTTAAAAATATTTGTTTGAACAATGAAATCAGTCCATATTTCAATAAAATACTCATTTCAGTAAATCAGCATGGGGAAACCACAAGTAGAACGGACTCCAATCGATGATATTGATGAGCAGGTTTTATTTCAAATTTCATTTTTTTAAATATTTGTTTGAACAATGATAATGTTGTTTATATTCAAATGTTATCATTTATTTACTACTTTTTTTAATATTTTAGGCAATTCTCCCTCTTCTTCCGGCTGAAATTCTCGTCAAGATCGTGCATGTACTTCCGATTCAAGGGAGATCTCGACTCGGTTCGACCTGTCGTCGAATTCATCACATAGAGCTGTCAACTGGAGGAAGACACTTTGATAAAGTGACCGTCAGAAAGGTGAGATAAGTAAAAGGAAAGAATTTTTAATATTTTATTTATTATTTTTTTTTATTTAAAGAATTTTTTTCATTTGGTGCGCAAATTTCATGCCCGGAATTTTACTCTCAGAGAGGGAAAATAAGTGTAGCTCAGCTCAAATTGATCGAAACCAAAAGGAAAATGTTCCTATTGATTTTTACAATGTCTGTATTAAGTTTACGCTTCGCCTAGTTGTATGAAAAGGTGGAGGAAAAACTTTTTTCGCTTTCTACTCATTATCATGAAATTTGCGTATGGTTGAGCTGCATCCCATTATCAACTTTACCTTTTTGGTACTGCATCCCATTGTGTACCGATTAGAAAGGTTTTTTTTAATTTTCGCAAGAAAGGCAGCTTGCAGAATATGAAGAATTCCCTAGAAATATTTTCGAATCGCAGCGGAAATCCGGTATCGACTTCCTAATTTGCACTCAATCCCGCATCACCGAATTCCCGCCGATTGGGCTCATATGGACGGCTCAAAAACGAATGGAGCGAGTAACTGCCATCTTCAACAACGCAACAATCGAAAATCTCGAAATTATGGTGAAATGTTTTTGAATTGGTTAAATATAGTCTACATTACATAGATTTAAACTGCGAAGAGGAATTCTTCACAGAACCAAGAAATGCAGGAAAAATTCCAATGGATTCGTTAAACAGTAGAGTGGCTCCCTTCTCGTATGTCAGCACTAGCCTTGTGATGCGGTCGGCACAATACTAGAACTGACGTATACTTTATCACAAAGAAGGCTGTTTTTATACACTGCGCATGCAAAGATAACGATCCATAACAATCGGGAAAAGAGAAGAGAGAAGATAAAACATATCATAAAAGTGCATCTGCATCTATAGCCGACGTGTAATAAGAAACACGGATTGTATCTAACTAGGATCCGTGACACCGTATATCAAAAGGAGGGGATATTTTTGATGCCCTTCTATATTTAAAGCTAATTCATCTATCTTCTTTTCAGAATTCAGTACGAAAAGAAGCGGATCTCGGCATGTTGGCAACAGCCACTGTCGATTGTCTAACAGCCCAAACTGGGCCTAACAGTATTTGGAAGACTCTCGCTCACAACGAGAGGTTCAAGAGGAAATGTCTCTATCTAGAGTGGGCCTCGAAGCGCGAGGGGGATATTCAACGAGACATGGCATTCCTCCGAAATCTGCCTCCGATGAAACAGTTCGCGCTGCGCGCCACCACTGTACGCGCAGTTGAAGTTTTCCTGTATGAAATATGCATTTGAACAGTCAAAAATGGTGGAAAAGCTAGGAAAACGTTACTCGCTATTTTTGTGATTCCTTTTCGCAATATTTACTTGAGGCAACATATACAATCTAAAATGTTGATGGCATTCTCCTCAAGCTAAATATATTTAAGTTGAAAGTTCAGGATTCTCTCTTTTCCGGAGCCGCAATTAACGATCGGCTTCTTCTCAATTTTGTTGAAAAATTCGACGAGTTCGCACTGAATTGTCGCGTCAGTGGAGTCTCTGCGATTACTCTTCGAGAAATATTCCTGGTACATATATTTTTAAACAGATATCACGATACAATAAAAATAGTTTCATTATCAAACAATCTGACAAAAACTCATCGGAACTGTATTTTATTAACCGCACAAACGGGGAAAAGCAGAAAGTGTCACAAACGGGTTTTTTCGTACTATTGTTTTGTCCCGCACAATATAGAAAAGACGATTTCTATTTGAATCGTAATAAATTTTCAAATTATTTGCTAACTATTTTCAGTGGAAAATAATGAAAACATATTAATGAATTTTTTCGACAAGCATGAGTATTTTCGTTTCAGATCGTCCGTGAATCGAGCAGATCTCGCAGTTTCGCGTTCGAAGTAACGAAAGACAGTTTTTATCAATTTCTTCAAATGCTTGGCAGTGAAATTAAGAACGAATTCGACGGAAGTTACACCGACACAAAATCTGATGCAGTTTTGCGAGTTATGCGTGCTTTCAGAATTAGTACGGACTCGCATGGCGCGAAAGTTCTCTTCTCGAAGATTGTAGAGAATTCCGACGATAAATAGCATTACTTATAAGTAACATTCACTTCATTATCGTATTCTCTCTGTTCTGCATTTGTTCCATTGTTTTGCCCTCAACAGAGGACGCGATAAAGATATTCTCTACAATTTTCAAAACAAATTCTCTCAGCGATTCATCAAGCGTGGTCACCTGGCCAACATTGCGAAGCCCACCCACTGGAAATTACTCTCTAGAGAAGCGCGGAGCAGAAATCGGTCTGAAGTCAATATGAAAGACACTACAAAATATCTAAAATGAAGCCTGATAATTTCAAATTTCATTTCACTGAAAACGGAATTAATTTCGCTAAGGTCAGCTGTCCCTCACACTACGGTCATGCCTACTTCCTAAGAGCGGAAAGGCTTTACCTCAAATCCGGAAAGCTAACCAGTTGCACTGAAATTTTATTGAGCATTGCTTGATATTCAGGGTGTTCCATGGTGTATGGTAAGCATGGTGACAAAAGGATTCGTAGTAAGATTCCTTCCTTGCTCTTTCCGGTTCGATTCTTGGCTTGCCGTACTATTGCGATTTTGACTAAATTTCATACAGAATATGCTCACTTATGCATAACAGTGATAATAGTATACAACACAGTGCGCAAATAAGTACTGCGCGGAAAGTTTGTTTATCTGATAAAATACAAATATAATCGCAATGCAACAATAACATGAGACCACTATTCCTTTCATTTCTCCTCAGAACTCGGCATAAACCCTCTTCGTGAAATTAACTTCGCTTATTCTGAATATACGATCGCCCTCAATATATTGAATAACTGCAGCGGACAATCGGTCCAAGTAGCGTCTGTAATCAGTGCGACAATTCCAGAGCTCTCCGCGTAGCATTTGGAGCAATTCCGATAGAACGTCGTTGGGAACTTTAAATATGAAACTGCGGGTTCGATTCGACTCACGAATTATCTGAAATGATTTATTATATTTAAAATCGAAAATTCTTCTATTTATTATTGCATTTGACAAATAGCACAACGATTGTAATAGTTGTAGACGATACAAAAAATATTTGTCGGTTATTGGACTAGTGCCCAAAAAAAACTTTCTGTATGTGTTCGTACTACCTACTATTACTGCTTTTTTAAAAAGGTGTTTCATTTTGACTTGCAAACATATTATATATCATTTACTTGGAATATCTCTCGAAGAGTGGACGCTGTGACTCCATTGACTCGGCAATTCACAGAGAATTCATCGAACTTTTCAACGAAATTGCGCAGAAGTAGCTCACCAACAGCGGCTCCGGAACAGACAGAAGCCTGAATTTCCCCTCTCATAATAACATGACAATTCGAAATGTAAGAGCTTCTAGATTTTTCGGTTTTTTTGATAGATAAATTCAAATTTAATCCAGGAAAAAAATAAAGTGTTCGTACTGTGGTGGCGCACAGCTCGAAGAAAAAATTCAGGGTCATCTTAAATATCGCCGTCGCGGTTAGAGGACCACTCCAGTTCTTGACGTTTCCTCTTGAACATGTTGCCGTGGACGAGAGAGCGCAAAATACTACGAGACCACATGCTTCCAGTCACATAATCGAAAGAAGCTGTAGCGAACACGTCGAGATCCACCTCATCTCGCATTGAACTCTGCAAATGAATCTATCATCACTTAATACAAATTTATTCTGATTTGAAGTGGAGCAGAACCGTAATCGATTTGACCCCCCGAGGACCCAGACGGCGACGTGGACGACCACCAACAAGATGGAAAGATCTCTTCATGCAAATAATCGGGGCGAAATTTCTGAGACAAGCAAGGAGTCAAGACTGACCAGCCATGCACATCAGAGCCTACTCTTGATAAATGTGTTAAAATCCAAGGCAAGGGCCTGCAGGAGGTATAATTCGGGGGCAGAGGCGATCGGACATTATACGAATCGAAACTAAATATTGAATCCATTTCGTAGAATGTTTTTTTTCTAGTGCTGGAAATTGTGGATAACGGCGCGCAACAATCTGATTAGATGTGGATTTTCTGTTTTTTTTTGTGCTGGAATTTCTCCTTTGAAGAATTGTTATGTTGACAGTGCAAATATAACAAAATTTTAAAAGAAAATTAATTTTAAAAAAACACTTGAAAAAAATTTCCTAACCATAATGACGAGGTTGTCGATAGTTGCTTTCTTGAAGATGGCAGTTGCTCGTTCCCGCCGTTCTTCAGCCGTCCATTTGAGCCCATTCTGGGGAAAGTTGGCGATGCCAGATCCAAGACAAATGATGAATTCGAGACCGTCTTCCAACTGCAATGCGAAAACTAGCAGGGCGTGTTGAGGTTAAACTACATACGTTGTGGTAAAGTGCGCACTACGTTCTCAATGTATGGTCCAGGGGCGTTCAGTTGCCGGGCACAACTTGGCCCAGGGGGAGATCAGTTGCATGCACAATTCTTATATTATTATCTTCCAACTGCAATGCGAAAATATTGCATACTGCTATTGCATTTGCCATAAATGGGAGCCTAGAGGAAAATCTCGATATTCAACAGGTTCTCTTTCTTACGAAATGAATGTGCATAAACTGAGATGGACCAGGAGAACACTTCCAACGAATCTTTTCTTAGAGAACGGCTCAACACCTTTTTCCTAGTAAATTTGATTTCTATCAATGGGCTAAAGAATAGTTTTACCATGTAAAGAGGTTTCTATGTCCTTTTCTCACCTTTCTGATAGTCACTTTATCAAAGTGTCTTCCTCCAGTGGACAGTTCTATGTTGTGAATCCGACGACACGTTGAGCCGAGTCTATATCTCCCCTGTGCCGAAAGTAAATGTACGATCTTCTGGAGAATATCAACCGGAAGAAGGGCGAAGCGGCCCTAAAAATATATAATGAAAATGTTTACCCCCAGCCATACGCAGAGAGTGAGGGGGGGAGGGGGGTGAGGGAGGCACACAGAGAGAATCATCATAGGTATATGTTTCAATAACGTATCAAGAATATAATAATAATAGTAAGATGTTTGTAGGTAGTAAATATGAATTTGAAGATGATGTTTGAATATTTTTAATAATTAAAAAAGAATAAAAACAAGCCTGTTCATCAACTCCATCGATGCGATCCCCCTCCACATGTGGTGTGTCCATGCTGAGCTGGAATGGTCATTGAAGTAGGGAAACATTACATTGGTTATTACATTTATAAAATGATACGATCAAACAAAATGTCGAACTGGGGACTTCCTGTGTTTACCGAGACGAGAGAGCACGCAAAAGCGAGAGGATCGCTATGGTAAACAACGGAAGTTCGTTATTCGGCTTTTTGGTATGATCGTATCATTTTATAATTGTAATAAAGGGAGAAATACCCCTAGCTCAGTCCTAGCGATTAACCTTTCCTTCTCTGCCTCCCTTGGAAAGAGCACAGACATGGAAGTGAAACGAAAAGAGAGATTGGGGAATCGAGGAGGAGCCAGAGATGCGAGAGGAGAAGAGAGACTGAGTAGATCAAAAAGAGTGCCAGAGAGGAGAGCTGACCTCCCATCATACGTGTCCACGGACGCAGTCTCACCTTTGGGGGGCACTTTGCACCCATGATGGGGGTATCATGGAATCTTGGGGGGGCACTTTGCACTCATGATGGGGGGTATCATGGAATCTTGGGGGGCACTTTGCACTCATGATGGGGGTATCATGGAATCTTGGGGGGCACTTTGCACTCATGATGGGGGTATCATGGTCCAAAATGGGTTTTGGGTTGGGTCCACCAAAGTAAAAGTGGTGTACTGTAACTTCACCACCGGGGTCCCGCAACGAAAACAAAGTACCGTAACTCGGTCTACCGTAATCCGGAAATACGAAATTGAGAATATTGACCCGGTATACGTTGCATGAGGTAGGCCTCGAGTAGTAATTAATCGGAGGGCATACGGTGGTCTCGACACGACATTGCTGATACTGTAATCAAGTCTACAGTATGCTGAAAATTCAAATTGATCAAATCCACTCGGGATTTGTTGCATGAGGTAGGCCTCGATTAGAAATTAATCGGGCGGTATACAGCGGTCCCGCCACGACATTGCTGATACTGTAATCAAGTCTACAGTATGCTGAAAATTCAAATTGATCAAATCCACTCGGGATTTGTTGCATGAGGTAGGCCTCGAGTAGTAATTAATCGGGCGGTATACGGCGGTCCCGCCACGACATTGCCGATACCGTAATCGTCTACAATATGCTGAAAATTCAAATTGATCAAATACATTCGGGATTTGTTGCATGAGGTAGGCCTCGAGTAGAAATTAATCGGGCGGTATACAGCGGTATGCTGAAAATTCCCGCCACGACATTGCTGATACCGTAATCGTCTACAGTATGCTGAAAATTCAAATTGATTAAATCCACTCGGGATTTGTTGCATGAAGTAGGCCTCAGGCAGAAATTAATCGGGCGGTATACAGCGGTCCCGCCACGACATTGCTGATACCGTAATCAGTCTACAGTATGCCGACATTTCAAATTGAGCCAATTCGCTCGGGATATGTTGCATGAGGTAGGCCTCGAGTAGAAATTAATAGGGCGGTATGCGGCGGTCCCGGCACGACGATGCCGATACCGTAACCGTCTTCAGTATGCTGAAATTTCAAATTGATCAAATTGACTCGGGATTTTCACAAGAGACGTATCTCGAGTAGCCATTGCTTGGAGAATATATATTTTCTCCCCTCTCGCGCCCAGGGTTACTGTAGCGGGGTTACAGTATGACAAATTTTTAAAAGTGATTTATTTGAGTCAGTATTTTTGGAGGAGCTATACCTCAAGCAGGCAATGTCTTTTGGGGTGTACTCTATTGATTATACCGTGTCCCAAGGATACTGTAGCGGGTTACGGTATGAACGGGTTACTATATGAGTGCTTTCACAGCATACCGCATTTTTTTGAAATCGAGTATACGGAGTCGGAAAATTAGGAGCAGGTAAAACCTAGTTCAGTACTTGTTCTGCTACAGCAACCCTGGGTACGGCGGAATCGGTACGGTATTCCCTTCTGGCATTTCCTACTCGAAGTCTAGCTCCTGCAAAAATCCCGACTCGAATAGATTAAATTTAAAAATTGGTCATACTTTATCCACGCTACCCTGTGTACGGCGGAATCGATACGGCATTCCCCTCTGGCATTTATCGCTCGAGGTCTAGCTCCCGCAAAAATCCCGTCTTGAATAGATCAATTTTAAAAATTGGTCATACTGTATTCCCGCTACAGTAACCCTGTGTACGGCGGAATCGATACGGCATTCCCTTCTGGCATTTATCGCTCGAGGTCTAGCTCCTGCAAAAATCCCGACTTGAATAGATCAATTTTAAAAATTCGTCTACTGTAACCCCACTACAGTAACCCTGGATGCGATATGGGAGAAAAATGTATATTCTCCAAGCAATGGCCTCAATTTCCCCAATTTCATTAATTATTCATATTGTAACTCCGAATAGATATGAACAATTTGAAATTTCAGCATACTGAAGATATCGGCATTGTCGTGCCGGGACCGCCGAATACCGCCCGATTAATTTCTACTCGAGGCCTACCTCATGCAACATATCCCGAGCGAATTGGCTCAATTTGAAATGTCAGCATACTGTAGACTTGATTACGGTATCAGCAATGTCGTGGCGGGACCGCTGTATACCGCCCGATTAATTTCTTCTTGATGCCTACTTCATGCAACAAATCCCGAGTGGATTTGATCAATTTTAATTTTCAGCATACTATAGACGGTTACGGTATCGGCATTGTCGTGCCGGGACCGCCGCATACCGCCCGATTAATTACTACTCGAGGCCTACCTCATGCAACAAATCCCGAGCGAATTGGCTCAATTTGAAATGTCAGCATACTGTAGACTTGATTACGGTATCAGCAATGTCGTGGCGGGACCGCTGTATACCGCCCGATTAATTTCTAATCGAGGCCTACCTCATGCAACAAATCCCGAGTGGATTTGATCAATTTGAATTTTCAGCATACTGTAGACGATTACGGTATCGGCAATGTCGTGGCGGGGCCGCCGTATACCGCCCGATTAATTACTACTCGAGGCCTACCTCATGCAACAAATCCCGAGCGAATTGGCTCAATTTGAAATTTCAGCATACTGTAGACTTGATTACGGTATCAGCAATGTCGTGTCGAGACCACCGTATGCCCTCCGATTAATTACTACTCGAGGCCTACCTCATGCAACGTATACCGGGTCAATATTTCGTATTTCCGGATTACGGTAGACCGGGTTACGGTACTTTGTTTTCGTTGCGGGACCCCGGTGGTGAAGTTACAGTATACCACTTTTACTTTGGTGGACCCAACCCAAAACCCATTTTGGACCATGATACCCCCATCATGAGTGCAAAGTGCCCCCCAAGATTCCATGATACCCCCATCATGAGTGCAAAGTGCCCCCACACGGTATCGATGTTTATCATCGCATTAGGACGCGATGTAATTGAGTTATTGGCAGCATGCCAAGTGCGTCCAATGGCGTCCCGACCTCTCTCTCGAAATTCGAAAGACAATGCCAGTATGAGAATCGAGAGGAGTCTCTCTCTCTTCTCTTTCCCCCCCCCCCTTTAGGATGCTCATCATCGTTCCTATTCAAACGCATACCTAATCGTAAAATGTTCGTTTAACGTTATTCAGAATACACTTGGACTGAATGTACATATAATAATATACGAAATTTGTACTTTATCGATGATACAAGCTTGCATAAAAGAATTCTTTATTGACAAAATGATATTCGCAATTCAGCAACTTTTCTTAAAAATCTGAGGGGTGACATTTGAGCAACCGACATTTGAGCAACGAGCCATAACTCACCAAGGAGTGAGTCTAGCGCTATGGGAGTGGTACCATTGTGACCAGCATCAGAAAAAAAAAATAGATTTCGTAATTAATTAATTAATTAGCATAATTAATGAGATATTAATTAATTAATTAATTAATTATGAAATCTCAATTACCTGATGCTGATCACAATGGTACCACTCCCATAGCTCTAGTCTCACTCCTAGCTGAGTTATTACCCGTTGCTCAAATGTCGGTTGCTCAATTGTCGGTTGCTCAAATGTCACCCCCCCCCTAAAAATCAGATTCACCATAAATCAAACAGTCTTGGAAAACGTGACTTCTCTTATTGCAAATCGAATTTCGTTGCTGTCCCCACTAGCAATTGCGAGACCGTCGGTCAATTGCATAACAACAGTGGACTTTCGGTCGCTGTAACGCCCGTTTTGCTCGTTTCTTATCTATCTTCTTAGCATTTGGACCACTTGCTGCAATCTTTCTTGAACAACGGCGAATGTGAAAATGCGAGAACTATCCGATTCGCGAACAATCTGAATTTAAGTGTGGTGACATCACAGATTTATTTTCAGTATTTCTTCATTTTACTGCAATTCATTTTACAGAGGAGTTTCCTGTGAAGTTTACGTTATTATTAAAAAGTTACCTGGAATGCTTTGCGAAGTGTCTGCTCCGTGACACCTCTGGTGGGACAATTCAATGTGAACTCGTCGAACTTTTCAATGAAATTGCTAAGAAGCTCATTTTTAATAACTGCAGCTCCAGATATGTGTTTCTTCTGAAAGATGAAAAATCATTAATAATGATCGAAAAACGTATTTTTGAAACATATTTTTGGACAAGCATAAATACTATTTCGAAAATAAATAGGAACTGTACGGAAGTCGTCGATGCAGAGCGTGAACCACTTAATCGGAGGCAAGTCTCGAAACAATGCGCAGTCTTCTTCAATAGCCATCAAAGAAATCAAGGGCCTTTCGCAGTTGATTCTGAAAGATGTATCACTTGTTTCAAACAACTGCGGATCTTTTCGTTGAAACAATTTTTTCCATTCGCTAAGATCCATAACGAGGGGCTGCAATGTGAAAAACGGCTGATACACCATCGTCTTTCCTCTGTTTTTTTTTACAAAATTGTTGTGCCTTGGGTGTAGATAAATTTCTAATTAATCATATAAAGTTTTGCTAACCGTAACTTCGAGATTTTCGATCGTTGCTTTGTGGAAGAGGGCCTTCGATCGATTGAGAATTCTCTTCGCTGACCATTTCAACCGTTTGGGAGGAAATTCGGTGAAGAAAGATTCCATGCGAATGAAGAAACTTCCCTGCAGTTCGCAAAATTGTATACACTGTCATTAAGCCATTTTCCATTCGCAGACTTTTTTTGTGGTTTAATCACAATAGGAAGCCTTCCGGAATTGGATTCGTCAGGGGCTCAGCTAGTTGTTGTCTTACTTATTCCAAACCTACGGAATAGTATCAGGATGAGAGAGTGTACACGATTGAGAGTTCGTCCGGACTTTACATGAACTTTCACTCCGAACACCTTTTCTGTAGGACAGAGAAGCGTGCGGAGTGATGTGCTCACAAATTATCCCACCTTTCTGACTGTGACTTTATCAAAGTGTCTTCTTCCAGCAGACCACTCTAAGTCATTAAGCTGACGGCAAGTAGCGCCGAGTCGCAATCTCTCACGAACCGGTAGCGAATACACGATCTTGAGGAGAATATCGCTCGGAAGATGAACGAGGTCTACCTTGGAATATACGATCTCAATCTTTATCAGTCTAATGAAATAAGATTTGGTTTGATGCGTCTTGCTAATCTTTTCTGATAATGAAATCATTTGGTGCGATGTATACGATGTACACGCATAATATCCAAATGTCTGCTATGCAAATATTTGAAAAATAATTTATTCAAAATGAACTATATAAAAAATGTATCCACCCAATTTCAGAGATCGGAGATATGAATTTTTGCACAATGGCCAAAATTTCCTACGCCGTCTCAGAAGATCTGTGATAAAAGATTATAGCATACCTGCGCATCAGTATTTTCGAGGCGGGCCCGCTTCGCCTGTGGTTTCCCCATATTCCACTGGAAAAATATAATGATTAAAGCGAGGAATCATAAGACTGATATTAATGGAACTGCTAATTGATTAAGAGTAAAGGTAAGATGGAAATAAACGATGAGCGCGCTTTTCTGTTCTTCAGTGCAAGCCCACATTCAGTGGCGTCTATTATCATTACTTTACTTGCGCGCATCGGTTTGGAACGGCATAAAACAGGCTATGCTTTGCAGGTACCGTACCCTGAGCGTCCCTATGGTACTCTGACTTCTCCCGGGTGAGACTACAGTAGGGCAAATGAAGAGTGCTATATTTCTGATTCGCTCTTGAAAAAATAGGAGCCTCAATCATTAGGGCCGACCACTTCAGAGAGTAGGAGTTTTAGATATGACAATTGGTAGAAAATAATTGCACTTTGCACACCTTTGTTGAGGTCCCTTGTGTCTTCCTCCAGTTGTCGATTCTATGTTATAAAGAAGAAAGACATTTTTTCCGAGGCGCCATCTCTTACGAACCGGAAGTAAGTGCGCGATTTTCAAGAGAATTTCAAAAGGAAGAAGAGCGAGCCTACAACTTTATTTTAAAACAGATAAACAAAGCAATAGAGGTTATTCAATCGGCCAGTATATCACATCCAAAATGCAGGGAGCAAGAAAAAAAATAACGAAGAACGGCAGTTCAATCGATAATAGATCAGTCGAAGAAGCTCTTGAGTGGATCGCACCTTAATTATTTTAGTTATAATTTTATTTCAGCAAATAAAATTGTACTAATATTTTTTTTAAAAAAACTCACGATCCGGTGAAGTAATTTTTGACAATTGCCTGCTTTTGCCCGTCCGTCAGTGACTTGACTTTATCGCTTACGCCCTGAAAAGGAATTGTTTTTGAAGAGGGAGATTTTGAAGTCCCCTTGATCGTTGCCATTATCGGCGTTCACGGAAGGTTAGTAGTGCAGGTTATATGCAACCTTTTTTTCTTTCTAAAAAGTAGAGAATAAGGATGAAGCAGTGACCTTAACTGCCTTTAGAGTGGAGAGGATCTTCTCCTTTAGGTCGGCATCAGTTTCCGTTTGCACCTTATCCGTAGCCTCAACGAAGCATTTCACTGCAATTTTATTTTAAAGTTTTTTTCAAGCAATGACTAGACTGTTATTTTATTTGTGCTAAAAACTAAAATAATCAAAAAATAAAGCAAATACCAAGTGAATTCAACGAGCTTAGAATAGGGTTACCTTTTTCTTCTTTTGACATCATTGCATGTGCAACTGAAAAGACGGTGACGGCCACGAGAAGCGTGAAGAAGAAGGCGTTCATTTTTACCTGATTTCAGACGCCAGTTACCGATCGGTTTAAAAAACTTTACATCAGTGAACTATTTTGAAGCGATAAGGTAGAGAATAAGGTACTTCGAATATAGTGTTTCCTATCATAGTGTGTCGTTAGGCAGTGGGTCAGAAATATGATATTACTATCATATTATCACTTCTAGAATAAGTTGGTGTAATGACACTATGGAAAGAAACAAAAAAAGGTGGATTGGTATTTGAGTATGTCTGGAAATTTTGGTTCATTTTATATTACCCTGGCTCATTATTCCTCTCATGAGTGTGATATTAAAAATACCGGATTGCGTCTGGTGTTATGAAAGCGGTTGATTTCGCGTAGAAAGTGCGAGGATTCGGAGATCACAGAAACGGATAACCGGACATTTGTTATTACGATTGGGGGATAGAGATGGTGGAAATCGATGTACTCTACCTCGACCCGTCTGTACCTTGGCCATGTACATGCGGAAACGAAGGGGAAGTGATTTGGAACACGGAACAGTGTGACACGTTCTGTTGATCGAAGAAATGCGACTGGTGGTTGGGAAGTGCGCATAGAATTTACCGATATTGTATGGTACCTATCATATTTACATCATTCATGTTGCGCGAATCCGTTTATACTGGTGCGTAAATGCTGAGGAACTGTTCAGGAACTGTTGAGTAGGTAACTTGTCCCAGAAGCCTGATCAGCAATTATACTTATCCTACGCGATTAAAAAAATGGGAAAAAATTTAAAAAAATAGTTTTTTTTAAATGTTGGATTATATACCAGATTCTAAATGAATGTATTCTATAGAATGATTATTTTCCAGAGTCTAGCAAAAACACTCTCATCAAAAGCTCCGTAGTGGTAGGTAAATGTTGAGTGTTATCGATCGTTCTTCTTTCAGCACTCATTACGCAATGATATCAAAATTGCTCAAAACGTCGTCCTAGGGATAATCGGAAAGAGTCTCTGCTGATCATTTATTTTTATTTGGCTTACCATTTCACTTCAGCATGGCAGGCTCATTCAAGTGTTTTTGACGCGCGCGGATCGCGTTCTAAGACACGCCATCCGCATTGCCAAGGCGCTAGTGGCTTAGAACCTCACTACAAAGGTGATTGGTTCGAATTCAATTGATTTTTTAGATTGTCGAATTTATTTTCTTCGAAAACACGATCTTTGCCACAATCGTTACTTTTTTTCGAAAATCTTGAATAGGCGATTTTGTCGACGAACAAAAATTAGGCAAAAACGAACAAATGACCTTGAAGTTGCCGTGTCTGTGTACGCTTTCCGCGCGCGTGAAAATGCACTTTAAAGAAGGCCTCCCACGAGTATTTGGTCACATAGACTGCCAACGTAGTGTTGTTGGGAGCGCTCACCCGAACACATCGCAACGGATCCGAAATTTTACCGTAATCTATAAATCGATATATTGGCGCTCAAATGGCCGCAAAGGTACCAAGAATCGACAGGCAACGCGTGCTAGGACCAGAAGATATTTTTTTTTTCGATAAGCAAAATACAGTACACCTGAAAAATGCGACCAAAAATGGAGCGCGCACACTAGCATTAGGGACAATTTTCTAAGCATTCCCTTGCGAAAATTATTATATTTTTTATGAAAACCGATATTATCCATAGTGGGAAACATGATTATATCGTTGGCAGCTTCATTTTCCTCCGTTTATTTTCATACAGTACCGGTCAAAAGTATGGCCCCAAATTTCAAATCGTCATAACTATCTTCAAAGTTGAGATAGAACCCTACGGTTTGGAGCATTAAATTGCAAATGAATACAAGAATATTTCGCAATAGTCCATGATTACCCCTCTGCATGATTCCATTTTAGGCATTCCGTTTGCAGAGGTGCGGTCGCAAATAAAATTCCATTCTCACATAGATTTTAGATACAGGCTCAAACACTCAGTGGTGATAGTATATCCATCGGTGTATACATTCCACTATACGAGTCATTTTTCACTTTTCGATTAAAGCTGGTGGCATTATTTCCCGGCACCTCTGAAAAAATCAGAAAATCGAATATCTCTTGTCTAAGTAGTGCTAGAGGTCCCAAATTTTGCAGAAACTATGAGAGTATAGTAGAGTACCTTCGTGCAAAACTTGGCTTCGATCGGTCGCTTATTGCGAAATTTTGAAAAATTTCGAAATGCGATTTTTGCACTACCAGAACTCTCCGCTACGTTAAGCTAAAAATCTGAATTTTTGCCATGCTGTGCAAGTACTATCCGGCACCACATCTACTAAGTTACGAAGCCTAGGAAATTTATTCACTGCTGCTGGAGTTGAAATACCATCGAAAATCGGGGTGCGTAAATCGCAACTTTTCTCCAACAACAATTTTGAAACTGAGATTTAACAGGGTTCCGAGTTCAATAAAGCAAAGTGAAAAATGACTCGTATAGTGGAATGTATACACCGATGGATGTACTATCACCACTGAGTGTTTGAGCCTGTATCTAAAATCTATGTGAGAATGGAATTTTATTTGCGACCGCACCTCTGCAAACGGAATGCCTAAAATGGAATCATGCAGAGGGGTAATCATGGACTATTGCGAAATATTCTTGTATTCATTTGCAATTTAATGCTCGAAACCGTAGGGTTCTATCTCAACTTTGAAGAAAGTTATGACGATTTGAAATTTGGGGCCATACTTTTGACCGGTACTGTATCTTCTGGTCCTAGCACGCGTTGCCTGTCGATTCTTGGTACCTTTGCGGCCATTTGAGCGCCAATATATCGATTTATAGATTACGGTAGAATTTCGGATCCGTTGTAATGTGCTCGGGTGAGCGCCCCCCACAACACTACGTTGGCAGTCTATGTGACCAAATATTCGTGGGAGGCCTTCTTTAAAGAGCATAACTCTGCCATGCAGAAAGCTCTTTTGAATGATATATGGCACAACAGTATTTTTTTTAATTAAAAACATTTTTTTCGATTTTTTTATAGATTTTAAATGTTCATAACCTTGATATCAAAATTTACTTTACACCTGAGAGTGCTCGGGAAAAAAGTTTAAGCTCACTTAGAATGATAGTTTCTTATGCCATTTTTCCAATTTGTATTTATGTATATGATTTCAGGAGTCGAAGAATATTTGGCTCTGTTTTTAAAAATTGAGGGGTCTAGAATATTTGAGGGGGCTTAAAATATTTGAGGGGGTCTAAAATATTTGAGGGGGCTTAAAATATTTGAGGGGGCTTAAAATATTTGAGGGGGGCAAAGATTTTTTTACATCCAAATATGATCTCCCAAAAAGTTGAGGGGGCCTAAAAAAAATTGAGGGGGCTTAAAAAATTTATGATGCTGACCATCTTATTTTCCATGTGTTCATTTATTCTTCGCTGTGTCTTCATTCAAATTATATATTTTCCTGTACGTAAACTCAAATAAATCATGGGGCTTGTTGAGGTACAGATATTCAAAGAAAGCAATATGGCGGCTGAGACAAAATGAAAGAATGAGTAGATGAGATATTACAAATAATAGCAGCGTGTCATGGAAGAGATATTTAGAATCAGCTATTTGTTGTAGAAAGAAATGGGCAGTGGGGAAATTTAGATTACATTGAGTATCAGGGATTAATCAATTTGAAGCAGCAGCATTTGCTCCCTTCTGTACACTGCCTCGTCTACTGCTGCGAGTTCTGGGAGGAATTGCTGCAGTGCAGGTGCATCGGTTGCTCGGGAAAATTGGGGAGAGGGAGAAATTGCACGATTAAGAGAAGGCGAAGAAGGAGGGGATACTCTTCGCCTTTTCGCAGTAACTTTATGACGTGCACCACTGCTTCCACGGCCCGCCCTTTTGCACCTGCACTGCAGCAATTCCTCCCAGAACTCGCAGCAGTAGACGAGGCAGTGTACAGAAGGGAGCAAATGCTGCTGCTTCAAATTGATTAATCCCTGATACTCAATGAAATCTAAATTTCCCCACTGCACATTTCTTTCTACAAATAGCTGATTCTAAATTTCTCTTCCATGACACGCTGCTATTATTTGTAATATCTCATCTACTCATTCTTTCATTTTGTCTCAGCCGCCATATTGCTTTCTTTGAATATCTGTACCTCCTCAAGCCCCATGATTCATTTGAGTTTACGTACAGGAAAATATATAATTTGAATGAAGACACAGCGAAGAATAAATGAACACATGGAAAATAAGATGGTCAGCATCATAAATTTTTTAAGCCCCCTCAAAAAATTTAAGCCCCCTCAATTTTTTAGGCCCCCTCAACTTTTTGGGAGATCACATTTGGATGTAAAAAAATCTTTGGCCCCCTCAAATATTTTAAGCCCCTTCAAATATTTTAGACCCCCTCAAATATTTTAGACCCCCTCAAATATTTTAGACCCCCTCAAATGTTTTAAGCCCCCTCAAATATTTTAGACCCCCTCAACTTTTAAAACCCCCTCAACTGGTATAGAGCCGAATATTTTATCGAAATGTTAATTCACTATTAAAATTTGAAAAAAATTCCAACACCGTACATCCCTTGGCTATGTCCCATTTTAATAAAGAATATGTTCCACCGGACCCCGAATCTTTACAATGAGTTTAACAGATTGAACCGGACCAATATGTTTATCAGAGTCAAATACAGTGAAAAAGGAATGAAAAAGTGAAGAACGACAGTTCAAGCAGTAACAGATCAGTCAAAGAAGCTCTTGAGAGGTTCGCACCTTAAATTGTTCATTCATAATGTGATTTCAATAAAATAAAACATGCTGCTGTTTAAAAAAACTCACGATCCGGTGAAGTAGTTCTTGACGATAGACTGCTTCTGGCCGTCAGTAAGTGCTTTAACTTTGTCGCTTACGCCCTGAAAATAGTTTGCCTTTGAAAAGGAAGATTTCGAAGAGCAAAATTCCAATTCTTGTTTATCTTTGAAAAAATATTAACGACCTTCACGGAAGTTGTGTCCCCGTTTGAACCTCACAATTTGCTTCTATGTTTAAAAAAAAGACTTGGTTTCATTTTTTTGTAAAGTTAAAGAATATAGGGGAAGCAGTGACCTTAACCGCCGCAAGAGTGGAGAGGATCTTCTCCTTCAGGTCGGCGTCCCCTTCCGTTTTCACCTTGTCTGTCGCCTCGGCGAAGCATTTCACTGCAATTTCAAATTTTTTTTAATTTATAAAATTTGAGATGACATTGTGTTGGCAAATATCCAAGCAAACCTCTTTTTTCTTGATACGTGACGGTTTTGTCTAGAGGCGAAAGTACGAATATAAATTTAAAAAGTCAAAACACTCACTCTTCTCCTCCTTGGACATCATTGCATCTGCTACTGAAAAGATGGCGACGGTAACGAGAAGAGAGAAGAGGGCGGCGTTCATAGTTACCTGATTTCAGATACCAGATCGATTTAGAAAAAAATAACATGAGCGAAATACGATCAGGAGGATAAGGTAGTATATGGTCAAATCTAGGACTTCTAATCATTATCTGCCGTTCGACTGTTGGTCAGATATGGGTTATTCTGAAAGTCGCTCATATAGAGGCGGAAGAAGAAACAGTAAAAAGAAGCAAAAAGTGAAATGAGAGTTGAGCGTGATGTTTCGAATGCAATATTCGCTCATTTTATATTGCCCACAATGCTCATTATTCCTCTCGAGGGCGAGGATTTTCACATTGCCTGATGTGTTATGAAAGCGACGGAGTTCGCGTAGAAAGTGCGAGGATTGGGGAAGCAAATGGACAGATAACCGGAAATTTGTTATCGCGATTGGGGATAACTGTGCGCTGGGAGGAAATCGGCGCGTACTTTATGGAATCGGTGGCCGTGTGTATCTTGGTCATTTCCATGGAAGATGAAGAGGAAGTGATTTGGTATACGGAAAAGTGTGAGATTCTCTGATCGACAACAAAATGAGTCTGATGGTTGTGTAGTGCACTCTGAAATTTCCGTTGTTTGGTAATTGTAGGAACGCTGTATAGATCATCCACGTTGCGGGCATTCGTAAACAGGAGCGCATAAAATAGTCGTACAAAGCGTTTTATCTTGGCTTAGGATCCGATTCGTAGGATTGTAACTAGGGAAGGCAAAGGAAGAGTGAGAGGAAGACCTTCCCATTGTGATTATGGAAATGGAAATTTGCAAGGAAGAGGGGGCGAAGTCGGCCAACTCTTCCGGAAGAGTAGAGGTCTTCCGGAAGAGTTGGGGGTGAGAAAACAGTTCTAAAGCGAGATATCGATGCGATTCTTTTTGTAACGTGTTGCCTACTTTGCATATCTTGTTACTGACAATGTTTTGACAACTGTCGCATGCAAATCCCGTCCACTTTTTGACTTCTAAAGAATATTGGCAAGAAAACTATTATTGCAATAAAAATAGATGGCTTGTGTGCTCAAAATATTTCAAATAGCTATGAAATCTCCAAAGGAGTGATAAAAGCTGTGAATACGTTATGTTTCGCCCAACCGCAAAGAGGGAATCAAGCACTAGTGATGTTTGATCTAAAAAATAATACTAAGAGATGACAGCAATATGGATTTCGTTGAATCTACCGCTTTCTAAACGTCGAATATCGCAACATAGAGCAATGTTAAACAAATGTTACGCTATGGTAAACGGTGGCTATGCCAGCGACTTGTTTCAGATAAAGTATACCGTCATTATCGATTAATTCAAGGTTGGGTACATCAGAAACTCGTTTATTCTTCATTTCAACACTTTTACATTGTTTTGGAATTAGTCTACACACGTTAATCACCGGCCAAAGCTGTAATTTCAATAAAAGCGAATGTATGCAAATTGTACCAATTACATCTTTCACAGGAGAAAGTAAAACGTCAATTTGGGAACGAAAATCAGAGTTTTGCAGCTTCTTTTCAAGGTTTTCACAGCCAACTCTTCCGGAAGAGTTGACGTCTTGCGGAAGAGTTGACCGCATTAGCATAGACACGCCCCCTCTTATTCTCTTCCTTTGCCATCCCTAATTGTAACTACTATAAAAAGCTGAGGGTTGTAGATTTCCTGCTCCAGGTTAATTGTCTTCCACATTGTTTGGTTGCCACTTCTCAAAACGACTATATTAAACCATCTGATTACGGAAATGGATGTTGTCTTTGATAATTCTTCTCAATGCAATGCTTACTATTTCATCTGTGCCTCTCTTGGTAAAATCTTTTCAAAATATGCGAACCATCTCAACCATAAATACACATACATTATCGCGCCCTCGAATTGCAATTCAATAGCAAGTAAAATAGCAAGTAATCACACTGAACGTACATTTAGAAGTCTTTATCACTAATACTACGAAAAAAAATATTGCTCACATGAATGCTAATCTACAGAATTGGCAATGGGCCAGGGAGTGTATGAAAATGATAGGCTCCCTCTCGATTTGACATGATTTTTATCTATTACTCTCCAGTCCGTTCCGTAGAGTTGACCGGTGTGTGGAATAATGTTGTTGTTCGCTCGGCGCATACTGATCAGTCGAATATGTGCTTTATCGTGGCGCACCTGAATAGTTATGTTGTATTACATATTTTTGACATATGTTCATTTCATGTCAATTCTATAAAAACATAAATTTCTCACGTTCCGGTATAGTATTTCCTGAAAATTCCGAGCTGCTGAGCGGGCGATAGAGTTCTCGCTGTATTTGCGAGCCCCTGCAACAAATATTTTCATTGTTTACTAATAATAGTTTTATAGGGTTTTTTAGAAACTTTGTTATGCTACTGAATATCTTGCTTGCATGGTGAATTTATAATATATAAATATATTTTCCGATTGTTTCCGCCCACGGAAAGTCAAAATCCTTTTTTCTCAAATATGAAAGAGCGAAAATTAAATTAAATTACATCTATGGCAATGAGCGTTGATGTGATCTTCTCCTTTAGATCAATATCAGATTCCTTTTCGGCACGCCCCTCGACTTCCGCCTTGCATTTCACTAGAAGATGTCCATTTTCACACATTTACCTCTATCATCTCAAGTGAAATTCGGAGAGCCACCCCCCAATCTAACCCGTATTTCTTTCAATTTTCACATCTTGCTACGCCTCGGGCGTAGGTTAATTATTAATATTACATCTCACAACCCGACATTATCGATCTAGTTCAGCATGACGTAATCAAACTGACTTGGGTCAATCCTTGTCATTCCTGATCCAGTACGGAAAATAGCGATGACAATGATGTAAAGAGCAAGAAATGAGAAATTCGTCATGAATGTCATGAAAAGTTATGAATGGAGAATGGTAAATATTTGCAAAATCATCAAGAAAGGGAAAACATTTAGGCATAAATACTCCAATGACGGAGTTAATAGCACAAATGTGAATGGTAGGACATTCTTGGACGGTTGGCAACTATGTATTCGACTCTCGGATACTATTTCGCCATGATTCGTAGGCGAGTGATCAAAGTTGAGATGAAATTGTGTTGTTCTGTCTCGACAAATGATCTCTTTCCAACGTTACAGTTTCTCCAATCACGTAATTTTGTCACCATCCTACAGACGATGAGACTGTGAAAGTGAGGTAATAATGGTCAATGGCAGAATCATCTGCCAGTCTCGGCGGACGGTGCTGTGAATGGCAAAACTGCCGTATTACGGAGGAATTTTTGCATCTCAAAATGGTAGAGCAAAGTGTTTGTGCAAATTTTGCAAATTTTGCAGAGATTCGTTTCTGAAATATGAGGAATACATGTATTATTAATTACCTCAAAAAAAATTATTTTCCTCATCAGGCTTTGTCGGGGTAGAGGATCGATCTTTTCCCATTAACAAACCATCGTTGTTATACGTGTGTTTCAAACACTTTAACTCTCATAACTCTTGAGTGACGCGCTCCGGGAGATTATTGTCTATCTAGTATTTCGAATTGTGTCTGGCTCAGTGTGCGTTGCGCGCGGTGATTGTCCGACCAGCGATAAGTCGAACAACCGAGCGGGAACCCTTGTTGTTTGTTCACAAATGTGTGGGGGCGGTGAGATCCGGGTGAAAGATCGCATCGTAGCTCGTATGTATCTTGGTCAATCTTTTCGTCGGGAATTTGATGGGAAAAGTGTAGCGAATTTGCGTGTGTCAATACTTTCAAGTGGTAATTAGCGTGTCTTCTGTGATTACGAATTCCCGAACCTTAAATCTATATCGGGGATTCATGAACGAAGATCTTCATCAGACAATAAACGAATAACGAAAGTATGAATACATTTGGGGAGCGAATCCTCGGCAATGTGATCAGTCAAAGATATCCTTGAGCGGTGCACATCTGACATTATTAGAGAGTGAGAAGAGAGAGATTGCGAAAGAGAGAGATATTAGTTCTCTCCCATTTCTCCACAATCACAATGTTGATATAATTTATGAAATGTAATAAGCAAATGCACGTACGATCCGGTGAAGTAGTTCTTGATGATCTTCTGCTTTTGCGCATCAGACAGTGCACGGTCGATTTCGCCGATACTCTGCATTTTTTATGGATTAGATTTCTGAAAAACTTTGCTTTTTTATTTGATACGTCCGTGACGGCAATTAAAGGAACAAAAAGGATAATAGATAATCTAATAGGGGGTAGGGGAGATGGGATACATTATATCCTGAATACAATCAATACATATAAAGGATAAGAGCTGGTTAATCGGTCAAACGCGTTTGGTTTTTTCCAGGGTTTTCAACCCATCACCAGATGATCAACTCTTGACTAACCTTAACTGATGAGAGGACGGATGAAATCTTCTCCTTCAGATCAGCATCCGGCTCCGACTTGACCTTGTCCAACGACTTGGCGAGACAACTCACTAAATATATATTCCAACCACATTTTCCAGTATTTTGAATGCTCTTTGTATCTTTGCACAAAGCGTAAAGCGGAAAAAAATCGTCCGCTACTGACCCCTTTCTGGAGCGGGCGAAATCTGTCTTACCCTTGTCTTCCCTCGACATAATAGTGGCCGATTCAATGAGCGTCGTGATAGTGGCCAGGAGGAGAATAGCGACGAAGATAGTCTTCATTTCGAACTATAAGAAGCTACTGTTAATGCATACATTATAACGATGATTGTCGATGCAACCAGCGATTGTGAGATAGGTAAAATCGTCCTAGTAATATGATCGATTTAAAAATTTGAAAGTTTTCTAAATACTGGAATAATGGAGCGAGTGTTGACGGATACCTGGTGCGAAGTCCACTCTATTTTATACTGCCGTTTCAACTCATTATAACATCCCAATGCGGAAATTGCTGCACCGGATTGTTCCTTTTTCGTAGGGGTTGCATTGGTGCTCTACTCTCTAGGGCAAATTTCATCCCGGAAGGAGTGCTCGGATGGTAGTTGTTTTGGGAGGGGAAAGATCATCGCTGGGAACATTCCTATTCATTCCTATTATGTCCTAAACTTGACAACTAGAATGATCTAATAGCGAGAGCAGTTGAAATGACCGTCCAAATAAATAAAAAACTTATGTAAAATTAAAATTTGAAACGGGAACAATGGGGTGTCGAATACCCTACCCCTCTCATTCTAGAATGTCGAATCGACTCTCATTTTCATTGACTTCCTGTTGATAGCAACTCCGGCGGACTTTTTCATCCTAGCCTTGGCAGACGAATATATATTCTCGTTTGGTACGTATACAAGACATCGACAATACGCTTAACGCATGCTTTAATTTGAAAATCGGGTAAGCAATTGGGATCTCTCATCAACCAACCTAGTATGTAAAGAGTGTTTGAAATGAGGAAATTCACTGGTTGTCTAACTTCTTACGTCTTGTCTAACGTTCAACTCTAACTCAACCAATTGTCATTAGAATTTTTATTTTAGCAGAGCTCTGCTTTGTGCGCATTCAAGTTGTCAATATTCACTCCGTTCTTCACAGCCTTGTCCTGCTGCTTATTACGCCCGCCTATCAAAAGTGCATCGCCAATTTATTTTGCTATTTATTCTGTTGTGGAGGACTTTGTGGGGCACGAGCCCGCCTGGTGTTCGTTCCTCATTCGGGAGTCAACTCAGGCCAGGCGATCACGGTTCGCAACAGAGAGAGAGACACCGCGACGATCCACAACAGTATAGTACCCATTAGTGTTGTTAGATAGAATAATTCTGTTCCCGAATAACATTGATTATTCGCGAATAATCCTTTGTTCTCGCGAATAGAATTATTTGATCTCACAACAGCAGTAGTACCCACACGGGTATTTCGTAGCTATGACCTCTGTAGGCATTTACTGGAATTGATTACCCATTTATACTACTTTTGGGTGAAAAGCATTAAAGTTAAAGGTGTAGGTCAATCGATTTTACAACAGCAAGCTACCACGCAAGATTGGGCAATCTGGTAAACCAGCTGCAAAGTGGGATTACGTAACCCAAGCTTTCTCAGGGCATCTAGGGGACAGTCATAGTTGCAACCAATTTACCTCCACGGGTGGATGGAAGGTTTGGTTGGCCTCGGCGGGGATTGAACTCGTGACCATTTGAATGAACAGCAGTTGCTAACACCACGAGGCTATTCGCCGGCCATAATTGCGTGTTCAAAGATGAAGTCAATTCATTTCAATTTATGCGACAGGTGCAACCACAGAAAGCAGGTGAATTCGTTCAGAGCGCGTTTTCTTCTTTTCACCCTTTCGCGTCCCGTAGGGAAATGAACGCACCGATATCCACCGTATTCATCTCCCTCGAGCAAGAGCATCTTATTGTATGCTATCAATACTCTAAGTTTCTGATTTCCACGTCACTAAATGTCATCGCCACCTTTTGTCTTCTAAAGCAAACGCCCGAGATGCAATCGCAATTGAAATACTACCTGCTCTACCTTCAGGTATGTTCGATTCACATTATTATTCATATTTTCAAAAAAATTATAATTTATTACTTTTCAGCTTTTGGCAGTAACGAACGATTTTTACTTCGACATTGCTGTAGTGCCGATCGCCCTGGTGCCAATTATTGGTGGTTACGGTAAAGGATTTGCCTGTAGATGGGTCAGCATACAAGACACCATTGTGAGTTTGTCTGAATAGTATACATTTCATGAGATCAAGGAAATTTGACTGCGGAAAAGTACTTATGCTCTCCAGGCAGTGCTCGCGTTTCTGCTGTTCCAATTCGGCTGCATCATCATAATTTGTCTTTCGTATCGCCATCAAACGATCGTAAGAGGAAAATTCAATAAATTCAGTGATACATTGCCTGAATATGCAATTTAGAATGATTTTTTTTTCAGTTTGTCTACATAATTTTTCGCTTTGTCGTGTTAGCAGTTTGTAGTTCGCCCGCTATATACATATACTCCATCTACCTCGATCCGACTGATACAGAGAAATTCGTGGAAGCAGTGAGTTGCGATTTCAATATTTCAGTACATCACCTTGCTCAAAGAGAAATCCAAAAGACTTGGCTACCGAGTGACGACCTTGAAAGTCTAAAGATTCTGCTCCAACCGATAGGAGTAGGCTTTTAAAGTCGCCGCTCGGCAGCCAAAACATATAGAGTCGTCGACTTATACGTGAGTGTATTCCTTCTAGTACAACATATCGTGGGTTCGTGAGCGTGGCATCTATGTTATCTACAAACGCACTGCCAACATCACCGTGGTTGCGCCTTGTCTCATGTTCGCGGTGAGCATATAAATAACAACTTTGAACGGCTCTATATTATATTTTATCGACGCCCAAAGACGCAACGAGATACTGTATGAATCGTGAGGTGAAAACAAGTAAAATATGACTCTCTCTGGAGTAGTGGATAGGGGAACGATCGGAGAAATTTGTGAATGGGTAGATCACTCGTGGCTCTTGTAAATTCTCATCGAGATTGAGTGGAGAATCCCCCGATTGGCAAAATGTCAGTACACAATCTCTCCTCTCTCACTGACCCATGCCCATTGAGAGACAGAACCTATTAATCTACCTCTCTCCTACCCCCCCCCCCCGTAAAATACAGTGGTGACCGACGCACATTGTTCAAATGATGTCAAATAATATCCACAAAAAATGAACATTTAAATCAAATTACAAAATATTGAGCAGGTTATCACCATCACTTTCTCCACTGGTTTGGCGCACGTCGCTCACATTATGTGGTACATTCGACAGGGGGTAAGCGTATTTGTGGATACCAAAATGACCAAAAGCTGAACTTCCATTATTTAACTCCGTCCTGACACTCTCACTTTGCGTGGAAAGATGTGTCATTTTACAAGTTTTTAATAGTCTCTAAATATATTAGAGTCTGCATGAAACATTCTCTTCAGCTCACAAACTCTGTGCGAAATGAAGATATTCGGAATAAAATTAATGCAGAGTGCTCGGAGCGCCAAATCCTCCAAGCGCCTCCTCATCGCGCTGGCTGTACTAATAGTGCAAGTATGTTTTTTTAAAATTAATTTTAAAAACTCTATTTCCAAGATTTTCTTTCAGCTAGGTACACCTTACCTGGTGATCGCAGCTCCTGCGGCCTTATTCATCTTATCCTTAACCGACAAATCAATGCTCTCCTTTGGTATGTTCTTCAAGAGCTACAAATCTGGGAAAATGAGGGCTTACCATTTATCAAGTATATTTTGAATTGCATATATAATTCTTACGGCTAATTATTGCAGATTTCTGTTATGCATGCATTCAAATTGTCAATATACACTCGGTTCTACACAGTCTCGTTCTGCTTCTGATCACTCCCGCCTATCGAAAGCTCATTGTCAATTTCTTCTCCTATGTTTTCTGCTGCGGAATCACCGCCCGAGCCCGCATAGTAATGGTCCATCATTCTGACTCCACCCACGCGAAGAGATCACTGTTCGGAAAAGAGACGCCGCGACGATTCTAAGAAGCCTCGTCACCACTTGAGTATTTCATAGCTGTGCTGTCATGAGTGCAAATTGAGAGCTATGTACATGTTAATGAATAAACTGCAATGTGATGCTCCCAAGAAAGTTGAAATCAGTTTTGAGCAAGGCTTTCTGATTGTTTTTTCACCAAATACAGTCTATAATGTCATAAAATCATTTTTTTGCAAGCTCTGCTACCTCGTTGTGTATATCTTCCTCGTGCAGTTTATTTGTGAACAATACTTTGAATCGCGAAAAAAATCTTTATTCGGAGTAACATACAATGTGGGCAGGGAAGGCAATGGGCGTGCCTCAAATGTAGAAGGTCCTGAGCGGAGCGCAGCTGAAATTGAACGAATTATAATGACAATATTAAATCAATTATATTTTAAATGTGAACCACGAGTAAGTTCTACGCTGATTTAGGTATGGCTTTGTGCACTTTTCCATTGCAACGCCATTTTCGAGAAAAAAAAAATTGTGATAGTAATTAATAAAAGTTGCCCGAACTTTCCGGTGAAGTACTCGGTCATGAGCTTCTGTCTCTGCGCCTCGTTGAGAGCTCTCGAGCTGTCAATCGACTCCTCAAACGGTGAAAGGTAAGGGTAAAAAAAGGTAAAGGCATCCCCTTATCTAGGCTCCAAGTCCTCTGGGAGTCGCTAAGGCCAGCGCAGAATAGGCCAGTTCAATCCGGAGGACCACAAAAGGTATTATTACAAATATTAGGACCCGAGATACGGAGCACAACTCGCCAGCCCCTTTTGAATTTGAATAAGAACACGAAGGCGAAGATATGATGCAATACCTGGATGTGCGGGTATCCCTTGTTGATTCGATCTCTCAGCACGGAGTCATTCTCCGACTCCAGCTTGGTGGTGATGTCGGTCATGCATCTCTCTGCAAATTATTATTTTCCGAAATATTATTAATTTGTAAAACGTATTGACAAAGTATTATTGCTGGTATCAACTTTGGGACATCTCTAAAGAATAATTTAGAAACAAAGAAAAAACTGACGCTTCTCCTCTCTTGTCATGGAAGCATTACCGGAGACGACTATGAGGCAGGTGGCCATAAGAGCGAGAAGGGTGGCGTTCATTATTTCTTGTGGTGTTGCTGGGTTGGATTCTACTCTACGGCTCCGGCTTTTATATTGCAGATTCTGTTATTTTGCTGACTTAATATTGGGCAAATCCCCGTCCAATGCCAACATCAGCTGATGAAAGACTACGGAACGCAGACTCCAGAAGGTGCGCTGAAATAACCCAGAAAATTTACCCAGAAAATGACTGTAGGAGGATGGTAATTCATTCTGTTTTGTGATCAAGCTATTAAAACAAATTGGAGATGCGTATTCCTAACAATAAGTATTCAACACTCATTGTCACGTTCCATCAATTTCTCATTATTTTATATTCATGTTGCCCAACGTCTAGAAGCGATTTTGTATTAGTGATATTTTTAGGCAGAAACTGTCTACACCAAGAGGGAATTCTTCATCTTCCCGTACTCAAATTCATTATTTTTTATGATCAAGCTATTACCATGTCTCTTGCCGAGAAACTTCCCGCTCTGTGTATTGTTGGACACAACAGACGATCTGTGCATGATGCATGCACAACAAGATGTCGTGCAGATGGATAACCGAGAGATCGGGCCGTTAAACACAATGAAAATCCGGAGTTTTCCGCGAAATCACACGACGGGGGATCACAATTTAATCACAAATATCTGCAGATGCGGATTCATTTTCGTAGTCGGGGTGGAGGGGATTTGCTAAGGATCGATAAAGATACAGTCTAGCATTGATTCCGCCCGCGGCCAAGATCGTCTCTCCAGGAAAGTAAGAAGCGAAAAAAGAGAAGACAACTGAATGTCGATCTCATCACTCTTGAATGAAGGTTTTCTCTTCCTTTTCGTGTACAAATGTCGACGAAGGGGATCTGAGAGAATCTTCCAACAAAACTCAATGTTACATACATACACACTCGCTCGCTCACTCTCTGTTGGTTTTTTGTGTGTGGAAATTATCACTTTTGTACATGGTAAAAAGAGAATGGATGTGATTCATGTCCTAGAATTCTCACTCAATAGGCCTTTTTGTAAGGTTGACCGGCCTGTGTAATGATTTGCAATGGTGCGTGCCGAGGGACACCGGGAAATTGTGTTCGAATGGTAGTTGTTTTATTAAGGGAAATCATTGGTGGGACATCCGTACCGATGGGAATATTATTCCCTTCCTAGGCATTATCCATAAAAAATGCATCATAAAAGAGGCCAGACACGGAGGGAAAGGAAATTCTAGATAATGTGCGAACGCGAAACATCTGATGCTCCGGTTTTGAAACGCACGATGTGTGCACAACGCAACGCAGTGCACGTCCATCGCACGTTCAGTGTACTGACTCTCTTACATTCCTTCTCTCTCTCTCGGCTGAGTATCAGCCCGGCGAGAGAGGGAAGAACGTAAGAGAGACGTGCACACAACGTGCATTCGAAAACCGGAGTGAGCGATCGGTACGGATCTCCAGTACATTCCATTTTCGCCGTTTCCTCAGAGTGTCTGTCAATTCCCCCCTCTAGATGTGCACATTTTGATTATGAGCATTTTTCATGAACGAAGATCTTCATTGGATGACAAACATACAACGAATAATGTATCAATATTTTGAAACGTTCCGTGAAGAAATATCACTCGATGGCGTGCTTGAGCGGATCGCACCTGTAAATTTTATTTTTTTTTCTGAAAATATTTCTAGGATGTCTAATTCCTATTATCGATTTTCTTATTGAAATTAGTTTGAAAACTAGCGGGGTGCGTGGAGGTTAAGCGCACTACGCTTTCCAAGTATGGTCCAGGGGAACTTCGTTTGCCGGGCACAGTTTGGTCCAGGGGAACTTCGTTTGCCGGGTACAATTCGGTCCAGGGGGACTTCGGGCGCCGAGTAAAGTTTAGTCCAGGGCGTGCAAAAGTCTTGTGAGGCTGAGAGCGATCGAAAAAATTGCCACTTCGCCACTTCGTGGCTCCGTGGCAACTTTTTTCGCTTTCTTTTTTCCCTAACGTGTTCGAACACGTTTGTGATATTGCAAAACACTCGCTCCCTTATTCCCTGTGCTCCCCGGTTTGTTTGGTAGAATTTCGAAAACTTTGTCAAAACGTGTTCTGACACGTTAGAACACGTTTGTGACATCGCAAAGCACATTTCCTGTGATTCCCTACATTCCCACGGAGGTTTGCGGTACAAATCATGAATCTGACCTGCGGTCTGACCCACCGAACTCATCGGGGTACTGTAGGTTACGGTAGTACTTATTGATTTATTCATTTTCATGTTTTTGAGAAAAATCATGAATCTGACCTGCAGTCTGACCCGCCGAACTCATCGGGGGGTACTGTAGGTTACGGTAGTACTTATTGATTTATTCATTCTCATGTTTTTGAGAAAAATCATGAATCTGACCTGCGGTCTGACCCACCGAACTCATCGGGGGTACTGTAGGTTACGGTAGTACTTATTGATTTATTCATTTTCATGTTTTTTGAGAAAAATCATGAATCTGACCTGCGGTCTGACCCGCCGAACTCATCGGAGGGTACTGTAGGTTACGGTAGTATTTATTGATTTATCGATTTTTATGTTTTTGAGAAAAATCATGAATCTGACCTGCGGTCTGACCCACCGAACTCATTGGAGGGTACTGTAGGTTACGGTAGTATTGATTGATTTATTGATTATTGATTTATTGATTTTTGTGTTTTTGACAAATATCATGTATCTGACCCATTCAAGTGTGGTTGCTCCAGCGAACTTGTTACCGTAGTTTCGGACGGGACGGACTCACAGACAGACAGGGCTTGTCGTTTTAGGTTAAGTAGTAATACTGACTCTCCGGCGAAGTAAGTGTTGATAATTGCCTGCTTGTCTGCTTCCGAAAGAGACGCGATTACCTCATCAACACTCTTCAAAATAGTAAACTTCGTTTCAAAGAAATTAATTCCCTTTTTGGAATATCGAGACAGCACTCAGAAAAAAAACATCACTAACATATGCATATTTGAGTTACCTATTAATCCTAGTGACTTTCAATTACAGGTGCGTGAACATGTTTTGTGTCCTGCTCCTAGTGACTTTTAGAGTGGGCAGAGATGGCAACTGATTTAGCTATAGACGCATCAATTTCCCCTATTTTAAAGTACATAGATTAATAAAAAAAACCTTGATCGAGGCGAGTGTGAACTCGATCTTTCTTTTCAGATCGGTGTTTGGCTCCGCTTTAACCTTCTCCGTCGCATCGGCGAGACATTTTACTGAAATGAACGGCGTTTTGGCGGGTACTGTTTTGAACGGCTCTATTAAATTCCGTTAGAGATCGACTGGATAATCCCCTGATTTGCGGAATACCAGTACACTGTGTCTCTCACTTTCTCTCCTCTCTCGCTAGCCCCTTCCCATTGAGAGGCAGACCCTCTTTTGATCTACCTCTCTCCTACACTCGCTGTAAAATGCCGTGCAATGCTCTTAATGACATAACCGGAAAATGTTTTTCTAAATAAAATATTCACGAACAATTGTAAGAAAACATTTCGCCCAGAAGTTGAATGTTTTATGTGAGGGCTCCCCAAATTATCGTAATTGATCAATTCGTGTAACTCGCAAGACGCGATAGCAATCAATATAGATCACCCAAGGAGAAGTAAGACTGTCTGACGCAAGGGAGCGAAAGAGTCATACATATATATATTATTTTTGCCACATTTAACTCGTTGTACTATTAGAAATAGTTATAGTAATTAGTAAATACATTTAATTAATGCACCAACCCTTTGCGGCCTTCGTTACTCCCTCCGCATCTGTGATGAAACCGACAGAAGTGGCGATTAGAACAGCGACGAGAGCGATCTTCATTACTCACTGCAAACTAAACAAATGATAAAGAACCTTCCCACCTTTGAGCTGGATTCTTGGGAAAACAATGCTAGGCCAATGATACAATTTGCAGATTGACTCTTCACTGTCCACCGTGCGCCAGACCTTTTTTACCTGAGTGATCTGGGCACGACTACCAATCGCCGTCCCTCACTACAAACTACATTTTGAAATCCCGGTAAATAATTTGACCCCCCTAGAGTCACCCGCTCTTCGATTGGAGCACGGTAGTTTGGAATACAGCGGCTATCGGTCTAGTTAATTGATTTAGGGCATGGTCTTACGATCATAATCAAAGAAAATATTAAAAAATCAAGGCAACACTACGGAGAGCGAAAATTTGCAAGGAGATCGTGTCTCCAATGTTTCGTTTCTCTGAAAACGACCTCCTCATTCCACACATTCCATAAGAGAGTGTGTGGAATGAGGAGGCCGGTCAGCCATTCTTTCATAAAAGAAACTTTTGAGAACTGCTCTCTCCTAGCAAATGTGCGCCTAGTGAAGAAAGGCAATATCAAGGAAGTACAATTCGTGAATTGCCATTTTCACAATTGTGTATGTGACGCAGAGTAGATCAGAAAACAGGTTGGAGCCCTTTTGTTACTACGCCACAACCGCCAGTATGGAGAGTCTTTATGCTCATTCGATTTCCGGGAGGGTGACAATTCGGCAACCGACATAAATGCTCAAATTTGCACATCTATGCTCAAATTTGTGGAATCTGTAGGATTTTTCTCCCTATTGGTTATTTGCTAATCTGCATCGATTCGGCTTGTTGCTGTAATTTTCTGACCATTTTGAATTTTCGACTAATTAGCCAACTTTTAATAAGCTAATTAGTTGATTTGTGGGTTTGAAAGTCCTCGTGATTCCGATCATGATAGCACTTTGGTAAGGTAGGTAGGTTTAGAGCAGATATGAACCTCGTTGCCGGAATGTCGGTTCCGGAATTGTCACCCACCCCCCCCCCATTTTCCCTTCTCCGATTTGCCGGAAACGGCTCGGATTCTCACGCTGAAATATCAGGCTGTTGCAAAAGTCCTGTCGTTTTTTGAGAGTTCACTTTCGCGGGTTATCTCGGCTCTGTTTCTTTTTGTAATGTGCCTTCCAGTATATAGTAGAAGGGGGTCCATACCTTCTCTCTAAAGCACGGTTATGATTAGTCCCTTCTAGTTCTCTGATGGAGAAATACGAATTGTTTTGCTAACGTCCCTCACAACTTTTGGGAGGTAGTTTTGTTCGTCTTCCTGCCTGGCTCAAAGTCACCCGAATTTGAACGCCATGTGGATGTAAGTCATCAGTCATATGCAACCTCTTTGCAAATCGTGAAAAGTTGGACTCTCGCTATCGAGAATATGGACTTTTCTCTGGCCGAAGAGGTAAGATCCGGAAAATCCTCAATCTGTGTTTCGGCACTCTGTGCACAAAGCAAGAAACAGACCCCTATAAAATCATGCGCAAACTGGGCGACACACTCGGGGCAGATTTAACAACCATACATTGGGGAATTCACGAAATTTGAACGAAGTAAAATATTAGACAGTTGATTCACTACGAATTCTCGGATCCAGTCACTTTTTCGAGGGTGGATATGCATTTGATTTTCCTAATTTTCCACAGGGCCTTCAACTTTCTGGAATAAATGGTGACGGGGGAGTATGCATGGGTACATTGTAGAAACGTTGTACCGAGACACCAGAGTATTGATGCAGATTAGAAGGCAGACGATGTTCCCAAACACAGTTTTCGGTAGCCAAAAAAATGATGTTGAGAAATTCGTGGATCGCCCGGGGCGCTCAGGAATGGGAGCTCCTACTCGAAGGTACCACTATCATGACACAGGTGTACACCATTGATATATAATAAGGCAAGATCAAAGTCGTTAAGAGACGCGGATTGTGGGCAAATGTTTACTTCCAAAATGGCACTGCGCCACCCCTTACTGCGAGGACGACCAATTCTGAATTGGCGGCGTATGGCAGCACCATCCTAATATATCCTTCTTAGTCGCCAGACACTACCCTCTCAGAAAATAACTTGTTCCCCACCATCACCAACTTCCTCAGAGAACAGCACTTCAAGACCCGAGTCGATATCGTAAACGAGTAGACCGGCTTCTTCAAATTATAGACCCCGGCTTTCTATGAGGGTGGTACCCATAAGTTGTGCGAATTATAGAGGGGTACTACTGGTGTGAACGTAGACTATTCCCAAGTTCATTGGTTCATCTTTGAAGATGATAGGGATAAATATGTTAGTACCCCGAAACGCGACAAGACTTTTGCAACAGCCTAGTATATCTAGAAATCGATAAAACATGAGGTCGAAGTCGCCTTGCCGAACGAATCGCGAACAGAATGCGCGCCAGCAGTGGCAATTTGCGCTCTACACAGAACATGGCACACGTACGACTCTGATTTATCGATTTTTATAGATATTTCACCGAGACAATCCGAGCCATTTCCGGCAATTTATTTTTCTCTCTTTTTGTTTCTCAGAAATGTCTTTTGAGAAGCACGTGCATATCTGCGTATTCAAAGTTGAGGCAAATTCGTTTCAATTAAAGAGACAGATGCAGCCACAAAAGCAGGTGAAATAACTCACAACAGGTTTTCCACTTTTCAATATTCCCTCTCCGTAGCGAAATGAACGCATCGATATCGTCTGTATTCATCTCCCTAGAGCAAGAACGACTTATTTTGTTATATCAATATTCTAAATTTGGTATTTCCACGTCACTAAATGTCATCGCCACCTTTTGCCTGCTAAAGCAAACTCCCGAGATGCAATCGCAACTGAAATATTACCTGCTGTACGTGCAGGTATGATTGATTCTTATTATTTTAACATCATTTTAAATAGTTTATTATTTTTCAGCTTTTGGCTATAACGAACGATTTCTTCTTCGACATTGCTGTTGTTCCCATCGCCTTAGTGCCAATTCTGGGCGGTTATGGTAAAGGATTTGCGTGTCGATGGGTCAGCATTCAGGACACCGTCGTAAGTTTGCATGAACATGGTAGAGTCTACATATATCACGCCCCTCATGAAAGGCTCAGGTGATGTTTGAAATCATACATTCTGAAAAACGGTATAACAGTTTTCTGTAGTTTTTAGTAGTACTTTGTTAGCTCTATCGACAGGAGTGTCTATGACAGTCCTAGAAATTTTGCCGGCTGCAGCAAAAAATACCCAGGAGAAAAATGGATTCAAAATGCATCAATTTGGGTGAACATTAAATTTTACTCTCCTCACTAAATCCCGGATGATTTTAATATTGGTCGTCGTTTGATTTCTGAGCAGTTTTTCTTTAATAACTTTGATATGTTGATATAACAACACTCACAAATCGCTCAGAATGTGTTGTTTGTGATTACGCATCGAATGAATATCTAATTTATGGGTATTTCGAGAGTCTTCTATGTGCGCCAGACGAAAAACCCCCAAAAAAGTGTGTTTTCACGTGCTGCAAGCAAACATTCAGAGCCCTAGTGCTAGGATTTTGAATCCAAGAGTTCGAGGTTCGAATCCACTTTTTGGCAAAATTTTTTTGCAGATTTTTCGAAATTAGTATCGTATTTTGAGACTGTTTGATGGTCTCTACATACGTTTTTATAATTTTTCAGCACGTGAAAACACGCTTTTTTTGGGGTTTTTCGTCTGGCGCACATAGAAGACTCTCGAAATACCCATAAATTTGATATTCATTCGATGCGTAATCACAAACAACACATTCTGAGCGATTTGTGAGTGCTGTTATATCAACATATCAAAGTTATTAAAGAAAAACTGCTCAGAAGTCAAACGACGACCAATATTAAAAGTATTAAGGTGTCCCAAAAGTTTTGCGACTGTTCGAGTTTTTCTCCTCTGTTTATCCCGAAGGGAACTTAGTATAGTTCTATAATGAGACCAACATCTCACCATCAATTTTAAATTGTTACTTGAACTGTAGATCTTAAGCTGCGCAGTCGCGATTACTGTAAAGCACTCAACTCATTCGAGTTTTACCATTAGGAATGACATGAAAATTCCCATTTTAGTTGCAAATAGCTTCAGGGAAGGAAATACATAGCTGTGCGAAGTAACAGCAAATTTCGTCATCCCTACGCAATTTTAGGTTTTCCACGTAAATCTCGGAAAATTTTAGAAAATAACTTCGCAATCGATATGTAAATTATTTTTTACCATTAATAATGAATTATAAGCCATGTCGTATTGAACAAACTCCAACAAGACACCAGATAATTAAATATTTTGAAAACATTGAACCTTGCAGCTTCAGGAGTTTTGAAAGTGATTTATTATTTCCTTTGCAAGTTTAAGAATTCCACTGTTTAGTGTATGAAATTATTGCTGAACGTATGCTCTACGTTGCAACATTATTGGGAATTTTTGGCTCTCATATTCATCTAGATTTTATTCGGGTGTCCCACAATTTTTGTCCCTAAATCTCGACTAACAATATTTTTGCTCAACAAAAACTTTGACAGATGCAAACGGTCAGTGATCGAAGTAGTCGTCGTTCCTAATAATGACTTCCTTCCATCGATTGGGCAGAGCCATGATAGCCCTCCTCAGGCGGGCTGAGCCCAAGCGTTAAAGAAGGAGTAACCTCAAAAATAGAATCTCAAATTGATGGTATTACTCGATTTCTCATGTGAACGATAACAGAAATCCAAAATTTGAGACCTCTATCTTTTCTCCGAACCGAGATATCGGCGCGCAAAGAAACTACCGTTGCTAAGGGACAATCAGGGTCAAATGCCGATTACGGTAAAGGGGCGTTCTCACACGTGCGCGAGTAACCAAATCTCTCGGTCAACTTTCTCTCTCCTGTCGAATTTGCGTGCACTCTCTTCCCTTCCTTCCCTTGTCCCCCACAGGGACGAGGGAGGGTGAGGGAAGAGAGTGCATGCAAACGAGGGATTAGGGAAGGGAAGGGACAGATGGAATCACCAAAAGTGTTACTGCGTTTAGCGGCGAACTCAGTTTGCGATGATTATCTTCAACCTTTGCTTACAGTACCCACTTGTTCGCTAAGAAAATTTCCAGTCGGGAGTCGCGAACATTCGTCCTTCTTTAATCTAAGATTGATAGTCGGCGTCGAGATCGGTCCGATTGGCGAACTGATTTTCAGGGTGGAAGCCCGCAAAGAATTCAAAACAGCGATAGTAGTAATGGCTGGTATCGAGAGTATACAACGGTATATTTGACCCCTCTAACTTCAGATTGTCCAGCATTTTCTGGAACATTTTCCAAAAATGGGGTCTTCACAAGTCGATTAAAAATTGAAATTTTGCATATCTCTGGAGACCAAGAGGGGTACTGATGGCGACCTGTTTATGTTGGACAGAGTAGTGGTCGCGGAAGTTGGTGGTCCCATCACTATGGATCTCTCTGTTGATGGGGTAGAGAAGGGAGAAGAAGCAGTTGAGAAATTTATTCTTTCTGTGGACATTCTTGTTTGGAACGGACTGGGGCCACTCTCCCGCATGCAAGCAGCCAGTTTTCATGCCGGTATTGTCGTACGTGATCCACTTGATATCCATTTCGATTGCCTTGCTGGCCCACCTCATGTTGGCCGGACAGTTGAAAAACTCCCGACACTCATTAGCACGTTTCTTTTCAGTGGAAGCGAAAATACCTTGGTTTGCGACATTTTTCAGCATTTGACTCTTTCAGTTATGATGCACGATTTGACGTACAAGGGATATGGAAGTATAAGTATATGGCCCCATGGGAATGGTATTGGTTTTGAGTTTGAATACCAACGCAGTGAGAACAGAGGTTTGGTTACGAAGAGGGGGCGGTCAGAGTAGGGTCTATCCCCTGAGCTGTGGTCTACGGAAGCAAACCTGTAGAGCCGAATCTTACACGTTGGCTTACTAGGGGCCGCCTCTAGTATTAATTGCACTAGCTATTCATGAGTTTCCACGGTTGAGTTTCCGTAGAAAATTTTATGGAGCAATATCGACAGAAAGTGGAAAGATGAGTCCTTCGGAAAAATCCGTGTAGAAACCAGCAGAGAGAAGCAATGGCCTAGTGCTGAGGGTTGTTATAATAAGGGGTGAATTGTCTATCAAATGTATTACACCATACTGGGAATCAGTCGAGGACCAGTTCTCTACAACTATGAAAATGGCCCGAGGGACAGAAATTGTGGGACACCCTGATACTTGTCGAAAATGGGGTCTAAAAATTGGCATCATTGAGCATTTGCTAATATTACGTCACTACTATGCCAAATGGATTTGACATTCCAAACATTCCAAATGGATTTGGGGACTCGCGCACTATTTTATTACCCAAGACAGGCGATAGTTCTCTTTTTAAAAATTACCGTCCAATCAGCCTGCTTCCTGCTTTGCAGAAAGCCCTCACTGGTCTTTTGAACAGAAGAATAGCGCCTGTCCTGGATAACAATAGAAGTTGGGAGCAAATGGGTTTCAGGGGAGGTCATTCAACTGTAGATGCAATCCATACCCTTAAAACTGTAGTAGCTAACTGCGTCGATCATCGCCTGCCGATTTATCTACTATTCGTGGATATTTCTAAGGCGTTTGATTCCGTCTACGGGGAAGCGGTCTTCAAGGCTCTGGAATTGGAGGGTATCCCATCGGAAATAGTCTCTTTCCTCGGTACTTTGTCACGGGAAAGCAAAAGCGCGATAGTGGTAAATGGGAAGGAAGTTGAAATTGAAGTAGGGAGGGGGGTTCGTCAGGGCGATTGTCTTTCCCCCAGACTGTTTACATCAGTCCTGGATATGGCGTTCAGGGAACTAGATTGGGTGGGGAAGGGAGTCAATATCAATGGTCGATATCTTTCTCATATTCTATTTGCCGACGATGCCGTTCTCATATCTCACGATGAGAGGCAAATTCAATCAATGGCAGTGGAATTGGAGAGAGTATTGAAACGGGTGGGACTTTCACTAAACGGGGACAAAACAGTAGGAATGACTTCGAAGGATAATCCTCGAGAAGTCAAAGTGGCGGGAAAGGTTGTGGGTTTAAAAAAAGAAGTTATCTATCTAGGAAGTGCAATTAGTATAAATGGTAAGGATGGGAGCGAGATAGGCAGGCGAATTAGAGCAGCCTATGGGTCATTCCATAAACATCGTGCATTCTTAGTGAATCGCTCGATCCCAATGGCTCATAAAAGGCGTCTTTTCAATGGTTGCATCCTTCCCGCATTCCTATACGGATGTGAAACCTGGGCTCTGACCAATGCACAATGTGACAAATTATCGGTGGCCCAAAGACGCATGGAGCGTTGGATGGTCGGTTGTACTGTAATGGATCATATCTCGAACGAGCGGCTGCGTGATCGCACAAAGGTAGGAGACGTTGTTCGAGCCGCCTTGAAAAGAAAGTGGCTCTGGGTACACAAGATTGCTAATGATCATGATTTGAAGTGGAGCAGAACCGTAATCGATTGGACCCCCCGAGGGCCCAGACGGCGACGTGGACGACCACCAACAAGATGGAAAGATCTCTTCATGCGAATAATCGGGCCGACATTTATGAGACAAGCAAGGAGTCAAGACTGGCCAGCCATGCACATCAGAGCCTACTCTTGATAAATGTGTTAAAATCCAAAAAAAATCCAAACTATGCCATCTTTACTCGAAATTAACATTTTGTTAGATAGACCAATGGTGTGTTATATCATCGTGGGAGAAGGTTTGGAAGTACAGGTTGTAGTTCGCATGATATCATTGAAAAACTAAAAGTCGCAAAACTTTTGGGACACCATGATAGTTACGACACATTTTTAATGCTTTTCAAAAAATGATGACATGGAATGAAAACAAAGGCTTCTCTTTCTATATTCCTCAAAAATATTGAAGAAGTGTTGAATTAACCCTTTTCCAGGCAGTCCTCGCGTTTCTACTGTTCCAAGTGGATTGCACCATCATTATTTGTCTTTCATATCGCCATCAAACAATCGTAAGAGGGCAGTTCAAGAATGTCAGTGATTAATTGCTGAAAAGGAAAATGGAAAAAATATTCAGTTTGTCTACATCACTTTTCGTTTCGTCGTGTTTACAGCATGTAGTGTTCCCGCAATATACATATACGCCATCTACCTAGACCCGACTGATACAGAGACACTTATCAAAGCTGTGAGCGGCATTTACTGTTTTTTTTTCAAAAAAGGACAATATTTATGATCTGCAGTACAACATATCGTGGATTCGTGAACGCGGTATATATGTTATCTATAAGCGAACTGTTAACATCACCGTCGTAGCGCCTAGCCTCATTTTCGCGGTGAGCAGACACCGAACGGTCTATTAGTGTTGTTAGATCGAATAATTCTGAACTCCACCCCAAGTTAAATACAAAATTTAAATAGTAAAATTCTATAGGTCATCATCATGACGTTCACTGCCGGTCTGGTGCAAGTCGCCCACATTATATGGTACATTCGAAAAGGAGTAAGTGTTTTCTTGGGTCAATACTCTCAACGAAGGTTTACAAGAACAACAAAAATAATATTGTCACAGCAATAGCTGAATCGGCATTACTGACATTTACTACCTCTTGAAGTAAAAGCAATCATGATATAAGGGAGTTTCGCATGATAAGGATCGTAAAATCACCTTTTTTGATGCCATCATTAATTTTTCGTTTTGTCGTTCCTACTCAATCACTGCAGAGTGCTCGAAGTGCCAAATCGTCTAAGCGCCTCCTAATTGCGCTGGCTGTACTCATAGTTCAGGTAACTCACAGTACTTTAAAAATAGTTTTTTAAATTGAAATTAAACAAATTATCATAAAAATACATTTTTCAGCTATGCACACCTTTCTTGCTGATCGCAACTCCTGTGGTCTTTTTCATCATGGCCTTAGCAGACGAATTAATATTCTCCTTTGGTATGTGGTCCTGAGGAGTTGAAAAGAGTCGGAAAATACCTCAATAATAAGTTAAACTCAGAACACCACTCAAAAAAATGTAGCCAGTAGTAGGATTCCCTTAGAGACATTTATTAAAATTATAGTTGCCTTTTCATTTCTCTATATCCCTCTCACGAAGCGCGGCAGCGTTCTTTTGTTCATCTATATGTTCTCCTCTTCTAGTAGATTCCAATAAGAGAAATCCTAGTCAGTAGTATTTACACCGTTGCAAGTGATTGATTATTGCAGAGCTGTGCTTTGCGTGCGTACAAATCGTCAACATTCACTCGGCCCTTCACAGCATCGTTTTGCTCCTTATTACTCCCGCCTATCGAAAGTTCATTGCCAATTTCTTTTGCTATGTGCTCTGCTTAGGCGGTTTTTGTGGGTCACGAGCCCGTCTAGTATTCGTCCGTCACTCGGAGTCAACCCACGCGCGACGATCACTTTTCGTAAAAGAGACACCGCGACGACACTGACAATGTCTTTTTACAAATGTTTGTTCTCATTTTTTTTACCAACTAAGTGAATACAATACAATTGTATGCTCCCAGAGTTCCATTTTTTTTCGCCGGCGTCTATTACGGCTCTGATCTTTTTTACGTAACAGAGCAGAAAAAGGCGAAATGCAATGATAAGTCTGAAAAATAAAAATACAATTTTGCGTGCGTATAATTATGGGCGGGAGGGAATAACATTCTTTTATTTGTCAGTTGCCAGTCCAGTCATCTGTTTTTTTCATTTAATATTCATGGAGAGCGCGTGACACTCGATATGACATCGTAGTCTCTCTCTATCATACTTGACTACTTTTTCATATAGCTGAGACATGTTGGAGCACTAGTGTTTGTGAATTATATCTGTTTCCACGAATACTCCAGGATCGCAGGAATGAAGATCTTCATTGGGAAAAAAACAAATAGCGAGTACATTTGTAAAAAATATCGGATGATCAATCGAAGATGTGCTTGACCGGCTCGCATCTGTAATTCATTTCACACATTTTTTAAATATTTTTTAGTGAAATATTAACTATTCGAAACAGCACTTACGATCCGGTAAAGTAGTTATCGACAACTGTTTTCTTCTGCGCCTCCGACATCTTCATCACACTATCCTCACAACTCTGCAATCAGCGTTCCGTTATTTCTCAGATATTTTGCAATCCGAAATTGAACAGACTAAACTTTCTAGATTGTATATGGAATCAAACACTTCACTCGTAACAACAGTTACGAGTGAAGTGTTTGAAGTGTTACAGTGGTGCAACAACAACAGTTAATCAGAAATTGGTAGAGACTGACAACTTGGTATCTATTGGGTAAAAATGACCAGCTGACACTGTCCGCACCATAATTTACCTTGACTGAAGTGAGCGTGGCGGTGAGCATCGCCTTCAACTCGGCGTCCGGCTCCGATTTTACCTTCTCCGTCGACTCCGCAAGGCATTTCACTGCAAACTTGAGAACTTTTTTTTAGGAATTAGAAAATTGTAAACGAAAACATGCCACATTTCACACTGTTTTTCGCCTTCTCTTACTCTAACATACTTTTCGCCTCTCTTGACATCATTGAGCCCGCGTCGGTGAGAGAAACAATGGAAACAGCGAGAATAAGGGCGAAGAGAAGCACGTTCATTTATCACTATAATGTTTTATACATACCGAATTGAACTTCGCGAAACAGAGAAAATTATACTGGATGAAGAGCATTGTAAAAATTAGCTTTCATCATTATTGTCTGATATTGACGATGCATCAAAAACAATAAAGATGAATTGGAAATTTCATCTCCGAATATCACTGCATTTTATACGACCATCAATCAATCAACTTATCATATCAGGCGATAATCGCTCAGATGAGGATGGGTCGGTAGTCTTCATAAGTTGCATTCCACCAGTTCGCGCCGATTGCTCTCCTTAGGTCATCTCTCCATCTTGCTCTTGGCTGGCCTGGGGGACGAGTTCTGCTGTAAGGGGTCCACACAGTAGTCGCTCTGCACCATTTCTCCGTATCCATACTCCTCACTTTCAATGCCCATTGAGCTTTTCGTTTTAGGCTTAGCCTATACGACCATACTCTACTCATTACTGCAAGTGCGACCACTTCTATCAGCGATTGTTCCTGGTTCACTACGAGAGATCCCGATTCTAATACCTATTTTCACGAACAACGAACCAGGGAGGGTGCGGGAATTGTATTTTTTTCTACTCTGAGAGGAAAGACTCCAACTTCCATTTCTCTAAAGATTTTGTATTCTAAAGAGAGACAATGCAAAACGAGAGATCATCTCTCACTTTATCTCGACCGCTCTCATAATTTTGCATGTTTTCTCAGCAGAAGACAACATCTCCAGAGTAAGGGAAGTTGGATACTTCCCGCGTACCGCGAGTGGTGCCCAAAATGTAGTTATTCTATGTTCTAGCGTTGATCTCACTCGAGGTCGGCGCCCTTTTGCTTCCTTGTTTCTCCAGTTCAAAGACCAACAAATTTTTTTAATTATCACCCTCGCACCTAGTCCAGGAGAATTGTGAACTCAAATATGAACATTTTCCCGAAATGCACGAGACAAACACTCACGAGTCGTAGAAAATTTTCATCGCAAAGTCGCAAAAAATCGAATATTTTGATAACGTTCCGGTAAATGTTACGATATTTTCAGTGCGTACCATACAATGGTCTCCGGAAAATCATACTGCTTACAAGCTTTTGTTCTCGATTTCTTCTTCTTCTCTACATATTTCTCTCATCTGCGCCCACCACAAGTTTTTTATCCTTGTGAACAACAATTTGAATCGCGAAAAAACAAACTTTATTGAGAGTAATGTGGGACAGAAAAAGGTAATGGGCGGATCTCAAATGTAGAAGGTCCTGAGCGGAGCGCAGCTGCAATTAGACTAATATTAATAAACATTTTAAAATAAATATTTCTAATGCGAAACGGCGAGTTAATTACGGTCGATACCATGTCAGGCATGCTTGAGATAAGTGAGATAAGTTACTATATATTAGAAAATGCTAACGTCTGTCTGTCTGTCTGTCTGTCTGTTCGTTTTTTTTGTCCAGATGTCCGTCCAGATATTTTTCTCATTTTCCTTATATTTCGCTTCAAAATCACGCAATCTTCTCAGAACCTTTTGCATATGACAACTGACCAGAAAACCTTTCAAAATTTAAAAAGAAAAATGCGCAAAATTCATGGCCAAGTCGGTAGCGCGCCAGACTGTAAATCCGAGACCCCCAGGTTCGACCCCCGCCGCGGGCAAACCTTTTGCCGCATTTTTCGCAAGTGCCAGAAACTGTTCTAACACGTTTTTGAATTCCGTGAAACACGTTTTCACGTGTTTTGCCGAGTTTTAACGTGAACAGTCGAAAATTTTGAAAAGTTCCAAAATGATTCAGAAAGCGTAGGGGATCACAGGAAAAGTGCTTTGCGATGTCGGAAACGTGTCCGAACGTGTTCTAACGCGTTTTAACGTGAAAAATCGAAAAATTAAAAAAAGTTCCAAAATGATCCAGAAAACTTTGGGGATCGCAGGAAAAGTGATTTATGATGTCCGAAACGTGTCTGAACGTGTTCTGACACGTTCTAACGTGAAAAATCGAAAATTTTGAAAAGTTCCAAAATGATTCAGAAAGCGTAGGGGATCACTACAAACGTGCTTTGCGATGTCGGAAACGTGTCTGAACATGTTAGAGTTTAATTTGAAAAATCTAAATGTTTGAATGTTAGCCAAACAAATCGGTCCCCTGGACCGAACCTGGGGCCAGTTACAGAGCTCCCCCTGGACCGAACCTGGGGCCAGTTACCGAGCTCCCCCTGGACCGAACCTGGGGCCAGTGGCCGAGCTCCCCCTGGACCGAACCTGGAACCGACCACCGAGTCCCCCTGGACTGAACATTGAGCCGGCCACCGAGCTCCCCCTGGACCGAACCCGCACCCAGAACTATGCATAGAGCGTAGTGTGCGCACGTAGTGCATTTAACCTCAATACAACCCCGCTAGTTTCCTTTTTTAAAAGAAAATGTGCAGCACAACAAATAAATGCTGCACGAACTTTCCGGTGAAGTATTCGGTCATGAGCTTCTGTCTCTGCGCCTCGGTGAGTGCTCTCGAGGTGTCGATCGACTCCTAAAAAGGTATTAACGATTTAGTTGTTTTCCGATGCGCTCAAACTGTCGTTCGATGAAACATGCGTACTACACAGAATAAAACAGAAAGACAGGCAATTCAGTGCACCACACTCAGTGTGTAATACAGAACTAAAGAGAGGCTAAGCACTACTCAAGAGACGATTTGAACAAAAGACACGTGTCGAAGTGATGATGCAACACCTGGATGTGCGGGAATCCTTTCTCAATGCGCTCTCTCAGAACGGAATCATTCTCCGACTCCAGCTTGGTTGTGATGTCGGTCACGCATCTCTCTGCAGATCTATATTTTGCAAAATATTTTTTTTGTTACCCAGTGTTAGCCCCCAGAAATATTATTCGAGAATAAATGTATTTATAGCATGATCAATGATTTACTTATTGAAATATTATCAATTACTGAAAGTATTTTGTAACTAAAAAACCCTATTATTGGTGGCTTCTGCATAAGTTTATGTACGAAACTTTTAATTTTTTTAAGAAAGTCATGATGATGACTCACGCTTTTCATCTCTCGACATGGAAACGTTGCCGGAGACTACGAGAATGCAGGTGGCCATTAGAGCAAGAAGAGAGGCTTTCATTGTTACTTGGCTTGTTGCAAGGTTGGATTCTACTCTCCGGCTCCGGCTTTTATATTGCAGATTCTGTTATTCGTTGACTTAATTTCGGGCAAATCCCCGTCAACATCAGCTGACGAAAGACTACAGAACGCAGACTCCAGAAGATGCGCTGTGCGAAATGTAGCCAGAAAATGGCTGTAGGAGAGTGATAAATCATTGTGTTTAGTGATCTATGGAGCTAGTTGAATACTCAAATTGTAGATTCACTAGATTCACATTAGTATTTATCGCATTCAACGTGTAAAATCGAGAGAGGCAAGCCGAGACATATTGAGAGATGATCAATCTATTATATTTTTCTCAGCATTCTCGCAGCATGGTAATTCTCAATAAGAGTGTGAGAACTACAAAGTAAGGGAAGTTGAGGACTTCTTGATCTGCGTACAGTTGGATCCCGCAGATAATCTGTGTATTATGCACAAATACGTTCGTGTAGAAGGATATCCAAGAGATTCGGACGTTAGTCACAATAAAAATCTGGAATTTGCCGCGAAATCGCCCGACGAAGTGCTCCCTTTATCACAAATATCTGCGGATACATTTTCGTAGTCGGAATGGAGGGGATTTGCTAAGGACGTATCATTGTAACAGAATACAGAAAGTGTGTAAACATCACTGTGTATTAGAATCAGAGTCGTATGTCAGCATAATCGATGATTAGAATGCATGCTGAGTTCTTCGTGGTGTGCATTCCCATTATCGATAATCTTTATCGATAAATCAATCGATGACGGTTCAACGACTACAGTCTAGCATTGATTCCGCCCGCGACAACAATAGTCAGTGATGTAAGAGGCGTCTTCTGACGCGAGGAAGGCGACCGTTCCTGACGAAAAGACAATCGATCCATGTTCATCACTGATGAATGGAAGTTTTTCGATTTTTTTAAATTTTCGTTCTTGTTTGGTTGACAATCGTCATTTTCAATAGTTTTTGCTACTTCCATCGTACCTCCCAAATCCTTGGGCACGCCCAGCCTGCCCAGCAGAATCTCAAAGTTAGTAACGATATTGTCCTCTCCCGACTGCTCGCCGCTGTCCCACATCTTGAAAAATAACCATTTATTTATGTTCGTTTTTTTCATTTAAAAAACCTTATCAAGAAATCTCTAGAATCGCCGATGGTCGGGCTAGTAGCGTATGGGGCGGCCACTAGCCGACCACCATTTGCTACTAGTCCGATCACCTTTTGCAACTACGTCTACCCTTTGCACTAGTCCGACCACCAAAAAAAATGAAATTTTGGATTGGCTACTAGCCCGTCCACCATTTGCTACTAGTCCGACCACCAAATGCTACTAGTCCGACCATTCGTCTACTAGTCCGGCAATCGACGATTCTAGAGATCTATTACAAATCTGAAAATTACTATGTGTTCCGTTTGTTTTTTGTTAATTGTTAATTTGAAAGAACAATATAACGGACTCACCGGAGCGCTCATTTTCGTCTTGATAACGCCAGGAGCGATGCCATTAACTCTGAAATCAATTAAATTCTTCTCATTTACACTTTTAACTGCTGAATGTGAAAGATCAGAATGTGAAAGATCTGTGTTGTTAGCTAAGAGAGCTAAAAAGTAAATCAATGTAGGGAGAAAACAATATTACAGAAAAAATATTACTATCGAACGAATATTATCGATTTGATACGATCCATCGATCATTATGTCTCTTGATTTGAGTTATGGTCAAGGCACATGCAGATATTCACTTTGAATTCCGTTAGCTCTCATGACCATCTCTTCCGATAGTGTTATTGAGCACATTATTCTAGGTGGATGCAGACCTGATGTTGTCTTTGGCTAGTGAACCAGCCAGCGCCTTTACGAGTCCGAGCAGTGCGGTCTTCGTGACTGCGTACGCGGCGACTCCCGACTGGAAGCCACGGATTACGGTAAGTTCTCATTGTCAACAATAATGAAAATAAGCACGTAATCGAAAAATGACAATTAACCCACTGCAGGAATCTTGTACGCTGCGTAAGACGAGGTGAAAATGATCGATCCTCCCCTGTAATATATGATTGTCAAGTTATTGATCGATAAATGCCGTACCCCACAGCCTTCATGTGCGGCGCTACCAGCTTGCTCAACTGCCAGCCATTCTTGACATTCGTCTCGAACAGGCGGTCCCACCTGGACGAAGGATAAGTACGGTATGTACCATGAGGATTAATGGTTTATTGATTATTCTAAACACTTTTTGAGCCGATCACTTGCCAATTTGTGAATAATTCGAATATAAATTGATTGTCTAGAATGCGTAGAAGCCGTTTTCCAATTTCTTGCAGCATAAAGTGTTCATCAAAGTTCTTTTTCGCACTCTCTCTCTATACCGATAGTACGCGAGAGAATGTGCTCGTTAGTAGTGACTATAGTTTGACTAAGCAGCCAACATCGCATACATCTTCTCCTCAAGGTCCATAATATCGCCGAAGACGGGACTGATGCCGTGGTTGTTGACGAGAACATCAATTCGGCCGAATGTGGAGAGTGTCTGCAAAAAAAAATTAAATAATGTACACACAATGTAAACTTGCAGATTTTCCTCAAGAAAACGAAGACATATTTATATCAAGCATATTTTAAATTTCTCACAAATTCAATGAGATTTTGGCGGTGTTCTTCATTGCCGACTTCGCACTCGACACCCTCGACTCTCTTGCAACCATTGGACCGGAGAGAGGCGACCACGTCCTAAAATTTAAAAAAAACACTTTTAATTATAGTGTGATAGGTACTTCGATAGGCGCTATTACGACTAATAATACATCCTATGTTCTGTGTTATGAAGCGATCTACAAGAAAAACCAACACAAAATATGGGAATCACACTCAGCAAACTTGCAAGATCATGTAAGCAAGCGAAAAGGGAAAGCGCACTTGGACGTTCGGCTCGTTGCTCGAAATAACGACGGCGGCGCCTTCCAGAGCAAGTCTCTCGGCGATGGCGAAACCGATTCTGCAGGTATTCCATTTTTTTAAAAGCCCAAGTACATATACCTTCATCAACCTATTTCCGAACGTCTACTTTCCCTCTAATTGAACAATAAAAGAGCAAAGAAAGAAGGCAACAAACCCCTGAGTGGACGCCGTGACTATGGCCACTTTCCCTTCGAAGCGTGAGGCGTTGACTGGCAGGGACATTCTGCAGCTAACACTAATGAAAATTTAAAAAAATATAATTATGCAAATGAGCCAGCGGGAGGCTAGATTTTGGGTTCAGATGTGAATGGAGCAGAGAGTAGGAGAACAACGTCCGCTTCCTCTCCTAACAGTTAAGGGCGCGTGGTATTAGAGGAGTAGCTCGGCTCAGAGATAAGAGATCGGCCTAAACCCAAACCAAGTTGCCTTATTCGAGCAACAAGGAACATGCCGACACTAAATTTCACCCGTCAATTGAGCTACCACGTTGTGGCCACTATATACATGCCAACGGGAATGGTCTAACCACACGAAATTGAAAGGAATAGGAAAATCAGTATCCTCCTAAAGTTTATATTATTGCGCATTGCAAGAATATCAAACTACACTGCGGAACGGGAGTGGCGTAGACGCATAACTGAATTACACTTTCTCCGCACAATCGAGCACAGAAAATACGTGGCTAATCGTGTTTCCCTGTCTAGCCTGCAACCCTCTCTCCTACCTTCGTCACCCATATTTAGATATTTCTTTTTTTCATCGTTTTTTTTAAAGTTGCCGTCACACCCTTTGCGGGCGTATCAAATAAATAAATAAATATAAATATAAAAGACTATGCAAGTGAAGAAAAAGGCGCGTTCATAACAACTTCTGAGAATTCGGAGAGAATGCATCCAATTGGCATGTCTCATGTGGCTCTGTGTACTTAAACGGGGAAAAATGTAATAAATATCTTTATCAGTCAAAATCTCTCTCTAGATATGTTTGTGTCAGACTCTTAGAGATTTTTTTAGTTCAACGTCTACAGTCGAGCATTGATTCCGCCCGCGACCACAATGGTCTCTCCCGTGATGTAAGAGGCGTCTTCGGAAGCGAGGAAGGCGACCGCTCCTGAAGAGAAACACATTAACGATTGATATTTTCACTGTCAAATAGAAGACTACTCGCAACACATTCCTCACATCACGCCTCAAATGAACAGAAAATGGTGTGAGAGAGGGATCTGCAAATACTGAACACGCGAGCTCCTTCTCGAAATCACCATTTGAAAATGGTGTCGTTATTACGTATGGTAGGAGGGAATGATGGCTGTGTTTTCCGTTCTATGGACACGAGGTTATACAGGCATTTTGAATAAGACAAATTCTTATGAATCGTACTACCTCCCAAATCCTCGGGCACGCCCAGTCTGCCCAGCAGAATCTCCGAGTTGAGTACGGTATTGTCCTCGCCCGTCTTCTCACCATTGTCCCACAACTGAAAGAAATGAAATTAGAGAAGATTCTTGAGAAATCTCTACAACATATCTGACGACTCCCCTATTTGCTACGTGGTTTTTTATTTGAAAAAAAGTAATAAGTCAGAGATGTGGCTTACCGGCGAGCTCATCTTCGTCTTGATCACTCCAGGGGCTATTCCGTTGACTCTAAAACAAACTTTATTGATTTAACAAAATCAATCAATAAATAAATATTTGTCAACGTCGTACTTTGAGGTATGGTCGGGGCCCTGACTCAAGGGGACATGCCGATCTCTTTTGTTGTAGAATTTCGTTGGTACAAATGACCATCAATCTAATCCGGTTGTATATTTGTTCTACGAAAATGAATATGAACCTGATTTTGTCCTTGGCTAGGGAAGCCGCCAGCGCTTTCACAAGTCCGAGCAGAGCGGTCTTCGTGACTGCGTATGCGGCGATTCCCGACTGGAAAGCATGGATTACGGTGGTGACTTTTATTGGAAAACAAAATGTATCTACGAGACGATTTTACACATACTACGAAACAAATTCGCAAGACGGATTAGACACTCACTGTGGGGTTCTTGTAAGCGGTGTAAGAAGAGTTGAAAATGATCGAACCGCCTCTGCAAGATGGTCGCTATATCCCAAAAAAGTAAGCATGCAAATGCACTAATCAATAATTTCCGTACCCCACAACCTTCATGTGCGGAGCGACCAGCTGACTCAGTTGCCAACCGTTCTTGACGTTCGTTTCGAAGAGGCGATCCCACCTGGAATACAGACGAGTACGGTACAAAAAAGGTCTTCTTTATTGATTACTGATACCTATTTTGCGACTTGCACTGGTCATAATCTTGGTAGTGCCACAAAAATAGAGTATTGTTTCATTATCAGGGCACCACAAAGTAAACATAACTTATACGAAAGTGAAGTCACTTGGAAGAAGCCACTAGAAATTATACTAGACATTTAACTTACATGAAGTGAACGTGCTCACTCTGTGTCCTAATACTAGTGAAAGTTTTCAGAGGGCACATGGAAGTATGGATATCATACATTTGCAACCACTGTTAGGGGTTCCGAAAATATAAAAGTTCCGAAATGTTCTGAAATGTACCACATAGAAACCCTGAAGAAAATATGCAGAGGGTTCCTAAACGGCAGTTACCTTCATCACTTAAACATTTGGAATTACAACTCTCACATCTTCTCGTCGATGTCCATAATGTCGACGAAGACGGGATTGATGCCGTGATTGTTGACGAGAACATCGATGCGACCGAACTTGGCAAGCGTCTGAAAACACATAATGGTACTGGTCTATGGCTCCATTATTCCCAATTCTATTCTGCAGTATATTGCCCTGATCAAATTGGGGATTACTAGTAATGGAGCTTGTGGAAGTGAAAAAAAGATCTCTCAATATCTAGCGCCTAACCCCTTTCTGAAGGGGGACAGCATTCTTTTCTCACTATGCAGGAACTATCACACAAATGATTTTTTTAAAGTCATGACAAAATTCAATCATTAATTGGAGAAATATAATGGCCCAAATCGGTATCGGTCAGAGCGGTAAGTCTACAAGTGTACAGTAAGTAGCGGTATGTACAGTAGTGGGAGGCCATACTCTGGACACGTTGTCTCCTGATGTGAGAGCATGCAAAATTGAGAGATCATATCACTATCTCTCGACTGCGCTCTTGAGTTTTTTTTCTCTCAGCTGGAGACAACATCTTCAGCGTGAGGGAGCAAGTGTCATCCCACTATGGGTGCTTACAAACTGGACGAGATTCTTGCGGTCCTCTTCCTTTCCGACATGACAAACGACGCCCTCGACTCTTTTGGAACCAGTGGATCGGAGGGAGGCCACTGCGTCCTAGGAGAGATGATAAAATAAATGTTAATTATGTTTTTTTTTAATTAAAAAAATCATGCAATGCGTTGCAGAGTACAAGAAGATAAGGAATATTCACACCACGAATTGCAAACCATCGAAACAAGCGAAAATGGAGAGCGCACCTGCACGTTCTTCTCTTTTCTGCTAGAAATAACGACCGCGGCGCCCTCTTTCGCCAGTCTCTCGGCGATGGCGAAACCGATTCTGTAGGTATTCTATCGTTTAATGTACAATTTACAAGCATTAAATTCATTCTTGAGAGGTTCGAATCGAAAGTGGTCACGAGGTATAAAAGAAGGGGGAGAACTTACCCCTGTGTTGCGGCCGTGACTATGGCCACTTTGCCTTCGAATCGTGACGCATTTACTGGCCGCGACATTCTGCAAAGAATAATAATAATAATAATAATACATTTCGTATTATACCATATCGGGTGCGAACAGGGAGGAGAAAGGTGAAACGAATAGGGAAAGTGGGAAGAGCTCCTTACGTTTCTATCAAGGTTCATGTTATCAGCGACCAAGAGTGTCAAACTACACTGCGGAACAGGAATGGGGCGAGAGAAAGAGAGAAAATAGGGAGAGTGTGGGGAGAAAAGAGAGAGTGGCGAGAGAGAGAAAGGGGACGCATACCAAAATTGCACACTCTCCGCACAGAAAAGAACGGGTGAACTACGCAAGACGTAACATTTTAAAAGAAAATGGAATAGAAACGTGCATAACAAAGAAAATACATTCTGAAAGAATGCCAGACAACAGAACTATATCATTTCTTTTCTTTGAGAATCAACGAAATTTGAAACAAATAGCTTTATCAGTACAAATGAGTGATTACTAGCCAGTAGATTTGAATACGTCATTATTAGGTAATATGATCAGTGGAATTGTCGACTGATTCAATCAATAAGGAGTGATGCGGTACTCGGCCTCGATGAACCCGCGACCCTTCAGACCGTTGTTGACCTGAAACGAGTTGTGAGATTGACCAGGGATGACGCAATGCCTTTTCATCAGGAACGAAATTACATCATTATCTGTGACTAGGGGGAGTAAGCTCCGCCCACTAGACGCTAATGGAAGGGGCGAGAAACGGCGGATGTGGAGCACAAGTTTAATTCTTCACTAAAAACCTCGTGCTCGGGCTTATTCGAGAGCTCTTGGCAGGGGCTACAACATATCCCGTGCGCACCATGCTCTGATGTGATTAAGTAGGTCAAACATCGATAAACATTAGCGATAATAGGCAATTCATGCACTTCCAGTAAAGGCACATAGCTGCGCATCTCGCAGTTCGTGGGGATGGTGTGCCTGTTCCATTTAGAGAAAACAGAATCAAATTTAGTTTCCGCGCTGAATTGTGCTTCTTTTTAAAAGAATATAGTCCGGTAATATTCATTGGGATGACGACTTACGGTGTTTAGCGGCTCAACTTGCAACATTTTGGGTGATGAGCAAAAGAACTGCAAAGGATGGGAACCGAACCAGCGACATCCGCGCGCCATGTAATAACTTTACCATTGAGCCAAGATGGCAATGGTGGGGCGCTCTGACATTTGCTCCATGATCAGATAGGATCTCTTCACTCTCTCATTATGCATGCAAACTCCGCCCATCGCTAGAGAGTGCCCACAATCTGACCCTCAACCGTTTTGGTTTTCGAGCTGTAGCGCGGCTCAGAGACAAGATATCGACAAACGGCAAAGAGTATGATGGTTGTGAGACCTCAGCGGTTCATCTGAACACCCTTTCTACCACTCGGTATGAAAGTAACAGATCACGTTGCGGCCCCTATCTGTAACACCAAGTTTATCTACAAGTTTCTCGTTTTTGAATACTCTATCTACGCACGAATGCACTCAAAATGGAATATAACAAGGGCATCGCATATGAGTGCAAATCTCATTCTTTGTCAAAATGTATAAAGGGGAAAACGTGGCTAGAAAACGTAATTTAAATATTGAGATAATACCTCGAACGTGGCCATGTTCTCGTCGACGTACGTCTCCAACTTTTCACCGATCTTGAAAGAGACAGTATCGATGATGTTGACCTGCCAATCAGTATTAAACTCTCTTTTTTTCCGGCCCCGTGATCCGAGACAAGTCACTGTACTGCTTATTCGATCTGTTTATCTCACAAGCAATTTCGATATCAGTAAATTAACTAACATATAAAAAAATTGTGTACCTTGACATCGTACTTGAGGGGGCCGGCCTCGAAGGAGTAGTTGAAGTATTTGGGGAACTCGCCCTTGACCTAAAAGATCAATACTCTAAATGAGCAAAAATCGAGATCTCGTTTATTTTATTCTTAAAAATACCTCTCCGACGTCAGATAGATGCAGATGGATGCGATCAACGGCGTAGTTCTTGCCCTCGCTGAACATACATTTATATTAAATAAAAGTATGTTAATTCTAAATTCTTTCTCATCACAATAACCAAATCCGGTATCCTTTTTTTGTTCAGATATGTTTCACATTGTTCTCAAACGCTCTGAATTTGAAGATTCCTTCAATTAGCATGACCGACCTTGTGAAAAAACAACAAAAACACCCAAATGCACTATTTCATTGTTTAGTCACACAAATGTCTTCACAGAGTGCGCTTGTACGCCTGAGATTTGTTCAGCTGACATCACCCTGGGCCTATCTTTTAAGAAACATTTGGGTCCTATTCGACTATTTTGAATTTGTTGTGTAGCTTATTTCAGCCCGCGTTGCGGTCTTGCAGAAAAGGTAAAGGTGTTCCATGTCAAGCGATTTTACAGTAGCAGGCTAGATGGGGCAAGCCGGTAAGCCAGCTGCAACGAGTTGTAAACAGAGAACGAGTTGTAAACTCACGGCGTGACGACGTATCCAAACTCGAGATGGGAGAAGACGGTCTCGGGCATGGAGATGAGTGAGGTGTGAATGCACGTCCCGTCGTCGAGGTGGTAGATCATCATGATGTAACTGGAATGGGTCAAAACTTCATCCAAAAGATTTTAAAAAAATCTCGTCTTCTCTAGCACGTAAACTAAGGATCGATGACACTGATTTGGTTAGGCTACTGGTTGGGTCTACAGTGAAAAGCACGAAGAATATGAAAGCGCTGCTCGACTTGAATTGCAAACTGGAGCTGGGATTTCTTTATCTACTGCTGCAAGTATGAGCCAATCCATGCACTCACCGTCGCAGGTCGCTCCAGTTCCTGTACGCGGTGATGGTGTGGTCGCGCATCGAAGTCATGCGCAAATTGTCGATCTTCTCTCCGCCGACCTCGACCGCGCCCTCGAGGAAGCCGAACTGCAAATAATTAGCGGTTTTTTAACTCCAGATGATGGCGACGATGATTTCACCCTCCTACCAAACGAGCCCATGCTCAGCGTATTTTAAGAATAAATAAGCAAGTACGTGGAGAATTCGAGCTCTTCGGATGTCCACATGTTTGCACCCAGACAGAGCCCAAGGCGGTTCGACGCCCTAAAGGTCGATCATCGATGCCACCGTACCTGCTCGTAGTGGGACTGGTGGGAGTCCTTCAGCTTCTCGAATAGCTGCTTCGACCACGGCTCGAGCGCGAGCGAATGGGCGATGGACGTGGGCGAGACGGACTTGTCGAAGTCGAAGTGGTCTCCTGCCAATTAGCTCATTAACTGTATCTACTGCTAATCAACTGATTAAACACTAATTAGATAATCAGACATCGTATACTTGGTTTACTGTTCACGATTAGCTGGATGCGTCTGGAAACGCACCAAAGTTGGTCCAAGTGAACTCGAACTTGGCCGGAATGAGTTCGACACCCTTGAGATTCTCCTCTGAATCGGCGCCCACGGTGTGGAAAACGCGCTGACCAGCGGAGACGATGATGTTGCCTGAACAATCATCTTACAATGTCTACAGCTATTCGGGGAGCTGGTTCCTCTGGAATATTCGATTTCTCTGTTTCTCTGTCTCTTGTTCGCCGTAGCACCGATCTCTCGCTCCAAATGCCGGTATTCGTACAAAATAATGGTGGTTAATTCTGCTATAGGAATCTTTTGCTCCTCCCTTTAGCGTTTGCAGTTTGGAATTTGTGTAAATCATTTGGATTTCCCCATTCGAATTACTCTCTGTGGTGGTCGATATGTGTGTGAAATGAAGAACTCCGATATAGGTATTTAACCGAATTGCATAAACCACAATATTGGCTGAGCATGCATCTTTAAATACAAGTTTTTGATGTTTTTTAAAATGTTATAATGAGCATCTCTACTGTATGAGTTATTATTTTAAAAAGAATTGGAGACCATCCAAAGACCAGCGAAAGCAATTATCTACTGATAAATCTGTAGAATGCTTGAAACATATACCAAATGTACATAATATCTCAATCCATCTCTGTTTGAGAGCAAGACAATTGATATTTTACAATTGGTCTATGCCCGTTTTCACTGTTCCATGATAATGAACTGTAACTGACCTCCTTGATAAAAAGTGGCGTACGATAAAAAGATATAAAATAAGCAACAACTGACCGTCGAATGAGAGTGTCCACTTCTTCATAGGTTCGACACACTTCACACGGAAACCACTCTTCGTCGCCCATTCTGTCGAAGAGGAGACGCTCTGAAAGATTATTTATTGATTTTTCCTACTTTCTTTTACTTTTCGGAATACTTTTTTCTTCTATTTAATCACCACTGATACCAACCCTCTGTCCCAACTGATATCAGGCCATTCGAAGAAGCGCACGTTCTAGAATCGATTCTACAGCGGTCGCCGGATGTTAGAAAAGCGATTAATAAGTGCTCTACGGCATTCAGACATTATAGGGTTGCCATTTCGCATGATGATCTCAGACTTTTCGTTCGAACATTGCGATAATCTCACCTCGACATTAGTGTTCGTGAGCATTTCGGGGGCCATATAGGTTCCTTTTCCAGGAATGCGCAGAAGGAAGAAGAGGTTGATGATGTTGTCAGCGCGCTGAGCTGTCCCGAGCGTGAAGTAGTAGCCTGCATTAAAATACTTAGATATTAAAGGGAGTTTGCAGCCAAAAAATCATAATTTTATATTCTTTTAATTCTATTTGTATTCAAAAGAGATGAAAATTCTAAGAACATCTGTAAAAACCACATATTTTTACGATTTTTTAAAAATTAATTATGAATTTTCAAAAAATCTTGTTTCAAAGGTACTGAAGCTCATGCATCCACAAATCGACTCTCCACGACTCTCCACTACTTGTTCGACGCATAGAAGAAAACATCAAAAATAACTGATTTCACCAAAATACGGAGGTCATTAGAGAACACCGTGAATGGACTAATAAATTGATAGAATATAAAAAAATCAAAAATTCGATAAAATAAAGCTCGCCATCATTGTTGGAGGCATCGAAGAAGACGGCTTCCGCGGGACTCGACTGAAAGTATCCTTGAGGTGTCGCCTGCACTTGGCACAGTTCGATAACTGTTTGTTACGAAAGTAATAAAAAAAATTTTATACTGCCAACTAAAATGATTTTTGTCTTTTATGAAACCTTTTTAACTCTTTCTTGGGCATTTATTTAAGATTTAAGATATATTATTTTTGCATTTGGCATACAATAATCGAAAACTATTGATTTAATTCCTTTACCTTATCCGCAGGGAACGTGTGCTTCGACTCGAGGTCCTTGATCGATCGAATTCCCGTTCCGCCGAATTCAGTGTTCATAAGATCATCAACCTGCATATTAATTGATTAATTAGTTATGTATGCAATTTCAACATTTGTCGATGTGTGTTACTCATACATGATCATTGCTGCTGATAAGTGTAATTCTGAATTTTCTGTGACATTTTCTGCTGTTTACAACTGATAAGACCAGATTATACACGCATTCTTATCACTCTGCATAGTTAACGGCCAGTTTGCATCGGCTCTTGATCATGGGGCGATAATCGATAATAGCAAGGCATGCACAAATCAACTTCAAATGATGTAAATAACAAACGATGATGAATAATCGAGTGGCGAAATATTACAAATACACATCGTTTGAAACATATCTCGTAAGAGTTGGACTCTCATCTCTTACTGATAAATGTGAAAACAAAATTTATAATATTTTTAGAGAAGAGGAAATAAAAAAGTATTTTAATAAACAACCTTGACAGTTTCCTTGGCGGTCTTTTGCTGTCGGTGGCCAATGACGAATCGCATAAGACGAAATTTGAGCCAGTGCCTGGAACAATATTTTAATCCTTTGATTTACAACGTTTGCCTTCCTGTTTCTTATCTTTATGATCAATGAAAATACGCTTTCCAAATAGCGCAAAAGAGGTCCCGAATACCGCACAGTCATGTCTTCAATATGAGATCAAGAGGAGAGACTAAGCTAAAATATCAAACTCTCACCATTTTCCGGGTCGTGAGTAGATCTGGAGGATCTTGTCGGGGTCGGGCGAGAGGTAGTAGAGGACGAAGGCAACAGCGCCTGCTAGGACCGCTGCAGAATGCACTCTGAAGTGATGAGATTACGGTGGACACTAGGAATTATTCTAATAGCTTCCAGTGGGATGTCGTTATCGTTGATTGATGTCACTAAATTTTGATCCGATGCTATCTAATAATGACACTTTGAACAAATCGAATGTGATGATTTTTTTATATTTTAAAAATGATATTGTACCCCATTGCGTAGACCAGACTCGCGAGGAGAACGATCGCAATGGCGTATCGATTGCGATAAAGGTGGACGCGAATCATCTGCAGGCTGAGATGATTAAAGAAAATAATAAATAATATATTTATCGAGTTATTTACTAATCGATAATAAATGCAATGAGACTGGACCCATAAGTTCAAGAAACGGAACGTGCACACCGTTTTCCCATTCAAAAGAAATGAAGTAGTGTTGACCACACAAATAATCCTTTGTTCGGAAACAACGGAAAAACAACCACGAAACAGAGAACCGCTCCGAAACTGAGTCGAAACACGTTGTTCTTTTCATTTTCGGCTTTTCGAGTGGTCATCCCTACTAACTGCACAAGAACTCTATCTAAAGCCGTCAAAAAAATGTCCCATAGTGAACGAATGCTCACTGTAGCGGAAAGCATCGCTCAATCACAGTAAAAGGATGGTGAAAACACTCGATCTTTGGCCGTCCAACTACAAACATGGGCCAACCATGACAAACTGGTCCAGAAATCATCCCAATATTTTCTGATAATCAAACACCGCGTCTCGGAGAGAGACTCGCGCGCCTCTTATGCGTCTCTCTCCCCCTGATTAGATAAGAAACTGTCATCAGAAGAGCGCGCGTTTCAGTACAAAAATCGACTTTTATCGTTGTGAGCCCCTATTTAATTCGTGCGCCTAAGTCAAGTTGCATTCATTTTTCCACTTTATGTCACTATTTTATAGTCGAAACTTTGAGTTCTCGAATTGGCTTTGCTGTTACCCTTTTTTACCAATTTTTAACACGCTACGAAATATCAATCTGCCTTTTTCTATAATTAGGTGGTTACATAGTCGTTACTTTCCCTTGGGAAGTTGCGAAATCACCCTTCCCAAACCTCCTCGCTCGTGGGAACCTTCTCAGGAAGGGTGAAAGCTTGTGCGAGAGAGGCGGGAATTGAGCTGCTTAGTTTCACTCAGTCCTCCTCTTCTCCTTACTTCCGTTAGGCGTGTTGGCCCGCATTTGTGAGGGTAACGCGATCTCTCTGCCGATTTGTAGCACTAACCGAGACAAAGGGCGAACTTCGTGCCGCCTTCCAGGTCGAACTGTTCGAATGCGCGGCCGGGATGATGACCTCCTCATTGTGTCCACATCATCTAGATCCGTTTTTATAGCGAGATAATGTGCAGGTGAAGAGGTAGAACTCTATAAATAGCCAGTTCACAATGCGAACTTTGCATGTTCTCATTGGATAGTGTTTTAGTGTGTACTAAACGTACCAGCGAGAATCACGCAACCATTATCTCTAAAATATAAATATATTTTTAAAAATATTTTTTCATCGTTTCTTAATTGGCGTCACACTCTTCGCGGGTTTATCAAATAAATATATATACAAAAACGCCCGAATAGCTTCGCTTTCTATTAAATTCCCATTGACTTTCATTCGATCGTAATTGCGTTTGCTATCAAATTAGCGCAATAGTTCAGCAGCGCGCATTTGCAACCGATCTTCCTCCCCCCACTCAATTGCGCCTGTTCCTCTTCACCATCCATCTTTTCTCTCGCCAAAATAGTGCTGTTCGTTCAATAGTCTCTCAATTTCCCACACTCTTTCGATTTATCTGCTGAGGAGAGAGTGAACAGAATGAGGAGTGTCAATCTCGCCCTTTCTTCTTCTTCCTCTCGTTGCACCTCATCAATCGCGCCTGTCTTATTTCGGATAGGAGCTACCCTCATTTCCTGCGTTAGATTCGTATTCCCATCTATTCTGCCTTTGTGTAGCTGCTGTTTCGGCAATCTCGATATGCTACATAACCATTTTCTATCGTTCACACTGGGCTACGACCGATTCCCAATGGGAATTCTCGCCCAGTATTCACGCGACCGAGTCGGTCTTTTCTGCCGATCTTATCATTCTTCAGACATCGTATTGCTCATATGATTTCACTCCTCCTGAAAGGACGCGAACACAAAGAGTGCCCCTGTTCCGTTCCTCGACATTCGACTTGATTGTGGAATGCTGTACGCGTAGCGAATCACTGTGATTTTCTTGTCATTCAATTGAGAAGCGAGACGAGGTAGTTTGAATAAGCCACAACTGGTAGTTTTCTTGCACGCCACATCAAGGAAACCATTCTTCATTCACTGCGCGTAGATGAGAAACACGGTTTCATACCGTGCTTACTGCTCTGTATACAGAAAAATTCTTATTGAGGCCCATAACCCCTTCAAAAGTCTGACCTTTGAAAGGGTTAGGGGCATCATATACGATTTTTTTGTGTCTGTAATCGTAGTTATCTCATCCTATTTGTCGTTGTCGTGAGCTCTCAGAAGATGTCATATAACGTTGTTGGGTTCCGCCCCATGTCGTCAGCGAATAGGGTTCGAGAACTGGCTTACATGTATCTTTCTCCAGTTGTTCTGGTGAGCACTTAGTGAGTGACATGACGAGCACTGAACATTATTCGTTTCCGCCTATCAAGTCGGGGAAGTATCTCGTCGCTCATACACTGTAGTGTGTAATGATCTAACCGATTTTGGTCACATCTAGGAAGCGCATTTTAAAAAAAATGTATCTGTTAGTATCTTTTCTAGTGCTGGCCAAGTTGACAAGATCGATGCATGCAATTCTCTGTCGTTCTCGTAAGTATTCAGAATATTGACATAGTGCGAAATCGACAACGTTATTAGTTTCCGTCTAGGGGGAAGTAGACCATCGGTCATCTACGACGATCTCAGTATTCGCTGAGTGATGTGAGCGTTTGTCACCAGAGAAAATGAGATTGTCCAATGGCACTGTCTCGTTCGGTACATTATGATTATCTTCTCGCCCCTTTCCTGGAGCGTTGGCTGGGGGATGAGTGGGAGAAAATCGATCACCCATTATCACGCCCTTATATTCGCTGAGTACTTTGTTGCCCAATCAATCTCTCCGCACATCCCATATCACAAAATAAATTCCACCTGCATTCGATGTGTCTATCATTAACTATGTCGATGTATGATGATTTGATTGGTGGGTGAAACATAATTAATCGCACGTTCCCGCCATAGTCTCCGCATTCTTTGCGTAACTTACATTGTTTCTCTTCCTTCTCTCTATCTCTCTTTCTTTCCTCTCCCCCCCCTCTTTCACCTAGATGCGACACGGGCACAGGAGGGCCAATTATTATGACGCGAGTGAGAGATTGCGCATAGGAAAACGAGCCAGCCGGTGGAGAGGAGGGAAGGAGGGAGGGAGGGAGAGAGAGAGAGAGCGGGGCAGAAAAGAGACATAAGAATGGACTACCGGATGCGCATACCTAGGCGAAGGGACAACACAGTTTGTGTGTCGATCTGTTTTATTCTGAGATATATTTCTTATAAAGATTGAAGGGGGGGCGTAATAAAACCGACTGATAGAGAGAACAAACGTAGTACATTGTACTAGGAGGAGGCGCCACTGTGTAGTACTTGCGTGAGAGACAGGGAGTGGGAAAAGTATTCCCCCCATCAGTTGGACGTTTCCCCAATTCAATGAATACATTTGTTCATTCCAATTTTGCGAAATACTCCACATATTTATCCCATTATAACCCACGTACCACCAGTGTTACAGAGAGGTATTGCATACTCGCCCGTTGTTTTTTTATCTTGTACCTTCTCAATTTCAAATGTTCTCTTTTTTATCGGCGCATGAACCTTGGGGTTGCTGTAACGCGAAAACTTTCCCATCCGATATATGAGAAGAAAAAGATGAAGATCAAAAAGGAGAATATGTTTCGAATATTTAGTGACAGCTTGTTAGCCACTCTAGCAGCTCCCACGCTTTCGCGCGCGTTGATTATTCTAGTGAAAGGCGATCCTCTCCAGCTCATAACGCGCAAAGCCAAAGGGTGCTAACTGGTTGTACCTCGTCGCTCTGTTTCGTGCAATATCATGTCGATCTGTAACGATTATTCATTGATGAATAGACCTATAGTTTTCTGTATTGCAATGATCATGTTCGTTGAGCCCATACAACAATGAATAGAGTTTATCTACTTAGAAACGAGTTAATTCGTCTAAATTGTCCCGCAGTCTAAGAAGTAGTTGTCCTCTTTGAATTGTTTTATAAAAAATTTCCATTGCAAATGAGCACTGCGAATTCTAATGAGCGCTATGTGTATGTCTCAATATCATTTAAACAGTTAATCTATACGATCTCATCATGAACCCTGCACAATCTACTCAATCATAGCAATAGATGTGAATTATTACTACTCCTGATACTCTCACTTTCTGTAATTGATGGACTACTCTCTTTCCCAACTTCCAAGAGCCTGTTCTCGAATACATTTCCCCCAATTGCCAATTGATCTTATACTTTCGAATTGGCTCTATTCCGATAATAATCGACCGCTCAATTATCTTTATGTGTGTTGCGCAATCTTCTTGTTGTTCCCTCGTTGACGCACGAGTTACCGCTTGGCGCCTTTCAGGAGCAGCGATGGACTCTGACGCGTTTCGTGTGCACGGCAAGAAGATGGTCGAGTTCGTCGCCAAGCACTGGGAGACCATTCGGTGAGACTCCGGAAATTGATTATAATATAATGAAGTACTATAATATTCATGAGTTGTATAATATAAGAAATTCAATTCCATACTCGAAATGTAACATAAAGATCGGCTCTCAACTTGAGCACTGCCTGAAACATAGTTGGTTTTAATTTTTTTTAATCACAACGATCTCAACGAACTCCCCGTCCACACAGCCCCTAAATTAAATATCACTATCATTTTCAATTTTATTTCTTTTGTGCATTCTATCTTTTTTGTGCGTGTTCACGCGCCTTTGCTGCGTACAATAAATTGATAAAAAGCTCAGAAGGGGCATTCATTATGCTCAGTATACGAATTCTGAATATTTTCAGCTCGGATCGTAACCCTTTACCGGATGTCAAGCCCGGATACATCAAGGAGCTGGTGCGTTTTTTCCTCTGATTTTTTAGAGTGGGGCGATGTTGGGTCTGAAAGCATCGATAATTTGGAAGCGAAATTAATTATTAAAATATTTAAATCATTAAAATATCTGTTTTCTAGCTGCCGGTCGATCCCCCGCAGTACCCGGAGGAGTGGGAGACCATCTTCGGCGACCTGGAGAAGGTTTATCCTTATTTATTAATTTGTCGCACACCACAAGGGAGGAACAGCATCGCTCACAGATATCTATAGTATATATCTGGCTCCGGAATGTTGTTTGTGTCTATAACTATCATAAAACAAAGGCAAACTCCATTAATATAGGCGAGCAACTATCGCGAAAATAGAGAATTTTAATTAGAAATGAATTATTCCGTTTCAGGTGGTAATGTCGGCGAACACGAACTGGCACCATCCCCACTTCTTCGCATACTTTCCCACTGCCTGCAGCTATCCCTCGATCATGGCGGACATTCTCTCAGGAGGCATCGCCTCGATTGGATTCACCTGGGTATGTCTACTATAAGTCACTTCACTATTTCTACAAGTCGGTTGTGTATCTCTACAACGTGCCTTCGAAATTTACCAGAAAAACCTTTGCCAGAAACACTTAAATGGTTAAAGTCAACACTATACAACTTATTTGAAACTCACTCCAGACAGTTCGACGACCCATTTTTCTCATTTCTCGCTAACGAATTAGAAAGACATATAAAAAAGGTAAAGGTGTTAGGTCTTCTACACGCAAGGCGGTCTCGACCACCCCTATGCCTGAGGGGCAACGAGAGCCTGTCCTGAGATGATCAGTGATCTGTTGCGAGGCTATTCTCGTGTTGTGTGCACGTGAATCGGGGACCCCTTTCGAGGCATGTTTGGATCGTGATTTACCAATCACTACCAACATTTCTTAACCCCCTTGGTTGGGTGGATCTGCAGGCACGGGGGTCGAACTTGTGACCATTCGATTCGCATTCTAGCACACAACCACTGCGCTACCCGAGTGCTACTATATACTTATACTTACATATACATATGATATACTTTATACTTTAAAGTTTTAAAGTAAAGTAATACTTTAAAGTTTTTAGTGATGTCACAATTTCTCAGAAATCCGGACCGTCCATGACGGAACTCGAGATGGCGACGCTCGATTGGCTGGTGACCTCGCTCGGTCTTCCTGAGCACTTCAAGAACAGCCATCCCGGACCCGGATGCGGAATTATCCAGGCAAGTGAAGAGCGATGCGGATGCGGTCTTGCGTTTGGCCGAGAGATAATCGACTATAACTATTACTATTACGACTATTTCGAGATTACTATTACGGATGAAAAGGTGCTGGAAGTCATTGCAAAGTCGGCGGACAAATGTATTACTCACAGAAAATCGTGCCAACACATTTCGTTGTAGCCATTGTTTTGAGAATTTAGAGTTTATGTGAAGGTAAAACAATAATCATGCAAATAATGCTAGTTGTTGCCACCGTTGAGAGGACCTTTACGAGCTCTTCTCAACTAGACTTTATAGACCCATCTGCATTTCATGTACACACATTTGATTTATTGCAGAGCACTGCCTCTGACGCTACTCTTGTAGCAATTATGGCAGCAAGGGCGAGAGCGGTTGAGGTTTGTATTGTCGTTTGTCTTCTTTGTCTTCAGATATGGTCATCGTTTTGTTCATTCAACCCCATGAAATGACTAATAATACGCAAAAATGCGGAACTTGCAACATGTTTTAGAACGTCAAGCGCGAGCCCTCGCCCTTCCTCAACTGGGTGGCACAATCGGAGGTCGGACAGGTTGGTTTTTATTTAGTAAAAGGTGAATTTGCTACCGGAATCAAGTGTTCTTTACGTGAAGGGGATGGAAGGCTGGGTGAATCTGGGCGGGGAATGAACTCGCGACTCTTCGTATTGCAAGCATCGCCTTACACCTGTCCGCCTTTTTTTATTTTGCATATTATTTTAAATTTGGTATAAAAAAAATTAATGCAGGTGGTCGGAGGCACGATCAAGAAGATCCTCGCTCGTGTTCGCCAGAGCAACGAGGTCGGTGCTTTTTTTACTAGTTCCTATTCTTATCCAACTTAGCAGGCAATTCAAAACTTAAGCATTGTTATAGTCTACTAAACTATGCCCGTTACATGAAATAGCTCACGAAGCATATAGGTATGATTTTTTTGCGCCTGTGCGTTGCGGTATGTTTCAACAAAAAGTAAATTGCACGTGGAACTTGTGCGGTTGATCTGTCGTAGACCGTTTGGTGAACAAATTATTTTTATTCTAATAATTTTGTTACAATTTATTAAAACTGCAGGAGCAGCAAGACGACGGCATCATCGTGCCCCACTTCCACGATCCCACCGTATTCGAGAAGTTCATCGCTTACTGCTCCGATCAGGTGAACTTTATTTTCTGGAAACAGTCCACAAATTTTACAAATCCAACATTAAAATACTTCAGCAAGATATAGATCCATATTCGTATATCGTTCATTGGCACTGCAATCCAATAACAAAAAATGAAATATTCACTAATCCCCATAACTGGTGCCCGAGTTTTAGTTAGTAAGTATACAAATAATAAAGAAAGAAATGATGTACAAGAGATCTATGAGATGCATACCCAGATATGAATGATGACGGGGTTTTTTTTGATTTCTTACGAGCAGAGAGAATCTCTTACTCCCGACAATAGATAATTTTCCAGGCGCACTCCTCCGTCGAGAAGGACGTTATGCTATGCGGAGTCAAACTGCGCAAGCTCAAGTCGGTGATCGACCCCAAGCTGAAGAACTTCACAATCACAGCAGAGGTCCTCGAGAAGGCTATCAAGGTGGGCGATATTATACGATGTGAATGGCTAACACTCCCGAAAAGTGAAAAGTTCTTTTCAGATGCGAACAAAAACGTAAAAGAATTGTAAAAAAGACAACATAGAAGACGCCTTGCAATTAATAAGAGTTTCGCACGGAAAATATTGAATAGTCGCTGTTCCAGGAAGACCGTGCACGAGGCCTGATTCCCTTCGTATTCGTCGCTTCCATGGGATCCACCAACACCTGCGGCGTCGACTTCCTCACGGTAAACGAATCATCGAGTCAAATGGAGTTTCGATGATTACGGTTGATGTTTTTAAATGTATTTTTGACAATGATGATTCCTCACTGCAAATGGTTGCTTTCGGAGGGCATTTGACTGCATGGCAATTTTTCACTTTGCACGTATTTTAGAGTCTAACATTTGCAATTTGCATATTGCTTCTTCATTTCAGGAGGTCGGCCCGGTGTGCAACAGAGAGGGCATTTGGCTGCACGTGGATGCTGCTTATGCCGGTAAGAATAATAATAATATTCAATTTTCAAAAATATTATAAAAAAATACAATACAATTCAATATTGACAAAATAATTGCTTTGAATCGGACTAATTGTAGGATGTCAAATGGACGAATAGGTGCAGAATATATCCCTATTTGTGGAACAATAGCATTATCCAACAACAGGCGCATGCCCTGAAGACAAGAAATTATCGTAATATTCTATTTAATTTTCAAAAAAAAATGATGAAACAAAATGTACTGCAGTATGTTATTGACGAAATATATAATTTGAGTTCAAACTAAGCAAACTACAGGTTCGTACTTGCTCTGTGACGAGTATCGCTTCATGGCCGAGGGCATGGAGATGGCCGACTCCTTCAACTACAACGCCCACAAGGCGATGCTCGTCAACTTTGACTGCTCCCCGATGTGGTTAGTGTTCTGAAAATAAAGTGTCCATTATCACTATGTTTTCTGATCCTTGTTATATTTTTTTCTTCTAAATGTGCCCGAACCAAATCAAAAAAGACATATCAGCAGGGCTCTCCAATTATTGAAGATTCTAAAAAATATACGTAAAAGTAAGGCGAGGCTGTGGAACTTGAACCTGGAGACCAGATCTGAAATACCGTGTTTAGGTTCAAGGACGGTCGCCAGGCGACGAAGTACTTCACCGTCGACCCGCTTTACCTCAAGCACGAGCACAATGCGACGGATTACAGAGTAATAGTTTGTCATTCTCACAAAATACTAATTACTAATTAGTAATTTAAGCATATCAAAAAGTACTCACAATCTCATTCGGAAGCTTTGAAATATTCTCCGTGAAATCGATGTTTTTCTATTATATTTAGCATCTCCAAATCGCGCTCGGCCGCCGCTTCCGCTCCCTCAAGATATGGTTCACGATCCGCAGTCTCGGCGTGAAGGCGATTCAGGAGCACCTCAGAGGAGTGAGAGAAATTGATTGAAAGCGCACATTCCCTTCTTTTTCCTACGTAACAGAGGAGTTACCTTCTTTCTGGCTTGCACCGATTCCATGCTTAAAAAATTGGAGGAAATTTTTTTGAAAATCGCTTTTCTCAGCTCAACAAGCGTGCTGAACTCTTCTCGTCTCTCATTGAATCGGACGCCGACTTCGAATTGTTCTGTCCCCGACATCTCGGCCTCGTCTGCTTCAAACTCGCCAAGGTTACTATTAGGGTTTCGAGTTTTGTGGAAGTGAATATTCAACCTGAAACCTCTGGAAAATCATTTCTCACTTTTCGCCGGCTAACAAGCGGTGCGACCACTAGAATGAAATGGGTTATGTGTCAACTTACTGATAGGTTTCAAAGGTGAAACCTGATTAGGTGAAATCGCCTGAAACCAGCAACCCTAGTTATTATGAATCTTTTTGCGAGTATTTGTATTTTAAGGTTGTAATATGATGATGCGTGTGTGCGTCGCATTGGGCGAGGTTGTTACAACTCTTATTGAAAGTGTTTTGAAATAAGACCTTATACTTAGCTTAGTTTCAAAATACTCGCTAAGACATTATCAATACATACACAACGTTTGATTTATTCTGGACGCAAACTCGCAATGTCAAACCTCCACAAGGGGGTGGTCTTGAGCGAGCTTTTTTTCACTCTCTGACCACCAACAACCATTCACGGAGGAGAAAAGAAAAGTTGGAAAACATGCAATTAGTAAAGGTAAAGGTAAAGGTGTTAGGTCTTCTACACACAAGGCGGTCTCGACCACCCCAATGCCTGAATTGCAGGGTGATAATCGAGCGAATGAGGCTCTGCTGGGCGCCGTGAACGCGGATAATCGAATTCACATCGTGCCCGCTTCCGTGAGAGATAATTAGATTATAAAATTAATACATTTAGCGGGCGGAAAGAAAAAATCGATAGCTACCTACTATATTACATCAGATGAGAATCGTAAAATACTTCTTTTTTTTCTTAAAAAAATGATTGATTTGCATTTTACGTGCCGAAGTGGTTTTTTTTTCGTTTTTTTTTACAAAATCTTGTTCAGGTCCACGGTACATTCTTCCTCCGACTAGCAGTGTGCACGCCCAATACGACCGATGACGACATCCGATTCGCGTTCGCCGTTCTCAAGGTCTTCATTAAGCAATCATTTTAATTTAATTTATTATATTTTAATTATTTTAATTTATTTTAATTTAATTTAAAAAACATGCAAACAAAAATATATTTCAGGAGCTCGCGGCGCCCATTCTGAAGACGCTGTAGTCTTGGAGAGAGACATGCCATCGGATGTGATCTTTGCGATTTTTTATGTTCCTTTTTCAATTGAATAGGAACTATTTTTATTGAGAAAATGCATTCCTTCAAATATTAGTTCCAGTATCTCTACTATATTATGAATTGAATGAATATATGTTTATTGTCAATCTTTTCTTGCATAAGCATGATCGAGTGAAGCAAAATCGTTCACCAGATATTTCTTTCAACGGTCGAGGACGAATCTCACAACAATGCTTCCAGCGCTGAGACATTAATAATAAGAATATGAATATTTTTTACGTAATTATTTTGCTGTGAAAATTATTCATCATTCACTCATATCGTCCGTTCTTCATATTAGCGAATGGTATCTTATCGTTTAATGTGATGTTAAAAATCAAGATTGAGATGAAGATTTGAATTCCCGCAATTCCATATCTCGGCTCTCAGTTGCGCTAGAGACTTGACAATGGTTTTCTAAGGTTTTTTTGGACCGGAAAACCACTAAAAACAAGTTTCATCTCTCTAGCTCCACGGGTAACCGAGATATGGAATTGCGGGAATTCAAATCTTCATCACAATCTGTGATTTTTAACATCACATAAGCGCAAAGTGCGAGCAAAAGGGTGAGTGAAGGGAAAAGAGACGGGCAAACACGCGCACTAATATCAGGCCTTTAGTTGGATTTATATTATTCTTTAGAACAAAAAAACTACCCATACACATCTAGATTAGGCATCATTTTGTTGTTTGATGAAGCACTTAAATATCTATTTCTATTTAATATTATCTTACAGAAAGTGAATAAATATAAATATATATATAAACGCAAAATTGGTGAAATAATAACTCTGACCTAGCGTACATACCCAACTCTAACACACCTGTCAAGTCCACTACGCAACCCTCTACTCTCTCTAGGTTAGTCATCGGTTAACGCCACCTCTCTCTCTCTCTCTCTTTATTTCTTTGTCGCTCTTCCCCTATCACTGAAAGCGCGGGCGAGGGAGATTGATCGCTCACACTCAATCAATCGTTTCCGGCAAATCTTCCTACATGGTACGTCGATTTCTGTTAACTTTTCTGTTTTCCTTTTTCCAAATATCGTTTAATTTCAGTCAAGCCCTCCTTTGACCCTCGAAACTCTCCCGAAGAAGTGGATTAGACACGTTTCCGGTATCACAACCCCCCCCCCTGATCCACTCTAGTAATGAAAATAAAACAACAACGATATCTTGAATGCTCGTATTCATTCATTCCAAGTTTATTCCGTCATAGTCATATACAATAATTACAATGAATGGGGCCATGCAACATATGCCCGTTAACGTTTCCAATTTAATGGTTACAGCTATCGCAGCAAGGGCATGGTGAGAGAGTGAAGGATTTCAGAGCCAGACCTCTACGTAACTGGAAGTGTGACAGTATGGAAAAGACCTTTATAGTTGGTCATGTTAGGTTCATAATCGTAGATCCAAATTTTTCTGCACCAAGTAATCTCAACTTCCATAAACCATGACCCAAAGTTGAGTAGGTAACAACGAATCCTGGAATCTCCTATTATACAGATAACATTCTTATTCTCCTTTGTATCGATCAGTCTATTCTCGTCTTCGTGCAAGTTTATGGTGGAAAGGTAATCGTTGAAATGTTCTAATGGGACGTCAATCTTCAATACCCTCATGTACTCACTCGATCGCACCATCTGCAACGAAAATATTCATGGATATAATACATTATAGAGTTCGAATCTCTTCATTTCATACACTCTCTACACCGGGCTGTCGATCAGAGAGTGTGCGAAATGAAGAGGTACTCGTTTATAAAACTCTAAAATTGGCGCAAAGTGGGCACTACAGACTGAATCTACTCATTGCGATACTGGCCCTGCAGTGTTCCCGAGCCCATCTAGAAGTCGGTAAATATCATTACCTTCTATGATAAACACAACACTCACCTCTATTAGACGGGGCAGTGTGGTCGGATCAGAGAAATTAGAGCTCAATTGTAATACACGATGATCTTGTTTTGCGATTGCAATTACTTCCTCATCGGAGAATCCTTCGAGCGGCATATATACATTCTCCTATATATATACATTTTTTCAACATCCAGAATGGGGTCAGTGGCGAGAGAGTGCGTGAAAGTGAGAGAGCCTCGCACTTTCGAACAAACTCTCTTTCCACTGTCTGGGGGTTTATGTGCTCGGAAATTATATGGCAAATGTATAGTAAAAGCAATATCTGTTCGAAGCCATTTATTCTTGAGATGATCACATTACCGTTCCTTTAATGCCATATATGATACCTGTTGCACGATTAATTCTTCCATTCTCGGTAGAGCCACAATCATTTCTGCATCGATCCATGTGTTGTATGAATGAAAGACATCAATGGGTCGACCAGAAGACAGAGCAAATTCGAATACACTGAATATTTAAATATAAAGGCTTCTATTAAAAAAGAACACCTCTCCTGATGTCGTTTGAAGAATCGGAGATCAAGTGAATTGAAATCGACGAATTCCAGAATCTTCTCAACATGCTCGAAATCGATTTCAGGTACGTTCTAAAAAGTGTAAATGACTGCTAAGTATTTATAAGATCAGAATAACGGACAACTTAATTCTTTTCGAAATTTTATTTTTCTGCAATTTGCCGAACTGGTATCAAAAGTTATCGACAAGATATATTCTATTGATAATTTCGATATTAACTCACTCCGCCAATTTTGAGAATATTGCATTTTACACGTCGAAAGTTCATTTTCAAAGTGTCCATGAGCTTTTCCATCTCATCTTCCTTTTCGTAATTTATGGAAAGTTTGTCTTCCCATCCGAGACCATGCAATTCGATTTCAAGAATCGGGTCATCACCCTGCAATCGATAAGTTTACAGTGGTATAAGGATGAAAAACATTATTGGATAAAAAATTATTGGATAACTCTATCTTCGCTGATCAGTGAACGATTGATCGGCATGGAGAGAAATGATACAATTATTTACTCAAATTTCAACTCTAGTTTGGCGCCAAGGTAAAGAGATACCTCAACCATAATGTTGTCCGGGCTCATCAAATTCGATAGCGAAGGTATCCACAACAATATCACTTGCTTTTATTGCATCTTTCATTAGCTTGCTACATTGACAAACTCTTTTCCGATCCCTGAGACTGAGCGTAGACAGAATTTGACAAACATTCTCCTTTGGGAGAGTTTCGAGTGTCAAAAGTAGGCTTGACTGAAATTGAACGTTGTGTGGAATCGGGAAAACCATAAAATGTAATAGAAATGGGCGTACCATGAGGGAGGATTTGGCGACAATGATAGATTGGTAGTGAGAAAGCAATCTTTCTCGCTTGCTAGCAAATGATAAAGAAAGCGTGATAGAGAGAATGGAGGTGGTGTCAAACGATGAGTAATCTAGAGAGAGAGAGATAGAGAGAGAGGGAGAGAGAGAGAGAGACGTGAAACGACGACTAACCTAGAGAGAGATAGGATGTAGGTAGTGTTGTGCAATGGACTTTGACCCGCGTTTGCGTTGGGGTGCTTACGCTAGGTCATAGTCATTTCTTTTCTGATTTTGTTTTTTAAATGTTTACATTTGATATTTATATTTCTCTATTTTACTTTTAAAATTTCAATTTAAATAGCACCAGGAAGAATTTTTTAAAAATATATCTATTTTCTTATTGTTTACTTATTATTTATTTACATTTTAGCATCTTCCTCTCTCTCTCTCTCTCCTTTTCATCTTCTCCCTAGCTCCGTTCGGGTCGCCTTGGAGGCGTCGCTTCTTCTACTTCGCTACTCCCCGATCATCGTTAAATTGTCCATATCGGTTCCGAGCAACCGACTAGTGTGTACTGTTGCGATAAAGATATATGCTCCTCGATCGACCATCAAGAGGAATTATTAATGATTTATTCATTATTTATTAGCGTGTTCCATGTTCCATCGATCCATTCACGTTCCTAAAAAAACAACATATTTACTATGAATGCTCGTTTATCTACATAATTGGTAGTACGACAGAATGGGAAGGTCGGCAATCCTCGGGTAGTCCTTCATCATAGACAGTCACAGTTCGAGTGCGTTTACCATTCCATTTCACCCTCACACACAGAAAAAAATGTATTACTCTTCCGAGCGGGGAGCCATTTTAATACATATGCTGTATTAAAAACAAGACACCCATGTATTGAAAGCAATACATTTAGATTAGCTTAAAAGTAATACAAGAAAATGTATTAAAAAGTAATACATTTTTGAAAAATTAGTCAGTGATAAGAAAAGGTTGACGCTAACTTACAGTACACCCAAATCAGCGAGCTGCTCGCTCTTCGCGCATTTTCGTTTATTTTTGTTTTCGACCGTTGTTCGTGTTGTTCAGGTGCTTTTGTACGTTCTTTAGGTTCTCGAAATTTGCACTACATCTCTGGCTACCGACTAAAAGCCGAGACTGCGCTGAATAACGGAAATTGGAACAATACGTTTCAATTTTCGTTGCCAATTAAACATTGCCGTCTAATCCGATTCTTCAGCTTCTTTACGAGTTCGGGTGATGAACGGATGCCACTTGCTGCTAACGCCTCGTATCTTTTCCCTCGGTACGATATTTACCTAGTTGTTTTGCCCAGATATCATACATAAAAGCTGTGCAAAAGACACGGATTTATCTCTCACTTCTGCTCTTTCTCCGATTTTAATAACGCGTTCAATGCATTTTCTACTCGCGTTCAATAGAAATTACCCGCTTCGCAATTTGTTTTGTGCTCCCACTTGCCGAAAATTGCCGAAACTTGCCGATTGCCGTTTTCGGCAAGCGACAACGTCAAAACATAAGCATATCTCGGAGGTCTTCGCTTGAAAACATAACAGTAGGGGTATCAACAGATTCGAAAAACTGTGCCACTAATTGTAAAAATAAAATGGAGATGAAAAAATTTTATTTGAAAAAGTTGCAATTGATTTGCGGCACTTGCCGAAATTGCTTGCCGCACACCCCTGGTTTATTTGGTATTTGGTTCCTGCAGGATCTCGGTCTGGATGACTCGGAAAACGAAAGCCATGGCCCGATTCCCCTGCAGAACGTGAACTCGACCATCCTCAAAAAGGATCCTGCATGCTATAATTATGTTATCGTTATGCGGCGTTTTCTGTAATTACGAGATGCATTTTAAATTGCCGTTTCTTTCAGGTAATGGCTTGGTGCCAGCACCACAAGGACGACTCTCCGATGGCCGGGGACAATAACCAAAGATGGAAGAGGACCGCCGACATTCCCAGCTGGGACACGGAGTTCCTCAAGGTTCAGTTGTTCTTAATATTCTGGGTAAACTCAATAAATTATGCGTACTACGAAGTGTTCGAAAAGCCACTAAAAACTATACAATCGTAGGTCGAAAGGGTGCGTAGCGGCAAGTCAAAAATGCGGGTTGGGTTTGCCAATAATGGGTATGAAAAACCGAAAATGCGGGTTGGATTTGTCAAAAATGAGTATGAAAACCGAAAAGGCGGGTTGGATTATTATTTTTTACATCAAAAATTCACAAAATGCGAGTTGGCTTCGTCGTTTTTTACGTACCTTTCGACCTATGTATACAATACTAGCATAGTTTATTAGCTTATAGTATTTATTATTTGTATGTCTATAGTAAGCAGAGGTCAAATCTCGCTAGCGACGATATGTACTTCTGCATGGCGTCCAGATCACGTCGGCAAAAGAAAATGTTGAATGTTTCATGCGCTTCTGATATCTTTTTTGACAAATTTATCGAAAAGTGGGCAACTTCGGCACGCAATTTTAGGCATTTATGCACGAAATACCTGCGAAAACCCCATTTGACCTATGATTATAAGATAATACAAATTTGTATGATGTTTTACTGGAATCATAAATTTACTGAAATTTACATTTCATAAACGGACTGGGGCAGTGGCCAAATGGGCACGCTAATCGGAATAGCATACTCCAGCTTATTACAAGTTCCAACTAGAGTCTCCAAAACGATCAGTTAGTTGGCTATGATTGTGCTTATTTAGTGAATTGGAAGTATGCGTGTTCGCAAAAAAAAATCCAAGTCTAGTTGTGGCGCCCTTTTACGCGCAATTTGAGGTCTAATTTTAAAATATAAAAATAAATAAATATTGTTGAAAAATGGTGCTGCAGGTTGACGGAGGCGCTGCGGGAGGCATCGCAGCAGCTGCAGCAGATGAGGGAGGAGACGCAGAGGAGGAGTAAGCTAATAAATATGTTATTTTTAAAAAAATCATTGTTTATGTTTATCCGAGAGTCTGAGGTGAAAAACGTATACATTTCAAAGCGCATGATTTTAGTGGTAGGCGGGCTGTGATTTCCGCAGCCGCATAGCTGCAAATGTTGTGTGTCATTCGCAGTAGTCGATGAGAGGTGCGGAATATATATGATGGACATTAAATCAGCACTAGACGGGATAATATCTTTAGTAGGCGATTGGAAACTGTTATGTCAAAGACAGTATTGCGAAACAGCCCTTTACTTCTCGGATATTTGTTTCAGCTGTGTAATATTATCGGTGGTTGTGAGGTAGTCCTAGTAATTGTTGTTGTGGGTGCTCTTGATTTATTTCTAAAAATGTAATAATATTTTAAAATATTGTTTCGTTAGTTATTAATACTTTTATAATTATTATTAATACTACAGACGTCACTCTGGCGAAAGTGGGCGACCTACGCAAGAAGCGGTCGACGTCCCCGAGTGGAGTGGCGAAGAGGAAGAGTTAGGGAGACGATAAGTGAGGTACGGTAGCTATTCACTTTACAATAGATTTTTGTGTCGTACACTTTCTACAGTACACACGGATAAGTTTGAAAGAAAGAGGAATGTCGGTAGGTATTAGTGTGGTGCTAACGAACTCGAACTCCGACACATTCGTGACCGGTCGTGCTAAATGAACTCGGTCTAAATGATCGATCACTTTGGAGGGCAAAACGATCGATCGGATAAACAATCGATCGATTTACGTGGGTCAGTCAGAAGATGAACTGTTATGAGCAGAATTCGACCTTTGAAAGATATAACTAGACTATATCGCAGACAACTACCGTAACCCAGCCAAAGCGCTCCGCCAAAATTAATATACCGTGACGCGGATAAAGTAACCCGAATCTCGGAAATTACGATATATTTTGTAGTAAAAGTTGAATCTGGAATACTAAACACCCGACGAGTATACCGCCAGCCAGGTACGATATAACTCTCGAAATTTTCAAAGCAAAGTCGGAGTCAGTTGCTTTGCCTCGGCATTGAGTCTAATCTACCAATGATTTATATTGCAAGCGTTATATAGTATCATGCAGTACGGTAGTCTGTAATCATAGTCCAGCACACGCAACTGACCACAATTTTGTTTTCGAAAGTTCAAGTTTTCAGGATAGGATAGGAGAGTTCATTACTCCCTTCCCAACTTTGACTTCACAAAATATCGTAATTATCGAGATTCGGGTTGCTGTATCCGGGTTACGGTAGGTTGGTTTTATGCGGAGCGCTTTGGCTGGGTTACGGTAGTCTGCGATATAGTCTAGTTATATCTTTCAAATCTTCTGACTGACCCACGTAAACGAACTAGTTCGTTTTGACGATCGATCGTCATTGTCTGGCTAAACGATCGATTGTTTCCGAGTTCATTTAGAACGACCGGTCGCGAACTCGATCGTTCACAAAATAATTTATTTGCACCACACTAGTAGGTATGAATTTCCTTCAATACCTCTACCGCTTGCAAGGTACACTATGGTTTTATGTTTTTTTCTGAAAAAAGAATGAAGTCGATGGTGTTGATCGGTGAGTGTACAGTATCAGTCTAGATATCGATCGCGGTCATCTACAGTATGATTTCAGTATGTTTACTGTTATCGCAATATGGATTATCGATTTGTCAGGTCCGGCGAACGGCCACGGCGAGGCGATGGCGAATCTGTACTGCCCGCGCTGCTGCGACGCGTACCTGCCGCTGTCGAGAAAGCACCCGGAGACGGACAGGTACTGTATCCCTTGTTCGTTGTTTAAATTTACCCGCCCCGCGACGCGCGAAATTCAAAAAAAAATAGGAAGAGTAATTTACCAGGTGTATCGAAAATCAAATGATGTGAGTAGAGTCCGCCAGTCTTAGAGGTTCAGCCATGTGCACGTCGCGGTTACGATACACGGAATAAATACAGTATGATCTCTTGAAATTTTTGAATTTCGCGCGCAGCTACTCACTTTCGGCCACTTCAAAAAATAGTTTTAATTCGGGAATTTATTTTCGGTCATTTTCTTTTTCGAACTTGTGATCAGGATCACTATCCACATCGGAATAGCTAATAAAAAGATGCCGAAAATATTAGTGGTCGGGTCTTCAACAAAACGTGCGCCCGATTGTGCAACACGCGCGCGCGGCATACACTCACAATCTCACACACCACGAACGATCTTGGCTACCGTACTCCAAGCATTGAACCAATATCGATTGTTCAGCTGCCGACCGCTGAAGCCCACTTCGAGAAGTGCGACAACTACGGGACGAATTTCGGCAAGAAGGACATTTTTTTTCGAATTGTGCCCCCTTTGATTGTTGACTTAGATTTGTGCATCATTGTTTATGTTTGTGCCTGGAGAAACATCAATAAAGTTTCTATTGCTACCGTGATTTGGCTCAATCCGCATGGGATACAGGAATGGAAATCGATATTGAGAGCGAGAACGAGAAAGGGTCCGAACCAACCAGCGGGGGTAGGGGGAGGAGCTAGCCCGGGCCGGCCGCGTTTCATACACAAAAATGTATTACTTTTAATACATTTCCCCTACTCAGTTTTAAAGGGACAGTAAAGACACCGTTGAATTCCCGCAAATTTCAAGGTCTCGCCACGACTTTCGGCCCGCTGGAAGAAACAAAAGCATAGGGTGGGTATCGAACCCGCGACCTCACGATTGCTAGGCTAACGTTTTGCCGCTGCTCCACCTGGGCTGATATCCGACAATGCGCACACTATCTCTACCCCTACGTCGCTCGTGGAAATTGGATCAAATGAACAAGAATTTGTGTGTTTACTGTCCCTTTAATACATCCGGGGTGTATTGGATCCAATCCCCCATGTGTACACGGTTCCTCCCCTCGTCCTTATTAGTGTATCAGAATCAATACATTTTTTTTCTGTGTGCATGCACCACATCCCGAAATCGAGATAGTAGTGATCAATTTTGTAATTTCCCTCTTCACAAATGACCGTCGCGTTCTCCCTTGTGTCCACAAGTTTGTTCCTTTCTTCATGCAAGTTTACGGTAGAAAGGAAGTCGTTGAAATGCGAAAATGGGACGTCAACCAATTTTGACGTGTATTCACTTGATTGCATCGTCTGAAAAACATAAACGTTTTCATTGATTTACATTTTTACATTTGAACAACTTTATCAGCTGATTTGGATGTTAGGTCAACTGGGTCGCCATTAGAATTCTCCACTGAGTTTGATTGTTCCTTGAGATTTGCATGAAGAGAGGTCCAGCTGCCTTTACGAAATCGTCGCTCCATCTCTTAGCCGGTCTTCCACGCTTCCTCTTGCCTCTTGGGGTCCATCCGAGCACTTTCAGACTCCATCGATTATAGCATAATTTCGAGAGCCTCTCAACCCATATACATTTACGCTTTTCCGCCTCTCTCACAACATCCTTCAACTTCGTAGTATCACGCACTCGCTCATTTGTAATGTGATCTAGTACGGTGATCCCTAACATTTTCCGTTCGAGTTTACGCTGAGCAACGCAGAGTGATTCCTGATTTCGTTTAGTTAGGTACCAAGTTTCAGCACCATATAGAAATGCGGGGAGAACAACACCATCGAATAGACGCTTTTTAAGGTACATTGGACTACCCCTTTTTCGGAAAAATTCCGAGTATTTGGAGAATGCCCAGTTCGCACTTCTGACTCTTCTGTGTAGTTCACCCTTAAATCTACCCGGTCCGAGGGATATTTCTTGACCAAGATAAACTACCTTTTCCTTTATTTTAACCTGTTCTCCTCCCACAACGACTGCTCTACCATGGAGGTTGGTAGTTAGTGCTACAGTTTTGGTTCCATTTAAGCGCAATCCCACCTTCAACAACTCTCTTTCTAATTCGCGCACCATAGACTGCACTTGGCGAGAATCGTGGGAAATGAGAACGCAGTCGTCTGCGTAGAGTAGATAAGAGAAGTATTCGCCATCTATGCATATTCCTTTTCGAGCCCAATTTACTCCCCGGAATACCGTATCCAATACAGACACGAATAGTCGCGGGCTCAATCCATCCCCTTGGCGAACACCTCTACCGATAGACACCTCTACTCCCTTCCCATTTACTATTATAGAGCTTTTACTCTGCACTGTGAGTGATTGTATGAAACGTGTGAAGGTGGAATGTACACCATCACTTTCCATTGCAGAGAGAACGGAATCACACAGTACAGAGTCGAAAGCTTTGCTAACATCGAGGAATAGAAGGTAGAGAGGGCGTCTATACTCTTTGCAGTTTCCAATAAGAGTGTTGAGAATGAAAATCCCTTCGGCAGTGGAATGTCCAGATCTAAATCCCTGTTGTTCTCGAGATCGAAGATCATCGAGCGAGCAGCCGATTCGGTTATTTATGACCGATGTGAGGGTTTTTTGTATAGCGGGAAGGAGGGAGATGGGGCGGTAATTTTTGGGTGTTGTTTTATCCCCGCCCTTATGCAGAAGAATGGTTCTACTGTCCCCGAAACCTGGTGGAATATTACCCGCGATGAGGATTCTATTGAATAGTGATGCCAGGTATGGGGACAATGTAGTTGCGCCGATTTTCAACATTTCCCCGGTAATCCTTTCCTCCCCCGATTAGACGATGCAGTGTGGAAATTCGAGCTCAATTCTAAGCTGCGATGATCTTGTTTTGCGATTTCAATTACTTGCTCATCTGTAAAATTTTCGTCCTGAAAACTCAACACATTGATCCAGAAAGGGGCCAGATCATCTCACTTCCGCCAGACACTCTTCAGTGACCCCTTTCAAGTGTTTTATGAGCTCAGAATTTGCAGAAAAAGCAATATTTGTTCGAACCCTTTTTGAATAAGTTCTATTACAGTTTCAGAAATGTTTTGTGCGATACCTGTTCCACTATTAATTCTTCCATTCCCGGTAGAGCCACAATCAGTACTGCATTGATTGAGGTGCCGTATGAAAGAAAGAATTCAATGGGTCGACCAGAGGACAGAGCGAAGTCGAAGATTACCATTATACAATGATACGTTCATGAAATGGACTACTGGTGATGTACTCTTTTTCTATACCCCGACGTGTCTCTCACTTTGCCATGCTCATTCGCAGCCGTATCTGTTGTTTAGTACGGATTATCAACGGAACGTTTTATTATTTCGGACGAGTGCTCGTAAATTTGTAATAGTTGTCCTCCTTATCACTCGGTCGAGCACCTCTGGCGCTCCCGAGGATGGATACTTCACGCCATCTGATGGCACTTCCTACGATCACTTGCCCTATCCGGATAGTCTCGACTACGACGTCCTCGAATGCTCCGTCAATTACGCCTACTGCCCTACTACTTCTCCACTCGTCGCTCGCCTCCGTCCGTCAATTTCAATTCAATTCAATTATTTATCACATCAGGCGGTAACGCTATCTGGTGAGGATGGGGCCGTATTCTTCGATGTTTGCATTCCACCACTGAGGACCAATTGCTCTCCGTAGATCATCTCTCCATCTTGATAGAGGGCGTCCTGGGGGGTCGATGTCTGTTGTATGGATGCCATACTGTAGTCGCTCTGCTCCAATCGTTGGTGTCTTTCCTTCTTAACTTAAGTGCCCAATTCGCTTTGCGTCGAATTGCTTCTTTACTCCAATCCTTGACTCGCATGACTGCTCGCAAGTTCCCGTTACGCCATCTGTCTCTCAATGTAATACCGATCATTTTTCGATCCATTTTCCTTAGTGCGATATCTAGACACTATTTGTCACTCGATCGCAGTGCCCAGACCTCACAACCATAGAGTACGGTAGAAGTGACACAGCTTTCGAATAGGCGATTCTTCGTCTTCATTGGTCCGTCCGTCAGTATCGCCATTCTCTCCACGCTCGCCTCATCTTCTCTTTATTGGTTCTCGTCATCATTCGGATCTCCCGGACACGCAATTCCTCGTCATACGATCAACTCTATAGCCAAAATTCCTCACACATGATTCGTTGTGTTTTGTCTTAATTCAGTCTCAATTGTTTGCTCGTTTCTGTTCTCTACTATTGAATAACCTCGCAAACAATTCTTTGCCCGCTAGAGTGTCTCTGACATGATCAGAGATCAATCAAATCTTCATGAATCTGTCTTACTCATAGTCCGATAACCATCTCTTCCCTGCTCTTTCCTCTCTTTCTCTTTCCAGTGAGAAGTATCTAATTACAAGTAATTCTACAACAACCACTCTCATGTAATCAATCGAGGGCAGACTATTTCGATTGTAATATAAACAACAAAATAGAAAATTTCTAAAATCAAGAATAAAAAAATTAGTCGCAAAAAGAATTGAAAGGAAATAAGTGAAAATAGCAAAAGAACCGTTGCATGGACCACTCGCCGATCTCGATATTACCAGAACGTGTCTCTATAGTTTTTAGGAGGGGGTACTTTTGTGCAAGGAATATCGGCACAAAAGTACCCCCTCGAGAGGAGGCGTACTTTTGTGTATGTCGAGGCGAGGGGGTACTTTTGTGTACGGGCCTTTTTTCACAACCCTGATATCAGAGTATTTAATGTCAGCTGATAGTGAGAGAAGATAAAGCAGTTATCCCACTGAACCGCTGTTGCAGATAAGTGGTGCATCGCCAAACTGGACCCTGTCTGACCTCTCATAGTAGTTTCTCTTTGTTGACCGTGGATCGTCAATCGATCCCGAGGAAATGATTCCCTCTCCAGCCCACAGCGCCCGTCGCTCTCACTCGTCCTCCAAAGCCTTCCCTTCCCTCCTACCAAAGCCTTCTCTTCCCTCCTACGATATCCCACTGAACCGCTGTTGCAGATAAGTGGTGCATCGCCAAACTGGACCCTGTCTGACCTCTCATAGTAGTTTCTCTCTGTTGACCGTGGATCGTCAATCGATCCCGAGGAAATGATTCCCTCTCCAGCCCACAGCGCCCGTCGCTCTCACTCGTCTTCCAAAGCCTTCCCTTCCCTCCTACGATGGATCGACTGATTGGAGTCAGTGCTGGAGTCGCCTCGTCATAACAGTCGACTCTCAATCAATTTCGTTCACCGTTCTCAAGCTGATTTATATTTTCTAAACCTTTTTTTTCATTTTAGGTATACTTCGTTGAATGATCAGGGGGGCGAGGTGAAGCGGAATTTGCGCTATTCATTACCTTAATGCTAACTATAAATAAACATCCACAAATGATGTTAACAAAAAGAAACACAAATATTTCAGGAGCTGACATCGCCCTGTAATTCATTGTATGAGATATTCGCTTCGTATCTTCTCAGTTTTTATGATCCCTTTCTGCCACTTGAATAGATATTTTGTGAAAGATGTGCACTCCTTCAAATAATATGTATCGTATCTTTATGAATTTAATGGATTTATGTTTATCGACTCTTTTCCTGAACAACAAAAGCATGACTGAGTGAAGAGGAATTAGAAAAGCCATATTTTCAATTGCAAATTAACAACCGGAAGTGGTTCTGAACATGACAGCTGTTAAGTTGGAATAGCACTAACAAAGTGCGAATTGTGAGACTACTGGACACCTTTTGGCAGCGATGAATGATTGGAAGAATAACCCAACGAATTTATCGAAATGGAAGAACCTCACAGCAGTAATCATTTGAATATAGCTATTTATTGTGATAATTTTACTATGGGAAATCGTCATTATCCGCTCATTTCGACTGCTTTTCACACTCGCGAGTGGTCTCCTTACGTTTCATCACAAAGTGCGGGCAAAAGGGTGAGTTCATGGAAGTGATCCTGGCAAACACCCAGAAATAGGTGTCTTTTTTTTAAAAATTAAATAAACAGCACAAAAATAAACACAAATTACCCAAAGTCATGGTTCGTAGGCATTTCAATGCTTTTCCCGTAGGGCTCTTAATTATATATTCACACAATCCTGCCTAAAATATACGAAGAAATAATAACTCTGACCTAGCGTACATACCCAACTCAAAGACACCTGTCCACTATTGTCGAAAATTATTTTATACGTATTTGGCCAATCGTAGGGAAAGATTATATTCAGGTAACAATTCAGTTGACGGTGATTCTGATCTTATGTTTGCTAAGAAATTTGGTAATTCATTAAATCTTTTAGAGCAAACCTTATATCGATCTAGCTCTTGTTAAGAAGATATTGGAATTCGTCGAGTTTTGTTCTTTTGATCTCACATTTTCCAATCGATATCAGATGAGGTGATATTTCTTTGAAACACACGCGTTTACATTAACATATTCAGTGTATTCGAATTTGCTCTGTCTTCTGGTCGACCCATTGAATTCTTTCATGCATACGACACCGCAATCAATGCAGAAATGATTGTTGCTCTACCCGGACTGGAAGAATTAATAGTGGAACAGGTATCGCACAAAAAAATTATGAAACAGTAATTGAAGCGATCTTATTGAAAAAGGGTTCGAACAAATATTGCTTTTACTGCACATTCTGAGCTCATAAAACCCTTGAAAGGGGCCTTTCTAGAACCCCGACCGCGCAACCCGCAGCCACACACAGAGAGTGAGGGGGGGGTGGTGGGAGAGTGAGAGAGGCACATAGAGAGAAACATCGATATGTTTCAATAAAGAATCAAGAATAAGAGCATTACCCTGGTGGTACGGGTAGGTGAAGGCCCCTTTCTGGAGCAATATGTTGCGATTTCAGGACGAAAGTTTCACTGATGAGCAAGTAATGTAAATCGCAAAAGAAGATCATCGCAGCTTACAATTGAGCTCGGAATTCTCCGATCCGACTACACTACATCGTCTAATAGAGGTGGCTATTTTATTGCTTGCTTCTATGAGAACCTAACTTTTTTTCAGATTATGCAATCAAGTGAATACTTGGCGAAATTGAGTGTCGACGTCCATTTTCGCATTTCAACGACTTTCTTTCTACCGTAAACTTACATGAAGAAAGGAATAAACTTGTGGACACAAGGGAGAACGCGACGGTCATTTGTGAAGAGGGAAATTACAAAATTCGTCACTATTTTCTCAATTTCGGGATGTGGTGTATGATGATTGAATGGAATGGTGAACACACTCGAACTGTGACTATCTACGATGGAGGACTACCCGAGGATTGGCGACCTTCCCATTCTGCCGTACTACCAATTATGTAGAGAAACGAGCATTCATCGTAACGTTGTTGTTTTTTGAGGAACGTGAATGGATCGAGGGAACATAATCGCTAATAAATAATAAAAAAATATTTAAAATTCGTATAAAAATCCTATTGGTGCTGCTGTTCACGATTAATTCTCAAAGTAGATATGAATGAAAATGAAAAAAAATACTAAATTAAGAAAAAATCGCTTTACATTAATTTGAATTAAAATCGCTTTACAAAACAGGAATTTGATTTGTAAAAAAACGAGATATATTTCAACGCTGTTATTTTTGCCTCCAAATTCTATGAATTTGAACTAGTGTTGCGAATTCGGCCGTCCATTTCGGCCACATTTCGGCCAAAATGACCGGTTGTCTCATTTTAATAGAATTCGACTTTCTTTGTGTGGCCGGCCGTCGGACGAAATGGCCGAAATTAGCCGAAATCGGCCAGACAATGGAAGGAACACTTCATTTCTAGGAACTTTTGCAGTCTAGGCAAATTGAAAGATGTAGGCAAAATATTGGAGTGATCTCTTGATCGCCCCTTTTGTTTGCCAGGGTCATTTCCATAGAGTTCTGGTCGAAAATCGGCCGATTTCGGCCAATTTCGGCCATTTCGGCCGACGTTCGAAAACGGCCAATTCCGTCTAATTCCCAGTCATTTTGAGCCGATCCGCGACGAATGTTCGGTTTTGGTCGAATTCGCAACACTAATTTGAACATATCCGCACATTGTTAATTTCTTTTTTTAATATGCTCAGTTAGTTTACACCGTTCTTTAGGTTTTCAGCTTATTCATTGGGGGAGCGCATGAAAGGACTGACTGGGAAAATACATTCAAATATTGCTTACGAGTCTAATCTATTTCGTGAGCCATGATTATCACACATCCCACGAGACGGTCGGTCTGAATTTTGGCACAGGCCGATATTTTCCAGGAAAGTTTTTTTCCTAAAGCAGGCTTACACTATGGTTAGGGTCCGCAAGCTCCGCCCCCTACCTTTCTCGACGAGAGAGGGCAAGTGTCCCAATCGAATGGCAAGCTTCATTTTCAACCAAATCCCGCGTTCAAAAGCTTATTCGAGAGCTCTCGATCTACTCTACGAGTGATGTGTTGCGCACCTTGTTCTGACACCATTTAGTAGATCAAAAATTGACTGAAAGCCTCAAGAGTAAGTGTTTAGAACACTTCCAATTCACCGACACAGCTGCGCAAATCTCAGTATAGGTGGAATAGCATGCTAAATCTATACAAACAAAAAAATTAAAATTTTATTGATGCGCAGAATTGCTATTTGATTTTACAGATATTTTCAAAATCAGCAAAAATTTTAACAGCTGGATTTGAACTAACGACCTCCTGTTTATAAAGCCTGTGCTCAACCGCCTGAGCCATGGAGTAACACGGGTGAGGAGTGCTCTTTCACTCTCACAATCAGTCAGGATTTAGAGATGTTGATTAGCTCCGCCCACTTCTCTCTGTCACCACTTTCTGCCAAATGAAGCGCACGGTTTTTGAGGCGTAGCGCGGCTCAGAGACAAGATATCGACAAACGGCAAAAATAATTATGTTATTGAGACCTTAGCGGTTCATTTGGCCACACTTTCTTTCACTTAGCATAAAAATGGCAGATCACTTTGCGGCCCCTAACTATGGTTCACTGCGACTCGTATTCGTTTCACGAGTGATAATCACGGCTCACGAAATATATCAGACACGAAAGCAATATTTGAAAATGTATTTTCCCAGTCAGTCCTTTCATGCACCCAACGTTAAGAACGGTGTATAATAATTGAACCGCATATTAAAAAAGACAAAAAATTGAGAATTATAATTAACAATGTTCGGATATGTTCAAATTGATAGAATATGGAGGCAATAATATCGGCGTTGAAGAAATATCTCGTTTTTTACCAATCAAATTCCGGCTATCTCTAATGTAGAAGATAGCGTTTTTTTTCTTAATTTAGATTTTTTAAAATTTACATTTATATCTACTTGGAGCATTAATCGTGAACAGCAGCACCAAGAGGAATTTTTTTGCGTATTTTAATTATTTATTAGCAATTATGTTCCCTCGATCGAATCACGTTCCTCATCAAAAACAAACACGTGACAATGCATTCTCTTTTCCCTACATAATTGGTAGTACGACAGAATGGGAATCCTCGGGTAGTCCTTCATCATAGACAGTCACAATTCGAGTGTGTTCACCATTCCATTTCACCCTCATGCACCACATCCCGAAACCGAGATAGTAGTGACTAACTAGCCGGGATGTGTTGAGGTTAAATACACTACGCTCTATGCGTACACTACGCTCTATGCACAGTTCTGGGTGCAGGTTCGGTCCAGGGGGAGATCGGTAGCTGGCTCCAGGTTCGGTCCAGGGGGAGCTCGGTATCCTGCTCCAGGTACGGTTCAGGGGGACCTCGGTAGCCTTCTTCAGGAACGGTTCAGGGGGACCTCGGTAGCCTTCTTCAGGAACGGTTCAGGGGGACCTCGGTAGCCTTCTTCAGGAACCGTCCAGGGGGAACTCGGTAGCTTGCTTAACGTTCGGTCCAGGGAGGAGGACTCGGTAGCCGGCTCCAAGTACGGTCCAGGAGGCGTTTAGTATGTTGGGAAATGTTAATCTCTAGAAAGAGAACTGGCTTATTCCGTTGCAAAAAGGCTCGTGAGGCTGAGAGCGAACGAAAAAAAGTTGCCACTAAGCCACTTCGTGGCTCCGTGGCAACTTTTTTTTCGATCGCTCTCAGCGTCACGAGCCTTTCTCAACGGAAACGCAGGATACCGAGTGTTGGATTCCCGGGCGTGTTCGAAAACGTTTCCAACATCGCAAAACACTTTTCCTATGGTTCCCCACGCTCTGCGAACCAATTGGTAACTTTTTTGAAATTTTCGATTTAACATGTTAAAACGTGTTAGAAAACGTTCAGACACGTTTCTGACATCGCAAAACACTTTTCCTATGGCCCCCCACGCTCTGCGAATCAATTGGAAACTTTTCAAAATTTTCGATTTTTCATTTTAAAACTCGACAAAACAGGTGAAATCGTGTTTCACGTTACTCAAGAACGTGTTAAAATGGCTTCTGACACTTGCGAAAAATGCGGCAAACGTTTTGCCCGCGGCGGGGTTCGAATCTGGGGGTCTCGGATTGTAAGTCAAGCGCGTAACCCACTTGGCTATGGATTTGGTCATTTAAATATTGCAAAATTTTGAAGAGATTTTGGTCTGTTGTTGTATGCAAAAGGATCCGAGAAGATAGAGCAATTTTGAAGCGATTTATTACGAAGCTTCCGGATACATGATTCCGGCCTCCAGAAAGGGGTCAGGGGCGAGAGAGTGTGCCAAAGTAAGAGAGTCACTCTCGATTTCCCTTACACTCTCGTTCTAACTCCATTCCTGCGAAATTACCGGCAAGAGGAATGATTTGGAACGAAATGTGCGAAAATTTCATGAAATCGCGTGAAATCAAGTGAAATCAATCGATATTTCACTTCAAAAATCGGCAAAAGATGCTCAAATGTGAATCTCGTTACTCAAAAATGGGTTTGGGCCACATTTGACACTTGCAAAAAATGCGGCAAAAGACTATGCACCGGCGGGGATCGAACCTGCGACCCTCGGATTTGAATTCGAGCTCGCTACCGACTTGGCCATGAAATTATCGATTTTTTGTAAATAAATTTTGAAATGTTTTCTGATGGGTTATCGTATGCAAAAGGATCTGAGAAGATTGCTAGAGTTTGAAGCGATTTATAGCGAAAAAACGAAAAATTTGTCCGTCACGCGGAAGGAAAAAAAACACACCAACAGACAGACATTTCAATTTCCTAGTAGTGCAGGAATTTTGTAATTTCCCTCTTCACAAATGACAGTCTAGTTTTCCCTTGTGTCCACAAGTTTGTTCCTTTCCTCATGTCAGTTTTTCGGTGCAAAGGAAGTCGTTGAAGTGCGAAAATGGTACGTCAACCTTCAATTTCGACGTGTATTCACTTGATTGCATCGTCTGAAAAATATAAATGTTTTCATTGATGGAGCAATAAATTACCTACCTCTATTTGACGATGCAGTGTGGAAATTCGAGCTCAATTCTAAGCTACGATGATCCTGTTTTGCGATTTCAATTACTTGCTCATCAGTAAAACTTTCGTCCTGAACACATTGCTCCAGAAAGGGGTCAGATCCTCTCACTTCCGCCAAACACTCTTTCAAGGGTGACCCCTTTCAAGGATTTCATAAGCTCAGAAAGCGAACCACAATCATTTCTGCATTGATTGAGGTGCCGTATGAATGAAAGAATCGACCAGAGGACGAGGGGTCGACCAGAGGACAGAGTTTTTCGACTCTTTTCGTGAACAACAAATGCATGACTGAGTGAATTAGATAAGCCATATTTTCAATTGCAAATTAACAACCGGAAGTGGTTCTGAACATGACAGCTGTTAAGTTGGAATAGCACTAACAAAGTGCGAATTGTGAGACTACTGGACACCTTTTGGCAGCGAAGAATGATTGGAAGAATAACCCAACGAATGTATGGAAATGGAAGAACCCCAAAACAGTAATCATTTGAATAAAAATATTTATTGTGATAATTTTACTATGGGAAATCGTATATTATCCACTCATTTCGAACGCTCTTCACATTCGCGAGTGGTCTCCTTACGTTTCATCACGAAGTGCGAGCAACAGAGTGAGTTTATGGAAGTGATCCTGGCAAACACCCAGAAATAGGTGTCTTTTTTAAATTAAATAAACAGCACAAAAATAATCACAAATTACCCAAAGTCATGGCTCGTAGGCATTTCAGTGCTTTTTCCGTAGGACTCTTAATTATATATTCAAATAATCCTACCTAAAATAAACGAAGACATAATAACTTTGACCTAGCTTACATACCCAACAAAGACACTTGTCCAAAGTCCACTACGCAACCCTCTACTCTCTCTAGGTTAGTCATCGGTTGACGCCACCCCCCTCTCTCTCTCTCTCTTTCTTTGTCACGCTTCCCCTATCACTGAAAGCGCGGGCGAGGGAAATTGATCGCTCACACTCAATCAATCGTTTCGTGCAAATCTTCCAACATGGTATGTCTATCTCTTTTAACTGTTCTGTTTTCCTTTTTGAAAAAACGTTAAATTGCAGTCACTCCCTCCTCTGACCCTCGAAACTCTCCCGAAGGAAAATGTTTATCAAATTCTTTCGGCGCTCAGTCTAAGTGATCGGAAAAGAGTTCGTCAGTGTAGCAAGAGTATGAAAGATGCGATAGAAGCGAGTGATCTTGTTGTGGATATCTTCGCTATCGAATTTGACTTCCCCAGCATGGCTTGGATAGAAGAGGTAACTTTTGAACTTGACTGTACTTTTGGCATCAGCGCAAATTGATTCGAAACGTTCAGATAGGGGACATTTGAGATCTGGGGATGTACATGAGAGAGTGTTCAACAGTGTTAGCTGTCCTCTCGATTGTCTATTTATTTTATTTACTTTATCGTACACCACAAGGGTGCGACAACATGTACATAAATGTGCGAGTAAAAGAGAAAATTAATAATTAATAAGAAGGGGTTCAAAGGGGGCGGGAAGGGAGTGATATTGTCAACCACACGGGAATGATAAGTGAGGGGAGGAACCGTCTACTCATATTCCAAAAGAGAAACATGTTCACTTTGTTGCCTGACCTTAGAGCCATTTTAGTATGGAGATGCGTAAAGTGGGAAAAGATTAATCAATATATTATTATTATTATTATTATTATGTCTCCATTGAAGGATGACGAGGAAGGATATCTTTGTATCGAGTTTGATGGTCTAGGAGGGAAAGACGAACTTTTCATAGAGGATTACACAAACGAAGATGAGATTGAGAAGCTCATGGACACTTTGAAAATGTACTTTCGACGTGTGAAATGCAATATTCTCAGAATTGGCGGGGTAAGTGTCGATACTATTTTGTCGAAAATTATTTTATACGTATTTGGCCAATCGTAGGGAAAGATTATATTCAGGTAACAATTCAGTTGACGGTGATTCTGATCTTATGTTTGCTAAGAAATTTGGTAATTGTTTCAATCTTTTAGAACAAGCCTAAGATCGATCTTGAGCTTGTTGAGAAGATTCTGGAATTCGTCGATTTTTGTTCTCTTGATCTCACCTTCTCCCATCGACATCAGAAGAAGTGATTTAAAAAATACACGCTTTTACATTGCAATATTCAGAGTATTCGAATTTGCTCTGTCTTCTGGTCGACCCATTGAATTCTTTCATGCATACAACACATCGATCAGCGCAGAAATGATTGTTGCTCTACCGGGAATGGAAGAATTAGTAGTGGAACAGGTATCGCACAAAAAAATTATGAAACAGTAATTGAAGCGATCTTATTGAAAAAGGGTTCGAACAAATATTGCTTTTACTGCACATTCTGAGCTCATAAAACCCTTGAAAGGGGCCTTTCTAGAACCCCGACCGCGCAACCCGCAGCCACACACAGAGAGTGAGGGGGGGGGGGGGTGGGAGAGTGAGAGAGGCACACAGAGAGAAACATCGATATGCTTCAATAAAGAATCAAGAATAAGACCATTACCCTGGTGGTACGGGTAGGTGAAGGCCCCTTTCTGGAGCAATATGTTGCGATTTCAGGACGAAAGTTTCACTGATGAGCAAGTAATTGAAATCGCAAAAGAAGATCATCGCAGCTTACAATTGAGCTCGGAATTCTCCGATCCGACCACACTACATCGCCTAATAGGGGTGGGTGTTTCCTTGCTCGCATTATGAGAACCTAACTTTTTTCAGATTATGCAATCAAGTGAATACATGACGGAATTGTGTGTTGACGTCCCATTTTCGCATTTCAACGACTTTCTTTCCACCGTTAACTTGCGAGAACTTGAGAACAAACTTGTGGACACAAAGGAAAACGAGACGGTCATTTGTGAAGAGGGAAATTACAAAATTGATCACTACTATCTCAATTTCGGGATGTGGTTCATGAGGGTGAAATGGGATGGTGAACACACTCGAACTGTGACTGTATATGATGGAGGACTACCCGAGGATTGGCGACCTTCCCATTCTGTCGTACTACCAATTGTGTAGAGGAACGAGCATTCATCGTAAATGATTTCCCCGGATGTCCTTATATCAATGTTGAAGAAGAGGTATCTCTTTACCTTGGCGCCAAATTAGAGTTGAAATTTGAGTAAATAATTGTATCATTTCTCTCCATGCCGATCAATCGTTCACTGATCAGCGAAGATAGAGTTATCCAATTATGTGCCCGAATTTAACCTTATACAACTGTAAATTTATCGATTGCAGGGTCCGGATGACCCATTTCTTGAAATCGAATTGCATGGTCTTGGATGGAAAGACAAACTTTTCATAAACTACGATAAGGAAGATGAGATGGAAAAGCTCATGGACACTTTGAAAATGAACTTTCGACGTGTGAAATGCAATATTCTCAAAATTGGCGGAGTGAGTTAATATCGAAATTATCAATAGTATATTTTGCCGAGATTGTTTGATTCCCATTCGGCAAATTACAGGGAAATAGAATTTCCAAAACAATTAAGTTGTGCAATATACTGATCTTATACATATTTAGTAGTCATTTAGCTACTGTTTCAACCTTTTAGAGCGTACCTGTAATCGCTCTTGAGCTTTATGAGAAGATTCTCGAATTCGTCGATTTCGATTCACTCGATCTTCGATTCTACAGTCAACATCAGGAGAGGTGATTTTTACAACAACAAAAATATACATTAATGTGACGTTAAAAATCACCAAAAAAATACGAAAGATCGAAATTTACCTGTTAAAAAATCCGGCCCAAATCCGTGATCGAGATAAGAATTTGAATTCCCGCACTTTTCGATTTTCGATAATATCTCGGCTCTCAATAAAGGTAGACTCACCAAATTTTCACAGTTTCTATGTGCAGAACTATGTGTTAACCATACTCTCCAAATTTGGTATGTCTACCTTCAATGGGAGCCAAGATATTATCGAAAAACGAAAAGTGCGGGAATTCAAATTCTTATCTGGATAACGGATTTGGGCCGGATTTTTTAACAGGCGAATTTCGATCATTAGCATTTTTTGGTGATTTTTAACGTTACATCAGTAAATTATCGGATTCGTGTTTGTGTTCTTTTGTTCGTATTCCTTTGTGTTCGTAGACACCCAACCGCCTCACAATGTTTTGTTTACATTAACATATTCAGTGTATTCGAATTTGCTCTGTCTTCTGGTCGACCCATTAAAGTCTTTCGTGCACACCACACATCGATCGATGCAGAAATAATTATGGATCTACCGAGAATAGAAGAACTAATAGTGGAACAGGAATTTAAGGAACGTTATTTTAATCATCTCAAGAATAAATCTTTTCGTTCAAATATTTCTCTTACAACACATTTGTATAATTTCTGAGTAAATAAACCCCCAGAACGTCAAAAGTGCGAGGCTCTCTCACTTTCACGCACTCTCTCGCCACTGACCCCATTCTGGATGTTGAAACAATCTTTTAATATTGCAGGACGAAAGATTCTCCGATGAGCAAGTGATTGCAATCGTAAAACAAGAACATCGTATCTTAAAATTGAGCCCTAATTTTTCTGATCCGACCACACTGCCCCGTCTAATAGAGGTGAGTGTTGTGTTTATCCTAGAAGGTAATGATATTTAACGACTTCGAGTTGGGCTCGCGAACACTGCAGGGCCAGTATTGCAATAAGTAGATTCAGTACGTAGTAGGGATGCAAGGTCGGTTTTCCTATTACGACTCTCTCAGCGAGAGATACGGCTGATAAAGGAGAGAGAACTAGAGAAAAAGATACGCCGGGGGGGGTTCGAAACCGACGCCGAACGGGCTACTCAAGAACGTAGTGACCACTTTGCGCCAATTATCTAATTACCCGCGTTTCGAGTATCAACGAGATGTTGTATTTATCCTATCCATGATTTTTTTTCATTGCAGATGGTGCGATCGAGTGAGTACATGAGGGTATTGAAGGTTGACGTCCCATTAGAACATTTCAACGACTACTTTTCCACCATAAACTTGCACGAAGACGAGAATAGACTGATCGATACAAAGGAGAATGAGGATGTTATCTGTATAATAGGAGAATACAAGATTCGTTGCTACCTACTCAACTTTGGGTCGTGGTTTATGGAAGTTGAGTGGTGTGGTTGGGGCAGAATTGTTTGGATCTGCGATTATGAACCTAACATGACCAACTATAAAGGTCCTTTCCATACTGTCACACTTCCAGTTACGTAGAGGTCTGGCTCTGAAATCCTTCACTCTCTTACCATGCCCTTGCTGCGATAGCTGTAACCATTAAATTGGAAACGTTAACGGGCATATGTTGCATGGCCCCATTCATTGTAATTATTGTATATGACTATGACGGAATAAACTGTGAATGAATGAACACGAACATTCATCATATCGTTGTTGTTTTATTTTCATTACTAGAGTGGATCAGGGGGGGGGGGGGGTTTGTGATACCGGAAACGTGTCTAATCCAGTTCTTCGGGAGAGTTTCGAGGGTCAAAAGAGGGCTTGACTGAAATTAATTGATATTTGGAAAAAAGGAGAAAAAATGGAGTGGATCGAGGGAAATTTAATAAAAAAAATTTTCTTTACTAGGAAATGTCAACGTATTTTCGAAATCACAAATTTGATTGATTTTATTATCCATTCGGGAGAACCGAAAAAAACGAGAGACGGAGGGGGAGAAATACATTTTCCGGAAAGGCAAGTCCGCACAGAAAAAAAGTTCCTCCTTCTTTTTTCGAGTAATGGATGATGCTGCCCGTGTTCTGGATCAATTATTAAAAGTTTGCATCTGGCAATGTAAACAACGCATCAGACACCTCTCTTTTTCACGACATGTCGATCAGTGACGAGACTCAAGTCACTTTTCAGCAAGGAAATTATGTATGTAATCAATAACGATGGCTCGGCGGTCTTGGAATATGAAATATGACGATTCAGCGCGCGTATGATAGTAGATTCATGCTTTCTTTTATTCGGACGCATTTATTCGTATATTACGGTACGCTCTATGGTCAGAATTTGTCGAATGGACGCGAGATTCGAATCAATCGCGTGATTCCCGCATACATTTTTTATTAATGGATGCGTTCATATATTTTGCACTTTTCATTCTTTTCCCATCCCGAACTTTTTTTTCATTTCACACGTTTTTTTCCGAAACAGTGTTTCGCTCCAACCCCCCCCCAATCTGGAGGCTTGTCTGGTTGCTATTGCGCCTCTGTCTGTCTGTCTGTATGTTTATTTTTTTTGTTGAAGCGTGACAGTGTTATGTCAAGAGCAATAGCAACAACTGTTTAGCTCATACTCGATAACTGACATAATAGACACTCGCCAAACACATACATTCCGTACTTGTTAAGACCGTATATAAACAAACGTTCTCTCTCTCTGTTGTCAGAGAGAGATAGATAGATATTTAGATAGATATTTATACATGTTAGGACATGTTAATTGATGTAGAAAAGGGTTGTCTTGGAATGAATGATATTCGTTCTCAATTAATTTCGTCAATCATCCTTTTGGTAAACTCAGAATAATTAGTAGGAAGTTTGACTTTCTGCAATAAAGATATTAGTAGTTTCGATATTCGATGCGCGAAGCTGTTTTCGCGCTGTTTCAACTTAGCCATGTCGATATCGACTTTATAACCAGCTCCTCTTGTTCTAGTTCTCACAAGTGAGAAGAAATCCGGCATAACTTCGGAAAGTCTTCCATTCCCGAATATCATTTGATACGCTATTTTAATATCATTAACATTTCTCCTGTATTCCAATGAAGAAATATTTAACATTTCATTCCTAGTAGAATAATTCGGGCGATTGGAATAAGTATAATTCATCGTTCTATACAAAATTCGGCGTGTTACTGCATTCTGCACTTTTTCAATTTTTCCCCTATCTGTAGAGTTTATCGGACGCGCAGCACTGGAACTAAACTCTAGCGTGGGCCTAACATAGATACAGTACGCGTTAACTAATGTTTGCGTATCTTCTGTTTGTAGAGCTCGAAATATCATATTTGCCTTTGATTCTGCTTTAACACATATATCCCTAGCGTGATTTTTCATGGACAGTTTACTATCAATGATTACTCCTAGGTCTCTTATACATTCTTTACTTTCAATATCATGATCTCCAACTTGGTATTTTATCTTTTGGTTTTTATTGCCCAGGTGGAGCACATTGCATTTTGGGTTTGCAATTTTCAATTGCCACGTATTGCTCCATTCTAAAATTTTGTCAATGCTGACTTGTAAATCTCCCGCATCTTCATCATTTTTGTATTTTTTGAATATTTTTAGATCATCTGCAAATGAGTAGCTGTAAACATCATTACCGCTCAAAATTCTAGGTAACTCGGAAATATAAAGGTTAAAGAGTAGTGGTCCTAATACTGAGCCCTGAGGGACTCCACTTGTAACATCACGCTTATCTGACAGTTTATCACCAACCCGCACTTGAAATACTCTATTTGTCAAATATTCCTCAATCCATTTGACAACCTTCACAGGAAATCCCATTTTTGATATTTTTGTTATCAATTTTTGGTGACTTACAGTATCGAAAGCCTTTGCGTAATCAAAATATACAGCATCAACGTTACCCCCGTCATTAATACATTTCGACCAATGATTTATTACTTCTAAAAGTTGAGATTCGACACTTCGAACTTGTCTGAATCCGAACTGAGTGTTTGGGAATATTTCGAACTTTTCACAATCATTAATTATCCCCTTCGAAATACATTTCTCAAAAACTCTACAGAAAAAGCTGGTTATTGATACAGGTCGATAATTCAAGGGATCATTAAAGGGAGCTTTTTTTCGAAGTGGTGTTATAATAGAGTGCTTCCAACGTTTAGGTATCTCAGTTTTCTCGTATGATTTGTTAAATATAATTTCAAGAGGAATTGATAGAGGGACGGCAATTTTTTTGATAAAAAACAAGTTGATATTGTCAGGTGTTCTGCAGCTAGAGTTCTTCCATTCTTCTATTAAACGGCATATTTCATGTCTACTGAACATCTCATCATAATCGGGACTTGATATTGCCTCTCTTGCATGAGTAAAGATTGGCGTTTGCCCATCGTCAACTGTAAACACCTCTGAAAATGCATGCGCAAGGCAATTTGCTTTGTCAGAATCAGTTTCAGATATGATCCCATTTACCCCAACAAGAGAATCAATTTTAGAACCTTTAGTATCACTTAATTTCGACTTTATGTAGCGATAAAACCCTTTTTTGTCGGCAGAAGATAAAATTGTTTTCTCCCTGTTTTTCACGTACTTTTTCATGCTTTTCATGCAAATTTTGTGTGCGCGTTGAAACTCTCCCTTGTACAAGGGATCATTTGATGTTATCCACTTTTGCCAGTATAAGAATCGAAATTTCATTTTTTTTTCTATAAATGGAGGGATAGGCATTCCAGACATGTTCACTCTGGTCATAGGAACGCGAAACTCGATTATAACTTCTAGGATACTTAAAAGTTTCTCGTACATAATATTTGTCGAATCGTCACATTTAAACACTAGACTCCAATTTATTTTTGCCAGTATTGAATTGATAGTTTGGTAGTTTCCTTTAGAGAAATTTCGCCGGTTTATGCATTTTGGGGGTTTGTGGGAAATCGAAAGTTGAAATTCTATGGTACGATGATCCGAATTTCCAATTTCTGGAAGAATTTCAACATTGCGAATGAGCTCATCGCCGTTTGTCAAAAGAAGATCGAGGAAGTTGTTATCTCTTGTTGGTTTATCGACTAACTGCGTCATATTAGCCATTTCTAGAAAATCTTTAAAATCCCCTTCTAAACCATTATATTCTTTTTCATCATCAAGTGGCCACTTTAAATTCGGGATGTTAAAATCACCCATTACGATAATAGGATGTTGGCAAATAGAATAATCAATTATTTTCCCCCAAATTCCTTCACTCAATTCTTGCGAAAGAGCTGGTACTCTATAGACAATGCAAAATCGAATTAAAATGGAACTGATCATAGCATCAAAAATGAGTATCTCGTAAGCATCATTGACAGTTTCTTCGAAAATAATTTTGACATCAATACTACAATGAACTAACGCACAAACGCCTCCACCTTTTTTCTTTTTTCGGTCACAGCGTAGGATCTGATACGATCTAGCATTTTCACCTAAGACAAGTCCATCAGGAACATTTTGTTTGAGCCAGGACTCGGAGAAGGCAAGAATCGAGTATTTTTGGGAATCGAGTAATATCTTTAGGTGATTTTGATTTGTTACATTTAATATAGATCGGATATTTGCATAAAGAATGTGTATTTTAGGGGATTCCTTCTCCAGAGATTCATCCCATTTTAGAAAGGGTGGTTGGGACTGTTGCGCACGGAGTAGCTGGATTTGTGAGAGCGCGTGGGGCTATTGTGCACGCCAGTATGGAGATGATGAGAGGAAGAGGAAGTAATGGGAGGGCGACCATATTGACGAGGAGTGTGACACTGCTGTGTGACATCTACAGAGAATGGTCTATAGTTGCCATTGGGATGATTGCCAGTGTTGTGGTGACGGGTCGTGGGGCGATTCAACTTACGATTCGGACGAGGAGGCGGGATTTCATAAGTGAACGGACGCTCATTTGATGCAGCTCTTTCCTCTCTGGTCATGGATGCTCTCAGCCAAACTCTCACACCTGGACCTCCCTTGAATTGAGAGAGCTGGTGTCTTCTCTCCATTACAAGTCTCTGAATACTCCTGGATGGCATTATTACCTTCAACAAACGTCCATTCCGAACACCGGCAGTTATACCACTTCCCATTCTGAACACATGGGTCGGTTTACCTGATACACCGAGATGGTTCATGATCGCTGCGACTGCACTCCAGTCACTGTGATCTCTTTGAGCGGCCAGTAGATGGGGGAACTCAGGTATGCCATATATGACAATAGCCCTGCCTCTCTCAACACTCTCTACCAAGTCGAGTACCATTGTCTCTGTCATTCCATTTTGGGACTCGAGATGAGGCGAGATGTTAGCTTACACTTGGTGAATAAATAGTTCATACTCATTGTCCACTTGTTGGGGCGCATTCGATCTCTCTCTCCTACTTTACGGGACTTCCTCGGCGGCTACCTGGTATGTTCTCCCTCGCAGACGGATTCCAACTTAGAGTCATCCGCCCTTGTCATCGCCACCTTAGAATACTCTAGGAATAGTGCAGTGTCCTTGACACTAGGTAGATAGCACTAACAGAGTTCCCAGAGATTTCCCAGAGAGTTATTCGATCAACCCGATCGCGTCTGGATTCAAGATCGACGTTAGATCAATGACAGACATTTTTCCATTTTCGCCATAAATTGCTTCAAATTTACGCTCTCAGAACCTTTTGCATATGATAACTGATCAACAAACCTTTCAAAATTTAAATAGAAAAAAACGCTAATACCGTAATTACCGTAATTTGGGACCCTACCGCTATCGGTCTAGTTAACCGTTTAGAGAACGTTCAGCGAGAATTCACTAGAAGAGTTCTCAAGCGTAGTCAGCATCACCCTTTGTCCTATCTTGACCGCCTAAAATTATGTAATATAGAAACCCTAGAATATCGCAGGGCTTTACGTGATATGCAGTTTATTTATGATTTCATTCATAGGCACGCACTGCTGGACACCACTAACCTATACTCACTAGCTCCCTTAGCACGTTCTCTCCGGTTCGCTCATGGCTTGCGCATTTCGATCCCTTGCAGGCTACCAGTCTCAATTTCCACTTGTGCAAGTCGATCTATAACGCTCTGGAATAACCTCCCCTCCCGCCTAGTAATTGCCCCCAAAACCCCCTTCTCAGTTGGGCTTCGAAAAAACCCCAAATTAGTTACGACCACCTCCCGTATCCGTAAGTTGTGATTGTGACACGAAAACTGCCTGATTCAACACACAAAACAGCTCAATCCTGAGCCGAAGAATCCATCATCACGTCAAGATAACTGTCCTCACCCACATTCCCGATGGAGAATATCTAAAGTATTAAGTTAAGGATTACTCTGAGAAAAAAGTCACTAGGATCAGGACACAAAGTGAAAATGTTCACTTACCTGTAAGTGAAAGTCACTAGAAATAAGAGACATTTCACTTACGGGTAAGTGAACATTTTCACTTTGTGTCCTGATCCTAGTGACTTTTTTCTGAGTGTAAGTATTAATTCCATGGCCAAGCGGATAACGCGCCGGACTTCCAATCCGAGCGACGCAATTTTGAAAAGTTCTAAAATGATCCTGCTGTTTTAACGTCAGATGAGTGCGCAAAATGCAGAAGGATTCGAACCAACGTCCTTCCGCTAGCTAGAGGAATGCTCTACCACTGAGTTATACCCCCGATGATGTGCGTTCCTCTATCTCGTGCTGTGTCTCAAGGGCGCGGGCAATGAGTACTCTTTACTCTTTGCTAGGGATGGGGAAGGAAGAGTGAGAGGAAGGCCTTCCTCTCTCTCGTCTTTGTTGATTATGATAATGGGGGATGGAAAGGAAGAGTGGGAAAAACGGGTCGAACTCTTCCGGAAGAGTTGGAGGTCTTCCGGAAGAGTAGATGCTTCTACGGACTGTTTTAGCTGTAAAGGATTCATTTTACGATGCAATTTGCATGAGCACAAATTTGACAGCGATGAGGCTATTTTGCATGCCGTGGAACCTCCATTCTTCCCCTCCTCCTCGCGTATCGCTAGAATCAAACGGATTTTAACTATTTATATATTTAGATAAAAAAACAGCGGTTCACATACACTTCCGCGCCACCGGTGGGCTTGGCATGGAACATTGGACCCATGAAGGGGGTTAATGTCCCAAAGTAGGGTCGGTGTTGGGTCATCGAACCCAAAGTGGCGTATGGCACTTAGTCACAAGGGTCCCGCAACGATAGAATAACTAGGTAATCAATCCTATCGTAACCCAAAAGCATGTAATTTTAGGAAATTTGTCCGGGATAAGTTGCATGACGCAGACCTTGATTGTGAGTAGTCATCACCGGAGTGGGGATACCGTATCTCATTTGTAGTACTCCCGGCTACAATAAAAGACTTATATGTAACATGTCACAGGATTTTACAGCAGCAAACTACCACGCTAGATGGGCTCTGGTATTTTTTTACTACAGTCCGGTCAGATCCCCATGTGAAAACGGGGCGCCCGGGGGCGCCCGGGGCGACCCGAAGCGACCCATTGACTTTCACAGCAAGGAGAATGATAAATTCACGTTGCATTAAAGTACGCTGCGTTCTCGAGGTCATAACCGAAATTTTCATGTATTTCACATAAATTTAAAAAAATTACATTAATTATAAACACATTATTTAAACTGGTTTAATTTACGAATCATAAGTGCGCCCGAGCTGGACTACCGTAGTTAAGAGGACTAAATTAAAGAAAGCAACACACCAAGACCAGGATCTGTAGAAAAGAAAAGCTCTCAACTACGGTAGTCCGGGCGCACTTATGATTCGTAAATTGAACCATTTATGTAATTTTTAAAATTTATGTGAAATACATGAAAAGTTCGGTAATGTCCTCTAGAACACAGCGCACTTTAATTCAACGTGAATTTCTCATTCTCCTTGCTGTGAAAGTCAATGGGTCGCTTCGGGTCGCCCCGGGCGCCCCCGGGCGCCCCGTTTTCACATGGGGATCTGACCGGACTGTAGTAGTTTACCAGTAGAACTACTAGTGGTAGGGTGGGTAGTAATCTACTAGTAAATCCCACTGGTAAACTACTAGTACCTCGCTCCCACTGGTTTACTACTAGTATTTCCACTGGTTTACTACTAGTAATGCATGTGACGGGTGCATATAATAGTATCAGATTTATCTTTTCTACAAGAAAACAACATTCAAACAAACGGAAAATTGAATAACAATATAGAAACGATACCCGGCGCACATCATTCCACAAGCCGGTCAATCCTACAGAAAGGGGTTTAGAGTGAGAGAACGGGTAAAATCGAGTGAGACTCTATTATTTTTCGGACTCTCTCGTCCTGACCCCTTTTTGTAGGTTTACAATCTAGTGGGCGGTTAGCATGGTTATTTCTAACAAATGGGCTGTTCTAAATATCAATAAATGGTCACTACGGGGAAGGATTACGATTGTGATGGAAATGGTTTCTTCCGAATTTGTCCGTAGCCGTTTTATAAAAAAATAGTGATGAGATGGCTTTTGAAAGAGACGTTTCTGTTCGAGTGTCCCAATCTGCAAGAATCACTCTTTCCCACAGTATCCATATCATTGTACCGTAGTCTTATATTTTACTTTGACTAAAATGCCGTGCATGTCATTATCCGGCAAATATCAACAGAGACTGGAAGTGTTTGTACCGAATGCATACGCATCCAAACCTGCGATTAGCAGGGTGGATCTAGAATATTTTGAGAGGATCCGTTCAAACATGTATGGAGGTCCACTGGGGTGAGGTGCACCAAGCCCAAAGTAATCGAAGTAGCTTAGCCACCATTTTCCCGCTATGAAAACAAAACATCGTAACCTATCCTACCGTAACTCGAAATTGAGCCCGGTATGCCTCATGAGGTGGACTTCGAGTAGTTATTGCGAGAATAAAAAAATGAGTAAGCAAGCAGAAATGCGCGGTGTTGTCTCGCACAATCGCTTCCAGTCTCTGTTCTACATAGTTCACCGGGCACTTACAAGTACGGCGTCAAGTAGAGAAGGGTGATCGTAGAGGGAAACCATCAGCTTACACCGGTCGAATGCCATACTTCATATTCTCAACACTGAACAAGTATTTTCTGTAATTTTATCGTTAAGAAACATTATCTTTCTAACCTGAATCTGTCTATTCCTGCATAACTCAATGGGCTGAAGACTTATTTCGATAAAAAAATCGATAATTCGTCGTCGAATCAATGGTTGCTGAATATTCGATTAGCGGTTATTAAATCCAACCTGCGCGTATCCATTAAAGAAGGACGAATGTCCGCGACTCCCGACTGGAAATTTTCTTAGCGAACAAGCGGGTACTGTAAGCAAAGGTTGAAGATAATCATCGCTAACTGAGTTCGCCGCTAAACGCAGTAACACTTTTGGTGATTCCATCTGTCCCTCCCCTTCCCTAATCCCTCGTTTGCATGCACTCTCTTCCCTCACCCTCCCTCGTCCCTGTGGGGGACAAGGGAAGGAAGGGAAGAGAGTGCACGCAAATTCGACAGGAGCGAGAAAGTTGACCGAGAGATTTGGTTACTCGCGCACGTGAGAGAACGCCCTCTTTACCGTATTCGGCATTTGACCCTGATTGTCCCTTAGCGACGGTAGTTTCTTTGCGCGCCGATATCTCGGTTCGGAGAAAAGATAGAGGTCTCAAATTTTGGATTTCTGTTATCGTTCACAGGAGAAATCGAGTAATACCATCAGTTTGTGATTCTATTTTTGAGGTTACTCCTTCTTTAACAATATTTTGTTGTTTGATGAAACACTGAAATATCTATTTCTATTTAATATTATTTTACAAAAAGTGAATATATATAAATATAAAAGCAAAATCGGTGAAATAATAACTACGAGCGTTCATATCCAACTCCAACACACCTGGGGGCTGTATAAGACAGGTATCACCAGAGATTGCATGAAAACAGGACTGTTAGGGAAAAACTTTCAAAACATATTTTTCGATTTCGATCAAACTTTTATGTAGGACTACACTAGGGACAAAAAAATTATTCGTCCAGGTCCCAGGTCTCAGAACCGGCTTTTAGTAAATTCCCGGTTTTGAAGCCGGAATCGACGTAACTTTGTCCACAGAGCAGCTACAGAGCTCCGGAAGGGTTCAAAATGAGCGCAAAAATATGGCGAACAATTCTTCTGAACATTCTATTGTGCTATATCTGCAGACAAAAAAGTTGTGAAAAAAATTTTGTTTTCAAAACTTTTATATAATCCGATGATCGAAGTGAAAAGAGTGGTACTGATTTTCTGAAAGATAAACTCATTATTAGTGAGAAAAAAATTTAAAACTTAAACTTTAGGTAGGCATTCAATACTGAAAAATCGCTCTGAACCTTGGCAACCCACGTTTTTCGTTTTTTCCCACAAGATGTTCATGAAAATTTCAACGAAAATTACACTGAAAACTTTTTAAAAAGGTTTAATTCGAGAACTGAAATAGTTCTTATGCGTTTTCTTCATTGAAGAGGTTGAGATTTTCATAAACATCTTGTCCCTCAGTTTCTAGACTCGATGAATCTCCTTCTGAGATTGATGATTTGAGTTTGCAAAATTTATCAGTGTTAATACAAATTTATCAGTGTCGCTTTAGGGGCGCTGATCAAGATAGGGGTTTCATATATGAGAGGAATCGCGAGAGACTCGACCACTTCGGCCATGGCCAGGACGTAGAAATTTTTATTTTTTGATTTGGCTGAAAATTTTACCTAAGGTATTTCAACACCTCCTCTATCGATTGGCGTTGGTAGAATTTTGATAAAAAATTTCGCAATCGTGTGAAACATATCCAAACCTGGAGTCTTCAGTGTTTTTCGCCGAAAGGACAAAGTTTGATAAATCATAACTCTGTTCAAAATAAAGTTAGAGAATTGTGGTTTTGTTCGTTAGATAGAGAATACAGTTGGCTACTGGTAGGGCCGTGTCAACTCATTCCTGGGTGACGCATTGGCGCGGAGCGGTCGGTTTCATGAAAAATGTTATAAGTCACGTTAAAATTAAATGCGGTCTTAGGTTCTTTGTTAGTTCTAATGTGCACGGCAGTTACTCATTATAACCGAGAAATGGGCCAAATCGGCCCATGCATGGGAATTGCGCTAAGGTGAACTTTTTTTTGTTCAAAATTGTTTTTCTCTTTCTGCGACAATATTTGCGGTGAAAATATTTGCAAATATTCTAAAAACACGATTAAGCTTGTTATAGAGGGTTTTTAAAGCGAACTTTTTGAGAAATTTTTTTTTGAAAAATTTCAGGGCTGATTTTAACTTTTGACTAAACTGTACTTTTGTAAAGTCCTGTTTTGTACTAATGTTCCCATAATCAATATTTATGATGCTAGGGTGAAGAATTGTGCATCTAACTATAGATACTAAATGCTTATTGCATTTTCAGCACTCGTTATGAGATGATCGGTTTCATATTTTGCAGCGGTTCGCATGTCCACCAAACTTCCTTAGAAATTAACTCAACATGCGAAGAGCAATTAGTCAAATGACTGCGAGTCCCTATATCTTCATTATGGGCAGCTACAACAACAATATTTTCCAATATTCGTCTGAAAGCCGTCTCAAAGAGCCAATATCGTATTTTGCGAAAATACGTCCACTTTTTCACACATATCCCAAAAATTTGGATATCTACCGAATCCTGGCGCAGGTTAAATTGTTTGGAGAATTTCATTGAATCATTTTCTTGTTGATAGTATACAAATCTATGGATGATTTGATCTCATAAAAATCGAAGACTCAAAATTGCTCAAATTTCAGAACACAAAATATTAATTGTGAGGATGTCTGAAACGGTTCGAGCGAAATATTGCGCTTGTTCATTCTCATATGCCTAAAGAAGAACTATGAAAATAATAACTTTAACTTCTGGAAAATTTTTTTTTTTGGAAAAATAATCTATTCATAAGTTTAAGTTATTAGTTTCATAGTTCTTCTTTAGGTATATGAAAATGAATGTGGGTAATATTTCGCTTGAAACGTTTCAGAAATCCTCAGAATAATTTTTTTTGTTCAGAAATTTGAGCAATTTTGAGTCTTCGATTTATATGAGATCAAATCATCCATAGATTTGTATACTATCAACAAGAAAATGATTCAATGAAATTCTCCAAACAATTTAACCTGCGCCAGGATTCGGTAGAGATCCAAATTTTTGAGATATGTGTGAAAAAGTGGACGTATTTTCGCAAAATACGATATTGGCTCTTTGAGACGGCTTTCAGACGAATATTGGAAAATATTGTTGTTGTAGCTGCCCATAATGAAGATATAGGGACTCGCAGTCATTTGACTAATTGCTCTTCGCATGTTGAGTTAATTTCTAAGGAAGTTTGGTGGACATGCGAACCGCTGCAAAATATGAAACCGATCATCTCATAACGAGTGCTGAAAATGCAATAAGCATTTAGTATCTATAGTTAGATACACAATTCTTCACCCTAGCATCATAAATATTGATTATGGGAACATTAGTACAAAATAGGACTTTACAAAAGTACAGTTTAGTCAAAAGTTAAAATCAGCCCTGAAATTTTTCAAAAAAAAATTTCTCAAAAAGTTCGCTTTAAAAACCCTCTATAACAAGCTTAATCGTGTTTTTAGAATATTTGCAAATATTTTCACCGCAAATATCACAGATTGTCGCAGAAAGAGAAAATCAATTTTGAACAAAAAAAAGTTCACCTTAGCGCAATTCCCATGCATGGGCCGATTTGGCCCATTTCTCGGTTATAATGAGTAACTGCCGTGCACATTAGAACTAACAAAGAACCTAAGACCGCATTTAATTTTAACGTGACTTATAACATTTTTCATGAAACCGACCGCTCCGCGCCAATGCGTCACCCAGGAATGAGTTGACACGGCCCTACCAGTAGCCAACTGTATTCTCTATCTAACGAACAAAACCACAATTCTCTAACTTTATTTTGAACAGAGTTATGATTTATCAAACTTTGTCCTTTCGGCGAAAAACACTGAAGACTCCAGGTTTGGATATGTTTCACACGATTGCGAAATTTTTTATCAAAATTCTGCCAACGCCAATCGATAGAGGAGGTGTTGAAATACCTTAGGTAAAATTTTCAGCCAAATAAAAAAAAAAAAATTTCTACGTCCTGGCCATGGTCGAGTTTCTCGCGATTCCTCTCATATAAGGGTGTCCCGAAAGTCTTTGCACTTTTTAACGTTTTTGCTTCTCTCTCGTTTCGCCTCACCCATTGTTGTAGTATGCTAGTATGAGGGCCAGCTCTCACTACTTTTCGAGTGTTGACTAGGGAGATGTGAGGCACACGGTGCCTTCTGTAGAACTGCAAACTTACCATACACAGACCTGAACTTCACTTGTTTTGAAATTTTATCTCGAGTAGGAGTTGAAAAAGTTAGTACAAAGTGCCAAATGAGTCAACGGGTGATTGCCGACAATTTCTGAATAATTTCGTCATCACTACGTAATAATAAAATTTCAACGTTTTTTTGAACCGCTGAAATTGTCTACGCAAAATCGGTGGCTATGAATTCCTATTAGCCTATAAGTGTGTATAAGCCATTTTTGGGGGGAATTGGGGCTGAAGAAGTAGGAAATTTGAAAATGCCGAAAAAAATATTTCTGACGATTTTCGAGTTTTCATTAATGACGAAGAAATTATCAAGAGTTAGCCCTGGAAATGCAAGTTAAATTCACTCTAATTACACACGTAAAGTCGTATTTGATTAGCTTCAATATTCATAAAGATTTAGAGTCTGAAAGGTATGTTTCGGAAATCATTTAATTACATATTGCATCACTACTAGGTAACATTCCAACAAGCCAATAGCATAATTAATTCGTTAATTGTTTGTATTGATAAGACATGTGACAATTCCTGGCCAGGAAGTGTATTTTTTCTAAAATTTTCGAAAAACTGAAAGTGCAAAAACTTTCGGGACACCCTTATAGGTTTCAGACGTGGTCGATGGTCTTCTTTAGAATGATTCATTTTGTCCAGTATTGTGCGTCGAGATAGGTCTTCTTTCCATATCACAGACCCAGAATTATTGGCTGGAGAAAGAATAGTGATCTCGCGAGCTTGACGTTGAAGATTTTGCGTTATAATAAAGAAATATGGTGTCTGCTTTCTTGAATCTGCGTCAACCAAACTCAAATCATCAATCTCAGAAGGAGATTCATCGAGTCTAGAAACTGAGGGACAAGATGTTCATGAAAATCTCAACCTCTTCAATGAAGAAAACGCATAAGAACTATTTCAGTTCTCGAATGAAACCTTTTTAAAAAGTTTTCAGTGTAATTTTCGTTGAAATTTTCATGAACATCTTGTGGGAAAAAACGAAAAACGTGGGTTGCCAAGGTTCAGAGCGATTTTTCAGTATTGAATGCCTACCTAAAGTTTAAGTTTTAAATTTTTTTTTCTCACTAATAATGAGTTTATCTTTCAGAAAATCAGTGCCGCTCTTTTCACTTCGATCATCGGATTATATAAAATAATTTTTGAACAAAAAATTGTGTTGAATGTTTTCACAACTTTTTTGTCTGCAGATATAGCACAATAGAATGTTCAGAAGAATTGTTCGCCATATTTTTGCGCTCATTTTGAACCCTTCCGGAGCTCTGTAGCTGCTCTGTGAACAAAGTTACGTCGATTCCGGCTTGAAAACCGGGAATTTACTAAAAGCCGGTTCTGAGACCTGGGACCGGAACGAATAATTTTTTTGTCCCTAGAGTAGTCCTACATAAAAGTTTGATCGAAATCGAAAAATATCTTTTGAAAGTTTTTCCCCGCCTCATGCAATCTCTGGTGATACCTGTCATAATCTGTCAGAAATGTGCAAGAAAAACATCACCAAAAAGATCGCCCAAAATATGGCAGATTTTTCTCTAATTCTCTCAATTTAATATGCTATTTTCGTCACCCTAACCGACTTCGATCGGAAATGAACGATAATACTTGGCCAAGTTCTAAACGGAACTTGGCCAAGTTTGGTTAGAGAAAGAGAAATAGCACGCAATCGAGGAGAGGGAAAAGTAGGCATGTGTTTGTGCCTACTTTTCTTTCTCCGCAATTTGCGTGCTCTCTCGCCGTGTCTAACCTCATTCAGAAATCGTCCATGTGTCCAAGTCTGAATAATCGGAACGTTTTATTCAAATTTAGTTTTTTTTCTCTTTTTTTCAATTTTGAGTTATTTATTTACATTTCTCGCCTATATTTGTTCGCGATGTTGTATCCGTTATGTCCAACTTGGTCCCCAGTCCCGGTGTGTCCAATGTTGCCTCTCAGGCCATGTCTCCTCGTCGTTCAAGTCCAAATGAATCCGCAGCCGATGACGTCCATCCATCCCGATGCGGGCGGTCCCTTCGAGTGATGAAGTAGTACGGTAGTCGAAGAGATGGATACGGTAGGCACGTTTACGGTATATCGAGTACCGTCTTTGATGACTTTTTTTGCAACGTATTGCCGAAAGTATACGCCCCTTTTTGTTACTCTTCACAGTTGTTCCCCTGTTGCATGTTGAGTAACCCACCGATGAGTAGAAGCTCCACGGTATCCATCGTGTCTACCTTATCCCTCAACGAATCCCCCTCTCCGCCCCCACACTAGGCATCACGTCGTGTTAAGAATTGACATTATTATTGACTAATATGGGTTACCGTAGATTAAACGCTGCCGATTAGCTAGGTCACCATCATTCGTCCCATGACTACCATTATTATTTTTATTGCATTGTAAAGCCTGTGTTCGTATTTAATACTGCATAATAATGTCGCTTCCCATTAATTTAATTATTCTTTCTTGTCGCTTTAGGGGCGCTGATCAAGATGGGGGTTTCATATAGGTTTCAGACGTGGTCGATGGTCTTCTTTAGAATGATTCATTTTGTCCAGTATCGAGCGTCGAGATCGGTCTTCTTTCCATATCACAGACCCAGAATTATTGGCTGGAGAAAGAGTGGTGATCTCGCGAGCTTGACGTTGAAGATTTTGCGTTAGAATAAAGAAAGATGGTGTCAGAAATGATTGTTGATCTACCGAGAATGGGAAAACTCATAGTGAAACAGGTAACATATGACGCCGTTTGCGTTAGGATCAATATCGTGGTCCGAGTTCACAATGCACATTTGTGAAAATTGTGAACAACTGTGAAAACAATTTTCACACTTGATTTGCTCGAAAGTCATCCATTTTGGCTATTTTTTATTCTTTTCATTGTTACTATATATTAGAAAATGCTAACGTTTGTCTGTCTGTCTGTCTGTCTGTTCGTTTTTTTCCTTCCGTCCGGTCACACTTTTTTCTCATTTTCCTTATATTTCGCTTCAAATTCTCAGAACCTTTTGCATATGATAACTGACCAGAATTGCTCTAAAATTTTACAAAATTTAAATCACCAAATCCATGGCCAAGTGGTTAAAGGGCGCGACATTCAAATCCGACCGACGCAGGTTCGACCCCCGCCGCGGGCAAACCTTGTGCCGCATTTTTCGCGAGTGCCAGAAACCGTTCTAGCACGTTTTCGAGCACCGTGAAACACGTTTTCACCTGTTTTGCCGAGTTTTAACCGCGTGACGGAAGTTTTCGTGTTTTCGCTATAAATCGCTTCAAACTCAATCAATCTTCTCAGATCCTTTTGCATATGATAACCGACCAGAATACCTTTCAAATTTTACAAAATATAATTAGCCAAATCCATAGCCAAGTGGGTTACGAGCCAAACTTTGAATCCGAGACCCCCAGGTTCGACCCCCGCCGCGGGCAAACCTTTTGCCGCATTTTTCGCAAGTGCCAGAAACCGGTCTAACACGTTTTTGAGTTCCGTGAAACACGTCCTCACCTGTTTTGCCGAGTTTTAACTAAATTTAAAAAAAAAAAAAAATCGAAATTTTCGAACCTTCTCCAAACGCACCGGTCAGTGCCGGGGATCATAGGAAAAGATGTCACAAACGTGTCTGAACGTGTTATAACACGTTTTAACGTGAAAAATCGAAAATTTCGAAAAGTTCCAAAATGATTCAGAGAGCGTAGGGGATCACTACAAAAGTGTTTTGCGATGTCGGAAACGAGTTCTAACGCGTTTTAACGTGAAAAATCGAAAATTTCAAAAAGTTCCCAAATGATTCAGAGAGCGTAGGGAATCATAGGAAACATCTCTGAAAGTGTTCTAAAAGTTCTGAACGCACTGTATCCTGCGTTTCCGTTGTGAAAGGCTCGTGAGGCAGAGAGCGATCGAAAAAAGTTTCCACGGAGCCACGAAGTGGCGTAGTGCCTCACTGCCTCACGAGCCTTTTCCACCGGAATAAGCCAGTACTCTTGGTAGCGATTAACATTCCCTAGCATACTGCGAGCTTTAATGTAGCCCGGAGCCGGCTTCCGAGCTCCCCCTGGACCGAACCTGGAGCCGGCTATCGAGCTCCCACTAGACCGAACCTGCACCCAGAACTATGCATAGAGCGTAGTGTACGCATAGAGCGTAGTGCATTTAACCTAAATACAACCCCGCTAGTTTTTCTCCTGTGATTGCGAACACGTAGGAAAAAAGAGTAGCCGAAATGTAGCTTTTTGACGAAATTGACCATTGGGAAGACCTCCGACCCTAGAGTAAGCCGTTTGTCCGGGAAATAGAGCGAGTACGGTGGATAAGAGGAACAGAGATGCGAAACAGAGAAGGGAAGGGGCTGGAAACGGGGAGAGGAGTCATCACCCCCTCGTACTTTCTCACTTTCTCTTGCTATTCTCTCATCCCCACTCTCTCTCGTCGTTTCATCCTTTCCCTACTCTATTCCCTTCTCTGTTTCGCATCTCTGTTCCTCTTATCCACCGTGCTCGCTCTATTCCCCGGACAAACGGCTTACTCTAGGGTCGGAGGTCTTCCCAGTGGTCAATTTCGTCAAAAAGCTACATTTCGGCTGCTTCTTTTTTCCTACGTGTTCGCAATCACACGAGAAAAACAATGAAAAGAATATAAAATAGCCAAAATGGATGACTTTCGAGCAAATCAAGTGTGAAAATTGTTTTCACAAATGTGCATTCTGAACTCGGACCACGATAAGGTCTCAACAGAAATCTGGAGCAGTTCAAAAATCGAAATGGCTCAAATCTTGCTGCTATGGGTAACTTTTGACGCTGATTTCTTTCGGTTTCGAGGTCGATTTCACAATAGGCGCCGGTATGGCGCCGCGCCCTTTCTGCGAAAAACGTGTTTTTCGATTAAAACTCCTTGGAGAGTCGTCAAAATAGTCAGAACTTTACAGTTCTTACTCAGAATTTGACGCTCTATCAAATGATTGTGGAAAAAAACAGTGTTAGAGTTTATAGAGATTTTTTTCTGATCATTTTGATATATCGGATGATGTATTTTACCTCGTGGAAAGTAGTTTTTTCGCTGCATCACACGAATTTCACGCGCGCGGAACGCGGCACACGCGGCATCCGCATGGTCGATGTGGTTGGTACACAGAGAGAAAACATGCTAGGAATACGACATCAAGTTGGCACGCCTACTAATGTATAAGTAGGGCCTACTAATCGCCTACTTATATATTAGTAGTCCCTACTTATATATTAGTAGGCGTGCCAACTTGATGTCGTATTCCTAGTATGTTTTCTCTGTGTGTAGTGGCATATATCGTACGCCAATAACACTCTGAACAAAGGCACTGTGTGGCACAGTGTGGCACTTTTTGGCACTTTTTAGCACTTTCTGTTTTTCACCTCAAAAGAAGCGAGTTTTGTGGCATAGCTTGATTCGAATCGTTTCCTATCTCACTTTCCTCTTGAATGACACAAAAATTAAAATTAATGAATCAAAATAATGAGTTTAGAATCGTTACTTTGTAAAGGGCGAAAAAATATACTCAACAATACCGTAGTCGACGCTTCGAAGAGGCACGATTGAAAACTGATATTATTTTTTCGCTCTCTATGTAAGTTTACAAGTTTTCTACACTCTTTATTTTGATTCATTAATTTTAATTTTTGTGTCATTCAAGAGGAAAGTGAGATAGGAAACGATTCGAATCAAGCTATGCCACAAAAGTCTTTTGAGGTGAAAAACAGAAAGTGCTAAAAAGTGCCAAAAAGTGCCGCACTGTGCCACACAGTGCCACACCTTTATTCAGAGTGTTATTGGCGTACGATAACTTCAATCCGAAGGTCATTGGTTCGATTCCTATAAGTTGCAAGAAAAATTTTAATCGAAAAATCAGTTGTTCAAGAATTCAGAAAAAAATCCAATATTGTCAGGGAGTGAAATTTCGAAGAAAACAAATCCGGCAAAAAACTTTGGCTGCCGATAAGAATTGAACCAACGACCTCCGGATTGAAGTTCTATTTCAGTACCACATCGACCATGCGGATGCCGCGTGTTTACACGCGTTCCGCAAAAATCGACATTTGGCGAAAAAACAAACACGATGCGGCACACATGTCATTTTATAGAGCGTCAAATTCTGACAAACATTTTTAAATTTCCGACCTTTTTGACGATTTTACAAGGAGTTTTATTCTAAACACACGTTTTTCGCAGAGAGGGCGCGGCGCCATACCGGCGCCCAGAAAGGTCTCATTGCTAAATCGACCGCACAGCGTTTTCAGCATCTAAAGTTACCCCTTGGAGCAAGTTTTGAGCCATTTCGATTTTTGACCTGTTCCAGCGTCTTGTTGATCCTAACGCAAAGGGCGTCATATACATTTATGCTGTTAACAGTGACTCTGTCTAGTCTTCATTTCTAGGCAGAAAAAGCGGCTAGATGTGTCGTTCTAGTCGAGAATAATAGGGGTCTGATATTGTCTACTCATCGTCAGACTCCCCTCGATCTCGACAAGACCGACCCGTCTAGTCGCTTTTTCTGCATAGAAATGAAGACTAGGCAGGACTAGGCAGAGACACATTATGAAACTGTAATTGAAGCATCTCAATAATGCGAATGGTTTCGTACAAATATTACTTTTACTACACATTTGTCAGATCATTTCTGAGATCATAAATCCCTAGGAAGGCAGTCTGTCACCATGAAACGGCGTCTGACAGTCTGTCACCATGAAACGGCGAGGGGCGACATTACGAGCAGGTTCTCGGAAAACGGAGTAGAAATAAATTCAATGTGTGACACAGAATCATAAAAATGAAACCGGATAAATTGGATGGGTATCCTGTTCCCATTTCTGATTGTTATACGATCGCCGTTTTTCGATTTCTCCAAATTGGCAGTTTTCTCCATATCGACCGTTTTCCGTTAAACGGAGAACGATGTCAGGGGGTAAGTGAACGTCCCTTTCACCGAAACGGAAACCGAGCGTACAGCCGTGATACGCACTCTCTTGCCCATAATCCCTATCTGAATCAATATTTTAAAACTGCAGGACGAAGAATTCTCCGATGAGCAAGTAATTGAAATAGCAAAACAGGATCATCGTAGCATACAATTGAGCTCGAATTTCACCGATCCGACCACACTGCATCGTCTAATAGAGGTGGGTATTTTATTGCTTGCATCTATGAGAACCTAAATTTTTTATAAATGAATACACGACGAAAATGAAGATCGACGTCCCATTTTCGCATTTCAACGACTTTCTTTCCACCGTAAACTTACATGACCAAAGGAACAAACTTGTGGACACAAGGGAAAACGAGACGGTCATTTGTGACGATGGAAATTACAAAATTGATCAATACTTTCTCAATTTCGGGATGTTGTGCATGAGGGTTGAATGGAATGGTGAGCACACTCGAACTGTGACTATCTACAATGGTGGACTACCCGAGAATTGCCGACCTTCCCATTCTGTCGTACTACCAATTATGTAGAGAAACGAGCATCCATCGTAAATATGTTGTTTTTTTGAGGGAAATCGCTAATAAATAATGAATAAATCATTAATAATTCCTCTTGATGGTCGATCGAGGAGCATATGAGGGCGTTCGCGTAAGAATCGAGCAGATTCGACAGGGGCTGGCACAGTAAAAAAAGTTCATTTTTCTGAAAGTCTGTAAATTGGGGTTATCGAGGGTGCTGATGACGGTGGACATATTCATTTTTTTTGTGGAGCGCCCGTTGGCGCCAGTAGGCGTCACGTCGAAATCACATTTTCATTATTTATTCAGTCGCTACTATAGCTAATTTTTCATTCCTTTTGTTTCTAGGGTAGAATTTGATGGAGATTACGTCTGACTATTTCATTTGTTTTAATTTTTAAAAATAATTTTTAAAAATGCAACTTTCTTCAGAGTAATTTCTGACCTTGTTAATTTACACAGATCGGACCGGCTTGACGAGACGAACCCAATTCTAAAATTTCAGCGAATTCTGTAGTCGGATCTCCAAATGAGCAGCAATAAATGGTGTTGAAAATGAGTCAATTCTCTCCTCTTTTCCAATGGGCATCTTCGCACTCTCTCACTTTGCCACGCTATCTCGCTTTATTAAATTCAAATAGCACTAACGAAGTGCGAATTGTGAGACTACTGGACACCTTTTGGCAGCGAAGAATGATTGGAAGAATAACCCAACGAATTTATCGAAATGGAAGAACCTCAAAACTCTAATCATTTGAATAAAAATATTTATTGTGATAATTTTACTATGGGAAGTCGTATATAATCCACTCATTTCGAACGCTCTTCACACTCGCGAGTGGTCTCCTCACGTTTCAGCACAAAGTGCGGGCAAAAGGGTGAGTTCATGGAAGTGATCCTGGCAAACACCCAGAAATAGGTGTCTGTTTTTTAAATTAAATAAACAGCACAAAAATAATCACAAATTACCCATTCCTCTAGTTCGTAGAAATTTCAGTGCTTTTTCCGTAGGGCTCTTAATTATATATTCACACAATCCTAGCTAAAATAAACGGAGAAATAATAACTCTGACCTAGCGTACATACCCAACTCAAAGACACCTGTCCAAAGTCCACTACGCAACCCTCTACTCTCTCTAGGTTAGTCATCGGTTGACGCCACCCCTCTCTCTCTCTCTCTCTCTCTCTCTCTTTCTTTGTCACGCTTCCCCTATCACTGAAAGCGCGGGCGAGGGAGATTGATCGCTCACACTCAATCAATCGTTTCGGGCAAATCTTCCTACATGGTATGTTTATCTCTTTTAACTGTTCTGTTTTCCTTTTTGAAAAAAACGTTAAATTGCAGTCACTCCCTCCTCTGACCCTCGAAACTCTCCCGAAGGAAAATGTTTATCAAATTCTTTCGGCGCTCAGTCTAAGTGATCGGAAAAGAGTTCGTCAGTGTAGCAAGAGTATGAAAGATGCGATAGAAGCGAGTGATCTTGTTGTGGATATCTTCGCTATCGAATTTGACTTCCCCAGCATGGCTTGGATAGAAGAGGTAACTTTTGAACTTGACTGTACTTTTGGCATCAGCGCAACTTGATTCGAAACGTTCAGAAAGGGGACATTTGAGATCTGGGGATGTACATGAGAGAGTGTTCAACAGTGTTAGCTGTCCTCTCGATTGTCTATTTATTTTATTTTATTTATCGTACACCACAAGGGTGCGACAACATGTACATAAATGTGCGAGTAAAAAAGAAAATTAATAATTAATAAGAAGGGGTTCTAAGGGGGCGGGAAGGGAGTGATATTGTCAACCACACGGGAATGATAAGTGAGGGGAGGAACCGTCTACTCATATTCCAAAAGAGAAACATGTTCACTTTGTGGCCTGACCTTAGAGCCATTTTAGTATGGAGATGCGTAAAGTGGGAAAAGATTAATCAATATATTATTATTATTATTATTATTATGTCTCCATTGAAGGATGACGAGGAAGGATATCTTTGTATCGAGTTTGATGGTCTAAGAGGGAAAGACGAACTTTTCATAGAGGATTACACAAACGAAGATGAGATTGAGAAGCTCATGGACACTTTGAAAATGTACTTTCGACGTGTGAAATGCAATATTCTCAGAATTGGCGGGGTAAGTGTCGATACTATTTTGTCGAAAATTATTTTATACGTATTTTACCAATTGTAGGGAAAGATTATATTCAGGTAACAATTTAGTTGACGATGATTCTGATCTTATGTTTGCTAAGAAATTTGGTAATTCATTCAATCTTTTAGAACAAGCCTAAGATCGATCTTGAGCTTTTGAGAAGATTCTGGAATTCGTCGATTTTTGTTCTCTTGATCTCACATTTTCCAATCGACATCAGAAGAAGTGATTTAAAAAAAATACACGTTTTTACATTGCAATATTCAGAGTATTCGAATTTGCTCTCTCTTCTGGTCGACCCATTGAATTCTTTCATGCATACAACACATCGATCAGCGCAGAAATGATTGTTGCTCTACCGGGAGTGGAAGAATTAGTAGTGGAACAGGTATCGCACAAGACATTTATGAAACTGTAATAGGAGTGAACTTATACAAAAATGATTCGAACAAATATTGCTTTTACTGGTCTTTCTGAGCTTATGAAACCCTTGAAAGGGGTCACTGAAGAGAGTGTTTGGCGGAAGAGAGATGATCTGGCCCCTTTCTGGATCAATGTGTTGAGTTTTCAGGACGAAAATTGTACTGATGAGCAAATAATTGAAATCGCAAAAGAAGATCATCGCTGCTTATAATTGAGATCGAATTTCTCCGATCCGACCACATTGCATCGTCTAATAGAGGTAGGTAATTTATTGCTCGCATTATGAGAACCTAACTTTTTTCAGATTATGCAATCAAGTGAATACATGACGGAATTGTGTGTTGACGTCCCATTTTCGCATTTCAACGACTTTCTTTCCACCGTAAACTTGCGAGAACTTGAGAACAAACTTGTGGACACAAAGGAAAACGAGACGGTCATTTTTGAAGAGGGAAATTACAAAATTGATCACTACTATCTCAATTTCGGGATGTGGTTCATGAGGGTGAAATGGGATGGTGAACACACTCGAACTGTGACTGTATATGATGGAGGACTACCCGAGGATTGGCGACCTTCCCATTCTGTCGTACTACCAATTATGTAGAGGAACGAGCATTCATCGTAAATATGTTGTTTTTGAGGAACGTGAATGGATCAAGGGAACATAACTTCAAATAAATATTGAATAAATCATTAATAATTCCTCTTGATGGTCGATCGAGGAGCATATATCTTTATCGCAACAATAAATGGTACACACTAGTCGGTTGCTCGGAACCGATATGGACAATTTAACGATGATCGGGGAGCAGAGAAGTAGAAGAAGCGACGCCTCCAAGGCGACCCAAACGGAGCTAAGGAGAAGAGAAAAAGAGGAGGGAGAGAGAGAGAGAGAGGAAGATGCATAAATGTAAATAAATTATAAGTATACAATAAGAAAATATATTTTAAAAAATTCTTCCTGGTGCTGTTGTTCACGATTTAAATTGAAATTTTAAAAGTAAAATGGAGAAATATAAATATCAAATATAAATATTAAAAAAAAACAAAATCAGGAAAGTAATGACTATGACCTAGCTTACGCACCCCAACGCAAACGCTGTTGGCCAACGCCCATTGCACAACACTACATCCTATCTCTCTCCCCATGTTAGTCGTCGTTTCACGTCTCTCTCTCTCTCTCTGTCTCTCTCTCTAGTTTTGTCCTCGATCGACGCTACTCTCTCTCTCCCTCTCTCTCTCTCTCTCTCTCTCTCTCTCTCTCTCTCTTTCTCTCTCTCTCTAGATTACTCATCGTTTCACGCCACTTCCTCTCTCTCTATCACGATTTCTTTATCACTCGCGAACAAGCGAGAGAGATTGCTTTCTCACTACCAATCTATCATTGTCGCCAAATCCTCCCTCATGGTACGCCCATTTCTATTACATTTTATGGTTTTCCCGATTCCCACACAACGTTCAATTTCAGTCAAGCCCACTTTTGACACTCGAAACTCTCCCAAAGGAGAATGTTTGTCAAATTCTGTCTACGCTCAGTCTCAGTGATCGGAAAAGAGTTCGTCAGTGTAGCAAGCTAATGAAAGATGCGATAAAAGCAAGTGATATTGTTGTGAATACATTCGCAATCGAATTTGATTTACCCGGATTTCCACATATCATGCATGAAGAAGAGGTATAATTTTACGTTGGCGCCAAACTAGAGTTGAAATTTGAGTAAATAATTGTATCATTTCTCTCCATGCCGTTCAATCGTTCACTGATCAGAGAAGATAGAGTTATCCAATTATGTTTTTCAACCTTATACCACTGTAAATTTATCTATTGCAGGGTCCGAATGACCCGATTCTTGAAATCGAATTACATGGTCTCGGATGGAAAGACAAACTTTCCATAAATTACGAAAAGGAAGATGAGATGGAGAAGCTCATGGACACTTTGAAAATGAACTTTCGACGTGTGAAATGCAACATTCTCAAAATTGGCGGAGTGAGTTAATATCGAAATTATCAATAGTATATTTTGCATGAGATTGTTTGATCCCAATTCGGCAAATTGCAGGGAAATCGACAAAAAAATTAATTTGTCCATTATTGAGATCTTATACATACTTAGTAGTCATTTAGCTGCTGTTTCAACCTTTTAGGGACACCTGAAATCGATTTTGAGCTTGTTGTGCCGATACCATTGTATTTTGTCGAAACTTATTTTATACGGATTCGGCCAATTGTAGGGAAAGATTATTTTCAAGTATCAATTCAGTCGACGGTGACTCTCATGTTATGTTAGTTAAAAATTGGTAATTGTTTCAACCTTTTAGAACGTACCTGAAATCGATTTCGAGCAAGTTGAGAAGATTCTGGAATTCGTCGATTTTGATTCACTTCATCTCCGATTCTTCGAATCACATCAATGGAGGTGATTTTTACAAAACAATATACATGTTTACATTAACATTTTCAGTGTTTTCGAATTTGCTCTGTCTTCTGGTCGACCCATTAAAGTCTTTCACGCATACGACACATCGATCGATGCAGAAATGATTGTGGCTCTACCGAGAATGGAAGAATTAATCGTGCAACAGGTATCATATAAGGCATTAAAGGAACGGTAATGTGATCATCTCAAGAATAAATGGCTTCGAACAGATATTGCTTTTACTATACATTTGCCATATAATTTCCGAGCACATAAATCCCCAGACAGTGGAAAGAGAGTTTGTTCGAAAGTGCGAGGCTCTCTCACTTTCACGCACTCTCTCGCCACTGACCCCATTCTGGATGTTGAAACAATGTTTATATATATATATATATATTGCAGCTAGAAGGATTCTCCGATGAGCAAGTAATTGCAATCGCAAAGCAAGATCATCGTATCTTACAATTGAGCTCGCATTTCTCAGATCCGACCACACTGCCCCGTCTTATAGAAGTGAGTGTTGTGTTTATCCTAGAAGGTAATAATATTTACCGACTTCGAGCTGGGCTCGCGGAAACTGCATGGCCAGTATTGCAATGAGTAGATTCAGTCTGTAGTGCCCACTTTGCGCCAATTTTAGAGTTTTATAAACGAGTACCTCTTCATTTCGCACACTCTCTGATCGACAGCCCGGTGTAGAGAGTGTATGAAATGAAGAGATTCGAACTCTATAATGTATTATATCCATGAATATTTTCGTTGCAGATGGTGCGATCGAGTGAGTACATGAGGGTATTGAAAGCTGACGTCACATTACCACATTTCAACGACTACCTTTCCACCGTAAATTTGCACGAAGACAGGAATAGACTGATCGACACGAAGGAGAATAAGGATGTTATCTGTATAATAGGAGATTACAAGATTCGTGTCTACATACTCAGATTTGGGTCGTGGTGTATGGAAGTTGAGTGGGATGGTTGGGGCAAACGAAATGTGTGGATCTACGACTATGAAGTGACCGGCTATGGCCGACCTTCCCATACTGTAACACTTCCAGTTATGTAGAGACCTGGCTCTGAAATCCGTCACCCTCTCCCCATGCCCTTATTGCGATCGCTGTAACCATTAAATAGGAATCGTTAACGGACATCCGTCTCATGACCCCTTTTCATTGTGTTAATTACTGTATATGACTCTTGTTGTTTTAGTCTCATTTCTTCTGTGGATCACAGGGGGGGGGGGTTTGTGATACCGGAAACGTGTCTAATCCAATTCTTCGGGAGTTTCGAGGGTCAAAAATGGGCTTGACTGAAATTAATCTATATTTGAAAAAGAAGAACAGAAAAGTTAATAGAGATAGACATACCATGTAGCAAGATTAGCTGGAAACGATTAATTGAGTGTGAGCGATCAATCTCTCTTGCTTGCGCTTTAGGGGAAGCGTGACAAAGAAACAGAGAGAGAGGAGCCAACCGATGACTAACCTAGAGAGAGAGAGCAGTATTGCGAGGTGGACTTTGGACAGGTGTGTTAGAGTTGGGTATGTACGCTAGGTCAGAGTTATTATTTCACCAATTTTCCGTTTATATTTATATTTATTGACTCTCTGTAAGATAATATTAAACAGAAATAGATATTTAAGTGCATCATCAAACAACAAAATGATGTCTAATGTAGATGTGTATGGGTAGTTTTTTTGTTCTGAAGAATAATATAACTCAAGAATTCAGTGTTCCTGTTGTTCCTGATCATTTTCCTCCTGTTCCCGGGAACAGGAGGAACACGACCAGGAACAACAGGAACACTTAAATATTGTCTCTATGCAATGCCTAAGGCGCCGGGACTTGTGTGGAACAGGACTGACCCATGGTGTACTATCTTGGTGTGTTTTCGGAATCGTCGCTCTGCCACACCATAAAAATCAATGCTCACGGATTTCGCTCATATTATAACCAAAGATACCTTAGACCATGTCCAGCCTAATTATGTTGACAAATTTTTGCTATCGCTCTTTATCGCTGAGAACCAATTTAAAATGTCGGAAAAAAGTAATCGATTTTGAATTGCTGGCTCTTGGCAATAAAATATGATATTGAAAATCTGTCAACGTAGTTAGGCTGGGCATGGGCCAAGGTATCTTTGGTTGTAATATGAGCGAAATCCGTGATAATTGATTTTTTTGGTGTGGGAGGGCGACGATTCCGAAAACGCACCAAGATAGTACACCATGGGTCATTCCTGTTCCAAACAAGTCCCGGCCCTTTAGGCATTGCATAGAGACAGTATTTCAGTGTTCCTGTTGTTCCTGGTCATGCTCCTGTTGTTCCTGGTCATGTTCCTCCTCAGGAGGAACACGACCAGGAACACGGAATTCTAGAGAAACCCAACTAAATGCATATTAGTGCCTGTGTTTGTCCGACTTTCTTCCCTTTACTCACCCTATTACTCGCACTTTGCGCCCAAACGTTAAGAGAGCATTTGCGAATACGAAGAACTCTATAATCGCCGGTGGTCCGTCCTGTGGACGGATGGTCGGTCTAGTAACATTTCGTGGTCGGAGCAATAGCATATCGTGGTCGGTACAGTAGCTAGTCGTGGACGGTACCGTAGCGAACTCACCGGGGCATTTTTTTCGTGGTCAGACCATTGGTCGAATGGTCGGTCCATTTGCACTTCGTGGTCGGTCCCGTAGCATTTCGAGGTCAGTCCCGTAGCATCTAGCGGCCGGCCGATAGATGGTGCTACGGGACCGACCACCGGCGATTCTAGAGAGCTGACGAAATGAGTGGATGATGAACAATTTTCACAGCAAAATCATTACGAAAAATATTCATATTTGAGTGATCTCCATCTCCAATTTTTGTGAGATTCATCCCCGACCGTTGAAAAAAATAAAGAAAATATACGCTACATTTGCGGCCGGTACTATTACAACTGTCTAACTGTCATGTTTATAATAATTTCAAATTGTGTTTATATAATCAGAAATATATGGTGAATACGATTTTTCTTCTGCCTACAGTACCATCAAGGCATTCACCAAGACTGCGGCAACCAACTGTTGGAGAGCGCGACACAACCCACCATGGATATCGGCCACAACTCGGAATCTACTCGCCCAACGTCACCACCTGCAAGCCAATCCCCAAGGATCCGTAGCCTATTCAGTCGCCTGCAATGCAGCCCGTACGAATCTGAAGGAGGATATCAGGAGGAGAAAAGAGGCACAGGCGAGGCAAGCAGCAGCAATGGGAAGGAGTATAGTCAAGGAGATGCTCAACCTGCAAACATCTCGGAAGCGTCTACTTGTTCCTGACCCAGCCACTGGCGTTTTCTCCCAAGCTGCCACAATGGATGCTGTGCAACGCTTTTACCAGTCCCTCTACACTCCTGCGGTGGCGCTCCCACTGGCAGTTACCCCGAGACCACCCGACCCCCTCCCTCCCTTCCTCCCCGACGAGACTAAGCAAGCAATGTCCCTTCTCAAATGTGGTCACTCCCCCGGCTCTGATGGAATCCTCCCCGAGATGCTTTACCACTCCAGAGATCACCTCGCTCTCGTTCTCGCCGACCTTCTCAACTCCCTGGTAGCTGGAGACCCCGTGCCCGGCGATTTGGTGGAAGCTGTTGTGTCACTTCTCCACAAGAAAGGTGACCCTACGAACATCGGCAACTTCCGTCCCATCTCGCTGCTTACCGTTACTCTCAAGACCATCACAAGGGTAATTCTGAAAAGAATCGAGGGCTCGCTAGAAGAGGCGGAATCGCACACCCAAACCGGTTTCCGGAAAGGGCACAGCACCCTCGACAACCTGCATGCCATCAAGCAGGTAACAGAAAGAACCCACGAGTACGGTATCCCCCTCTACCTCGGATTTGTCGACTTCAAGAAAGCCTTCGATTGCGTGGAGTGGAGCGCTGTTTGGCAAACACTATGGACTTCCGGAGCCCATCCCACCCTCGTTGATCTTCTTCGCCGTATCTACGAGTCATCTTCAACACTCATCAGAGTCAACGAAGATCTCGTTCCAGTCGACGTTAGAAGAGGAGTCCGCCAAGGGGACACTTTATCCCCTCGCCTCTTCAATGTTGTGCTTCGATTCGCCATGGACGACATCGACTGGGAGAAGGATGGACTTAGGATCGATGGGAGGAACCTGACCCATTTGGAATACGCAGATGACGTGGCACTCATTGCAAAGTCACGTCCAGAGCTGGAAAGAATGCTGAAGAAACTTATGGATGCATGTTCTCGAGTTGGTCTCGAAGTCAATGCTTCGAAGACTAATCTGCTCACCTCATGCACCACGACCCGAGCTCCCATTGTGATCGAGAACAACAAGTTCAACTTCATTCCATCTGCCACCTATCTAGGAGGGACAATTAGTCTTCCCCTAAATATCTCTGAAGAAGTGGAACATAGGATTCGACTCGGATGGTTCGCATGGAGCAAACTGTCTCACCTTCTTTCGTCCCGTCTTTTACCTATGAAGATCAGAAGAAGACTGTTTGAGAGCTGCATCACGTCTACAGTACTCTACGGGAGTGAAGTGTGGGCTTTGAGAGGAAATGAGAGAAATCGGCTGAACGTCACACAGCGAGCAATGGAGAGAAGAATGATTGGAGTGACTTTGAGAGATCACTGGAGAAATGAAAGACTTCGGGAAATCACCAAAGTGAAAGACTGGGTACAGGAAAGCCTCAAACGAAAAGCTCAATGGGCATTGAAAGTGAGGAGTATGGATACGGAGAAATGGTGCAGAGCGACTACCGTGTGGACCCCTTACAGCAGAACTCGTCCCCCAGGCCAGCCAAGAGCAAGATGGAGAGATGACCTAAGGAGAGCAATCGGCGCGAACTGGTGGAATGCAACTTATGAAGACTTCCGACCCATCCTCATCCGAGCGATTATCGCCTGATATGATAAATTGATTGATTGACGATTTTTCTTCACTCAATCATGCTTATTTGTGTGCAAGAAAAGATTTCTAATAAAAATATATATTCATTCAATTCATAAGTGTAGAGATACCGGAAATAATATTTGAAGGAATGCTTTTTCTCAATAAATCTAAAGGAAACGTCTAAAGGATCTAAAGGATCTAAAGATCTCTTCTCATCTAAAGGAAACGTGCGAGTTATAGGGTAGGTGAGGGAAAGTGGTTCGGGCAATCACACAGGAATAGGAGTCCGGCATTATTCGTTGAAAAAATATTATTCAGCACACAAAAAAGAACAAATTATCCATATTACAATCATAAAATGGTACGTCCATGAAATGGGCTACTGTTGTGTGTACTCTTTTTCTATACCTCGGCGTGTTTCTCGCTGTATAGTGCTTTTTCGCCTTTCGCTCTTTCTATTTCTTGGGTTTCGCGCGGAATAGTATAGAAACGTTTTATAATTTTGGACGAGTGTTTTTGAATTTGTAATACCACATTTCACTCGATTTTGCTTGTTAGATAAAGCCCTTTGATATTCTGATTATATTTGTCTTTGAAAATATACAAATATCAGCATTAAAACCAAAATCAGAGAAGTAATGACTACGACCTAGCGTACGCACCCCCAACGCGAACGCGGCCGGCCAACGTCCATTGCACAACGCTCTATTCTCTCCCAATCTAATTTTGTCATCGATCGGCGCAACTCTCTCTCTTTCTCTATTTCTTTCTTTCTCTTTCTCTCCCTCTCTCTCTCTAGTTTACTCATCTATCTTTCTCATTCGCGAGCAAGCGAGAGAGATTGCTGGCTCAGTAACAATCTATCATTGTCGCCAAATTCTCCTTCATGGTACGCCGATTTCTATTACATTTTATAGTTTCAAAATTAGATAGGGAGAGAATAGAGCGTTGTGCAATGGACGCTGGCCGGCCGCGTTCGCGTTGGGGGTGCGTACGCTAGGTCATAGTCATTACTTCTCTGATTTTGGTTTTTATGCTGATATTTGTATATTTTCAAAGACAAATATAATCAGAAAATCAAAGGGCTTTATCTAACAAGTAAAATCGAGTGAAATGTGGTATTACAAATTCAAAAACACTCGTCCAAAATTATAAAACGTTTCTATACTATTCCGCGCGAAACCCAAGACAGAGAAAGAGCGAAAGGCGAAAGAGCACTATACAGCGAGAAACACGCCGAGGTATAGAAAGAGAGTACACACAACAGTAGTCCATTTACTTCTCTATTCTACTTTTAAAATTTCAATTTTAATCGTGAACAACAACACCAGGATGAATTTTTAAATATATTTTCTTATTGTTTACTTATTATTTATTTACATTTATCAGTGCGTTTCATGAACGTACCATTTTATGATTGTAATATGGATAATTTGTTCTTTTTTGTGTGCTGAATAATATTTTTTCAACGAATAATGCCGGACTCCTATTCCTGTGTGATTGCCCGAACCACTTTCCCTCACCTACCCTATAACTCGCACGTTTCCTTTAGACTCGCTTCTATGGCATCTTTCATGCTCTTGCTGCACTGACGCATGTTTTTTCCGATCGCTGAGACTGAGCTTCGACAGAATTCGATAAACATTCTCCTTTGGGAGAGTTTCGAGGGTCAAAAGAGGGCTTGACTGAAATTGAACGTTGTGTGGGAAATAGGAAAACTATAAAATGTAATAGAAATCGGCGTACCATGAAGGAGAATTTGGCGACAATGATAGATTGTTACTGAGCCAGCAATCTCTCTCGCTTGCTCGCGAATGAGAGAGATAGATGAGTAAACTAGAGAGAGAGGGAGAGAAAGAGAAAGAAAGAAATAGAGAAAGAGAGAGAGTTGCGTCGATCGATGACAAAATTAGATAGGGAGAGAATAGAGCGTTGTGCAATGGACGTTGGCCGGCCGCGTTCGCGTTGGGGGTGCGTACGCTAGGTCATAGTCATTACTTCTCTGATTTTGGTTTTTATGCTGATATTTGTATATTTTCAAAGACAAATATAATCAGAATATCAAAGGGCTTTATCCAACAAGCAAAATCGAGTGAAATGTGGTATTACAAATTTAAAAACAATCGTCCAAAATTATAAAACGTTTCTATACTATTCCGCGAGAAACCCAAGAAATAGAAAGAGCGAAAGGCGAAAGAGCACTATACAGCGAGAAACTCGCCGAGGTATAGAAAGAGAGTACGCAAAACAGTCGTCCATTTCATGAACGTACCATTTTATGATTGTAATATGGATAATTCGTTCTTTTTTGTGTGCTGAATAATATTTTTTCAACGAATAATGCCGGACTCCTAGTATAAATATCAAATATAAATATAAAAACCAAAATCAGAGAAGTAATGACTATGACCTAGCGTACACACCCCAACGCCAACACGGCTGGCCAACGTCCATTGCACAACGCTCTATTCTACATAAAATTAAAATACATAAAATAGGTATCTACAAAATGTGCATAGAGGGAAATTGAAGTTTTTCCGATTGCACTTTTTACGGCACTTTTCACCCTTTAAAATACTGCAAAATCGAAAAAAGTTAAAATTTCACGTGAAAAAGAAGTAATTGTGGAGAATCCATTCCCCAATCTGAACTCCGTAACTTAATTTTAAAGCGAGTTATTAAATTTCTACGCAAGCACACTCGGTTGTGTAAAATCCATAGGTACTTTGATACTGTCGTACTCGAAAAATAAGGCCTATATCAAAAAAGGGAGACGCTATCAAATAGAGCATGATTGAAAGTACCTTGAACTGTCTTTACAGGGAAATCAAAGAGAAGTTTTTTTTGGCGGAATAAAACTCGCTTTTTCGAATAAAACTCGCTTGGAAGTGCCCGTAGAGGCACGAAATCTCGCGCACAATAACAGAATTTGATGCTCTACCTAATGGACTAGGTGTCGTGCAGAATCGATTTCTCGTTTTTTGAGAAAATGCGATTTTTTGATCCAGAGAGTAGAAAGTGAATTTACGCAGATATATGAAAGATCTCGTCATACTGAACATATTGACGCTGGGAATGGGTGCCCGACTGTGAGTGTTGGAATGAATCGGGTGGGAATGAATCGGTGGAATGGGGCGAAATGAGTGGGCTCTCCTCTATTAGAACTCAACTGTTTTTCATGCATTTAACTACGTAGCTCCCCTCGAAATCAACCAAATAATAGTCCAACTTTGACAGGCTGTAATTATACAAATGAGTACAATCAAAACATGAGACAATCAGAAATTGATAGACCATCCATAGGTCTATCTGAAACTGTGATAAAACGAAGGTGAAATTTTGCTGTACCGTGTGGGGTTCAATTCCTACGCGAACGCACTGATAAATGTAAATAAATAATAAGTAAACAATAAGAAAATATATAAAAAAATTAATCCTGGTGTTGTTGTTCACGATTAAAATTGAAATTTTAAAAGTAGAATAGAGAAGTATAAATATCAAATATAAATATAAAAACCAAAATCAGAGAAGTAATGACTATGACCTAGCGTACACACCCCAACGCCAACACGGCTGGCCAACGTCCATTGCACAGCGCTCTATTCTACATAAAATTAAAATACATAAAATTCTTGATACATTATTCTTAATACATTGTTGAAACATATCAGTGTTTCTCCCTCCCCCCTCACTCCCCCCCTCACTCTCCGTATGCGGTTTGGGGGTGCAGCGGTCGACGCTGGGAATGGGTGCCCGACTGTGAGTGTTGACGTTTGTGCAAACGCGGCATCCGCATGGCCGATGCGGAAGTGGTCTAGAACTGCAATCTGAAGGTCATTGGTTCGATTCCAATTGGTTGCAAAAGTTTTTGCCGAAATTTTTTTTCATCGAAAAAATCACTTTTTCAAAATTTCAGAAAATGTGCCAATATGGACAGAAATTCGATAAAAAAAATGTCGGCAAAAACTTTTTGCAATCAATTGGAATCGAACCAGTGACCTTCGGATTGCAGTTCTAGATCACTACTGCATCGGCCATGCGGATTCCGCGTCTGCACACGCATTCAGCGCGCCTGAAAATCGGCTAAACTTGAATAGTTTTCGATGCAGGGCTTAAACCTATTAGTGCTATATATCAAATTGATCATTATGACGAGCTCTTTCTTATATCTGCTTCAATTCACTTTCTACTCTCTGGATCAAAAAATCTCATTTTCTCAAAAACGAGAAATCGAATATACACGACACCTAGTCCATTAGATAGAGCATAAAATTCTGTTTGTATATGCCACATTTCGTGGGCACTCCGAAGCGAGTTTTATTCGAAAAATAAATTTTCCGCCAAAATTGCGCCAAAAACTGAAAAAAAAACTAAAAAATAAAAGCCAAAACTGAACACGCTATCGAAAGTTACCCCTAGGACCACGTTTTGAGTTAATTTCGGTTTTTGGCCTGTTCCAGCCACTTGTTGATCCTAACGTAAACAGCGTCTTATCTATTTACCCGCGTTTCGGCTACCACCAGATGTTGGATCTATCATATCCATGAGTATTTTCGTTGCAGATGGTACGATCGAGTGAGTACATGAGCGTATTGACGGTTGACGTACCATTACAACATTTAAACGACTACCTTTCCACCGTAAACTTGCACGAAGACAGGAATAGACTTATCGACACGAAGGAGAATAAGGATGTTATCTGTATAATAGGAGATTACAAGATTCGTGTCTACATACTCAGATTTGGGTCGTGGTGTATGGAAGTTGAGTGGGATGGTTGGGGCAAACGAAATGTGTGGATCTACGACTATGAAGTGACCGGCTATGGCCGACCTTCCCATACTGTAACACTTCCAGTTATGTAGAGACCTGGCTCTGAAATCCGTCACCCTCTCCCCATGCCCTTATTGCGATCGCTGTAACCATTAAATAGGAATCGTTAACGGACATCCGTCTCATGACCCCTGTTCATTGTGTTAATTACTGTATATGACTCTGACGGAGTAAACTCGGAATAAATAAACACGAACATTCATCATATTGTTGTTGTTTCAATTTCATTACTAGAGTGGATCGAGGGAAAGTTAATAAAACATTAGACTATTATATACTACGAAATCTAAAGGTATATTCAAAATCACATATTTGATTTATTTGATTATCGATTAGGGAGAAACGAAAAAACTAGAGAAAAAACCATGTTCGGGAAATGCAAGTCCAACCAGAAAAACGCGCAGAGTTTGAGATATTGGAGTAAGAAATATGAAGTTTCAGCGCGCGTATGATAGTAGAGTGGCGCTTTCTTTTATTAGAAGCATTCATTCGTTTATTACGGTGCACAATCTGGTCAGAATTTTTTTTAAAAAGACGCGAGGTTCTAATCCGTAGCGTGCCTAATGGACGCGTTCTTTTATTTTGTTATTGTCATTATTTTTCCAACCCTCTCACTTTCACACACTGTCTCGCAGAATTCAGTGTTGATATTACACTCGTATTTTTTCAGATGGCTCAGCTTAACTTCACCGAGATTTTCGAACGGACTTCTGATGCAGAAACGACCGGCGCTTATGAAGTGTTCCACGGCAGGGTAACATGTTCTCAGAAATTAGATAGCCACATTTTTAGCACCTCCAAATCGCGCTCGGCTTCCGCTCCCTCAAGATATGGTTCACGATGCGAAGTCTCGGAGTGAAGGCGATACAGGAGCTCCTCAGAGGAGTGAGTGAATTTGAGGGAAAGCTTATCTCCTTATTCATTTCAAATAATTCTACTAGTGCATCGGGTATGTTTCTTGTTGGATAGGCGCGATACGAATGTTAGAAGATAGGTCGCAAGAAATGTAGGATGGAGAAATTGCGTGAACAGCGTACTAAATTTCAAAGTACATACGAGCGTGCTGAACTCTTCTCGTCTCTCATTGAATCGGACGCGGACTTCGAATTGTTCTGTCCCCGACACCTTGGACTCGTCTGCTTCAAACTCGCCAAGGTATTATATATAAGGCTGTTGCATAAGTATGCCGATTTTGGAAGTTAACTTTGAACATTCTCATTTTGCTTTCTTCAAATAACTACGCATTGCGCCCCTAGTAGATGGTAGTAGGACTGTTGAATTACAAAATTGAACAAAAAAAGACACAAGTTCTTTGAACACTGGTCTCATCTAGAACATTAGTTTGAGACCTCTACAGAAAACATGTGACACTATATGAAATACACATTCACATTCACTCTCTGGTGAGAAGAGACTAATAAGAATCTTAGTTTCGGAGTTACAGTTCTTCAAAGTAGAACATCGAGAAAATAGTGAGGCTTGGATGATCTCAAATGATTTTTTCAATGCGAGTAATGCGCGTTTATCTCAGTGACAATTCAAATTTCTGCTACGAAAGTGCTTTCGAGTTATCACCTTATCATCGTATTTCAAACTGAAAAAAAAAAGTAAAATTTCAAATTACACAGATTTTCGCTGAGGGAGCAACATTAGGCATCTTCATTGATGATTTGGCCTATCGAGCTAATTAGAAATCAAGTAATATCCGACTGCTAATTTATGCAACTGGACATCCTCAACAAAATGGCACTTATTTCGTTTTCAACTGTAATGCCAAAAATCCGTGACAATTCGCGCGCCGATTTTATTGGACGGTGAAGAATTCAAATTCGTCGCCGAAGCTTCTTATCTCGGAACAACCCTATCGTTCCCACTCGACCCATCCCTAGAAATCGATCGAAGAATTAGGTGTGCGTGGGGCACGTGGAGCAAAATACACGACCTGATGATTTCCTCCAAATTATCCCTCAAACACAAACGCCGTGCATTTCAATCTCTTATAACCCCCGCAGCCTTATACGGAGCTGAAGTATGGACATTGCGAGAATCTGATAAGGAGAAGTTAAGAGTAGCACAGAGGAAAATGGAAAGAAAGGTTCTCAGAATAACTATGTTTCATCGATGGACTAACGAAAGAATAAGAGCCACTACAAAGTTCAAAGACTGAGTGCATCAAGCACAAAGAAAAAAGATTGACTGGGCTAATCGCGTACGAAATAAACCTTGGAAGAACCTCGATGGACCAGAGCCCTAACAGTTTGGATACCTTACAATTGGACCCGCAGCAGAGGACACCCCAGAGCGCGATGGAGAGATGATTTATGCCGAATCATGGGAAAAGATTGGTGGTCCATACCATCAAGTGAATACAACGCCAGAAGAGATCAGCATACACACAACCCCTAAGCATGATTCCGATAAAGTAATTGAATTGAATTGAATTCGTAGGGGCCACAATGTGGATTTCCGATTTTCGATGTGAGGGTCGAAATCATATAGAATAGATGCCTCATGGTCCCATTTAGACAATACTTTTTGCCGTTTGTCGATATCTTGCTCTGAGCCGAGATACACCTCGAAATCCGCGCGCGAATCGCTAGTGGGAGAAGCATCAATCCGGGGTGAGGAGAGAAAGGGGCGGAGTCTTCTCTCTCCCTCTCTCAAAGTAATGGCGATCTCTCCATTCTTTACGCTCTCTCATCGGTCAGACGGTGAGCGAGAGTGTGTGTGAAATGGAGAGAGCGCTCCCCTCTCCTCTCCCTCGATAGGGAGGGATTTGCATGAGTTCAAACGTCCCTATCCGCACTCTCAAAAGTGCACGCTCTCTTGCCTCTCTCTAGCCTCTTTCGCCCCCGCGTCAGAGACGGCGCTATCTCTCCAGTGCCGCTAACCAGCACAAGTCGTCATGCCACAGTCATTTCCGTACTGAAATATTTCAAAAGGGTAGCACAATTCACGATTCAAGAATTACTTCTTATTTTTGTTTAGATGTCACTGATAACATCATGAGAATCAAAATCTTCTTGGGCAAAACATGGAGCATCACTGGAAGCATAAAAACAAGCACTTTTATTTTTTGTAACTGCATTTTCGCCAAATTGCCGTGGAGCGACTAACTTGGCCCAGGGCGCATTCGATAGAGCAAATCACTAGCTACAAGACAAGACCTAACTCAATTCATACGTTTTAGAACTAAGCTTGTGCTAGTCCATTGCGTTTCTGTGCTTTCTCTTTCAAGGAAAGTGGGCGGATACTGCGGATGTTAACAATTCGTGATGTCTCATTTTCGATCTCAAATTTTAAGTGAATGATGATCCAGAACGGTAATGAAATTTTAAGTGAATGATGATCCAGAACGGTAATGAACAGACATGGCCCAAAGTGTGTATTGTCGTTGCAACCGTGGTAGGTGATACTTCAACCCAGTGCAGAATGGGAGACCAATTCAAATATACTGCATCACAGTATCAAAAAATAATATGTCTTGAATCGTGAGATGTGAACTTACATATTCAAATCATCGTATCCAACTGGCCCGATGAAGTAGCTAGGCCCCACTACTATCCATTCAGTATAGACCACACTTCACGAAAACAACTTGTATCTGATCCTACCCTCTTCCGTCATGGAAAATTATAGCAAAATAAAAGTGGTCATGAACCCGAACATGTAAACTTCGATGGTAACCTTCTTTCGCCACTACGAACAGTTAGCGAACAGTTAAAATAGTGTGCAATGAAAAGAGGAATACTTGCTGTATATAAGCACAGTAAAAATAATTGAAAATAATACTAGTAGTCCAAACCCGTTCGGAAATTCGCGGTTGTCCAAATCGACTTATGCAACAGCCTTATATGAGAGGTATCACGAGAGATTGTAGGTAAACATGACCTTTGAGGAACAATTTTCAAAAAAATATTTCTGATTTCGATCAAACTTTTATGTGAGAGTACCCAGGAGATAAGAATTCGATTTATCCTGGTCTCAGGTCTCGGAGCCGGCTTTTAGGAATTCGCCGGTTCTGTCGCCGGAATCGTCATAACTCAGCTTAAAGTTGAGTAGGAAAGCTCGCATAGAGCTCAAAATGTGCGGAAAAGATTGCCGAACAACTTTTATGAAGTCAATGAGTACGTATCTTTTCATCACAAAAATTTATGTGCCAAAAACTAAATTCCAGAATGTTTGAAAAAAATTCTCCCAAGTTAGATGAGCGATAGGTGCTATTTTTATTTCGGATTATGAAAGAGTACATCATGCAGTATTAAAATAAAAATATAAACTGGGTGATTAGGGTATCACCCGTGGTGTAAAAACTGCGTTGAATCCATTTTTCGCCGAATTTTCGAGAAATAAGCTTACTCTAAGTTTGCTCAAACTGTTCAGAAACATCGGAGTTCACATTTATAATTTATATTTGAACATATTGATTTGTAATTAATCACTTCTTGGTCATTAAATTCATTTTCTCGCTTGTGCATTTTCCGATGATATGTAGAAAATTCATGCAAAAAAATTTTTTACAAAAAAACAAATTATCTTGTTTTGTAATGTTTTGTATCGCTATTTAATATTTATCATCATGCATTTCAACGACAAAAATAAATTCAACTCTATTTCGAGAGAATAAAAGTGTTTCCGAAAAAAAAATTTTTTTGCTAAATTTCTCAAAGCTTCGCCAAATGCGCAAGCGAGAAAGTGAATTTAATGAACAAGAAGTGATTAATTACAAATCAATATGTTCAAATATAAATTATAAATGTGAACTGAGATGTTTCTGAAGAGTTTTAGCAAACTTAGAGTAAGCTTATTTCTCGAAAATACGTTGAAAAATGGATTCAACGCAGTTTTTACCCCACGAGTGATACCCTAATCACCCAGTTTATATTTTTATTTTAATACTGCATGATGTACTCTTTCATAATCCGGAATAAAAATAGCACCTATCGCTCATCTAACTTGGGAGAATTTTTTTCAAACATTCTGGAATTTAGTTTTTGGCACATAACTTTTTGTGATGAAGAGATACGTACTCATTTACTTCATAAAAGTTGTTCGGCAATCTTTTCCGCACATTTTGAGCTCTAGGCGAGCTTTCCTACTCAACTTTAAGCTGAGTTATGACGATTCCGGTGACAGAACCGGCGAATTCCTAAAAGCCGGCTCCGAGACCTGGGACCAGGATAAATCGAATTCTTATCTCCTGGGTACTCTCACATAAAAGTTTGATCGAAATCAGAAATATTTTTTTGAAAATTGTTCCGAGCAACCTACAATCTCTGGTGATACCTCTCATATATAGCATTTCATTCTCTAACCACGGTCCTCTCGAAAGGTCAAGAGAAGTAACGGATATCATGCATTTACAGGGCGATAATGTGGCGAATGAGGCGCTGCTGGGCACCGTGAACGCCGACAACCGAATCCACATCGTGCCCGCTTCGGTGAGAGATAATAATATATTAAGTTTAATGCATTTAACGGGAAGAAAGTACATTATTGGGTCGATAGCTGCTACTTTTTTTCTCTTTTTTCATTTTTTCTTCATATGCAAACAAATATGCAAACAAAAATATTTTAAGAGCTCGCGGCGCCCATTCTGAAGACGTTGTAATCTTTGTATGAGAGAGAAATTCCATCGGATTTTATCTTTGCGATTTTTTATGTTCCTTGGTCAATTGAATAGAAACTATTTTTATTGAGAAAAAGCATTCCTTCAAATATTATTTGCATGATTGAGTGAAGAAAAATCGTATTCACCATATATTTCTGATTATATAAACACAATTTGAAATTATTATAAACATGACAGTTAGACAGTTGTAATAGTACCGGCCGCAAATGTAGCGTATATTTTCTTTATTTTTTTCAACGGTCGGGGATGAATCTCACAAAAAATGGAGATGGAGATCACTCAAATATGAATATTTTTCGTAATGATTTTGCTGTGAAAATTGTTCATCATCCACTCATTTCGTCCGCTCTCTAGAATCGCCGGTGGTCGGTCCCGTAGCACCATCTATCGGCCGGCCGCTAGATGCTACGGGACTGACCTCGAAATGCTACGGGACCGACCACGAAGTGCAAATGGACCGACCATTCGACCAATGGTCTGACCACGAAAAAAATGCCCCGGTGAATTCGCTACGGTACCGTCCACGACTAGCTACTGTACCGACCACGATATGCTATTGCTCCGACCACGAAATGTTACTGGACCGACCATCCGTCCACAGGACGGACCACCGGCGATTATAGAGTTCTTCGTATTCGCGAATGGTCTCTTA